>BSBK01001235.1:30000-735000 GCA_027943335.1 Chamaecyparis obtusa
AGACTTATGACTAGGATAATGGTGCATGTTTACATCATGATGGGTGCTACGGTTACAGTTAGGTATTGTATTCAGGGTTGCCATTTAGGATTAGAGTTTAGTGTTGAGCATTAGGGTTAGGATAAGGTTCTATAATTTGTAATTAGTGCTTCACATTTAATTGTAGGGTTTAATATTAACCATTAGTGTTTAATATCGAGTTTTATAGTGAGGGTTTAATATTTAATATCAGGTTTTAGAATTTAGGATGTAGCATTTATGATTAGGGTTTACCATATAATATTACAGTTTATCGTTTAAGAATATGCTTTATATTAGGATTTGGGATTTAGGGTTTATGAATCAGGCTTAGAATGAGGGTTTAACCTTTAGGATTAAGGTTAGAATTAGGGTTTATCATTTAGGATTATATTAGAGCCGTAAGGATTATGGTTTAACATTTATGATTGGGGTTCTAAGATTAAAGTTTACAATTCATAATTAGGTTATTCTCATTTGGGATTATGGTTTACAATGTAGTATTCAGGGTTATGGCTAGGATTAGGATCACAGCATGGGTTTAGTATTTTAGATTATGGTTTAATCCTAATCATAACTGTACTCATAAGCATGTGCCATTTATGCATAGGGTTTAGCATTTGGGATTTTACAATTGTAGTTAGGATTAGATGGCTTAGCATTTACAATTATAGTTATGAGTAGGAATTAGCATTTAGGATTAGGGATTAGCTTTTATTATTAGAGTTAATCCTTTATAATTTGGTTTGACCATTTAGCATTATGCTTTAGGTAAGGATATAGGAATTATAAATTAGCAGAATGAGGATTGTTGTTTAGCATTTAGGAATAGGACCTTATGATTTATGAATTATGATAGGGATCAATGTTTATGATTAATGCGTAGGGTTTTTCATTTAGGGTTTAGGGTTATGATTTGAAGATTAGGGTTAGGGTATGGGTACACATTGTGTGCTAAAAATGTATCATGCTTCTATTAATCATTTGGTTCAAGAAAAATCAAGAATGAGGTCTCAAAAGGGGATTCATAGCTCTCTAGTCATGGAGTGCAGGGGCTTAGGATTGAGGCCCTTAGATAAGAGCTGGTGATCTTCTTTTTTGATGGATTCTGGTATTGCTTATTTTTCTTGTTTTGAACATTCAAGTTACTTCCAAAACATTCAGGACTTGTGGAAGAAGGAGGATATGACTGGTTTAGATGGGTAGGTGAATGAAAAGGATTCAAGGGTATGCAGCTATGTTGATCTTGAGGAAAGATAGGATATGGAGGGACGTATGGACCCGAGACAGATGATGAATTAGGAGAATTGGTAGGGGAAAGTGAAGGGACATAAGGGCCCCAGATGGATGGAAGACGTGAAGCCCTTAGTATTGGTGGAGGAGGTCCAACTATGGACGTGGAAGATGCAAAAGGATATTCAATAAGATCATCAACATCTATATCACAACCAAGGACATCAACATCTTTAGAGTGAGCATTGGGATTTTCAATAGGATCATGTATACCTTCAATATGAGCACCTTCTTTGGTATGATTGTTCAAAGCTTGCAAAGAGTTACGAAGAGTAGAAAATGGAAGTGAACATGGAGTGGTAGAACAAGAAGATGGAAGACTTTGATCTTGACAAGGATATTTGGACAACACAAGGGTATAATTTTTCTCTTCATTTTTAATGGGTTTAACATTCAAAGTGACAACACTATTTTTTCTAGCTTTAATGGAAGTATCATAGTTGGAAAGTGCAAGTGTAGTAAGGTTATTTTGATTGTCAGTAAGGTCAATGGTGCAAGTAGTAGCTTGATCTTGCTTAGGAGAAGTCTTCAGACATGGTGGAATGAATGAGAAATGGCATAGATGATCAAAAGAACCATGAAATGAATATGATACATCATTAAAAGGATTGGATGACATGGAGGGTTCTTGATCTTGATCTTTCTTTATGTTCTTTTCTTTACCATTTTTAGAGTCCTCTTGACATGGAGGCAGTTCTAAGGACAAGGACGCATGTTGGAATTGTATGGAATACTTTGGAAGAGATGGTGAAGGGCTAGCTGAAGTAGGCATTATAGTGCATAAAGGGTTTGGCTCTTTAGGTTTAGCATTATTAGAAGTATTTACATCAAAGTGAAGGTTAGCTTGAGTTTCTTGAAGAGGTTTCTCTTGAGGATAAATATAGGAAACTACATGGAAAGCATTAGGAATTTTATTGGATGAAGGATTTGTGAAAGATTTTAAAGACTTGCCAACTTTAGGAGATGTAGGGGTATTGGAAGAAGTAGGAGATGGAAGGGAACCATCACCAGACAAAGGTCCAGCATCAACATGATCTTGCTCGAGAGTGTAATCTTTATTTTTAGCATGAGAGTTCTTTGAGGATAAATGCTCATAGTATCTATGTTTATAATCAGCACGGAAAGATTTATCTTCCTCATTAGAAGTAGATGTGTCATATTGTTCACAACAAGCATCATAGTCTCTTTCAAAATCAGATCATATGGATCACCATCATGATCTATCCAATGTGACAACCCATTTTACTAAGCACGAGCACACAACTAGGATGATTGTTAGGAATAGAGGTGTCATAGGTATCACTACATTGTGCATCATCAAAGTCATCATAGTCATAAGAGATAGGTGTGTCAGTCTTCATTGGAGAGGTATGAGAAGGATTATGACGTTGTTCATTATGGTATCTCTTGAGAAAAGAAGTAAGACTCTTGGGAGAAGTAGAAGAGGAACTAGATTGTGATGAAGAGGGAAGTGAAGACTTAGTGGAGGAAGTAGAGTCAGATAATGAGGAATGTGACTCATGTCTAGAAGATTCATGGTAAGACTTGGAAGATGAGGAATGATGAGAAGACTTAGAAGATGATAACTATTTGGAAGAAGGAGGTTGTGACAAGATCATGTGTATGATCCTAGCAAAGGCGTCTGATTTAATCAATTTTTCTTTTGTTTTAGTCATAAATTTATCACCCATGAGATTTTTGGAGGAATATTACTCTTCAAATTGAGAAATTAGTTGGAGATCATCTATTCTCAAGAGAGGTTCCATAACAAGATAGTTGAAATTCATGGTTCTAGAAGAAGAGCAAGGAAGCATGGAAGTGACAAAAGAGATGAATAGGAGAAGGTAGACTAGATAATAAGAGGAAAATAATCAAGAGGATGTGGATAGTTTATGAAGAAGATGAAGAAGCATGAAGGAAGAAGAGAAATGATGAAAATGGGAGACTAGGAAGACACGGGAGATGTGGAAGAAAGAAGACCAAGAGTCATTTTGTGCAACTTGATACCATTTAATTTTGTTTGGATGTTGACCAACATGTCATAGCACTATTGGGGAGAGCTTTGAAGTTTTTATGACTCGGGAACTCATATTTGTTTGTTTTAAAAGATCAGGTAAACACATAAAGGAATTTTTATCATTGATTTAGGAAATTGATAAATTGGAGAATGGGGGCCCAAAGTTTAGGTGACCATTTCAGGGTGCATAAACACATCATAGTTAGTACCGAGTTCACTCTAATCAATTTTTCAACCTAAACATTGACCGTCATAAGAATTGAAATCATTGCACAAGCCATACATTAAATCGTAACCTAATGCTAACCATAACGTGGGCCTTCAAACCCTAACGAGTAATCATAAACATCAAATAAATTACTAACCCCATGCCTAACCTAAACATTCACTTTGATCGTACTCATAATGTAAACCTTTATTTTAACTAGAGTCCTCACTCCAATCCTTAACTCCAACCCTTCTTATAAGAGAAAACTTAATCTCAACCATGATGGAAACACAACCGTAACTATACTAAAAAAAAAATAACTCAACAGTAACCCTTACAATTTTTTAAATCATAACCCTAGATGTAATGGTAATCCTAACCTCTTCCCCATCAATTATGAATCATAACCCTAATTTGATTGATTCAATTCAATTCTATTTCATTGTTGATAACCTTAATATGTAAACCCTCACCTGAACTCTAAAACCCCTGCCATAGAGCATGTATTAATTTTATTACCATACTCAACATATATTCTATATAATCTTATTGTATTAACGTCCTTGACCTAAAGCTTAACGAATGAATAATAAGAAACCCAACCTTACTAACCGTAATCATAATTTTAAATATAAGCATAGTCTGTGCTAATAATACCCCTAACCCTAATCCTAACTGTAATCCCAAGCCTAACCCTGACTCTGATCATAAAAGTAACCCTAAACCTTATCGCTTAGAAAAATACTAAATTCTAAACCTTAATCATAACCCTACTCATAAATGCTAAACTCTATATGTAAATGTTAAACCATTATCATAATCCTAACCCTAACACAGAGATTATCCATGCAATGAATTAAAACAACTCATAACTCAAATGCAAATACTCAATGAGAGATATAAACCTCTATATATAGCAAGTCATAACTAAAAACCAGGCTTCAGAAAAAACCCTAAGTGCTGTTGCTTTCATAAAACCATTGGTCATTATTTTTTTAAAGTTCTAAAGGGATGTTACTTTTACAAATCAGTTAAGTCTGTAAAGCGCATGTTTTATAATATATCACCTTGCAGGGTGGTCTGTCATCACTTTAGATTTCCTAGGTCCGAACCCTTTTAAATTTTTCACAAGTCTAAGCCCGACGATTTTTCCTCAACCATCCTAAGTCGTAACTGCCTTATTTGTTAAGGTTCTCAATGTTTTATTTAAGAGAATCTGATAAAGATCTAACGATTGTTGTAAGATCGCATGCAATCTTTCAAGCCTATGTGAACATGCGACAACTGTCGATTGTCTTCATTGCACGCAATTGCACTACTGATCTGATGGTTGTCATATGTTCAATTTTCTAAAGAGGATCAATGGTCAGAATTCAAACTTGAAGAAAAGTTAGTGCAAAGTTTAATTTTTTCCTTTCAAGCGAGTAACGGTTTGATCTTTCAGATAATTAATGGTGACAGAAATCATGTGGAGTAAATTGCTAAAATGATTGCTTTCGATTGCTAATATATCAAACATAAATCTACGCTTTCCTGGAATCCACAATGAGATAAAAGTTTGCAGGGAAATGGGGGAGAAGATTTGCAGTGGCCGATTATCATTTTCTAAAAATTTTGAAGGAAAGGTTGGTGAATTATTTGCACACTCATTGGTTGTTAAAAGATATTATCATTCTACCGTGTTTCTTTTACACCAACTGTATAGAATCTACAAGCTCTAAAATGCCCCCAACGAAGGAATTGTCTGGTGAAACTGAGTACAGTAAGAGGGTCTACACGAGGATTTATTGCAGTTATTGCCTAGTTCAACGACTGACTTAGTAAAGGCTAGACAGTTAACACCAAAGGAACCTATGCTAAAGGTAGATGACGGCTTGTATGACACAGGAAATTATATTAGGGATGCTAAGATTGGTATTCCTAGTGGAAGTGGGGTGTCTGATTTCACTGGTTTCACATTATTCACAGTAGGATTTAGCCAGAGAAATGCCCCTGTCCCTAGCAGTAATATATGGTAATTGGACTTAGGTAAGCTTGTTGTGCCTGACATTTTCATAGATGCAGACCTAATGAGTCAGGTTGCAAAGAATTATGACCCTATTACTAGGGAGATTAGGGATGGTAGAGGACAATTGCTATTGACAATTTCTGCTGAAGAGATCAGGATGGTTTTTAGGTTGACTGAACCCTCAAGCGACATAGAACCAATTAATTTTGAAGAATTAAAAGAAGTATATAATGCAAAGAGGAATTGTCTCAGAAATGGTCCTGTGAAGGATTTTTGTGGTGAGATTGGAAAGATGACTATCATGCGACAAAGTACACAGGAGCCCTGCAAAATAGAATATTTTGATGTGAGAAGAAGAGGTGCATATTGGTCAATATGTCAGATTTTTTGGGGAAGATGCTGAAGAGAAAATGCCATTACATTTGATGTATATGATGGTGTAGATCTTACATCCACACTTATCAATTACTTTTGATTATGGCCCTTTTATTGTTGACTTGATTCATAATGGACTCATGGGGATTCAAAGAAGTAAAGATGATAATCCATTCTGCTGGTACTCCTTCATGATGTACATGTTTTTATTTAAAGGTGCTAGTTATTTTGAAATGGAGATGGAATTGTCAAAGCAGAGGGATGGTGAGGACATGCCAGTCCAACTCTGGAACCTCACTATGACATTGGACATCAAAGATAGTAGTTTTATATAGTTTGATAAATTTTTTTCAGCAAGACTAAGGCTATTGTTTGTAAATGATAGCTCACGAGTCCCAAAGGCCCTGGCCAAACTTATCTGGCCACAGGAATTCACCAAAGACCTCAAAATAGTACATAACTGGGGGGATTTCATCTTTTATCCTTATTCAACTATTATTAGATTGTATGGCTTTAGGGGGGCTCCCTTTATCCTAACATATCAGGTTCCCCTTAAGATTGGTATTGCAGAATTCTTCAGACAACTGGGGGATATTGAGAAGAAAACTCTCACTGGCAAAGGTAGAGGAACTCTGTTCCCAAATATTACAATCGCCCACCAGTTTGTAATTACAAAGGGTGGATGGGTTCATATGGACAAGTTCCTCCAACCATATCATATGACCACTACAACTATCCAGACAACAGACCCAGAGGGGTGTTATAATGAAATGTTCAAGAAAAGGGTCAGATGCTCCCAAATAAACCACATTTTCAACTTCCCTGAGGATATTGTGAGAAATGTTTGAGGACTAGATGATCATTTTATCAGAAGGGAAAAATGGTTATTATATAAGAAGACCTTGGATTTTGTCAGGTAGTTTGATCTAGGTTATGATCCCCTAGGCAGTATCAACCCTATAGGGAAAAGGATAGACACTCTCATGGATTGTTTTAAGGAAATTTACAAAACCCTAGATCGGAAGAAGAAGAAAGCCATGGATGAGAACCCAGAAAAGGGTAAATTAGTATTAAGAAAAGTTACACTTGGAAAGATGTTGGCTCCTACCAAATATATGTTGCAGAAAAAGACTGGTTACAATGTAATAATCCCACAATCTGACATAAGGAAACAGGAAAAGAAAAGGGAGGATATGCCTTCTACATCAGAGCATGTGGAGAAATAAAAGGAGGTTGTGGGGATTATAGACACACCTCATGATCAGCCTAGTCAAAATATATTTGTCTCCTCCCACCAAGAAGCAAAGGATAGAAGACAAGCCTCAAGACGTAGAAGAGGAGTACTCTCCTTCCCAATCACCCTATAATATGACCGATGATGAGGAGATCACAGAGCAAGTACAACAACTGGGATGCGAGGGTCAAATTTTTATGACTTATGAAAAAATTAATGGAGTGCCAGAGCAGCCAAAAGATCCTGAATTAGGCCTAACAGGTGGACAGATGGCAGGAACAGAGCTGGACCCTATAGTCAAGCAAGCATGTGATGAATTTTTGGTTGATGATTCTTTTGTAAAGGCTAGGGCTTTTATACAATTCGTATGGAAATTAAACATGACTTAGTTTGAAGAAGCCCGTGAGAAAAGGCATAGGGAGAATCCAGATAAGGATCCAAAAGTCATAGAAGTTGAGGTGAGAAAGGAGATGACAGAAAGATTTGAAAACACTACTCTGGAACAGGGGAGAGAGCTAGTAAGAAATGTAGGAGTACTTATCCTCCCTGAATGGGACATAGTTGATGCAGTGGTCCTTGATGCAGTTAGGAAGCAAACCACACCTATACACAAGACCAAAGAAGAGGCAGAACAGGCTATAAAAGGAGTTGCTTTCAGTAATGATCATCAAGCATTGGTCATGTGGTCTTTGAATAAGGATGAAAAGAATAGAGCAAAGAAGGCAACAAGGGATACTCTCACTAGTGGCCTCATAGTTAAGAGGGTTACTGACATTTCTACAATTGAAGCATCAAGTATGGTGGTAGCCACAACCCAGCTTGCAGAAAAGGTAGTAGAGAAGGAAGCCGAGGAAAATGAGGAGCTCACTAAAAGATTTGAGACAATGGTAAAAGCTTACGGTGATTTAAAACAAGGCATGTTTGAGAAGGATAAGATAATTACAGAGTTGAAGAGAAGGTTGGGAGAAGAAGGCCCAGTCCAAGAACCAAAACAATTACAAATTTCTTCTTCCAGTGCTGGACCTTCTTCCTCGAGCCCTATTGTTGAATATCCCCTATCTCCTTTACCCCCTTCCATGAGCAATGAGGACATAGAGCAGAGAGTAAGTAGAGGTTTGAAAAAAGAATAAAGGACACCATCCTACATTGATGTTGCAAATGTAAAACCAAAGGAGGTCTATAAATATGCTAAATAGTTATCTGACATTTTGACCTCATTTAAGAAAGAGGTGGACACTGTAGGGAAAATTTTGTATAGGTGGGTGCCCAGGGAAAAAATGTTGATATCATTCCTTGATTTGATTAAAGATCGAAATACTCTGCATGTCCAATTGGCAAGTACTTCGAAAATTGTTGAAGACCTTCTTGAGTTTGAAGTAAGTAGGGAGGGTTTGAAGAGAAAGGCAGAGCTTTTAAGAGTGAGATATTTTTAGGATAACTACCACATATTCCGGGGTCTTATTAAAGTAGATGGAACCATAATGGATAGGGAACAATGGGTGGAACAAATTGACCATGGGGCACTGGCCAAAATAGATGTTATTTTGGGTGCAGAAGATACTATTCCTTTCGCACAAGTAATTGAAATGTTACAAGATGCCAGAATACAGTTTACTAAAATAATGACTAAAGTTCACCAATTGGTTAGTGGTTGGGACAATATCCTACCAAAAAGGGATGAGGTTTTGGCTTTTAATTCGCTTGATGAAGATACTTTTGCAGCTTGGGAAACAACGTACCTTTCAGAGACTATGAAAGAAGAGGAAACATCCAGTGAGGATGCAACAGATGGAAATGCCCCTACTTCTTAAAAGCAAACAATCTTGCAGTGTAGGTGTTAGCCAATGAATAAGCCACTGGCTAGTAGTGGAGCCTTTTTTACAGAGGTCACTGCTTGAAAAGGTTCTATTTACAATTAATTGATAAAGCTATTTTCTTTTCTATCCCGTGTTATTGTCAGGTTCCATAGTTGTAGTGGCATTTCTTCAGCATCCCTTTGTCTTATCAAATCCATTTCCTTTTCAAAATAGCTTGCACCTTAGAAAAGGAACATGTGCATAAGCAGAGAATAGCAAGAGAAAGGCCTATCCACTTTACTCTTCTGAATTCCTATTAACCTTTCATGGATCAACTCAGCTATGAAAGGGGCAAAATCAAGAGTAACTACTAAATAAGGATGCAATATCTGAACCATTGTGTACATCAAGTGTACTAGCATTCTCTCTTCAACAACCTATCCAAAGATGTGACATAATGACCAATATGCACATCTGGCCCTCGGGTTAAACTACTCTACTTTGAAAGGCTCTCCTATATTTGATCCTATTGGAACCAAACCCTTGATTTTGATAAAAGTTTCCTGCATCGGATTAGTCCTAAGATAATTTCTTTGATCATTATAAACATTCTTCAATTCTTCAAAGTCTATTCTTTCCAAATCAGCAGATGGTTCACTTAACGTAACAAACTTATTCTTCAAATCACTGTATCTAAAAGAATTTCGACAATTATATACTTAGAAGTGGACATATCAGTAGAACCCTTTTTACACATTGATCATTGTAAGAAAAACACCACTGCTAGCTAGTGTCTTATCCATTAGGTACCACCTCCAGTACAAGATTGTAATATATGAATGAATATAGAAATCTGAAATATTTTTTATCCTTTGAAAATACTAATCACCCTGTGCTGGATTTTATGAAAAGAGTCCTAGATTCTCAATAATTATTGGTGTATCCTTAAGCAAAACCCCAGAGAACTTATGTCACATTGAAAGCTTATTTAATCTGATCCTTGATTAGAGCTGAGAAATGTAAACATATTCACAGAGATTATCCATGCAATGAATTTGAACAATTTTTAATTCAAATAAAAAAACTCAAGGAGAGATAAAAACCTTGGATTCTATTCAAATGCCATATCAATATATGCTTACAAAATGCCTTACAGTGCAACCTTTTGAAATTAACTAGAATGAAAAATATTCTTCTTCCATAGAAATATGCCTAATACAGTCTATGATATTCCAGACTCAGAAAACTTATCAGTCATATTGATCAAGTTCCCGGTCCCTTATAATGATATTTTTTGAAAATTTCTAGTAAAAGGATTGTAAACAAGGTTCAGATCTTTTTTGAAGAAGACAAGAAAATAGTTGTCATATAGGACAAAAAAGTAAAATAGAGACTTTCTTCTTACAAAATTTCAAAATGGTTTGCTATTATGAGCGTGAAGAATTTGCAACAACTCCCAAAGGCAGTTCAACTTCTGCCAGGTGTAGTGTCCGTGCTTGCTTTAAGGAGTTGGGGCATTGACAACTGTTGCATCCTAAGTGGATGTTTCTTCTTCTTGGACTTCTTCGCCAACTTCTGAATGGTACATTGCTTTTCAGGTTGCAAAGGTATCTTCACTTGGCCAATTAAAAGCCAAAATGTCATTCCGTGTTGGCAAAATTTTGTCCCACCTACTAACCAATTCATGCACTTTAGTCATTACTTTAGTAAAATGTATCCTAGCATCTTGCAACATTTCAATCATCTATATGAAAGGAAGTGTATCTTCTGTAGCTAAAACACCATCCATCATGGCCGACACCCCATTCTCAATTTGTTCTAACCATTGGTCCCTCTCTTTTATGGTTCCATCTACTTTGAGAAGACTTGAGAATATTTTGAAATTATTCTAAAAATATCTTACCCTTAAAAGCCCTGCTTTTCTCTTTATTCCCTCTCTGATTACGTCAAAATCAATAAGGGATTCAACAATTTTATTAGTACTTGCCAATTGACGATACACAGTACTATGATCTTTGATTGAATCCTGAAAACACTTCAAAATATTCTCCCTAGGTACCCATGTATCCAAAATTTGGCCCACAGTATCCGCCTCTTTCCCAAATGAAAGCAAAATGTCAGACAACTGCGCTACATATTTATAAACTTGTGTGGCTTTTACATTTGTAGCAAAGTGTACGATGGTGTCCTTCATTCTTTTCTCATACTTCTATTTCTCCATCCATTCTATATCTTTGTTACTCTGAGATGGGGGAAGAGGAGATAGGGGATATTCAACAATGGGGCTTGAAGAAGAATGTCGAACAATAGAAGAAGAAAATTGTAACTGTGGTGCCTGGATTCGATTTTCTTCCCCTAAATTTCTTTTTAAGTCTGCAATTATCTTATCCTTTTGAAACATCCCTTCTTTCAACTCCCCATAAGCCTTCAACATTGTCTCAAGTTTTATCATAAGCTCTTCTTTCTCCTTTGCTTCTCTTTCGATCACCTTCTCTGCAAGGTGAGCAGTGGCTACTACCATGCTTGACACTTCAATTGCTGAGGTGTCAAGAACCCTCTTTACTATGAGACCTCTAGTGAGAGTATCCTTAATTATTTATTTTCCTTTGTTCCTTTCATTCTTGTTCAGTGACCACATGACCAATGCTTGATGGTCATTACTGAAAGCAACTCCTTTTACAGCCTGTTCTGCTTCTTCTTTGGTCTTGTGCATAGGTGTAGTTTGTTTCCTAACTACATCGAGGACCACTGCATCAACTATGTCCCATTCAGGGAGGATGAGCACTCCTGCATTTCTTACCAATTCTCTCCCTTGTTCTGGAGTAGTTTTTTCAAAACTCTCTATCATCTCTTTTCTTATTTCATCCTCAATAACCTTGAGATCCTTAAGAGGATTCTCCTTGTGCTTCTTCTCACAGGTTTCCTCAAATTTATTCATGTTTAATTTCCATAAAAATTGTAGAAAAGCTCGGGTTCTCACAAAGTCATCATTAGCCAGAAATTCATCACATGGCTGCTTGACAATAGGGTCCAGCTCTGTCCCTGCAATTTGTTCCACTGTTAACCCTAATTCAGGTTCCTTTGGTTGCTTTAGAATTCCTTCATTTATTTCTTCATGAGTCATGAAAATCTAGCCCTGAGTTCCCATTTCCTGTACTTGTTCCATGATCTCCTGATCATCTCTGATGTTCAGGGGTGATTGTGAAGGAGAATATACTTCTTTTGGATCCGGACGCCTTTCTTCTAGCCTTTGTTTCTTGGTGGGAGGAGAACAAACAAGAATCTATTTAGCTGGCTGTTCTTGATGTTTATCTGTCATTTCCTCAACCTCTTTTTGCTTCCCTGCCTCCCCTGATGTAGAAGGGACATCTTCTCTTGTCTTTTGCTGCTTCCTAATGTCTGATTCAGGGACTATGACATTGTAACCAGCCCTTTTTTGCAGCATATATTTTCCAGGAGGCAACATCTTTGGACACGCATCTTTGCTAAAAAATGACTGAGCCTTCTCAGGGTTTTCATCCATGGCTCTCTTCTTCTTCTCTTCCAGAGTTTTATAAATTTCTTGAAAACAATTCATTAGGGTATCTATTTTTTTCCCCATAGGATTTATACTGCTTAGGGGGTCATATCCAGGATCAAAATGATGGACAAAAGAAAGAATCTTCTTATATGCTAACCACTTTTCCTTTCTGAGTGCTTGATCATCTAGTCCTGGTATATTTCTAATTATGTCCTCAGGGTAATTAAATATGTGGTTTATTGTAGAACATTTGGCATGCTTTTTGAACAAATCATTGTAAAACCCCTCTGGATCTGCAGTTCGGGCAATTGTGCTTGTTAAATGATATGGCTCTAGGATTTTGTCCATGTGAACCCATCCACCATTAGTAATCACAAACTGGTGGGCAATCGTAATGTTTGGGAACAAAGTCCCTCTACTCTTATCGGTAAGAGTGTTTCTCTCAATATCCCCTAGTTGTCTAAAAAATTCTGCAATACCAACCCTGAGGGGGACTTGATAGGGCAATATATAAGGAGTCCCTTTGAAACCATATAATCTAATAATAGTTGAATAAGAATAGAGAATAAAATCACCCCAATTGTGTACTATGTTGAGGTCTTTTGAAAATTGGTCTGGCCTAACCAGTCTAGCTAAAGCAGTTGGGACCCTTTGGTTCTCATCGACAAATAATACTCTCAATCTCACTGCAAAATATCTGTGAAACTATATATAACTACTATCTTTTAAGTCCCATGTCCTGTTGGAGTTCCACAACTGGACTGGCATGTCCTCTCCATATCTCTATTTTGTTAATTGCATCTCCTCTATAAAATAATCAGCACCTTTGAACAAAAACATGTACATCATAAAGAAAATACCAGCAGAAGGGTTTATCAACTTTACTGTTTTGAATCCCTATTAGCCCATTGTGGATCAGGTCAGAAATGAAAGGGGCATAATCATATGTAATTGACAAATGTGTATTTAATATCTGGACAACCATGTACATTAGATGTACTAGCATTTTTTCATTGGCATCTTCTCCAAAAATCTGACATAGTGACCAATATGCACCTCTTGCCCTTACATCAAAATATTTTGTTTTGAAGGGTTCCTGCAGATGTGGTCTTGTGATAATCATCTTTCCAACCTCAGTGCAAAATGCCTTTACAGTGCCATTTCTAAGAAGGTGCTTCTATGCATCATATATCTGCCTTAATTCTTCAAAGTCAATTGGTTCTAGGTTGTTTGAGGGCTCACTTAATTTAAAAACCAACCTGATTTCTTCAGCAGAGACCGACAATAACCATTGTCCCCTAATCCCCCTAATCTCCCTACTGATAGGGTCATAATTCTTTGCAATTTGAACCATTAAGTCTGCATCTAAGAAGACACCGGGAACCACAAGCTTGCCTAAATCATTCTCCCATATATTACAAGTGGGGACAGGGGTGTTTCTCTGGCTGAACCTTGCTGTGAATAATGTAAATCCAGTCAAATGAGAGACACCACTTGCATTAGGAAAACTGATCCTAGCATCCCTAATATAATTGCCTGTGTCATACAATGCTACTTTTACCGTAGGCTGCTTTGGTGTTAATTGCTTTACCTTTACTAAACTTGTAGTCAAGGTAGGTAAAATTTATAATAGGTCTTCATGCAGACCCCTCTTAAGGTAATCGGTTTCACCAGACAATTCTTTCCTGGGTGGCATTTCTAGGGCTTGTGTAATTGGTGTAAAATAAACACAATAGAAAATTTATGTTTTCTCCACAAAAAAAAGTATGTGCAGGAAAACAAACCTTTTCTTCACAATCTTTAGAAAATGGCAATCGGTCTCTGTAACTCCTTTCGCTCAACCCTTCTACAAAATGTTATCTTTCTGGCTTTCTCAAAAGCATAGATTTTGGCTTTTTGATATATTAGCAATTATCACCAATCACTTCAGCAATTTACCTCACACGATTTCGCCATTAATTTTATGAGAGATTGTATTGTCACTCATTATAACTCTGCATCTGCTTTATTCTAGTTTAAATTTTAACCGTCGATCTCCATAAGTAAATAATCAAATGGTTTGTCGCATGATCGCATAGCTTGGAAAAAGTGTATGCGAACATACAAGAAGCCGTCATATTAGTTCATTTATCTGACACTGGTCCTCTTTAGCTTTTAATGTTAAAACAAATGGTTAGTCTCATGATCGCATAATATGAAAGAAGCCCATGCGATCACATGAAAAACTATTAGCATTCACCTTATTTGTTTATTTTCTTAAGCCATATGTCCCACTATACCTTTTCCAAGAAGGAGAATCCACGTCTACAAAACCTGGCAAGCTGTTATGTAAGTTTTTCTTTTTCCTTACCGATCGCCGCTATTACTGACATCTTCCACATCACCAAATACCCTCAACCAATCAGAAAAAACTATATACATACATTTGGCAATGGCCCCACCCTTCTACGCTTAAAAAAAAACAAAATCGACGGCTAGTCGCATGATCGCACAAGCCTGAAAGATTCTATGAGATCATACGACAACCATTCAATCTTCTCCTCATTATTGCCACCTCTCAATATCCCTCTAAAAATGGTCCCACTAACGACTATCAAACCAAAAACTGCCACATCAACAAACCGGCAGGTGGATATAAAAAATATTATCTCAGTGTGAGCAGAAAACCTAACACTATTATTCATGTCAGCAAAATATAACCAATGAGTGATCAACACATGCACAGATATGTCAGCGGCCCCACCCTTTTCTGCATTAAGCTTTATTGTAAGGTTGGCAGTTTTTCGTGTGTTTGCATAACTTAAAAAAGGCCCATGCGAACATACGACAAACCGTTAGCATTCAATTTCATACTAAGATAACCATTAACACGGGACTTGGGAAATATTAATATCACCGAGCCTTTAGACTTAGGAAAATTAAAGCCAAGAGATGACCTTCACTTTGTGATAAAAAAAGAGCACATGCCTTTTAAGAACTTAAGTGACAGGGAAAAGTAACGCTCAAATAGATTAAAAAAAGTGACAAATACTTAGGGTTTTTCTTAGTTTTATACTCTTTGCCAAGGCTCCTGGTTAATGAGGGAAAACATTATATTTTTGTAGGATTTTTTTAATCAAAATTTGATCAATTTTTTTGAACATATATGTACACTTCAATTTTATAAATATTTTACAAGACTTATTTACTGACGAGTACTGAAGTGTCAACAGGTTGTTCACATCACATGACAGGTGATAAAGATAGATTTGTTCATGCAGACAGCTAGAGAGGAGGAATGCTTAGAGTTGGGGATAACACTCCCACACCTATCAACTAGTAGTCGCATGCTTTTGTGCATGCAACAGTTAGCCGATAGGAGATTTGATTTTCTCCTATCAAATTGTATGTCACATAAAGAATGAATTGTGATGAGGAAAACACCAATAATTTCATTTTGATTGTTGGGAGCCTAATATTAGGAAGGTAAGCATAACATCATTAATATGGAACATTTATAGGTATTAATGTTTGGAGAGTAAATTTCATTGCAACAATCTTACTTACAAGGAAAAAGCTCATGCAACCAAATTACATGCAAAGTTACCGAAATATTATAGATGTTTCCTATAATTTAATATGTTAATTATACTGAACAAGAAACATCTTCTAATGATTTTTGGATATAAATTATCTCATAAATTCCATTAACCATATCAAGACAAATTCACAATTAACAATTATCTAAAATTTGAGAAAAGAAAAATAAAGATTTGTTGAAATACTTCACATTCAAATTCATTTAAATCGTAGGCCAAGAATGTAATATTTTGATGTTTCTATTTTGGACAATTTGTAGATTTGTTGGAATATTTCATAGCAAATAACAATTCAATTCTTTGTGACAAAAATGAAGTATTTTGGTTGTTTCCATTTTTTAGCAAACAACTTCAAAAATGTTAATTTTTATAAATTGTTAATTCATTTGACTATTTTTTGGTAATTGTAACTTACTCTCCAAGATGAATTACTTCATGCACTCTCAACCAAACTTCCTTGTCTCTTATCCAATCATAAATCCAAGGGTGCATACCCAACTGATAGGCGCAACTCAAGAACCAATAAAATCTCTATCGGCTCCACATAATAAACATAGTAAACTGAAACTGCTGAATATCAAGTGAACAACTACACTTGAACTACACAACAAACTATGCGCTCATGAATGTAAGATGACTAACATGTCTGCTTCACATATCTAGGGGCGCAAGGCTCCATGACAACTATACAGAGAACTGCACAAAGAACACTCCCTGTGACTCTGTCAGGAACATTGCTGAGAGAAGCTGCTACAACTCTATCTGTACACACACTTAACCTCTGTGTCCATGATATCATGTTGATAACATGTCCATGCTACGTATACTCTAAGCTCATTGCAGAAGTCTTCCACACATGCTACTTACCATATGTTGTCAGCAATGACAAACATATAGTCAACACTGGCTTGGTGGCAGATCTCCAACAAATGGCCACAATACCAACTTTATTGTTTAAGAATATGTGATGTACTTGCATCATTATGGAGAAATGTTATTGATTTAGATCAATGTAATATTGGCTTTCAACCTTCATAATTATCTGAATAGTTGTATTGGGACTTTTATTTCCCTTTTTATCTATATACTCATTTTATGAATAAGATAATAGATAAATGGTTTTGGCTATCATTGCCCCTATAAATAAGTAAATAAATATTTTTGGCTATCATTACCCCTATACTAGCAACATTTTGCAACATGTTTTGTTGAAATTTGTATTTCTAATATTTATTCCTTCAATGGATATGTCGAATAAATGTGAGGAATTAATTATAGAGAACATCTTATTCATTCCTACTTCTAACCTAATCCTAATCAATGTTAAACAACTATACCAAAACCTTTAACTATATAAAAATAAAGTATTAAAAGTAAATATTTAATAAAAACTATTTAAATAAAACTATATCTTAATCCATAGCACAATGTTAAATTAACAACAATAATTATCGTAACTTTAACTCTGACTATAATATATTATCATTATCATTATAGTTTTAGTAATATGCGAACCATTTAAGTTAGTTGTTACCATGTCCCTACCATTGACCCTTCCTTAAATTGCAAGGCTATATGTCATACTAATGATAATTTTCATGTTAAACTATAAAAAACATCAAATAATATATTCCCAAATATGATACTTTGATCCTAACTCTAAAACCTATATCATATCACTAACCACATCCATAATCTTACTCTCGTACAAACCCTACTACTAATTGTATACCACACGCCACACTACATATGATGTAAGCCTACCAATGTATTGTACATCATAACACTACACACAACCTTAAATTGGTCCTAACCCTAACCCTACATGTACAATACCCTAAATGGAACCGTAACTATTAGTAATCTTCACCATATTACTAACTGTAATGCTAACCCTAACCCCTTACCCTAATCTTTGCTTGTAATGTGAGAGGTGTAAGTCTGAAATTAATAGTACTCCCAAGGTTAAAATTAAAACCTAATTGTAACCATAACCCTCTTGATTACCATAAGTAAAATGGTCAACATGACGCTTATAGTAACCTTTGATACGATACTAATCCTAACTGTAAACATAGAATCTTATCCCCAATCATAACCCTTGTCCCAACTCTTATACGATACTGATCCTAACTGTAAACATAGAATCTTATCCCCAATCATAACCCTAATCCTAACTGTAATATGTTATCATTAACATTATAATTACTAATTTACGATAATTGTTCAAGTTAGTTGTTACCATGGCCCTACCATTTACAATAAGTTAAATGCCAACGTTAAATAAGATACTAATGATAATTATCATATTAAACTATAAACAAAATCCAAAAATGTATTGCCAAGTATGATACTTTAATCATAACTCTATAACCTAGATCCCATCGCTAACTAAGCCCATAATCTTACTCTCACAAAAACCCTAATACTATTCGTTTACCCAAAACTACATATGATTTAATCGTCACTATAAACCATAAATCATAACTTTGTGCATAACCTTAAATTGGCCCTATTTGTCATACTAACCTTAACCAATATTTTAACCCTAATTCTAATCCAAACTCAACACTCTGCATTCCATCATTAACCCGTGATTAATCCTCACCACATTACTAACCCTAACCCTAACACCATACCTTAATCTTAAACCTTAACGTTACACTAAATATGATACTAATCCTAACTCTAAACATGACTAACCCATAAGGTAAAATACCCTACTAACCCTAACTCTCACCCTATCCCTTACCCTAACCCTAACATTAACTCTCCACTGAACACTAACTCTCACCCTATCCCTAACCGTCACCCTAACTGTAACTCTTACTTGAGCCCTAACTCATAAGGTAAAATATCCTACTAACCCTAAGTCCGACCCAATCTCTAACCCTAATTGTAAGTCTAACCGGAACCTTGACTCATAATGTAAAATATCTTGGATACCCTTAATCTCACCCTATCCCTAAACCTAACCATAACTGAAACTGTTACCTGAACCCTGATCATAACGTAAAATGTCGTACTAACTCTTTCTCTTACCCGATTTCAAATTATTTTAATAATTTATAATTTATTTATAATTTTAAACTATATATATACTTTTTTTTATTTTACAACATTATACCTAATTGCTGCCCCAATAATTTTATTTTATTTTATTTTTATGCCATTTACATAAACATTATAAATCGTAAATGTATACAATGTTGCACTGTGACTGCTACTAGCTTATCGATATATATATATATATATATATATATATATATATATATATATATATATATATATATATATATAAAATACGCCCAGAGTAATCGATGTCGATGTGCCTATTTTCATTAAATTGCAAGCTGCGATAGGCATCTTGAGAAGGATTATGATCGGCGTATTATATATATAAATATATATAAGCTAGTTTATGGCTACAACGGTAGAAAGATGGTTATATATATATATATATATCAAAAATTTTATTCCTTCAATTTAGTCAAGTCAAATCTTTCTTTATTTATAAGGCAAATCGTCTTATTTTCAAGAAGATAAAACTTTTGTCTAGTCATTTCATATTGTTTGGCTCTTACTAAATATGTTTCTTATCCTATAAATATGAAAATAAACTCATTCATTAAAAAACAAAGAAATGATGCTTCAAATATATTAAGAATCATATTTATATTTCCAATTTTGACTCAATGTGACATATTTGGTATTTTCCTTGTATGATGTAAAAGTCACCGCACTTATATGAATCATTACATGCAAGGTTGCTCAACAATGAGGCCTCACAAAGCGACTCATAGCTCTCTATGCATGGAGTTGCAAGGACATGATAAATTTTCTCTCAGCTAGAGCTATAAACTAGTCCTATTCTACTGCCATTTTAGGTCTTTCTTTTGATGCAGAACTGTGCCGTAACATGTCAGGTCATTTCACCGGTATGAAAGTGTTATGGGTTTTTGATTTGATTTTTAATGCGCAAGTCCACATTCAAAAACATCAAGTATTTTCTATAAAGTTGGTGCCAGTTATAGTAATTCGGAAATGTAAGTTAACATTTAGTCCGTCTTAAATTTAGTCCATCTTAAATTTAGTCTGTGATAAAAATTATTTATCGCAATGATGTAATCAGTGAATTACTAAAATATAAATATATAAAGAAAATATTGTATAAAAAATCTAGCATTTAATAAACAAAATATAAATATAAATATTCAGAATACAATTTTAATTCTCCAGTATGTCTTTTGCAATTCCTTTATCATTTCAAATTTTAAATAAATATTAAACATTAAAAAAACATAAAAAACTGATGGCAGCATTGCCCTCCATATTTAAATTTAAATCTAACTATTAAATAAAAAAATGATTAGAATCTAAATGTAAGAGAAATATAATTCTACATCTAACTAAATCTTAAGCTAAAACTGAAATTAAATTTGAATTTAAATCTAAAACTAAAACTATAATTATATCAAAAAAAATAAATTATTAAATAGAAAATAAAATTATGACCTTTATAGTTGGTTGCTTGCTTGCTTTTTAAACGAGCTTCCTAATTCCTTTGGGTCTCTGAATTACAAGAAAAAAAAAAAAAAAAACTATTTTTAAAAAAAAAATTTTAAATTTTTTTTAACTTACTCTTCATCCATGTGGCACCCCTATTTTTTTGGGTCCTATTAGTTCGGGCCCTATTATTTCGGCCTTGCCATTTGTCCTCATAGTATTTTGGCCTTTCCATTTGTCTTCCTATTATTTTGCCCTTGCTATTTGTCTTCACATTATATTATAATTTTTTTTTTTAATAAAGAATAGTTTTTATTTATAAGGAATTTATTATGGCATATTTCCGTGCTCGTATTTCCATTTGTGCTCCCATTGTATAGCCACGTCTCTCGGCATAAATATATAGTAGCTTATATATATTTATATATCTAATTAGCCGAGAGTAATCCTTCTAAAGGCACCTATTACAGCTTGCAATTTAAAGAAAATAGTCACCTCGACAAGGATTGCTCTCGGCGTATTATATATATATATATATATATATATATATATATATATATATATATATATATATAACCTAGTAGCAGTCGCAGCGCAACATAGTAGACATTTACGATTTCTAATGTTTATGTATATGGCAAAAAAATATAATAAAATCAAATGTTTGGGGTGCCAATTAGGTTTAATGTTGTAAAAAAAAAGTATATATGGTTAAAAATTATAAATTCTCACATATATTATTAAAATAATTTGAAATCGAGTAAGATGTAGAGTTAGCAGGACATTTTACGTTATGAGTTAGGGTTCAAGTAAGAGTGACGGTTAGGGTTAGTAGGATATTTTACATTATGAGTTAGTGTTCAAGTAAGAGTTACTATTATGGTTAGGGTTAGGGTTAGTAGGACAATTTATCTTAAATATAATTAGGGTTTGGATAAGAGTTACACTAAGGGTTAGGGATAGGGTGACATTTAGGCATAGTTAGACATTTTACATTATGAGTTAGTGTTTGAATAAGACTTATACTTAGGGTTGGGATTAGGGTTAGGAATAGGGTTAGAGTTAGGGTTAGCATGATATTTCACCGTATGAGTTAGGGTTTAAGTAAGAGTTACATTTAGGGTTAGGGTTAGGGATATGATGAGAGTAAGGGTTAGTAGGATATTTTACCTTATGAGTCAAGGTTAGGGTTAAGGATAGGGTGAGATTAAGGATGTGGTTAGGGATATGATGTTAGGTTTACAAATAGGATTAGTATCATACTTAGTGTAACATTAATGTTTAAGATAGGGTATGGGGTTAGGGTTACTAATACGGTGAGACTTAATCGTGGGTTAATGATGGAATGCAGAGTGTTGAGTTTGGATTAGTATTAGGGTTAAAAGATTGGTTGAGGTTAGTATGACAAATTGGGCCAGTTGAAGGTTATGCACAAAGTTATGATGTATGGTTTATAGTCACAGTTAAATCATATGATTGTTGGTCTCGGAAGAAAGATCAAGGAGACAAAAATGATGGAAACAAGGAGGCAAATGTGGTAAGTAAAAAATCCGAAGAGGATGCTTTGCTTTTGTCTTTAAAAAATGTTGATGATTCATGGGTTTTAGATTCTGGGGCTTCATTTCATGCTACACCCCATAGAGGTTACTTTCTTGATTATGTCCAAGGGGATTTTGAGCTAGTTTATTTGGGAGATAATGAACCCTGTTAGATTTTTGGAAAGGGAAAAATTAAGATTAAGTTGCAGAATGAGAATCATTGGCTATTACAAGAGGTAAGACATGTTCCAAGGCTAAGTAGGAATTTAATTTCAGTAGGGCAACTGGGTGATGAGGGTTGCACAGTTACTTTTAATGATAAAAATTGGAAGGTTTCAAAAAGTTTCTTAGTAATAGGAAAAGGTGTGAAAGTACGCACCTTATATCTTTGTACAGGTCATACTGTTCCTTCTACTTTAATTGTTTCAGAAGATAATGAATGTTCAGGAACAATGGCTGTAGTTGAGCAGGAAGAACATCAAACCATTGCTGTAGATTCTGACACAACACTGTGGCACAACAGACTCGGGCACATGAGTGATAAAGGTATGAAATAACTTCATTCAAATAAAGGTTTACCTCATCTGAAATGTGTCAATATGGATTTCTGTGAAAGTTGTGTTTATGGAAAACGAAAGAGAGTTAGTTTTGTGAAGAATGGGAAGGAAAAGAAAAATGAGAGATTAGAGCTTGTGCATACAGATGTATGGGCACCAGCTCAAGTATCTTCCCTTGGTGGCTCTCTGTATTATATTACATTTATAGATGATGTAATAAGAAAAGTATGGATTTATTTCCTTAGACAAAAATTTGATGTATTTCAAACTTTTAAGAAATGGAAATGCTTGGTTGAGAATGAGACTGGTAAAAAGTTAAAATGTCTCAGATCTGATAATGGTGGTGAGTATTGCAGCACAGAATTTGAAGAATATTGTTCCTCTAATGGTATTCGTAGGCAGAAAAATGTACCGAGGACTCCACAAGAAAATGGATTGGCTGAACGCACGAATAGGACAATAATGGAGCGTGCAAGGAGTATGAGGTTGCATGCTAGGCTGCCTAAAAATATGTGGGTAGAGGTAGTGAACATTGCTATTTATTTAATCAATAGAGGCCCCTCTACTCCTTTGGACTGTGGTATTCCAGAGGAAGCATGGAGTGGTAAGAAGGTGAGTTATTCTTTTCTCAAAACCTTTGGTTGTGAAGCTTTTGCACTTATAGATTCTGAAAATAGAACCAAGCTGGAAGCTAAGTCAAAGAAATATGTATTTGTTGGATATGGCATTGATGAATTTGGTTATAGGCTTTGGGATTTTGAAAATAATAAAATTGTAAGAAGTAGGGATGTCATATTCAATGAGAAACTATTGTACAAAGATCTGTTGCTGCAGCATGAGAAGAAAGAAAATGATTATGTAGTACTGGATGATACTCCACAAGTTCATGTTCCAGTAGATGGGAAAGACAAAAATCCCAACTACAACTTGTCCAAAATTTTAATTGGCCATCAGAGGAAGATGTAGCTACATGGGATGAAAAGACAAAACCCAAAAGGGCTAAATCTGCTGCAGTTGATTTGGACATTTTGGAGGAAGATTGAGAAGGACATCTAATGTACTTGACACATGATCCAAGGAGTACAAGGACAAATAGCTATCATTTAGAAATGGTGTAGGTTAGCCTGAAATGGCAGTCACCATCTCTCATTGAAATCGAGGAGCTTTTATAAATGTTTGCAGTTGAGAGTGTTAGTTTTTGAGCAGCAAGGTTGTACTTTGATCTGATGTGTTCTTTTTCCTTCACCACTTGGGAGTGGGTGTTGTATTTTCTTGCTTTTCTATGCTTTAAATAGTGTTAGGTTTTTGTTAGAAGTTGTAATCTTTCCTTGGTGTAATTATAAACCAAGGTTAGTCTTTTATTGAAATATATTAGGATATAAGCCAAGATATCCTAATATACTTCTTTTTTGTCTTCTTTTCACTACATCCTTTTTCGTCCTCTAGTGGAATATGTGAGGACAAATATTTTTTGTAATTTTATAATTTAGTTCTTTTCCTCCTTATGAGGAACATCACACTTGGCTCACACACTCTTATGGATGTGGCTTACATGCACATGGGAGTTACACTTTGAACTCCTTCACTTATCTCTACTTATAGAGATATTTCTCCACACACTCATATCAATTCTTCTCTCAAATCTCTCAATTTCTCTCTTTCATAGTTCTATCATATTGTATTGAGCTAAGAGCTCATACTCTCTCTCTCTTTAGGCTTTTCATGCCTCATTCATAATTCACAAGGGGTTTTCTTAGCTTTCCCCTTTCAAATTCTTGTCTCCTCTTTACTTTGTTGGTGTATGCTCCTAGTTATTGTGCAAATTCATGGTATTGTTTCCTAACTCCTTGCTCTTAGATTAAACAATTTCCTATTTGTTCTTTATCATTTTCAACATGGTATCAGAGCAGGTTGGTTTAATCTCATTTTGAGTGTACAGGTGAAGGAGGTATCATATTTTGGAGCACTCCATATCGGAGACTCTTGAGAGAGTGTTGAGAAAAAATTCAAAATTTTTTGGGAGTTTGGCTGGTTTTCCACCAAATCCGATTTATCTTTTGGCTACATTATCGGTTGGATATAGTACTGACTTGTTTTGTGCGGATTTTAATACTATTTGTGGAGAGCTTTGTCCATTTCCATTCTGCTATCCCCCTCTCTTTGTGTTTGATATTATGCATAAATAAGAATGAATCTTAAAAAATCATGATCTGGGTTTTGTGCAAAACCCTCCAATTTAGCTTTCACGTGAGCAGTTTTCCAGTATTTGCCCACATTTGAGAGAAATGCTAAGTTCTTTAATAACATTTTTTTGCATATTTACAAACGTACCTTAGTTAATTCATACTTCAATTTATGATTGCTTTCACTAACGTTTCTTGCAGGTGTTTCTTTTCTAACATTATTGATCTATTTTCAGCTTGCAGCTTCTCATGTGTGTATTAGAGAGCACTGCTTATTTTACGATATCTTAGGTTTTCGATCCTAGTTTATATATATATTTTTAAAAGCAAAAGGAGTTCACTTTGGCCCCCCTATTCTAAAAAAAGGGGTGTCTCTATTCTGCTTTTCGTTGTTTTTCAGTGCTCTGTGGTTGTTTTATTTGTTGTTTCTAATTCTGTTATTGGCATAGTGAACTTTGCATGCGTTTCCGCTGTATCCAAAAATATATTTTTTCTTTTGCATGCGTTCTTTCTTTTCTTATGATTACTGTCATTCTCAGATAAAGAGATAGCACTTTTTTATCCTCAAAAAAAGCTTTAATAGTAGGTGGAAGCATTCTGTTCTCTGATAGTTCTTAGCATTATTTATGTTCATTGCATATTTGAAACACTGTTGTTCATTAAATCTTCACTAAAATAAGTTTAGCTCTTTCTGCTCGTTTTCAATTTGAAACACTGTTGTTCATCACATATTTGAAACACTATTGTTCATTAATTCTTTTCTTTACTTGTTGCAAGTCTGCATGCCTTTGATACCGCCGTTTTCAATTTCCTTGAAGTTTTTTAACGCGGCTCCCCCCAATCGCTTGCCGTGCCTGTAGATGTGGGCAGCTGCTG
This sequence comes from Chamaecyparis obtusa, assembly GCA_027943335.1. NCBI lineage: Eukaryota > Viridiplantae > Streptophyta > Pinopsida > Cupressales > Cupressaceae > Chamaecyparis > Chamaecyparis obtusa. The sequence continues at coordinate 55,708 of BSBK01001235.1, forward strand.
TGTTTGGGCGATTTGAGAAAGAAATTGGTAAAATTTTGTCTATATAGTTTTGGCCACTGTCTTACCTTTTATAGTTTTTTCTTGGTAAAGCTTTTGATGAGATTGTGTGTTGCATTGAATGCAGCTGAGCATAATTTTGGATTACATTATTTTTTTTTTTAACACTCTCACATTAGAGTGCATCCTATAATAGTGTCTTTCAAAATTATATAGGAATTTTTTCTAGTCAGCATTTAGTACAATCAAAGGGCAGTTTGCAGCCTCTTAACTGCAGCTCAGTCAGACTTTTTTATCTCATTTATGCTTTGTGTTTAAAAACTAAAAATGCAAGCATTAAAATAAGTTTCTTTTCCTTTGCCACTGTATGACCATTGTTGTAGGTTTGTATCTCTTTGATATCTGCTAAAGTTTACATGTTATTCTTTCCTCCCTCTGTTATTTGCTAAAGTTTCATTATATAAACTCACTGCCAGGCCCACTAAATCTGCAGCCAAACTATTTCTAAAAAAGCATATTATAATATCAACTCATTATAAACTTTCAGTCAACGTTTCCTCCCATCTTAAGTTTGTTTTAATAACATTGTTTTGAAACACTAATATTGTTTTAAGATTGTTTTAATAAAACTGTTAAGTTTGTCTGCCTTCTTTCTTCAACCAATAACGTTTATGTTTTGCTCTAACATTTCAGACGTTTCAAAGATGCCAAGCTTAATATGCATGCATTATCTTTAATTAATCTTTGTTTGAGGAGTAGAGATTAAATAGAGGATAGTCTATTTTCTGGTTTTTTTTTATATCTTTTATGTTTTGTTTTTCCTTGGCTGCTCACTGCTATGCAAGCTTATAGCATACCAAAAGTGTTTATTTTGATCGCTAATATCAGATTTTGTATTTCTTCCTGATATCGCTGCTAATAGATTACAAAAAAAGGTATTTAACACTTCTGCCACACGTCTTCCAAATCATTATTAACTCTTCTATCACATCATTGTAGCATATGTTTTTTTTGCAGGTGAGACAGCCCCGTATGCATTTAATTAATTAGTCTTTTACTTATTTCAGTCAAACTTTTTTTGTATCAAATTCTGCTTGTTTCTCTCATTTCTCTGATATTCTATAGTTTTAATCATTATACTTTAGCATATATTCTCTCTAACTCTTTTTTGCAGGCTTATCATTATCTTTTTTTTTCTGATTTCTTGCAGGTTACTTCTTTTAAATAATAGTTGCAGGCTAATTATTATTTTTTTAAAAGAGCTGCAATATATTCATTATCCTAACCTTTTTTACAGGAGGAATCTGATTTTTTCCCTGATTCTCTTAATTATTTCTATGGATTATCTAATTTTAGTGAAGTTTGGATATTCCTTGGTCAAATTTGAAATTATTGACATCAATTTTAATTTTAATTTTGGTAATCAAATTTGTAATTACTTGGTAATGTAATTACTTTCCATTATTTTAATTTAGTTTTTTCATTGTTAAGTTTAATTTAATTCATTTTATCTTTTCTATATTATATCTATCTCATTCATTATCATTATCAATTTATTTTTTTCTTATAAGTTTATTAAGCGTTGATTTAAATATTCATCTATTTACATCAACTTGATAATCTTTCATCTTTTTTCATTTCATCATGTCAATGCCAAACTTTAAACTCACTAATTCTAATTATTTTATTTGGAGGACGCACATGTTTAATTTCCCAAAATCTCAACAACTATTTGATGTTGTGTCTTCTCCTAATGTGAAACCGACTTCCACCGCTCCTCAGGCTAACCAGGATTCCTGGCAGTCAAAAGATGACCAAGCATTTGGCCTAATTGGCCTCTCACTAAATCTAGATTTATACCATCTTATCTCAGAGTGCACTACAGCACATTAGATATGGCATGTCTTAGAAAACACCTTTCAAACTTACATGAAACCTATTTTTCCTGATAAACTCTATGATTTGAAAGATAACCATATTCTTGATAATTATTGTTGTCCCGTTGATGAAATTGGTACTGTTTCTGTTCAAAATGATAAATTACATGATGTGCTTTCTGCTCCTAACCATATTTCTGTTCTTGATCCTAACATTAAGGATAATATTGATATTCATCTAAATGATAATAATGAACATAGTAATGATACTCCTAATAATCTGATTTCTCCTAGTAGTGATGATACTGACAATGGCAATAATCTGTTTACTCCTTTTTACTCTCTTGTTGATGATATGCTTGACCAAGAAGATGAAATTATCTCTAACTTTCTTAATGTTACTTTACCTTCTTTTGATTATCCTATTACAAATATGGTTATTAATCAAGATGAAATTTATGATGAAGGTACCAATCCTATGATTATTGTGGAGGTTAATGATAATAATGATGATACTTATACTAGCTCTCATCTTGATATTTCATATATTGATGAATATGTTACAGATTTATTTTATGCAACTGAAGATTGCATTCTTGATTATTTGCCTCATGATTCGCAATATGATTTTTCTTTTCAAAGTGTTACTGATTCAGCACTAGGCGATCCCAATGATGGGCTCTCTACTAGTGGTTCTTGCCTTTTTGTAGGCTCAAGTATTGATTATGTTCCTATATGCTCCAAAGTAGATCATGAATTTCATGACACTCAAATGACTCTTATGGAGGACCAACCTCCTTCTCTAAACTCTAAACTTCTTGATAATATTATTGATGGTGATTGTGCTTATACATTTAAATCTATTTGGTTTACAAAACCTCATTATGATGAATTAAAATTTAATGATTCACATTCAAATTTTACTGATTCATTTTTAAGAGGAAATCCCAATCATGGAATATCCCCTCATTGTCCTTGTTTTGTTGAAAATTTAGGTGATCCTTCTTGGATAAACAATGAAGAATCTCAAAGTTTACCTCCAGATTTGGGCCTATATCCACAAATATTTACACTCTTGCATTACAACAATCAAAGGAATCCTACTTCAAGATCCAAGCACTTATCATTGCACCATCACCTTATATCAACACAAAGTGAAGAAAATTCAGCTTTCCTCCTCTACTACAAGAAGGACAATCCAGTTGTAGCTTTTTATAATTTCCCCAAGTAAAGATTAAAGGGGGGTGTTAGAAGTTGTAATCTTTCCTTGGTGTAATTATAAACCAAGGTTAGTCTTTTATTGAAATATATTAGGATATAAGCCAAGATATCTTAATATACTTCTTTTTTGTCTTCTTTCCACTACATCCTTTTTCGTCCTCTAGTGGAATATGTGAGGACAAATATTTTTTGTAATTTTATAATTTAGTTCTTTTCCTCCTTATGAGGAACATCAAACTTGGCTCACACACTCTTATGTATGTGGCTTACATGCACATGGGAGTTACACTTTGAACTCCTTCACTTATCTCTACTTATAGAGATATTTCTCCACACACTCATATCAATTCTTCTCTCAACTCTCTCAATTTCTCTCTTTCATAGTTCTATCATATTGTATTGAGCTAAGAGCTCATACTCTCTCTCTCTTTAGGCTTTTCATGCCTCATTCATAATTCAAAAGGGGTTTTCTTAGCTTTCCCCTTTCAAATTCTTGTCTCCTCTTTACTTTGTTGGTGTATGCTCCTAGTTATTGTGCAAATTCATGGTATTGTTTCCTAACTCCTTGCTCTTAGATTAAACAATTTCCTATTTGTTCTTTATCATTTTCAACAGTTTTCCAACCACCCAAAGCTTGTTGCATTCCCATTAATGAGGGAATTCCAAGGTGGTTGAAAAAAGGGGCTTTTAAAGCAAAGTAAAATTTTTGTAAAGAGGAGTTTTTTTTTTTTTTGTTGATTGATATTGGGAGATAGAAAATAGAAGGAGATTGCTTAGAAGCAGATCACCAAGTTTTGTGTCTAGTCTTCTGAGTGATGGAATTGTAAATGTAAGTGACAAGTTTTGATTTTAATACAAATACACTGAAACTTCTGCCGCACATTGTTGTTGTCTCTTTGCTTATGTATTTTACTCTAGTATGTTTTTCATGTTAGGCATTTGAAATATACCGGTTGTAAGGCAATTTTCTTGACTATCTTATGAGCTTCTTTCAACGAAAGAATTAAATGTGCTTATATTTCATCCTGGAGAGTAAATGCATTTGTGTGGATATCTGATGATAACAATATTTAGTTAACATAATAGCTTGCAAGGCAACCTATTTGGACTTATAGTGGGTGTGTAAGGCACACTATTGTATTTCGATTATATTTACTTAATAACTTGCATTTGTGACTCTGTTGCCCTTAAGATTAGGCACTGGCTTGATGTATGTTTCTCAAAAGGTTGTATCTTCCATTACCAAAAGGGGGGAAGTTTGAACTTTTACATCATCCATTAAATACCTTTTATGTTTACATTCATTACACTTAAAAGATTGGACTGTCCTTAGAGCATCTAGTTCATATTTCCTGATTCTATATAGAGAGAATCATAATAGGTTACCCCTCCTTAAAAGGAAGAAGGATGAGAATACTTAAAGCACTATCTATTGCTTCATTTACAGTCACACTTTATCTAGTTATACTTTGCATTAAGATGATCAAAGTCATATATAAAGTGTTCTATAAGTCTATGCATTGAGAAAACTAGAAGCTGGTCATTGTCTACTCATAAAGAATATTGTAATAACAGTCATCACTAAAAGGTAATACCTGCCTGAGTCTGTGGAGCTCAAAAATGAAGGAGGATCTTATCCAATCCTCAGCAATTAGGTCTTTCTCTTGTGGGAATCAGCCTCGGGGAACACAGGTTCAAGAAGCATTTAGTGTCCTACAAGAAAAATCCCTAATAGATGGTTTACAAGTAATTATTTCATCAAATAATTTTCTATCTAAATTTTCTATATCAACTATTTAAACAAGTTCAGCTAACAAGATACATATTTTCTAATATTTCAGGTATAATGCACCTTGGCAATTGCATTTGGGAGGATCAACGTTATATGAGGATGCAGAATCAGGTGAGAAAAAAATTGAACCCACAAGAAATGATGATAGAGTTAATTCACACAATCGATACATATTACAGTTATGGAGGGCCAATGTAGATTGGCAACCTGTTCTTTCAAGACATGCAGTTATCAAATACATTGCAAAGTATGTAGCAAAAGCTGAGAGAAGCTGTGAAACATATCAAGAAATGTTGATGCGTCTCTCAAACCTTGAAAACCCAAATGATTTAGCAGCACGAGCATATAGAAAACTTCTAAGAGAAACAGTTGTAGAAAGAGATATTGGAGCTCAGGAGACATGTCATATGCTATTAGAACTTCTATTGGTGGAGTGCAGTAGAAGGTTTATTAATCTAAATGTCTCACGTGAAGTCTTCAAACCTGTATTAATCAATAATGAGGAAAATGAGGAAGAACTCACAAAAACTTTTGTACATGGTTACAAAAGAAGACCACTTTGTATGGAAGGTATCACATTGATTGATGCAACAAGGTCCTAGATATACAATCCTAGAAGAAGAGGAGAAAATAAATGGGGGCCACGACAAACATCAGCAATTGTCAGAGTTTTTCCTAGGTTTCTCAGTCAGAAGCAACAAAAGGCAATTGACATTATTATGACACACTACCATAGCAATCAAGTGGGAATTCCTTTATTTATGATAATTCAAGGAACAAAAGGAATAGGAAAGTCTTATCTAATTGGTGCCATTAGTCAGTCTCTCCAAATGGCAGCGATGCCAAATACTTCTCCACTTCTATTACTTGCACCAATCGGAGTTGCAACTTTCAATATAGGAGCCTGTACCATTCATTCAAAGTTGCGAATACCCATTATAGATTTTGCATAGCTACAAGGCACAAGGCTTACAAGTTTTCAAGAAGAAATGGAACATGTCAAATATATTTTGATTGATGAAATGAGCTTCATTGGTCAGAACTTGCTGGAAAATATTGATTCTCAACTCAGACAAGCCTTCCCACAAAGTGCTGACATTACCTTTGGAGGTATACCTTTCCTTATTCTTAATCATGCTATTAATGTCTTTTAATATTTATATATAATATCATGTTATGATATTACTAAATGCTCTAAATTTAATTTTATCCAACTCTATTTCAGGTGTATCTATTATTTTGGTTGGTGATTTGGGACAGTTACCTCCTGTCAATGATAGACTTGCCTATGACAGCAACAAATGGGCAAAGTTACTATGGCATGAATTCAAGACAGTGGTTACACTAGATCAAGTATTCAAGCAAGATGGACAAAACGTCCACCAACAAAGATTTCATCATCTTCTCACAAATTTGAGAGATGCAAATCCAAAAATAGATGATTGGAACTTGCTTATGACAAGAACTCCTATAAGGTTAGATGCTGCAAGAAATGATGAGTTTGATAAGACACTGCATTTGTTCTCTAAAAATGACAATGTTCATAACCATAACATGAGGATGTTGTATTCTTTAAGACATCCTGTTGCACGTAGCCTTGCAACTAAGTCAAGGAATGGTAATACAAATGAAGATTGGTCAGCTGAAGAACTTGATACAGAGTTATTATTTAGTACCAATTCAAGGGTAATGTTGACTACAAATCTATGGATAGAAGCTGGTCTTGTCAATGGAGCATTGGGATATATTAGAAATATGTCTACAAACCCAGAACTGGTCCACCTGAACCTCCAGCATATGTCATAGTTGAATTTGATAATTACTCTGGAATACCATATGATGACCACCATCCAAAAATAGTACCAGTACCACCATTACAAAGAGGTGGGACCTTCCAATTACCGTTAAGGTTAGCATGGGCATTGACAATTCACAAATCTCAAGGACTAACTCTTTCAAAAGCCATGATTGATATAGGTCTGAGAGAAAGAGCAGGATTGACATTTGATGCAGTATCTCATGTAAAGTCTCTAGAAGGCTTGAGAATAATGCCACCCTTCACATATGACCGCTATGAAAAAATGAAAAGTGGGAAACAACTTTCAAAGAGAAAAGTAGAAGAAATCAGACTTAGATGTCTTGAAAATTAATGTACTCTTATGATGTATTTCAAACTTCCTATTATAAAATAAAGAATTATTTCTTCTCCTACCTTATGTCATAATGATCTTCAATTATTATATCATTAACCTATACAAGTTAAATCACATATGCTCAATCTAACATGATTACATCATTATTTAAACTTTCTTATGGTTCTTAAATTTATTTTTATGTGGTTTACATGTCACGATACCCCTAAACCACATACAAATATAACCTAACTATTATCCTAACATTAACCTTAACTGTAACAATACCACTAACCTTATCCTAATATGAGCACTAACCCTAACAATAACCTTAACCATAATAATAACATGAACCCTAACAAACTTCTTCAATGGAACCTAACAGTTCCCCTAACACTAACTTTATGTGTAACAATAACACTATTACTAACCAACCCTTGTTGTCACAATTTTCTATTACTCAAATACTTAATAATAGCATTAACAATAAATATATATAAAACATTGAACCTAACCATAATGCTAACACTAACCTTAATTGTAACAATAGCATAAACCTCAAAATATAGCTCACCAAAAATATAGGTGGCTGAAATAATAGCTCCCTAAAAATAATAGTTTTTACAAAAATTATATAATAAAAAAAGGATTTAAAATCAGTTATGAATCAAAAACTGAAATAATAAAAAATAAAAATGAAAAAATGTAAAAATCCAAAATAAAAAATCGTAAACGAAATATTCATAAATGAAAAAATCAAAAATCAAAACCGAAAATATCAAATTTCATAAACAAACAAATCAAAACCGAAAAAATCAATATCAGATGTTGCGTTTCGGAGTGGGCCTGTGTGTTGGACAACACAGGTGTGGTGCACTTGGTGCCCGTGCGCTGCACAGCATGGGTGCCAGTGTAGTAATGTACGCACTGCACTCGGAGTGCATAACGTTACAGACGTGCCAAGTGTCGAACCAAATTTTTTTTGCAAAAAATAATTTAAAAAAAAATAAATTATTCCAACATTTTTTTACGGGAATGCCAAATGAAATTTGGATTACAAAACGTTTGAGAAATGAAGAGACACTCTTCATTTATAAAAGAGTGCTCTTCATTTCTCAAGCTATTTTTTTGGTTACAGGTACACGCGATTTGAGAGTTGTGAGATTTGAGAAGTTGGAGAGTTCTAAGATTTCAGGTTTTCAGAGAGTTGAGACAGGTAAATCAAATAGAAATTATTGAGGATTTCTGAGAGAGAAATTTTTGAATAGTAGAGAGGAGGATTGCATTGCAGAGAGAGGATTTCTAAGAGAGAAATTTGTGAATAACACAGAGGAGGATTGCATTACAGATAGCTGGATTGCATTGTAGAGAGGTGATTTGCAGGCAACTTTCATTAATTTGAAACAGGTAAATAGATTTAGTTTTATATTGCATTTAATTTAATGTTATTTTATATATTTTGATAGTAATCTATTTTAATATTGTTTTATATAGTTTGATATTAGATCTAATATCAAACTATATATAAAATGCAATATTAAATATTGTTTAATATTAGATCTAATATTGAATATCAAATATTAGATCTAATATTTGATATCAGATCTATTTTATTAGATATGATATTATATAGTTTTTTTTAGATTAATTTTATATAGTTTGATATTAGATTATTTTAGATCTAATATCAAACTATATAAAAAATAAATTTTTTATATAGTTTTTTATTAGTTTTATAGTGTTTTTAGATTGGTATTGTTTTTAGATTAATATTGTTTTAAGAATTGTATTTAATATTCTTTAAATACAATTCTTAAATTTTAAAATTAGATTAAGCATACATTAGATTTCTTAATTATTTAAATATTTGAATTATTGCTAACATTTAACATTAAGAATAATATAAATTATATCATGTTTACAAACATGACTTTTTGTTAATTTACATATAAAAAAATCCACAACATAATATATATTATTCCACTATATAAGTAACATGTAAAGTTTAAAATGACAATGCAAAATGGTTATTCTGATTAATTTTATAGATTGATGTTTGCCATTCCACCTATGGCTGCCTCTGATAGAGAGTTGAACATCATGGTTACAAGCCCCTCTGCTTTGGTGGCCTCGAATGATGTCTTTGAGACTGAATTTGACAAGTGTACACGAATCATTGTAGACTCGTGCACAACTATAATCAAAGCTATGGAGCACGCAGCGTTATTAGTTGACTATGCAGATGGAAAATGTTGCAAAAGTTCTACGTGAGACATCGGCAAAAGTGGATGCATTTCCATCAATGATGAAAGAAGTCTATCGCGATCATTGTACAAATAAGGGCCGCAATACTAACTTTATTGTTGAAGAATATGTGATGTACTTGCATCATTATGGAGAAATGTTATTGATTTAATCTTGGCTTTCAACCTTCGTAATTATCTGAATAGTTGTATTGGGACTTATATTTCCCTTTTTATCTATATAAGTTTCATGAATAAGATAATAAATAAATAGTTTTGGCTATTCCCATCATGATTACCCCTATACTTGCAACATTTTGCAACATGTTTTGTTCAACTCTATATTTCTAATATTTATTCCTTTAATGGATGTGCCGAATAAATGGGAGAAATTAATTATAGACAATATCTTATTCATAAATGTCTACTATGTTGCGCTGCGACTGCTACTAGCTTATATATATTTATATATATAATACGCCGAGAGTAATCCTTCTCAAGGCACCTATTTTCTTTCAATTGCAAACTGCAATAGGCGCCTTGAGAAGGATTACTCTCGACATATTATATATATAAATATATATAAGCTAGTTATCATAGTCTAGATGAGGGTAACTTGTAGGATATCATGCATTTCTTAGATAATTTGGATCTAAAACCCATTTCTTTCCTCTTTGATGCTTTTGCCTATCATTGCCCCTATAAATAAATAAATAAATAATTTTTGGCTATCATTACCCCTATACTAGCAACATTTGGCAACATGTTTTGTTGAAATTTGTATTTCTAATCCTAGCTCTAACATAATCCTAATCAATGTTAAACAACTATACCAAAACCTTTAACTATATAAAATAAACTACTAAAATTAAATATGAAATAAAAACTATTTAAATAAAACTATATCTTAATCCATAGAACAATGTGAAATTAACAACAATAATTATCGTAACCTTAACCCTCATTGTAATATATTATCATTATGATTATAGTTACAGTAATATGCTAACTGTTCAAATTAGTTGTTACCATGTCCCTACCATTGACCCTTCCTTAAATGGTAATGCTCTATGTGATACTAATGATAATTTTCATGTTAAACTATAAACAACATCAAAAAATATATTCCCAAATATGATACTTTGATCCTAACTCTAAAACCTATATTGTATCACTAACCACATCCATAATATTACTCTCGTACAAACCCTACTACTAATCATATACCTCACACTACATATGATGTAAGCCTAACAATGTATCGTACATCATAACACTACACACAACCTTAAATTGGTCCTAACCCTAACCCTACATGTACAATACCCTAAATGGAACCGTAACTATTAGTAATCTTCACCATATTACTAACTATAATGCTAACCCTAACCCCTTACCCTAATCTTTGCTTTTAATGTGACAGGTGTAAGTCTGAAATTAATAGTACTCCCAAGGTTAAAATTAAAACCTAATTGTAACCATAACCCTCTTGATTACCATAAGTAAAATGGTCAACGTGATGCTTATAGTAACCTTTGATACGATACTAATCCTAACTGTAAACATAGAATCTTATCCCCAATCATAACCCTTGTCCTAACTCTAATACGATACTGATCGTAACTGTAAACATAGAATCTTATCCCCAATCATAACCCTAATCCTAACTCTAATATGTTATCATTAACATTATAATTACTTATATACAATAATTGTTCAAGTTAGTTGTTACCATGTCCCTACCATTTACAATATGTTAAATGCTAACGTTAAATAAGATAGTAATGATAATTATCATATTAAACTCTAAAGAACATCCAAAAATGTATTGCCAAGTATGATACTTTAATCATAACTCTATAACCTAGATCCCATCGCTAACTAAGCCCATAATCTTACTCTCATGAAAACCCTAATACTATTTGTATACCCAAAACTACTTATGATTTAACCGTCACTATAAACCATAAATCATAACTTTGTGCATAACCTTAAACTGCCCCTATTTGTGATACTAACCTTAACCAATATTTTAACCCTTATAGTAATCCAAACATGGATCTAAAATGCAAACTATTTAAAATACAGATCTAAATGTACAATGCAAACTATTTAAAATACAAATCTAAATGAAGCATGCATATCAAAATGAAACGTGCAATTCAAAATGAAACATGCAAATCAAATATTTTATTGATTTAATTTGCATCTTTGATTTTGTATGCAAATCAAACATGCAAATCTAAATCAAGCTATATTTTAAATACAAAACAATTTATTTTTAATGAAATGAAACATACAAATCAAAATGAAACGTGCAAATTAAAATCTAAATATTTTAAAAGCAACTAAATTTATGGATACATAAAATATTTGCAAAATGAAAATCTCACTTGGAAAGAACTTGCACCAAAATTGAATCTAGTCTTGGCTCATCTAAAACTCTCCAATTCTTAAAACTCTAGAAAATGACAAATGAAATAAAATAAAAAATGATATGAGGAGACGCTCTTTTATAATCTAAGAGCGTCTCTTCATATTCTCCAATACATCTTTTGCAATTCCTTTATCTTTTCAAATTCCAAATTAAACCATTTTCAACATTAAAAAAACATTAAAAACCCGATGGCAGCATTGCCCTTCGTATTTAAATTTAAATCTAAATATTCAAACTAAATATTAAATCAATTAATGATTAATATCTAAATCTAAGAGAAATATAAATCTAAATCTAACTAAAACCAAAACTTACTCTAACTCTAATTCTAATTCTAAATATAAAGCTAAAACTAAAATTAAATTTAAATGTTAAACTAAAACTATATTAAAAAATAAATAAAGTATGAAATAGAAAATAAAATGATCACCTTTATATTTGGTTAATTACTTGCTTGATCACCTTTAAATCTAAAAACAAACTAAACTAAAATTATTAAATTGAGACACTCTTTAATAATATGAGAGGGTCTCTTCATATTCCCCAAAAGGTGTCTTTTCCAATTCCTTTTGCATCTCCAAATTCCAAAAAAAACATATAACACACTAATTTTTTAATTTTTAATTTATTGTTCATCCATGTCGCACCCCTGTTTATTCGGGTCCTATTATTTCAGACCCTATTATTTCGGCCTTGCCATTTGTCTTCATATTATTTTAGCATTGCCATTTGTCTTCATATTATGTTGGAATTGCCATTTGTCTTCCTATTATTTCGGCCCTATAATTTCAACCTTGCCATTTGTCTTCATATTATATTATACATTTTTTATTTAAAATAATAGTTTTAATTTACAAGGAGAGTGGACACGATTGTCATATTCACACACTATGTAAACTGTAAACACAAATACATATAATAAGATTTAAGTCTCAAGGAAATATGATTCTCTGATTTTGTGCATCAACTTTAATATACTACACTATTGAGGTTTTGTTTTTTATTTTGATTTTTAATATATATATATATATAATTATTGTCTATTTGCTAGTTTACCGTATATTGTAATCGTATTAATCGTCGTTAGAAAATGGAGGAATTTTTCTCTTTTGATTTGTAGCATGCTAAAATTATCTATAATGTGTACGCCTAACATGTACATTTTGTCATGTGAATGTTATTATGACCTTGCAGCTATTTGACAAGCACTTTACCCTAATACTAATCCAAACTCAACACTCTGCATTACATCATTAACCCATGATTAAGCCTCGTTGTATTAATAACCCTAACCCTAACCCCATACTATACTCTTAAACCTTAATGTTACACTAAATATGATAGTAATCATAACTGTAAACCTAACATCATATCCCTAACCACATCCTTAATCTCAACCTATCCCTAACCTAACCCTAAATGTAACTCTTACCTAAACCTTGACTCACAAAGTAAAATTTCTTACTAACCCTAACTCTCACCCTCTCCCTAACCCTAACCCTAACATTAACTGTAACTCATACTCGAACCCCAAATCATATGGAAAAATACCTTACTAACCCTAAATCTCACCCTATTCCTAACCCTAACCCTAAATGTAACTCTTATTCAAACCCTAACTCATAAGGCAAAATATCTTGCTAACCCAATCTCTAACCCTATCCCTATCCCTATCCCTAAACCTAACCCTAACCCCAACAATAATCCTAACCCTAATCCTAAATGTAACTCTTACTCAAACCCTAACTCATAAGGTAAAATATCCTGCTAACAATAACTCTCACCCTATCCCTATCCCTAACCCAACCCTAACTATAAGTCTTACTTGAACCCTAACTCATAATGTAACATGTCTTAGTAACCCTAAATCTCACCCTATCCCTAATTATATTTTAGGTAAAATGTCCTACTAACCCTAACTCTCACCCTATCCCTAACCCCAATCCTAATTGTAACTCTTACCTGAACCCTAATCATAACATAAAATATCCCACTAACCCTAACTCTCACCCTATCCCTAACCCTAACCTTAACTATAACTCTTACTCAAACGGTAACTGATCAGGTAAAATATCCTACTAATCCTAACTCTCACCATATCCCTAACAATAACTCTTACTTGAACCATAACTCATAAGGTAAAATATCTTGCTAACCATAACTGTAAGTCTTATCTAAACCCTAACTCATAATGTAAAATGTCCTACTAACCCTAACTCTCACCCTGTCCCTAATCCTAACCCTAACTCTCACCCTATCCCTAACTCTGACCCTAACCCTAACTACATATATACTATTTTATTAATTTTAGAACATAAAACCTAATTGATGCCCCAATAATTTGATTTGATTTTGTTTTTCAACAATATTCCAAAACATTAGAAATCGTATATTTCTACTGTGTTGCGCTGGGACTATTACTAGCTTATATATATAATACGCTGAGAGTAATCCTTGTCGAGGTGCCTTTTGCAGGTTGTAATTTAAAGAAAATAGGCACCTCCAGAAAAATTAGCTCGGCGTATTTTATATATATATATATATATATATATATATATATATATATATATATATATATATATATATATATATATATATATATATATATATATATATATATATATATATATATATATATATATATATATATATATATATATATATATATATATATATATATATATATATATATATATATATATATATATATATATATATATATATATATATATATATATATATATATATATATATATAAGCTAGTAGTAATGATTTTTAGATTAAGTTTTTGGTTGAATCTTTAAAAAGCTAGTTTTTTGTACACGTTTAACTAGGTGTGATATTTTAATGAGTTGCATGATGAGTCATGACTTCAACCCATAGTTATAGGTTGTTAACTGTCCAATTTACATTTCAAAAAAAAATGAAGGTCTTACAATATTCCATGCAACGGCTACATGTTGATAGAGTTAGCCCTCATGAGTATTCGTCCCTCTCCCTTACACAGGCTCATAACAATGCTGTTCAACTATGTGTCAGATGCAGATGTACGTGGGCTGCTGTCCTGCAAACTTTAAAAGAAACATTACTTTATACAATTAATCAAAATAACCATTTTGCATTGCTATTTCAAACTTTACATGTTAATTACATTGGAATAATATATATTAGTTGTCAACTTATTTATATATATTTAAATTAACTAAAAGTCAGGTTTCGAAACATGATATAATTTCTAATTCAAAATGAAACATGCAATTCAACCATGCTATTGATTTAATTTGCAAGTTTGATTTTGAATGCAAATGAAACATTGAAATGTAATACAAGTTATATTTTAAATGTGTATCATTTTATTCAAATTGGAATCGAATATACAAATCAAAATGACATGTGCAAATTGAAATATATATATTTTAAATGCAACTAAATCTATCGAAAGGTAAAATACAAAAAATCAAAATCTCTATTCCAAAGAACTTGCTCCTAAATTGAATCTACTGTTGGGTCCTCTAAAACACTCCAATTATTCCCTCTGCAGAACAACAAATGAAACAAAATAAGAAATGAAATGAGGAGGCACTCTTTTATAATCCAAGAGCATGTCTTCATTTTATCCACTATCTTTTGCAAATTATTTTGTCTTTTACAAATAAAATATTAATCATTAAAAAAAAAAACAACCTGATGGCCACATTTCCCTCCATATTTAAATTTAAATCTAAATATTAAAACTAAATATTAAATGAAATAATAATAAAATATAAATGTGCGAGAAATATAAATCTAAATCTTACAGAACTCTAAATCCAAATCTAAATATAATACTAATAGAAATCTAAAACTAAATGATGAACTTAGCTGTTGTCCCTTCGTATTGGGCCGCGTGTATACACCGCGCCCCACCACAAGTCCATCCACGAGTGGGTCCCTTGCAGACCATCTCGACCAACATCAACGGCCGCCATGCCGTCGCCTTTACGTGATTAAGGGAGATGTGCACAAATAGTTCAAAACAAATACAATGGCCCACAAAGATTTAACGGGCCATCAAATTTGTACCTTTGTTCAACCATCAAATATCTTAAGATAGCTTAATACCTGTTGCCTTTTCGCCCGCCCTAATTTACGCATTTCCCAGGTTTCAAATTTGATTCGTAACAGCTCATTGGCTTGCTTGAGCACACAGGTGTGGTTGAGGTCTTGTTTGGGTCATTGCACCAAAATTCACCGGTAAAGGTGTTCTTTTGCACTCTTTAACAGTAAGTCTCTGCACTTTATTCCCATTTGTATTTCATTTTCTGCTTTTCCTCTTGCAAATTGTGCAAATCACTCTACGTTATCAACTTCTATAAACAATTTCAATGAATATTTCAAGTGCATTGTTCACTATTACTAAATTCTTCAGAGGCCATGTATCATAACAGATTACAATAGTGAGCTTAGGGAAAGCTTTGATTTCAAAGCCCTAACCTTCCTGTCGACTGTGCCAAATAATTATAATCATGAAGCGGAAGGAAGGACCTTGTGATGCAAATTCATATCCCGATGAGATAACAAGACAGTTACCAAGGTCACATGGAATCCAAAAAAGAGCAACCTGTAATACTCGCCCCGAAGATTTCTTAATCAACTCCCACACAGGATACAAAGACCCTTTTCTAGGACCTGGCATTACAGGGTTTGCCTTGTGGAGAAGAAATTACAATAAGAGAAAGGAGGCAAAACCTGTTAGGAACATATGGGATTCCAATTTAGCTAGGATCATTGTCCCAAATGTTTTTGTTAATGTAGATTTGATACAACAAATTGCAAACAGGTACGTCCCTAACACAAGACAGGTACTGGCCCATAATAACAAGGAAATTATCAAGATAACGAGACAAAGTATAGAGGAGACATACATGCTAGACACAGACAAGGACTGGTGGCCACTTGATACAAATATTATGGACCATGAATTTGAAAAGTTAAATAATCTTTATAGAAGCAAGATTTCTCTTCACAAGCCAGGGCAGTTGACTACGGTAGAGAAAGCATTGAGTCCCACTGAAAACCCTCCGTATCATGTAGATTTCTTTGCTCCATACGTGAAAGATACATACTACACTTTATGTCAGTGGCATGGTGAGGATGCAACATTTAATATCCCTAATTAGATGTTGCTCATGTGCTTGGATATACAGGGAAATGAAGCCCACAGATGTTTTGAGTACGCGGGAACATTAGCGGATGACATCCATAAGGCCTTGATTAGTATAAAGTAGGGGAAGAGTAGTAACTTCAGGTTCAACTCCATCTTAATGCACATGATTCTATGGAGCGGACTCAACATTTGGGATCCAAACCTGAGAGTCGAAGCCATTGTTGATGGAGAGATGGCCCTAGTCCAAGAGTGGACTTACATTTGGGACAAGGATGATAGGGCATCATCCTATATTTTGTTTGAGAATCATTTTGTCAGGCCTCTGATGACTTATTTGAAAGGAACTATCCCATGGGGGCTGTCTGATAGAGTGAAGCAATTCCTCAGACCAAAGGATTTAAACCCAGATACAGGTTTCAATCACAATTGGGGGTCATGGTTTTACTACGAGGACCATGCAATGATCAGAGTATTTGGAAGTCAAGTGCCACCCAAGGCATTGCCGATCACAGTCACTGATAGAATTGCATTCTATGAAGTCATGAGGCAGCTTGAATCTATAGAAATATATTCTCTAAGAGAGAGAAATAGAAAGAGAGGTTCTTTCTTCCCTGCCCAGGTGGTCATTAAAGGTCTTCTGCACTTCCTATCAAGAAAGGGATTTGAGGTGATACCTACCAAAATGAAAGACTATAACATGACTGATGTGAATTACAGATTTTATGACCCAGAGGGATTCATAAAGGCAATATACCCGGGCTGTAAAACTCACCAATATGATGAGCTAGAAGATTGGATACATAATTGTACAGAGTACGGTGATGTACTTAGGCAAAGGGAGAGGTGGTACAAGATACAACAATCAAAGCACCAGAGGCAGAGAGAAGGTAACTATCAACTTGACTACAAATTTTCTCATAATGTTGAGACACAAATGAATATGCTTGCAACCTTGTACATTGATGTTGATAGCATGCCATTGCCCAATGAAATCAACACTGAGGGTCAAGAGTGTAGGCCCACAGAAATGGAAATAGAGTCTAACTCATCACCTACTTTGATTGGATCCCCAATTGGGCCTCCATCTGAACATCCCAGTCCATCTAATTCATCTGCACATGTGGAGGAGACTTCGTCACCAGGCTTAGGGCCATCTCCTGCTGCGCATAGGCCTTTCCCCATTCTGCCACTAGTTACACTAGCTCCTAATTAGAAAATCCCATACACACCATATGAGGCATTTCAGACCCCAATTCGACCACTTCCACCTCCTGCATGCTTTGACTTTGTAAAAGCAATTGAACTGGAGCCACCGTCCAATGAACGAACACTTCCTGCTTTCAAGTTAGGTGGAGGGTTGACTGAAGATATACGATTGCAGGTGTGCAAGGACTTGATTGGTGATGATAAATTCATAAAAAAGGAGTTCAAACAGTTTGTTCTCCAACAAGAGGCCATCAACCTAGTTGCTACCAAGGGTCTAAATTTTCAATCCTTGACTGAAGAGGAGCAGTCACAAGTAAAGGATGAGGTACTCAAAAGGGTACAAGATTTGATGGCAACAATGACTCTAGAAAAGGGGAGAGAATTTATATCACAAAGTGGTATTCTTCTTTTGGAAGGTTGTGATATTTCGTCTGCCATTGCATTTGATAGCCTCATGAGGAGGTAGGATCTTGATCTCTCTAGCCTCTCGCGAGACGAAGAACAGAGCCTCATATTTGGTTCCGCATTTGATGACGACCTTGATATACTTGCTATTTGGTTGTTGTATCCCAATACCAATAAGCCATCGATGATTTCATTTCAGGATAAATATTATGGACAGTTGCTTATGAGAAAGTCACCTAAATTTTCAGGTCTACAAGCAAGTAGTTTGGATGTTAATATCACAAAGACATCACACGCATTTGCATCATGGGAATAGGATAGGATTGCAGCATTGGAGGCTATGAATAAGAGGCTTCAAGAACAACTGCAGGCAGCGTGTGGACTTCCTAATGAAGGGATTCATCGTGAGGAGCTTGATAAATTGAAGACTACAATTGCAACATTAAATGTTCAGAACCAGAGATTGGAAGCCAATTTAAAAAAGGCCAGTAGAGATGCTTAGACCAGTGATGCCATTAACAATGCCCTGTGCCCTGTCATTCAGTGCAAGAGAAACATCCTTACAAATAATGCCCGAGAAACATGGAATGTTTTTGTGGAGTTTCTCAATTTTCAGAATACACATCTGCAGTGTCAGCGCTTTCTGGCATGCTCACTGTCAAAGTTGAACAAGTTAATAAGGGGATTTAAATTCTATTTTGCGAAGTTTCCACCTTTTTTTCTTTCTGATCTTGTCATTGATTTTGAGTGGAAGTTCGCTGTTTTAGCCGAATAGTTCTCCAAGCATTAGTTATACACCAAGATGATGAGGACAAAACTTACACATTCTTATAGTCTAACTGATTGCGGGATGCCCTCCATTTACGCTGACCACAAAGAGGGAGACAATGTAACAAAAATTCTAAAGACATCATTTGGTTGGCAGGCTGAAATTCATAGAAAGTGAGATAGTGCCCTTCTATCATTGAGAGCCAATGAAGATAGAATAGTGAATGTATTTGATAATCAAATTGAGGACTTGGTTAGAATCCACCATAGATGGGTTAGACTCTG
Source organism: Chamaecyparis obtusa (assembly GCA_027943335.1). Classification (NCBI taxonomy): domain Eukaryota; kingdom Viridiplantae; phylum Streptophyta; class Pinopsida; order Cupressales; family Cupressaceae; genus Chamaecyparis; species Chamaecyparis obtusa. The sequence goes on from BSBK01001235.1 coordinate 75,217, forward strand.
CAAGGCAAAGATAGAAATCTCTGATACAGAGTATATACGCCATCTCAAATCCATCCAAGATTTGAAAGAGCGAGGGCTAATCAATGAAACAAGACATCTACAGGATCGTTTCAATATCTGATTTGAAACGGCCTCCACATTGGTGCAAAAAAGGTACGGTGAGTTTATGGAGTGGGCTGAAACATTTTGGCAGTGCCATTCAAACAATGCGAAGGCTATTCAAGATGCTGAAAGTATTGGAAGCACGCTTTGATAGAAGTTGAAAGAATATGAGAGTAGAGGGTCACGTACCGATAAAGACGCGGAGGCTAGGATACTAAAACATAAACATAAAGAATTTGTAAAAACTCTAAAATTAGAGATGCACGAGTTCAACTGTCTTTTAGATGGGTGCTTGCCCAACCTTTACACAGAGATTGGAGACATGAGAGGTGCGGACGAGTGGGTGGAAGAGTGTAGGACAATCATGGACGAGGACTTCAAATAGGCAAAGACTTTCAATCCCACGCTTCAGAACATCCACAGTCTCATGGATAAGTTCATTACCATTGAAATTGCTACAAGGGAAAGCATCAGTCATGTTGTGACATACAAATCTAATGAATATACAGAACATTTATCTGTGGTCGAATCATGGGTCTGCAGGGCATAATTTTCATTATGTTTTGAGTTTGAAAGTTTTGTTAAAGGTATTAATTATTTTCAAATGACTTTACCCAATGCAATGGCCTGTCTCGCAAGGTTCATATACAAATCAAACGTGTAAATGTGAAATAGAAGATGAATCGTTAGGAACGAATATAATGTAGGCTCTGTATACTTCATGTTGTTCTTTACAAAGGCTTTCTTATGATAACATTTTGTGTCAGATTTTAGTTGAAGAAGGTGAAGAGTGTTTATATGGTTTTGCATGACAAGTCCTTATGCACGCAAATGGAGTCACATCAATCTATATTCGCATAATTAGAGCAATTACAGTTCTTGTTATAACTTGTGTATTTTGAATATGTCAAATAAAGGTTGAACTAAATTCGCTAAATTTTGATATCAACCTTTCCATTTCCTTCTCTATTTTTTTTGTTATTATTTTTCCTCACTTTCAATCTGCGGTCCTGCGCCATGCATTGCCCTGCCCGGTGATGTTGTGTTTCATCGTATTATGGTATTACAACTTTCATTTTTGAGATTTTTTTAGAACAAAGTTGCCTCCCAGGCTAGATTGGAGGTCTTTCTAACTCCGTTCTTTCCTACCACTGCCCACACTGAACAGAGCTTGTACTTACCAATTTTGAAAAATAAAATAAAATTTATGGCTCTCGTCTCGTAGTTTATAAAAATAAATTGTTCTCATTGCTTTACATTTTGTTCGTGTTTATGAGCCTCTGCAAGTACCCTTATATGTGCAAACCAAATTTCTTCGATAAAAAAAGTAAATAAATAGAAAATTGAAGAATTTAGACAACAGCTTGTCTATCTTAAATTTGGAAAATATATGTAAATAAGATATTTCTTAAATCCAATTTTAATGTCAAAGACGTGAGTGCAAAACTTATGCATGCGAGCTCAAATATTCTTCAAATTTGTCGTACAAAGTTGATTTATAGACTATAACAGGACTTCTATGTTATATGATATCTTTATGTCAAAACATACGGATCCTCATATTGTACTTTCTTATCCATTGTTCCTACCAACATAATAAAACATGCTACCTGTTTCTTGATTTCTTCTAGCGGTTGCTTTTATTTAAGTACAACATCTGAAACAGCTAATTTCATCGATAAAAAACTAAGCATAACACCCTTTGTAGAGTGCAACTACCAAACATTGTCCTTTTACAACAGCACTGTAGACAACTGAAACATTAATATTGGACTGCCTGAGCTCCATATAAAATGCACTAAACTCTTAGATAATAAAAAAATAGAATTACATTAATGCCCAAACCACACTTCTTTTTTGGGCAAAGTTATTTGTCAGTTTAAAATACACAGGATGCAAATCATCAATATGAAACATAAACATGTTCCTAAAAATTTGTTGTCATAAAATCAGGCATGTGGCCTTCGTCGTCTCAATGCGATCCATCAGAATCTTAGAGGTGGACTCCGACTTCACTGTACCCTAAACCCTTATGTATAGTCCAGCACAATGAGATTTATTGGGAAAAAAACACATATGACAGCAACGAAGTCATTTAGTAACAGCTGCTCGGGCTCTTGCATTCTCCTAGTCTCTCCCAATCGGCATAACATGATAATCCTCAGGAGACGTTCCAGCCAATACATTATTGCAGACCACAATGTCCTTGCTTGGTGCACCATAGCCTATCCCTCAACAATGTATGACACATAAAACCACCAGGTTGCCTGCGGCATCTGAAAAAGAACTCATCTGCACACCCCTCCACACAGAGTGTATATCGATCAAACACTCCACAATTGACTCGCGCGTGGACTGGTAGTTCTATTAATCTCCTAACACCTGGAAACACTGTCGCACGGGCCACAAGCATTCTGCATATATAGTGAATACAACACTCAACCACATATAAGGATGTGCATAGCGAAGACAACAAATAATTCAAATGATCAATGAAAACGTACATTTGTTTATAAAGTATAAACAACCATAAAGCTATTTTCAGTGGAAGATGATACCTCGTATGTTGTGCTCTTGTTAATCTGTTCATGTGTAACGAATCGAAGCAAGCAAAACTTGAATCCAAGAGTTTCTGCACTTGCCAAAAACTAACAAGTATGTTACAAAAAACACGTTAATTTCCAATAGATATACAAAAAATGTAACAAATACCTCACCCAAAAATATTTCTATTTTTGAATTCAATAAGGGCTATCTTGTGCAGAGCTGCTATTTGTGGAAAGTTACTATTTTTGGTAATTTTCGTATGTGCTCAGAATGATCTGATTTCTTTCTTGGAGGTTCATTTTGGTCATATAAGTCTACCAGTAAAGTTTCATTGCCAGGTCAAGTGTACATTGGAAGATATTGAAGATTTTCGGTATTGGCAGCAGGGTACAGAAACTTTGAACTCAGTTTTGAAGGCTTTAGAGGCCCCGGATGAGGTCGAAAATTTGGGTGATGGGCGCTTGTGCTGGTCAAGCCTGTAGAGCGCTTCGTGGCATTTCCGAAATGGGGTTATAATAGCCGATCGGGTCAACTGGTGATGACTTATGGTCTTCGGAAGTTGGGCCACCTGAAATGGCGAAAAATAATTTTCTTCAAAAATTTCTGTTCGGGTTTCAAAGGTTATCTTGAGCCGACTATGATGTAATGAAATGTAAAATAAATTAATTCTAAGTTTGGTCGGCCTTATTGGCTAAAATTCTGGAACCTTCCAGGCGGTGAAAAATTGCCTATATAAGGAAGGTTGTATTATTGTCTTAGGCAGTTCAGAATAGTTCTGGGTAGTAGATCTGGGTATTGATTCGAGGCTTTGTCCTAAAGAATATTGTAAGGGAATGCCCATGTGGCTTTGCATATTGTAATTCTAAAAGTTTGTAATTCCACATTTGTGGAGATAATAAGAAGCCAATTTTCTGTTCTTGCATATTGTTGTGGTTTCTCCATTTCTGTTATGTGTTTGTGGTATTAAGGGGAGTACCCTTCATCAAGTGGTATCAGAGCAGGTTTTCTTGAGTGTGTAAACAGATCACCGACTGTGAGGCAGTTTGCACCAGGACCGTGGTTAGGGTTTCAGCGCGCATCGCGAAAATGCCTCCACGAAGAGAACGTGGCAGAAGACCTGGTGCTGTGGCACCTGAGGTTAGAGAGCTGAAGAGACAAGTGCAAGCATTGCAAGAAGAGATTTGCAGAGGAATGAATCTTAATGTCAGAGACGAAAGCGAGGATGAAGCCGAAGAAGAATATCAAGAAGGAGAAATTGAAATTGTGAACCAGGAGGAAGAAACACTTTTTCGGGCGATTTCCAAGATTGGGAAAAGACCTAAGATTGAGGTTCCTACATTTTCTGGAAATCTTAACCCAGAGGAATTGATCGACTGGATCAATGAATGTGAAGAATATTTTGAGTATGAAAATGTTGAGGATCCTGATAGGGTCAAATTTGCGAAGGCCAGACTGAAAGGTCATGTGAAGATATGGTGGCAAGAGATTCAGTTGGAGCGAAATAGAAGGGGAAAGGAGAAAATCACGAGATGGGATCGAATGGTGGATAAACTGAATCGACAGTTCATTCCTGTTGATTATGAGCTTGACCTACTGAAGAAAATGTAGAGTTTGAAGCAAGCAGGAAGATCTGTTCAGGAGTATACAGAAGAGTTCTATCGACTTCTCATCAGAACAGGCCATATAGAAGCTGATAAGGAGAAAGTTGCCTGATACCTTAATGGGTTAAGGCCAAGCATTCAGGAGGAGCTGAATCTAGTTCGAATGAATAGTATTGAAGAGGCATACCAGTTTTCCCTAAAAGTAGAGGAAAAGCTGAACAAAAAGTTTGAGAGCAGACAAAACGGAAGAGGTCGCGGTGGATGATCTGGTGGACGTTCATATGGTGGCCGAAATGAGGATTCGAAAAAGAAGGATGAGGCCAGTAGTAGTCAGAATCAGCGAGGAAATAATTCCAATCGCTTCCAGAATCAGAATAATAGAGATCAGAGAGGAAGAGGAAGAGGACAAGGATCTGGAAGAGGTGGCTTCCGTGGAACATGTTTTCACTGTGGAGAAGAAGGTCATAGGGCATTTGAATGTCCTCAGGGCCAAGGCAGAACAGACAGGAGAAATCAAGGCCAGGCCAGAGTTGCACATGTAGATGAAGATGCCAGATCATCAAATTCTGAAGATGCTGAAAGAGGAGAAACGTTGATTAACAGAAGAGTCCTGTTGAGTGGTGAGAATGAACCTGAGCAAAGGAGGAGCCTGTTTCACACCAGGTGCAAGTGTGAAGGTAAATGTTGTGATGTGATTATTGATAGTGGAAGCACTGACAATTTGGTGTCAGAAGAGATGGTGACAAAGTTGAAGCTCAAGAGACACAAACACCCACATCCATATCGGATTGCCTGGGTACAGGATGACCACAAGGTCATGGTCAATGAACAATGCCTGGTGAAGTTCAAGATTGGCGGATACCAAGATGAGGTATTGTGTGATATCATATCTATGGATGCATGTCATATGTTGTTGGGTAGACCATGGCAGTTTGACAGATGTGCTGTACATGATGGTCGTGCGAATACCTATTCCCTGACAAAGGATGGAGTGCGGCATAAGCTAAAACCATTGAAGGAGCCTGAAGAAAAGGTATGTGGTAATGCAAGAATAACATTTGTTGATGGAAGAAATTTCCTAGATGGTATGAGGCATGAGCATGTATGTTTTGCTTTAATTCCAAAAGCTGGTAAAGAGGAAGTAGAAGATGTTCCTGTAGAAGTTGCAGATTTGTTGAATGAGTTTCAGGATATTGTATCCGATAACGTGCCTGATGGATTACCACCAGTCAGGAAGATCAGTCATCAGATGGACTTGATCCCAGGAGCGAGTTTGCCGAACAAGGCAGCGCACAGAATGACACCTGCAGAAAGTGAGGAGTTGAATAGACAAGTACATGAGTTGTTACAGAAAGGATTGATCCGTGAGAGTCTGAGTCCCTGTGCTGTACCAGCGGTATTAGCACCAAAGAAGAATGGAGAATGGAGGATGTGTACAGATTCTAGGGCAATAAACAAGATCACAATCAAGTACAGGTTTCCATTGCCACGAATGGATGATATTATGGACTGGTTGAGTGGAGCTGTGTATTTTTCAAAGATAGATTTAAAAAGTGGATATCATCAGATTCGGATCAGAGAAGGAGATGAATGGAAGACTGCCTTCAAGACAAAGGAAGGACTGTATGAGTGGTTAGTCATGCCTTTTGGGCTGACCAATGCACCGAGCACTTTCATGCGGCTCATGAACGAGGTTCTGAAAGAATTTCTAGGTAAGTTTGTCATTGTTTATCTAGATGATATTTTGATCTTTAGTAAGACATTGGAGGAGCATATGATGCATATTCGTATGGTATTTGAGAAGCTGAGAGAAGAGAAATTATTGATTAATTTGAAGAAGTGCAGTTTTGTGAAGAAAGAGTTAGTGTATTTGGGATTTGTAGTTTCAGCAGAAGGTCTAAAAATGGACCTAGAGAAGGTACAGGCTATCCTTGAATGGCCTACTCCAAGGAGTGCTACTGAGGTAAGATCTTTTCATGGTTTGGCTAGCTTTTACAGAAAGTTTATCCGAAATTTTAGCAGTATTTGTGGACCCTTGACTGAAACAATGAGAGGGGATAGAAAAGAGTTTAAGTGGACTAATGGGGCAGAAAAGAGTTTTCAATTATTGAAACAAAAAGTTACAGAACAACCTGTTTTAGCACTTCCAGATTTTAATAAGGTGTTTCAAGTAGATTGTGATGCTAGTGGTACTGCAATAGGAGCTGTTATGAGCCAAGAAGGTAAACCTGTTGCTTATTTCAGTGAGAAGTTAAATGATGCCAAGAGGAAATATTCTGTTTATGATCAAGAATTTTATGCTATAGTTCAGGCATTGAAGAAGTGGAGACATTATCTGCTTCCTAAGGAGTTTGTTTTGTATACTGATCATCAAGCTTTGCAATATTTGAATAGTTAAGGAAAGTTGAATCAGAGGCATTTGAAATGGGTTGAGTTTTTGCAGAGTTATACATTTGTTTTAAAACACAGGAGTGGAAAGTCTAATAGGGTTGCAGATGCTCTTAGCAGAAGGCAACTATTGCTGACAGAAATGCAGATTGAAGTGGTTGGGTTCAAGGAACTCAAGAATTTGTATCCAGAGGATCTTGATTTTGGTGAAGCTTGGAAAGCTTGTACAGAACCTGTTACTCTAGACAGGATGAAATGGTTGGATTTCATCATCCAGGATGATATGCTATTAAGAGGGAGTCAGTTGTGCATTCCACGAAGTTCTATGAGGGAGAATCTCATCAAGGAGAAGCATAGTGGAGGATTGGCTGGACATTTTGGTCGTGATAAAACCGTTGCTTTGGTTGGTGAGAATTATTATTGGCCACAATTGCAGCAAGATGTGAAGAAGTTTGTACAGAGTTGCAGAGTATGTCAGATGGCGAAAGGAGTGAAGCAGAATACAGGGTTGTATCAGCCATTACCTATACCAGAGAAGCATTGGGAGGATATCAGTATGGACTTTGTTCTTGGTTTACCAAGGACACAGCGGGGAAATGATTCAATTTTTGTAGTAGTTGACCGATTTTCAAAGATGGCACATTTCATTCCCTGCAAGAAGACTAATGATGCTGTTCATGTAGCAGAATTGTTTTTCAGAGAGGTAGTGAGACTTCATGGTTTGCCAAGGACCATAGTTTCAGATCGGGACACTAAGTTTGTTGGATATTTCTGGCGTACATTGTGGAAGAAGTTAAAGACAGATTTGAAGTTCAGTTCATCACATCATCCACAGACTGATGGACAGACAGAGGTGGTGAATAGGAGTTTGGGAAATTTGCTGAGATGTTTGGTTGGAGATAAGCCAACGGGATGGGATTTGATTTTACCACAGGCAAAATTTGCATACAATAATTCTATCAACAGGAGCACTGGTAAATCACCATTCCAGATTGTATATGGAAGTAGTCCAAGAAATGCATCTGAATTGAGGAAGATAGATAAAGGAGAAATAAGTAGTGCTGAAGCTGAGGATTTTGCAGAATACTTGAAGAACATCCATGAGGAGGTGAGGAAGCATATTACCAAGATGAACGCACAGTATAAGGCTAAGGCAGATGAGAAAAGGAGGCATAAGGAATTTCAGGTTGGTGATGAAGTCATGGTTCATTTGCGGAAGGAGCGGTTTCCAGTTGGTACATATAACAAGCTGAAAATGAAGAAGTTTGGACCATGTAGGATACTGAAGAAACATGATTCAGGAAATGCATATGAGGTAGAATTGCCTACTGAGCTAAATATTTCACCAGTGTTTAACATTTCAGATCTGACAGAGTATCATGAAGGAGGTGTTGAAGATGAGATCACAGCAGCACAGTGGAGTATTCCAGCAACTAGTTCAGACACTAAGGAGATCAAAGATATACTGGACAGTCATGTTGGCAGAAGCACAAGGAACAGGACATATCAAGAATATCTGGTCAAGTGGAAAGGACGACCTGTTGAAGATTCATCATGGCTAACAAAGGAGGAGGTTAACCTTCTTGGTTTTCCTCTACACACCTGAGTCGTGACAGGGTCACTTCTCAAATTACCCCGGGTGTCTGATGTAGGAGCACCCTGGGTGTAAGAGCAATCTTGCATCACCTAAAAATATTTCTATTTTTGAATTCAATAAGGGCTATCTTGTGCAGAGCTGCTATTTGTGGAAAGTTACTATTTTTGGTAATTTTCGTATGTGCTCAGAATGATCTGATTTCTTTCTTGGAGGTTCATTTTGGTCATATAAGTCTGCCAGTAAAGTTTCATTGCCAGGTCAAGTGTACATTGGAAGATATTGAAGATTTTTGGTATTGGCAGCAGGGTACAGAAACTTTGAACTCAGTTTTGAAGGCTTTAGAGGCCCCGGATGAGGTTGAAAATTTGGGTGACGAGCGCTTGTGCCGGTCAAGCCTATAGAGCGCTTCGTGGCATTTCCAAAATGGGGTTATAATAGCCGATCGGGTCAATTGGTGATGACTTATGGTCTTCGGAAGTTGGGCCACCTGAAATGGCAAAAAATAATTTTCTTCAAAAATTTCTGTTCGGGTTTCAAAGGTTATCTTGAGCCGACTATGATGTAATGAAATGTAAAATAAATTAATTCTAAGTTTGGTCGGCCTTATTGGCTAAAATTCTGGAACCTTCCAGGCAGTGAAAAATAACCTATATAAGGAAGGCTGTATTATTGTCTTAGGCAGTTCAGAATAGTTCTGGGTAGTAGATCTGGGTATTGATTCGAGGCTTTGTCCTAAAGAATATTGTAAGGGAATGCCCATGTGGCTTTGCATATTGTAATTCTAAAAGTTTGTAATTCCACATTTGTGGAGATAATAAGAAGCCAATTTTCTGTTCTTGCATATTGTTGTGGTTTCTCCATTTCTGTTATGTGTTTGTGGTACTAAGGGGAGCACCCTTCATCAACTTACTATGCCAAAATGTTGAAAACCCTGGATGTTTTTGACCTCACACTTCCCTTTTGTTGGCATTTCCTATCTCCGCTACTGCGATCGGTTGGTGGGACCTAGTTTCTCGCGGTTGTTCGATGCAGTTAACCTCGCACTTCTTCCCTTTGGTTGGCATTTCCTATCTACGCTACTGTAACTGGTTGGTGGTTTTCGATGTTTCGGTTAAGGGAGTTGCACAGTGTTTGTGCTCTCCACTTTAACGACAACCGTCCAATTGAAAAGGTGAGTCTAGGTGGTGGGTCCTGTGCCAGATAGATTTGAGGTGCCTATTTCTCATTGGCCGAGATGGATGATAATGTGTGCTAGTTGTCAGCGGGACCTATTTTCTACCGAGTTTGCGGTCTGTCACATTATCTCATAGCCCTCTTTCAAGCCTTGCGATCATGCGACTAACCGCCTAACCTTGCGATCAAGTTGAAATGCTAAAAGGTGGGTCCGAGGTGCCAGTATTGCTGAGGTCCTCGATTTTGATTGGTTGCTGACTGGTGATGTGGTTGAAGACTTTTCAAAGGGGGTTTGGACCGACGACTGCGTGGCTAAGAGACGGTGGTCGCATGATCACAATGCTTAGTAAGGTGTCTTGCGATCTTCCGACTAGGCATAAAATGTAAACCAGGATTCCTCTACGGGCCGCCGATGTGTCAGGAGGACAATGAATTGATGGCTATGTTTTAAAGTTGACCAACTAACCGTTGGCTATACCCCTGAATAAAGTCTTTTGGGATTTTTGCACTTCTCAAGCATTTATCGGTATAAAATAGGCCATCGTGAGGGGTCGAAAACCTTACAGTGAACAGCTGAGTAAAGTCTTCTAGGATATACCTAACTTTTACTATACCCCTGAAAAAAGTCTTCTAGGATTTTCACACTTGTCAAGCGAATGGTAAACATCATGACATTGCGCAATTAACATAGCTAGCCTCTTCGCTGCGACAAATTACACACTATTTTCTCCATTTTTCCTACTGTGAATACCACTTACCTATGTTGCTGACGATTTAAGGTTTAATGGGCGGTAATATTTGTCAACATCAAATGCTGCTTTATTAAATCACACATCCGCAATTCAATATATGTTTCTCATGTTTAAGGTTTAATTAGCTGTAACTGCCATTTTTGAATCCTAATATTTCTGCCATATTTCTCGAGATGGACGAAAGGGTTACTGCGCAGGTGTGGAGTATTCTCTCTTTGAGCTATTCAAATCACATTTTCTTCGGTGAGACAGATTCCAAACATTCCGTTGGGCATTATCACCATGATAACCAGAGCTAATGATATTCTTTTTTTGTGAAAAAATTGGGTTTCCGCGGTGGGAAATGTTCTGCTGATACGAGAAATCTCAGCTTTTCGCTACTTACCTATGTTGGCATCCAAACGCTGGTGCACGGGGCTGCACACTATTCTCTTTATTCCCCATTCAAAATGCTTTTGGTTTTTCTATGACTCACTAAAGATCGAAACTATTGTGTATATTCGAACATATAGGCCTTTGACACCAAAAAAAAAATAAAAATGGTATTTTTTTTAACTATTGAAAGAAACTACTGTAAGTTGTAACCCAAAACAAAATCCACACAAATACTAATAAATATAAAGCCAGCTATAAATGCTGTTTTTAAAATTGTAAATATAAACACACCTGTCTTCTTTGTTATTCTAGACCCAAAACGTTAAATCCTTTTGTTTTTGCGATCGAAATCTTTCCCAAAATTACACAGTGTTTGCTGTCTCCCACTGTTCACAGCAATTTCGCAAACACAGAATACTTTCAAATGAACAAAGTTATTAAGGAAAGGGAATGAAGTAACTAAAGGCCGTAACTTAATAAACTTTTTATTAACTTCGATGGGAAAGGACAAGCCAAAGTGGAGTGAGTTGGTCGTCATTAATGCTAGTCCTCAATTCACGAAATTCATGCTAGTCCTCAATTCATTCTCTCATCCTTTTTGGTGATATGTCCATTGCTCATTTGAAATAGTTGTTCAGGTACATTTCTGAAACTGTTATGTATTTTCCCCAAATTTTCCATTTTAGTTGCACAAGGCCGCGAACAAAAACATCAAGTAATTTTGGGGAAATCACTTCCACTTGGAGGAAATGTTAGGTCATCTCACCGTAACGAAAGTGTTATAGGTTTTCGATTCGAATATTAATTGTGCAAGTCCGCGTTCAAAAACATCAAGTAATTTTGGGGAAATCACTTCCACTTGTAGGAGGAAATGTCAGGTCATCTTAACGGTATGAAAGTGTTATGGGTTTTTGATTCAAATATTAATTGCGCAAGTCCACGTTCAAAAACATTAAGTATTTGCTTTAAAGATGAGTCATCTCAGCGGTATGAAAGTGTTATGGGTTTTTGATCATTATTTAATTGTGCAAGTCCACCTTCAAAAACATCAAGTATTTTCTATAAAGTCGGTGTCAGTGATAGTAATTAGGAAAGGATGGGAAATGTAATTGCGGAGGTTCGATGTGCTATCGTGTGTACACAATTTCTGAAATAAAGAACTATTACCCATTTTGCACAAGCGCAGTTTACATTTTGAATATTAATGGTAATATTAACTTGAACACTTCAATTAATGCCCATCCACTCTTCTCCTATTCTAACGCCATTTTTGTGGTCTTTCATTTGATGAAGAACTGTACCGTTACATGTCACTTAACGCTATGATATTTCAGACATGCGCAGTTAATATTTAGTCCCTCTTAAATTTGCAACGCTATGAATTTGCGATTTGTTTCGCACATGTGCACTTCTAATTTAGTGCTTCAAATTGCAACTCTTTTGGTTTGCGATTTGAGTCAGACATGCGCACTTAACATTTAGGCCTCTTAAGTTTACATGACTAAGAATCTGCGATTTGTTTTGGACATGCACACTTAACATTTAGGCCTCTTAAATTTGCATGACTAAGAATCTATGATTTGTTTCGGACATGCGTACTTAACTTTTCATCCACGTGGCCGTCCCATTTTCCATGCCATCATGCTTTTTATGGCTATGAATCTGTGATTCATTCCCATCTTTCCAATGAACAAGGCAATCATCTACGCTGGCAAAAACCTTTTAGAGATATTTGGATTTGAACAATAACGGCTATCAGGTCTAGATTTAAAACATAGCCATCGATCTCCTTAACTTCCTTGCAGACAAACGGTCCAGATTATGCTTGAAATAGTCACAAAACTCCTTGAAAAATTCAAAATCCACCTCGGTAGACTACACCCAATGAAATTTTAGCACGTCGGCATATTACCAACTTTGACCCACTTCAACTTTCCACTTTTAAGTTATTCAGTGACTACGTGACTGAAAAGCGCTGGCCCAGACTTGCGACTTGTCAATCTTTTATTCGCTCTCGACTGCTTTATCAGCAACACCTCGACAACTCCTCTGACAATGGACCCACTGCAACCAAGGTTCCAATCGGACGACAAGCGCATGATCTCATAGCTCCCAAATATTCCTTCCGCTCATGCGCTAGCTATTGATCCTTTTGAACTGGGGACCCCACTGACACACGGGTCCACCAAAAATCTGGAGATTACGTGACCTAATCCACTCGCTGAGTCGCTACCTATTTGGACTTGACCGCGGGGGAAATTGGAGATCTGGTGACCAAAGGAAATAAGCCGCTCGCTGAGTCGCTAGATGTTTCATGATGACCGCCAGGAAGCAAGCGATAATGAGAATGATGCAGTTGCCAGTACGAGGACCAATGAGAAAGGAACACCTTACCAACTTCTGACAACACTCGGTCCCACGACACAACCGGCCTAAATCAGACGGAAGTCACTCGATCGCAAAGGAGAAGAATATTCCTTATGATCATGTGACAAACTTAGATCATATGTCATTTGCCACTCTCTTGAATACTTTGGGCTGCCACACCTTCTAGGTCACCTTAGGCAATAAAACAAAATCAACAGCTGTCGCATGATCGCGAGGTCTGAAGAAATCCCTTGCGAACATGGGACAACCATTTAATCCTCTGATGGTTGAAAGCCTCCTTGGAGTATGGTCCCATAAACCAGTCGCAGTAGCATAGAAAGGAAATGCTGACCATCGGGGAATAAGTGCGTAGATGCGATGAGATCAAAAACATCCAGGGTTTTCATTCAGAACAAAAGATAACGAGGAGACAAAAAACATTGAGAGTTTTTGGCATTTTGGTAGATTCTGAACTATCGAGATCGAAAACATCCAGGGTTTTCATTCATAACAAAGATAACGAGGCAGAAAACATCGAGAGTTTTCAACATTTTGGCATATTATGAACTATCGAAATCCTAAACATCGGGGGTTTTCATTCAGAACAAAGGTCGTAACTTAATAAACTTCCCATTAACTTCGATGGGAAAGGACAAGCCAAAGTGGAGTGAGTTGGTCATAATTAATACCATTAATTCATGCCAGTCCTTAATTCATTCTCTTATCTTTTTTGGTAGTCTTTCCATTGCTCATTTGATGCCGAACTGTTCAGGTACATTTCCAAAACTGTTATGTGTAATACCTCAAAAATGGGCTATAAGTTCATTAATCTCCTACATCTTCAATTCAAATGAAATCGACATCAAAGTCCTAATCTAAGGCACATCTAAACATCATCGAATCATAATTGATTATCTTAAATTCTGCATCGGAGAATATTCCTAGTAATATTCTTAATCATCATAATTATCTTTAATTTTATAATTATTTGGCAATAAATCACATTTATCCTAAAGTTTGATTAATTGAATATTTTCATATTTAATTAATTAGATTTAATATTTGCCACTTAATTGTGTAATTAAATTTAATTCTATCTATTATTAATTGTATTATTTAATTTTGACAATAAATTAAAATTCCTATGAATAATTGATTAAATTCTTATTTAATTAATTAAAGCATGTTGTCATTATTTAATAATATAATTTTTAATAAAAGTTTGATTAAATAATTGATTAACTCATAAATCAATTGTTTTATTTTTAAAAGCAGTTAAGTTGGAAATAAATCACTTTATTATTAAATTAATTCATAAATAAAACATGCACAATCATAAAAGCAGACAGCTATCAATTATCAATTAAAACTAAACTCTATTTTGAGTTAAAACTTAGCTTTTGCATGTTTTTGTGAGTTAATTATCCTTTATTTAAAAATAACTCAAAAATCAGCCTGAGTTATTTGAGTGATTTATGGATTTTTTTTCCATGCACCTCCAAAGCCCTGGATTTCTATAAAAACAAGGCTTAGCTCTTCATAATTCATCTCGCAAATTGCAAACTTACTCTATAGGAATCATAGCATATCAGATTTGGAGAATTTGCACAATTGGAGCTTGAAAGAATCAACTTGCGAATTCAAAGCTTTGTGAGATCAATTTCAATTGCATATTTTTCATATCATAGCATAGAATTTCATAGCTTTGCATATCATTGTTAGATAGATCAATTCATAGCATATCAATTTCATCTAGCATAGATTCATATCAGTTTTTATCATTCTTATTGCATAGAAAATATCAAAAATATAGATTAATTGCATTCAATTTCATATCCATCTTTTGCATTCAAATCCTTCATTTAGGTGTCGTCTAGGTCACTGATCTCGATTACAATCTAAGAACATCAATCTCGCACCTATTAGAAGGCAGTAAATCGCTTCGTTAGATAGCTTTCAATTTTGCACGATTTTGATTATCACTAACCTCTAATGTTTTAGTACTGAAGTGTTGTGTCTACAGATCAGGTACAATTTTCACACACACATTATGTATTTTCCCCAACTTTTCCATTTTAGTTGCATAAGGGCGCGAACAAAAACATCAAGTAATTTTGGTGAAGTCACTTCCACTTGTAGAAGGAAATATTATGTACGTGTGTGCAAAATTAGAAAATGTGGTGTTTAGAAAATTGCTATCACAGGTACATTCCCGAAACTGTTATGTATTTTCCCCAACTTTTCCATTTTAGGTGCGCAAGGGCGAGAACAAAAACATCAAGTAATTTTGGTGAACTCACTTCTACTTGTAGGATGAAATGTTATGTACATGTGTGCGAAATTACATAATGTTATGTGTTTCAAAAATTGCTATCACAGGTACATTCCCGAAACTGTTATGTATTTTCCCCAACATTTCCATTTTAGGTGCCCAAGGGCGCGAACAAAAACATCTACTAATTTTGGTGAAGTCACTTCCACTTGTAGGATGAAATGTTATGTGCATTTGTATGAAATTAGAAAATGTTGTGTTTCAAAAATTGCTATGACAGGTACATTCCCGAAACTGTTATGTATTTTCCCCACTTTTCAATTTTAGGTGCGCAAGGGTGTGAACAAAAATATCAACTAATTTTTTTGAAGTTGCTTCCACTTGTAGGATGAAATCTTATGTACGTATGTGCAAAATTGGAAAATGTTATGTGTTTCCACAATTACTATCGCATGCGCGCAAGTGCGATTATTGAAACTGTTATGTATTTTCCAACCGTTTCGTTGTTGGAATCATCCTGGATTACGAAAATGAGAATTGGTGAATTGCTAAAAGTTAATTCTAATTTTGGTCCAAAATGAGCTTTCAACCAATCCCAGGTTCAGAGAGGAATTTGATGAATGCTCATTTTCCACCAAAATAAGAATAAGCTTATACCAATTCACCAATTCCCGTATTCCTATTCCAAGTTTGTTCCAAGAAAGTGCGTGAACAAAACCATCAAGTAATTTCTATGCAGTCGGTCCCACCTGTAGGATGAAATGTTATGTATTTTCCACAATCGTGATGATGATTATGCAATGCATTTCTTCAAACTATTATGTATTTTCCAATATAGGTGCACATATGCACGATAAAAACCATCAAGTTCTGTGAACTCGGTCCCACTTGTAAGGATGAAATGATATGTGCACAGGTGCAGACTTGCAAAATGTTATGTATTTTTGACAATCGCTATTGGAAGTGTGCAAGTGCGATTGTTGAAACTATTATGTATTTTCCAATCCGTTTGGTTGCTAGAATAAACGTGGAATATGAAAATGAGAATTAGTGCATTGGTATAAGTTAATTCTAATTTTGGTCTAAAATGAGCATTCAACCAATCCCAGGTTTTGACAGGAATTGGTTGAATGCTCATTTTGGACAAAAATTAGAATTATCTTAGGCACTAGCTATCCTCCTGACAAAATGCACCTATAAATGAATTTTTTTTTTCTCTAGATTTACGAAAACATAGTGATTTGTTTTCAAATTTTTTTTGGTGTTTTCGATTCAGAATCTATAGACCATGAAGAACAAAGCCTGAAAATTTCATAAAAATCCATGGTGTTTCAGATTTTTCACATTTGTACGGTGGTGCATTTTGTCGGGAGGATAGCTGCGTCCGCTAGCTTATACCAATTCCCCAATTCTCGTTTTCCTATTCCAAGTTAATATGAAAAAAGTGCGCAATCAAAAACATGAAGTAATTTTTCTGAAGTTGGTCCTACTTGTAGGATGTAATGTTACATGCACAGGTGTCAAATTAGAAAATCTTATGTATTTTCGACAATCGCTATCAAAAGTGCACAAGTGCAATTGTTGAAACTGTTATGTATTTTCCAACCCCTTTGGTTTCTACAATAAACCTGCAATAGGAACATGAGAATTGTTGAATTGGTATAAGTTAATTCTAATTTTCCTCCAAATGAGCAAGTCCGAAATTTGAAAATGTTATGTATTTTCGACAATCGCTATCACAAGTACGTTATGCATTTGTTGAAACTGTTATGTATTTTCAAATGTAGGTGCGCATTCGCACAATTCCGATCACGCTGTGTGTAGGAAAACAGTTGAACAACTGACATTTTGAACATAAATGCAATCTGAGCCTCACCATTTCCAATACAAACAACATAAATGAGTCATGGAAAGAGTCTGCACATCGCCATAAAAATGAGAGAAAAGAAACACTGAGCTACAAGCGACAAAGTACACCAGTCATGCCAATCAAAAGAGATTCATGTATTCTCAGGTGCTTGCCGCTATTCTCAATGCAAATAGAAAAAGGAACAATCAGATTTCAACTTTTACGGGCCAAAGCCAATTTAAGGAACCATTTTTGCTAAGCTGGTCTTTATAACTAGCAATTGGACCCGGTTAATTTTTTTAATGATGTATTGACGAGACCAAATAGCCTAAGCGGTCACTCATCAAGTAATTTTTGTGAAGTCGGTCCCACTTGTACTATGAAATGTTATGTGCACACGTGCGAAATTGAAAAATGTTATGCATTTTCGATAATCATATCACAACTGTGCAAGTGCGATTATTGAAATTGTTATATATTTTGCATTGTAGGTGCGCAAGTGCATGATAAAAAACATTGAGTAAGTTTTCTGAAGTCCATCCCACTTGTAGGATAAATGTTTTGTGCACATGTGTGAAATGGAAAAATGCTATGTCTTTTCGATAGTCGCTATCACAACTGCGCAATTGCGATTGTGGAAAGTGTTTTGTATTTTCCAACACTTTTGTTGCTGGAATAAACCTAGAATAAGACAATGACAATTTGTGAATTGGTATAAGTTAATTCTAATTTTGGTCCAATATAAACATTAAACCAATTCTAGTTTCAGAGAAGAATTGGTTGAATGCTCATTTTGGACCTAAATTAGAATTAGCTTTTATACCAATTCACCATTTTCCGTTTTCCTATTCCAGGTTAATTCTGACAAAGTGCACAATCAAAACCATCAAGTAATTTTTTTGAAGTCAATCCCACTTGTAGGATGAAATGTTATGTGCGTAGGTGCAAAATTGGAAAGTGTTATGCATTTTCGATAATAGCTATCACAAGTGCGCAAGTGCGATTGTGGTAACTGTTATGTATTTTCCATTGTAGGTGCAAAAGTGCATGATAAAAAATATTGAGTTATTTTTTTGATGTTGGTACGACTTGTAGGCTGAAATGTTTTGTGCCCAGGTTTATAATTAGAAAATGTTATGTGTTTGCGATAATCACTATAACAACTGTGCAATTGCCATTGTGGAAAGTGTTATGTATTTTCAAATCGTTTGGTTGCTCGAATAAATCTAGAATAAGACAATGAGCATTCGTGAATTGGTATAAGTTAATTCTAATTTTGGTTGAAAATGACCATTCAAGCAATTCCACTTTCAGAAACCAATTGGTTGAATGCTCATTTTGGACCAAAATTAGAATTAGCTTATAGTAATTCCCCATTTCCCGTTTTCCTATTCCAAGTTAGTTCCAAAAAAGTGCGTGATCATAACCATCAAGTAATTTTTGTGAAGTCGGTTCCACTTGTACGATGAAATGTTATGTCCGCAGGTGTGACATTGGAAAATGTTATGTATTTTCGATAATCTCTATCACATGTGCCATTGTTGAAATTGTTATGTATTTTCCATTGTGGCTGCGCAAGTCTGCGATCAAATACATCAAGTAATTTTTATGAGGTCGGTCCCACTTGTACAATGAAATGTTATGTGTGCAGGTGCGCAATTTGAAAATGCTATTTGTTTTGGACAATCGCTATCAGAAGTGCGCAATTGCAATTGTTGAAACTGTTTGGTTGCTGCAATAAACCTGCAATAGGAAAATGAGAATTAGTAAATTGGTATAACTTAATTCTAATTTTGGTCCAAAATGAGCATTCAACCAATTCTAGTTTCATAGAGGAATTGGTTGAATGCTCATTTTGGACCAATTTAGAATTAGCTTTTATACCAATTCAGCAATTCCCATTTTTCTTTTCGAGGTTAATTCCAATGAAGTGCACAATCAAAAACATCAAGTAATTTTTGTGAACTCGGTCCCACTTGTACGATGAAATGTTATGTGCACAAGTGCGAAATTGGAAAGTGTTATGCATTTTTGACAACTGCTATCATAAGTGCACAAGTGTGATTGTTGAAACTGTTATGTATTTTCCATTGGAGGTGCGTAAGTGCACGATCAAAAACATCCAGTAATTTTTTTGAAGTCGGTCCCCCTTATACGATGAAATGTTATGTCCGCAGGTGCGACATTAGAAAATGTTGTGTATTTTCGACAATCGCTATCACATGTGCCATTGTTAAAACTGTTATGTATTTTCCATTATGGCTGTGCAAGTCTGCGATCAAATACATCAAGTAATTTTTATGAAGTTGGTCCCACTTGTACAATGAAATGTTATGTGTGGGTGTGCAATTTGAAAATGCTATGTGTTTTCGATAATTGCTATCACAAGTGCACAATTCTGATTGTTGAAACTGTTTGGTTAATGCAATAAACCTGCAATAGGAAAATGAGAATTAGTAAATTGGTATAACTTAATTCTAATTTTGGCCCAAAATGAGCATTCAACCAATTCTAGTTTCATAGAGAAATTGGTTGAATGCTCATTTTGGACCAAAATTACAATTAGCTTTTATACCAATTCACCAATTCCAGTTTTCCTTTTCGAGGTTAATTCCAACAAAGTGCACAATCAAAACCATCAAGTAATTTTTATGAAGTCGGTCCCACTTGTAGGATGAGATGTTATGTGCGCAGGTGTGAAATTGGAAAGTGTTACGCATTTTTGACAACTGCTCTCATAAGTGCACAAGTGTGATTGTTGAAACTGTTATGTATTTTCCATTGTAGGTGCACAACTGCATGATCAAAAACATTGAGTAATTTTTTTTAAGTCAGTCCCACTTGTATGATGAAATGTTTTATGCATAGGTGTGAAATTGGAAAATGTTATGTGTTTTCAACTATCTCTATCACAACTGGGCAATTTGGATTGTGGAAAGTGTCCTGTACTTTCCAATCATTTGGTTGCTGGAATAAACCTGGAATAATACAATGAGAATTGGTCAACTGGTATAAGTTAATTCTAATTTTGGTCCAAAATTAGCATTCAACCAATTCCAGTTTGAGAGACGAATTGGTTAAATTCTCATTTTGGACCAAAATTAGAATTAGCTTATACCAATTCACCAATTCTCGTTTTCATATTCTAGGTTAATTCCAACCAAGTGCACGGTCAAAACCATCAAGTAATTTTTGTGAAGTTGCTCCCACTTGTATGATAAAATGTTATGTTAGCAAGTGGGAAATTGGAAAATGTTATGTGTTTTCGACAATCACAATCACACATGCGCAAGCGTGATTGTCAAAATTGTTATGTAGTTTCCATTAAGGTGTGCAGGTGTGTGGTCAAAAACATCAAGTAATTTTTGTGTAGTCAGCCCCAATTGTAGGATGAAATGTTATGTGCGCAGGGGCCAATTTGGAAAAATGTTATGTGTTTTCGACCATCGCTATCTTAAGTGGTCAAGTGCGATTTTGAAAACATTATTTGTTATGTAGTTTCCTTTTTTGGTGCGCAAGTGTGTGGTCAAAAACATCAAGTAATTTTTGTGAAGTCGGCCCCACTTGTAGGTTGAAATGTTATCCTCCTGACAAAATGCACTGTCGTACAAATGTGAAAAATCCAAAAACACCATGGATTTTTATGAAATTTTTAGGCTTTGTTCTTCATGATCTGTAGATTCTAAATCGAAAACACCAAAAAAAATTTGAAAAAAAATCATTGTGTTTTCCTAAATCTGGAAAAAAAAAAAATCGTCTGTAGGTGCATTTTGTCAGGAGGATAGCCAGCGCCAAAATGTTATGTGTGCAAGTGCCAAATTGGAAAAATGTTTTGTGTTTTCGACCATCGCTATCTTAAGTGCTCAAGTGCAATTTTGAAAACATCATCTGTTATGTAGTTTCCATTTTAGGTGCACAAGTGGGTGGTAAAAAACATCAAGTCATTTTTGTGAAGTCGGCCCCACTTGTAGGATGAAATGTTATGTGTGCGGGTGCTGAATTGGAAAAGTGTTTTGTGTTTTCGACCATTTCTATCTTAAGTGTGCAAGTGTGATTTCAAAAACATCAGGTGTTTTTAGATTTCAAAAATATTGCTAAGTCTTCAACACTTGATTTCATTCATATAGTTTCACCATCGTATGTGAAATTTGAATCTAATGTTGATCAACTGTTGTCATATGTCCGCATGGTATCTTTTAAGTCCTTGCAATCATGCGTTAACCGTGGATCTAGGTTTTCAAGCCAGCGCATAGGGGCCCAATATCCCCCAGTATCTATGGATACTACCAGACTAACAACTTTGCAAAGATCTAACGATTGTCGTATGACCGCAAGGTATCTTTTGGGGGCTTTCGATCATGCAACAGCCGTCGATATGACTTTACTCACATGCACCTCTAAACAGTGGGCCCGCTACCACCGGTGCGAGTTGTATACACATGGGCATTTCTGATTGGTCAAAGTTATTTGCTGATGTTGAAATTAAGTGGGGCCAGTCTGTTTAATCCATTTATTAAGCTATCATCATCGAAAGAAAGATCCAATGACCGTCGTATGATCGCAAGGAATCTTTCCTGGCATTCAGATCATGTGAAAACCGTCGATATGGTATCAAGGCCATGGAACTTTACTTTATCTCTCATCATAAAATGAAGTTGATACTAACCGGTCCTGTCACCACTAGCAAACGCGGTAACCCCTAACATTTTACACCACACTTAACTGTAAATGCAACTATCACTAACATTGTCCTCTAACCACTAGCAAATGCAGTAACCCCTAACATTTTACGCCACAATTAACTGTAAATACCCACTGTCGCTAACATTGTCTTCTCACCGCTAGCAGATGCAGTAACCCCTAACATTTTATGCCACACTTAACTCTAAATGCAACAGTCGCTAACATTGTCCGCTCACCGCTACCAGACGCAGTAAACCCTAACATTTTAAGCCACACTTGAATGTAAATGCAACTGTTACTAACATTGTCCTGTCACCGCTAGCAGGCACATTAAACCCTAACATTTTAAGCCACACTTGACTGTAAATGCAACAGTCGCTAACATTGTCCTATCACAGCTAGCAGACGCAATAAGCCCTCCCTAACATTTTACGCCACACTTGACTGTAAATGCAACAGTCGCTAACATTGTCCTCTCACTGCTAGTAGACGCAGTAACCCCTCCCTAACATTTTATGCCACACTTAACTCTCTCTTTTATGTCCTTTCTTCATAGTCTCCTTCGCACGGTTACTGTCTCCTTATGCAGTTCAATTTTTTAGTGTATTGGACTAAACGGTTTTAATTTTTCCAGTCTAATTCACCTTTCACATACATTACTACACGTCTCATCATCACTTGAAAATGGCAAAAAACTAAGCAGACCTCTATCCTTTCTTGTCGGGGATAACATGACTTTATATGGGTTCTATGTATGTCCCTATGTATGTGACAATGTCCAATTTCTGTACAATGGTGCATTCTTTCAGGAGGATAGCCGTGTCCATATAATAATATGAAGCAGTGTACGTGTCAACAATCCATACGATCCTTTTTTCACTAGTTGTCTCGATAAAGATGATATTTACAAATCCAATTGTTGGAAAGCCATTTGTCATCATGGAGATAATAAGCACTCGGGGATTGGCTGTATTATAGAAAGTGTTTGCTGGCTTGATATGACCCCCATGTTTTCATGGGCCACCCCTTTGCCTAGTCCACATCAATCACCCATATTTTGTTGAATCATTCGTTCACTTTTTGTGCTCTATGTTGCTTAATAGAAATGTCATTGCTGTGAACTTATGTCATACCTTTCAATAGAATGTGTCTAACTTGATTATTAGAATATTTCTAATTGTAGATTTGATAACATTTATGAACTCATTAAAAGATTTGTGAACTAGTTCTTCTATGTTAAAAGATTTTAATGTTACAAACATTGTGTTAATCTCAAAAATCAAAGAACTAGAAACATTTGTATATTTTAGGCCTATTACTTTGTGTAACATGGTGTAAAAGATTTCCACGAAGGCAATTCATACGAGATTACAACTACCTATTAGTAAGATAATCTTTCCTCAGTAAGGGGGATTTGTGCCAGGAAAAGACACAATTGAGGGAGCGCTTGTGGCTCATGAAGTGTTACATTGACTAAATTATGATAATACATCTGCTTTTGTTATTAAACTTGATATGATGAAAGAGTATGATAGGGTGAATTGGGAATTTTTACACAAGGCTCTTTGTAAATTTGGTTTCTCAACTAAATGGTGCAAGTAGATTTTAGCATGTTTGAAAGGTGCACATTTTTCAATTTTAGTTAATGGATCTCCGATTGGTTTTTTTGCTGCTACTCAAGGGGTTAGGCAAGGTGATCCTTTGTCACTAATTTTATTTATCATAATGGTTGAAGCTCTCAGTAGATGTATAAAATCTCAAAATGAACAAGGTTTATGGAAGGGGGTTGTACTTGCAGAGTCTTCAATTTCTGTTACACACTCCTTGTTTGTTGATGATACCTTGTTATTTGGTAAATCCTCCATCCAAGAAGCTAAGCACATCAAATTAGTTCTTGATGTATATGCATGTTTCTGGTAAAAAAACCAATGCAAATAAATCCAAGATTTATAATTTAACACTTGTGATCAGATCTCAAGATGAATTAAGAACATTCTTGGATTTGCTCATGGAGATTTGCCATTGATTTATCTTGGTGTTCCTTTATTTACTGGGGCTAATAGGTCCACTTATTGCAAAATTGTTATTGATAGAATTAAATCTTCAATTTTAACTTGGAAAGTTAGGTGGTTATCTTTAGTTGGAAGAATCTTGCTTATCAAGTCAGTGCTCACTGCAATACCAAATTATTATCTTTCAATCCTTAAAGCCCCTAATAGTGTGGTTCAACAAATTGAGAAATTAATTAGAGAATTTTTGTGGCAAATTAATATGATAAATGAGAAAAAAATTCCTTTAATTTAATTAAAAGAAATGTCCTTGTCAAAGGAAATTGGAGGTGTGGGTTTACATAGTTTAGTAGAAAGAAACATTTCTTTTGGTGGAAAGTTGGTTTGGAAAATGTATGTTAAACTCACAAGAAAATGGTGTCAATTATGTAGCACAAGTACTTAGACTCCCCTCATCCTTCACGTATCATGTCCATTTCTAACCCACCTTCGGGCTCTGCTGTTTGGAATTTTATGATGGCTTCGCGTCATATTGTCACTAGATACATCTCATAGGAATTTCATGATGGATTTAGTGTGAAATTCTAGGAAGACTCTTGGAATGGGCTTTCCTTTAATTCGGGAAGAGAATATGAATCTAGATATTTAGGGTATTAAATCTGCATGGGGTTCTTTACTAATTGGTTATGTTTTAGTAGTTGATCTATTTTCAAGAAATGTTATCTGGAAAGATCCAAATGATCTTCCTATTTTGGATCATGATAAAAGAGCTTTGAGAAATATTTTGAGCAACAAATTTATTTTTTCTCAAATCAAGTAGATAGGTTGATAGGGGATCCTTCTTCCTATGGTCCTTATTTAGTGAAAGAAGGCTACAAGGCAATAAAGGAATCATAAGTTCAAGTTTCCAAACAAAAGGCTTTTTCTTTTTGCTAGAACAATATGATTCTTCCCAAGGCTGGTTGTTTTACTTAGCTGGCTCTAAGAAACATAATTTTGACTAGTGGCAGATTACATAAGTTAAGTATTATTGAGCCTTTCTCTTGTGTTATTTGTGGAAAAAAAAGAAACAATAGACCATCTTTTACTTTAATGTCCCTTAGTGCAATTTTGTTGGCATCCAATTATCCATAAACTCAATCTACAAATGTCACTGCCTAACTCCCTTTGGGATTTATTTCAAAATTGGCCAATTTTATAAACTAATTCCATATTTGCTAATATTTGGTGGTGCATTTTGGCCATGGTTGTTTGGGTTATTTGGTAGAAATGAAACAAAAGGATATTTTGCAAAGTGGTGAGCTCTCAAGAATCAGTTTTGGAAAACTTGATGAAGTCTATTATAGAGGTAGTAAAATATCCAGTTAAAAACATGACTAAGAAATTCCAATTTTCCAATTGGCACAATCAATTAATTAAAAATAGGAATGGTCTTTGCATACCTCCATTCTTAGCCATGATGAATAATGTGGCTAATAGGATTGATAGGTCTCAGATCAAATGGACTCTACCTATGCATGGCTATCTAAAATTGAATTTCGATAGATCTTCTAGGGGTAATCCTGGAGATTTGGGAATTGGTGTGTGTATTAGGGATCACATGGGTAAAGTTATAGGGATATTTTATGCTCCTATTCTCCTAGGCATGAATAACATGGAAGAAGTATATGCTTTGTTACAAGGGATGGTTCTGGTTAAAAGATTTAATTGCAAAAAATCTCAAATTGAAGGTGATTCTTCAGTCATTATTAATGCATGTTTGAATAGAAAAGCTCTTGATTGAAACTATTATATGTCTTCAAGAATATTTGGGCACTTATTGATTCATTGGAGGAATTTATCATATCCCATACATATCATGAAGGGAATAAGCTAGTTGATTGCTTAGCAAATTTGGGATGTGATAATGTCAGAATTGATTCATCTAAATTAAATTTGTTGATTTAAATCACTTTCCCATGCTATTGGATATTATCAAATTAGAGTCACTTGAATGAGATATGATCGAGCAATTGGAGATTAAGAAATGATTAAACATGTCAGATATTCATAGTTCTCGCATTATACATCTCTTGGAAAGGTGTTTTCCCTCATGTGCATATGATTTTTTGAATATTTTCTTTAAACTTCGTGGTTTATCACTTCACTCATAGGTATTCAGATGTCACTCAAATATGTTTGGAGGACAACTATAATTCTATGGAAAATTAATTTATTTCTAAGATTGTTATTTTTGATCTAGGCAATTTTGATCTCTATGTTGTGTTGGTTGACACATGTGCTCTTCCTTGTTTCTCCAAAATATTGTCATGTTACTATGCCAATTCAATTTGCAAGGATCTTTGTCATAGCAATGCTATGGTTTAGGGTATTATGCTTTTGGCCCTTCTTTGCATTCGAAGGGAATTTTGCACCATGAATGCCCAGTTGTCACATTTTTCTAGATTCCTTTGTTTCATGGTGGAATCTTCATTCTGCATTTGGTAATGGACATTTTGAAACTTTCTGTATAAGGTTATCTACATTGGTTCTTCATTGATATTTTCATTCTTAATGCTTGACATTGGAATATGAGAATGTGTTGGAAGATATATGTATATTTTAGTAGTACAATTTTTAGCTTGTGCTTTTTTTGTGCTTACATGGCAGGGACATGACATAGATATTTTTTTGGTTACTCGGTATCCTGTCCTTGTTGCCTCAACTTCCTCATGGGCTACTTTGATATTTGGACGACATGACATTCTTCTATATTTTTCTATGTCCTTTTTTTTAGGGGGATGACTTACATGTATTTATTCATTAGATATCTAATTCCAATGTTTCATTCCCCTTCTTTGGATGTAATTGTAATCATGCCATCCATATGAGGCATTATTAGGTGTAAGTATTTGATTATATGACATTGGACATTTGGAGCCTTAGGTATTTTTCTCCATTTTCTCACCCATAATACTGAAGGTGATTATTGTAATATCTTTGTAAGATAGATATTGTGAACTCATCTTGTAGATTGAGAGTCTCATCTATTCCTTAGTTTCAAGATTCAAGACTCAACATTCTCAACTATGAGACCAACACTCATGAGATATTACTATGGCTCATTTTTTTTGTGTGTGAGTGTTTACACCTTCATAAAATTAGGACAATTAGCTACAATTCTATGAAAATACAATGAAAATTTTATCTAAAGAATTTCATTTAACATCCATAACATCTCATGGTTCTCTATCTAAGCTTGGTAAGTAGAGCTCTCAGCCTTATTCTCTACTAGTGACAATCCTAGAATGAGAAAAGTATGATAAAATGCCTAATCTAGCTCTCAATTCTCAAAATGATACAAAGATTCACTCAAATGCTCATGATAATGCTCTCCATCTCACTATTTGCTCTTAATTGCTCAATTGTTCTCAAATTGCCTATAGTGATGATGCTATGCACTTGAATTTCTAAGCTCTTATTATGCTCTCAAAATGACTTCTATTTATAGTAAAATCCCAAGGGTAGGGGGTAGAAATACTTGATCATGATTTAGCCTTGGTTGAGTCAAAAACTTTGAAATTTTTTTAAATGGGGGGACAATTTAAATGGTTGTCTCAAAGGTTTGGACAAGTAGACAAATTTGAGTGGTTGAGATTCAAAGTTGAAATGTGTGTTGAGATTCAACTATTTTGGAGTGATCCATGTGCTTTTGTTCTCAATTCTTATTGCTTGCTCAAATTATGTTGAATGATATTAGGATTAATTAAATTCCATCAATTAATTAAATTATCCATATAAGGGAATAGGTTCAATTTGATTTTTGATTTAAAACTATACAATTAATTGATTAAAATTAATTATATAGTGTGATTGATCCCTTTAAGCTTGTATTTAATTATTTAATGTCATGATTTGATTTTTCCTTTGATTTAAAAAATTGTTCAATTTTGATTAATAAATGTCCATTTAGAATTGATTTGATCCATTTTGATGAAAATTAGAGCATTTGGAGCTAAGATTTTGCAAATTTGAATGATTGTAAGACACCTGTCTAGTTTTGGGTGTCTATAAATGCCCCTCTTTGAATTGATGTGCATAGCGCATTGATTCAAAGAAAATTACACGTCCTGATCATTGATTTGATACTTGATTGATTGATAAAAAACTGATTTGAAACTTGATTTGAAAATTGATTTGATTGATAAAACTTGATTTGAAAAATGATGCAACATGCCCCACTAATAATATTTCAAAATTTTAATGCCCCACTGATTCAATGATGTTTGATTTGATGTTGATACAGATTTGATACTCTAATGATGCCCCCTCAGAAATGAAACAGATTGATCTTCAGATAGAAAAATATGATGAAATTGATTTAAAATAGATCCAATATGTTTTCATTTCTAAAAAACATTGATGATATTCAAGGTCACAACAAATGCCCCAGTTTGATAGAAGAATTTGATGAGAAAAGCTATGATTGAGAAAATGTTGTTGATGTTTGAGATAATTTGATGATGCTTGGATATCACTTGATGTCAGTCAGAATCACTTGGTTGATGTTGTATTAATGTCAATCGGATAGGATAGATATGTTGATGGACTGATTGGATAAACTGATAATTTTCTCTCAAGATCTAGAGATACAAACAAATGGATTGATTTTCCTTCCTCATGATCTAGAGTTGGGAAATTTAATGCTCTCAAGATGAGAAAATGGATGATAGGATAAATGATTGACGTTGGATGATCAATTGGATGATTCGACTGATTGATATTCAATTGGATTGGATTTGATGGGAAGATTAATGGTGGGAGGCTGATAGATAGGGTCATTTGATATGAATCAGGTGCAGATCTAGATACAGGTAATGAAGAGAATTAGGTTTCCCCTAATTGATCAGATGATGAGGTTGCCGCTAGGTGAGCAGATGCATAGTAATGATAATCTTGGATGTAGCATTGATCAATTTGATGAGTCAAATATTTGAAGACATTAATTAGGACATTGATGATGTAATCATGATTAACTTCCACCACCTTGATTAGGGAAAAAATCTCATAAACATGCAAGTAATCTATCATGAAAATGCAATGCAATGCAACTAATTGTCACTAGCTTTTAGCAAAGAAATGCCATAGAGATATATTTTCATCATTGAGCATTGTGGGACCGGAAAGCAAGTACAACCATCACTGACCACATCATGATGATATGACTACTGCTTTTATATCACTTTTGGTAACCTTTAGAAAAATAGTACAACCCTCACTAGTTGAATAACCAACTATGGGAGTATGAATACTGGTTTCAACAGATTCAATGTTGCAAGTTGATTTTGGTATGTAATATATGGAAGATCTAAATAGCCAAGGTATCCATTTCCATAAACAAACAAAGGTCAATCCTCCACCCTATATGAGAGTCCTTGATGGTTCTTTGATGACCATGTCGTTAGACGAATTCACATAAGTTGTTGGATCTCCTTCAAGACAGTCACTCAAAGGCAAGAAAAAAAATATCGCGTCTCCATCATTGCTAATCTAGTTGAAACATCATCGATTAGCTAAAAAGACCTGATAAAAAGAGTTTCAATAAAGATCATCAAAAAGCTTCAAGTGTTTTGCAATGTATCAAGATTTTCAAAAAGAATTTCCAAACATTTTGATCATTTAAGTGATGTCAATTTTCAATCCTGAATATTAAAGTCAATGAAGGCTCAAGGATCAAGTTGCAGGATCAAAATACTTGGTTGTGAACAATGATATCCATCAAAGGTTCAACAAAAATCTCTCTCCTGAAGCTCTGATAAGTCCCTCTGATGTGTGACCGAAAGTAGCACTATTGAATCCGTTTGAGTTTAATGCATTGCATCATGTGAATTGATGCCTACTTGTTGAAATCTGTTGATTAAGATCAAATGCCCCTAGTTGGATAGTAAAAATGTTGGACTTGGGAAAACTTCCAAAATATTATAAAAGCTCAGTTTATGCAAGATGGAGCTCAAAACACTTTATGCAAACAATTTTATTTTATTTTTTTGGATATTTTTAAGTGTTTTTTGATTTTTTCAATTTTTTAGATTTTTAGATTTTTTAGAAATTACCAGCTCTCAAAAAAGATCACATTGGTTTTCCACCAACGTCTAGCAAGATATAGGACATGAAGGATGGATTTGCAAGCTGATGGATTAGAGATGGAAAGGCCATGATGGATGAAGCATGCAAATGTGACTTGTAGGACCATCTCCTCAAGATTACCCAAGCTAAGGAAAAATGATATAGCAATGTGAAGCATGTTTTTGGATAAGCCATGGAAGCCAATGGTGCAGTGCTAGATAGCCTATAGGATAACGATCTTCTGTCATGAAAATGAGGGATCCAAAAGAGTGGACATGTCAAGAAGTTTTTTTTGATAACAAATTTTGTACTTTAAGTTCTTCATTTTGATCAAGACCAAGGGGTCAATTTGGGTGAGATGTGGATAAGATAACACAATTAGGATAAAGGGGTGATGGAGTCTATGAAGGGATGTTTTGGGATTATGAAAAGACTATCAAGGAATAATGAAGGTGAATTTGGGATTAGCAAGATCATGATAGGGTAACATGGATGCAACAAGTAAATAAGCTGATGGAAAGGATAACGGATGTCAAGATACTTAATGCTCATGGATGTGTTCAACCTTGTCAAGATTAAAGGTGAGAGAGGGAATATGGATGTAAGTGAGATAAAAGATAGGAAGATGGAGAATAGCATGGATGAAACTTGCCCCGAAGTGTAGAGTGCAAGGAGGAATACGCATGACGCTTGTTTGCCAGGTTTTCATCATGGTACTTGTCCAAGGCACCACAAGAACTAGTTTTCAACATAGGAAATATTTAGTTCTCTTTACTTTTTCCACCAAGGTGCCTATTGCTAGGTTTTCACCAAGGCATCTTTTTCTCTTTTTTTCTTTTCTTTTTTTTTTTTCATTTATTTTTCAATATTTTCCCAACATCGGGATCTTTGGACAATGCTCTTTTGAAAGATATGCTATAATAAACCATGGGTATGGCTAGGATGCTCAAAGATATTGATAAGGTGATGACAACAGATAGATATGGAGGATAAAGGTAGGTGGTGGTAAAGGTTTTATGCCATAGATTGGATAAGAGGGATGGAAATATGGAAAGTAGGTGTTGGAAAATGAATGTGAGGATAAGAAGAAGGTATGTTGTAGATGGAAATGTTGGAAAGATCAACTTTGACACACACTTTGAAGAGTGGTGGAATGATGGAGGAACAATAGATGAAGGAGGTAAGGATATTTTTGAGGTAGTGGATTTTGGGATATAGGAACCCAAATTAGACTTGGAAAGTGGAAGATGTTTGGAAGGAGATGAAATGGAAGCCTTTGGAAGCTTGAATGTCAATTTTGATTTTTCTTTTGTGTGCAAGTCTTTCAAAAGTGACTTGGGAATCCACATAGTCTTTGATTTTTCTTTCTTTTGTGATGCTTTTGAATGCATTTCTTCAATGAGGGATTTAGGAACCCACATTTTATTTGATTTTTCTTTTTTCTTGGTGGACCTTTGCAGCCTTTTGGATATTTCATTTTTCTTTGTGGACCTTTGTGGTCTTTTGGATATTTCATTTTTCTTTTCATTCACATGTTGATTAGATGGGACATTGTGATTTTTATACACATATGGATTCTTGGATTTATGATTTTTATGTTGCACATCAAAATTGCTTCCTAAAGACTTAGGAATTGTGGATGAATAGGAATAATATGGAGGGTTCATATGGATTGGTGTTTAGAAATTCTTCAAGTATGTGTGCCTTCGTTGATCTTGATACGTGGTAGGGTAAGTGAATGGATAGCTAGGGATGATAGGAATGGTTGATGGACGAATATATGGACCTAATATGGATGGAAGGGATGAAGACTTTTGTTTTGGGACATAGGAACCCAAAATGGATTTGGAGGATAGTGAAGGCATATGGTTGTGTTTGAATGGAGGGATATAAGGTGTGAAAAGGATATCAACATCTTTGAAAGGAGCTTCCTTGCCAAGGTTCTCATCTTTAAGATTTATCTTTATACCAATAGGCCCATGAGTAGCAACAAATTTGATAGGATCAATTGAATCTTGAAGGGATTTATTATCATGCAAGGGATTTGGAAGAATGATGGTTTCTTGAGGTGAACATGAAGGAATACGACAAGGAAATGATGGGATACTTTGATCTTGAAAAGGATCTTCGAATGGTGTAGAGAGGGTATTTTTCGCTTGATTTTCAATATGCTCATTGGAAATTGTGGAAGGGATACCTTGATCTTGCTTGGGAAGTGGAGATAATATGGAACTTGGAAGGGTACTTTGTTCTTGGAATGGAAGGATATCATCTTGGAAGACATGAAAGGATGCAAGGGGATCATCACAGGGTTCTATGGATATGGGACCTTCATCAACTATGGGAGGTGATTGTATAGAATCTTGATCTTGACCTTTACCGATATTTGTTTCTTTTCTCTTTGGATTATCCTCTTGACATGGAGCCACTTCTAAGGACAAGGTAGATGTTCGAATATGTGTGGGGGATGTTTTGAGGAATGTTGTAGGATACTTTTGAATGGGTATAATAGTCATTGAAGCACATGAAGCTTTCAGGTCAAAGATCTTTGAAGCATGGAAATGATCTGCAACAAAATGTAAACTAGCTTGGGTTTATTTTATGACAATAATATTGAAAATGAGTACAAGCAAGGAGTACAGGATATAGGAGAAACCTTGCTAGATAGAGGTTTGTGAGATGGACAAAGGATGAAAGGAGTACAAGCTATGGGAGAAACCTTGCTAGATAGAGGTTTGTGCATTAGATCTTTCTTGAGAGTACTACTTTTTTCTTCTTACTCTTTATTAAATTGATCACAAATAGGATGATCATGGAATTTCCCTTGATCCAAGATAGGTTTGTTTCTCTTAAATGCTTCTTTTTGTGAGGAAGATGAAGATACAGATGGCCCATCATCATAAAGAAAAGGTCAAATTGATCTTAATGATGGCTTTTTAGATGATGTATCTTTTTGTTTTTCCTCATTCTTCCTCAAGGTTGATGTGTCATAATTATGAGGAAGCTTAGCTCCTAATTGAGCTAAATTTAGGAAATATGCTTCTTTATTCCTCTTCAAAATTAATTCCATTATTTCCATAAACATGGGATCTTGGGATGCTTCCAAAATTTCATCTTCAGACACTTCATCATAAAGAAAAGGATAAATTGATATTAATGATGGCCTTTTAGATAATGTATCTTTTTGTTTTTCCTCATTCTTCCTCAAGGTTAATGTGTCATAATTATGAGGAAGCTTACCTCTTGATTGAGCTAAAGTTAGGAAATATGCTTCTTTATCCCTCTCCACAATCAATCACATTGTTTCCATAAATATGGGATCTTGGGATCCTCCCAAAATTTTATCTTCAGACACTTCATCATTTTGATTCCTATGGAAATTTTGGTCTTGATTTTGATAATTATGCACCATAATAGGATTGATTCATTTCTCAAATAGATTCATCATTATAAATGTTTTTCAGGAGTATGATCTATTTGTTTCACTAATAAGGAATATCTTTGGAAAGGGTATCCAAAAATGATTTCAAAATCTTTCCAAACCCTTAGGAAATGTCCACTATTTTCCCTTCTTTGTTTTTGGGCATCACTTGTCTATGCATAGGTGTGACTTAACACTTAGTACGTGGTTACTGGAATTTGCCTAGGCGGCCCTCTGCAGAGAGCATGCGGCTTTTTCCTGTTGATAGGTGTTTCTTAACTTTTTCTAGGTGTTTCTTAAAATGTCACAGGTGCAAATTCATCATTTATAGACATTTCTTGAATAGTCACAAGCATGACTTCACTGTGCATAAGTGGTTTTCCTTTATGTGCAAGCGGTACTTTGCAGACCAGGTTGTAAATTTCAATTTTAAAAGGTTGTAAGATCATGTCTGCAAAATATTATTGCTTGAAAATGAAGTACAAACACAACACACACATCAAATTTGTACCATATCCCTAAAACCACACCAAAAGTGTATGTTCTCAATCATTTTTCACAAGTATAAACAATAATGTCTTCCAAGCAATCTACCTAGAGTTAGATTTGGCTTTTAAACATGTTTGTCTCTAAAAGGTAGATTAAGTTACTTAATAGGATTTTAATGAACACCTCCATTCTAGATCATGCCAACCTCTTTTACCCACTTATGGGCTTCCCACACACACAAAAGCATGATTTGGCACAATCCAAAAGGACTACTAGAGGAAGTGAAGAATACTTGCAGACAACCTAGTCACTCTCCTATTAAGGAAGAATGTATTTGTTTATAGTGGGTCAAATAGTATCATGGCTAAAGCAATTGCCTCCCACTTTGGGTCGTTCCCTCTCACCATCCTCGTAAGGAAAATCCCAGAAGGCAGGCCCTCTAAAGATCTAAATTATCCAGCATGTATAGAAAAATAGGGAATCAAACTTAGTCCAACAAGTTTGGGAATTTGGTTAACTTAGAAAGTGAAGAGCATATCCCTATTGTTGTTCCTTGTTCCAAACACTTGAAGAAAAATTGTTCTTTTTCAACCTCTTGATAAGGAGATTCTTATAAATGAAATGTTTGGTTAATTCCTCATCCCTTTCTTTCTACCAAGTTGAACTCACACTTTTGGCTTTTTGATCCACTTCAAAAAATGGAGAGCATATGCCTAATGTTTGCTCAATTTGGACAATAGTAAGGTTTTTCCTGTTAAGCTAGATCCAGAGAAAAGCCACAATTTAAGCAATGCAAGCTTGATATGAAAAATACCTCTTTTGTAGCTAGCAAAGGGTAGGCACTTTTTTGAGGTTTTTGATGTTTAGTTACTTACTCACCTAGTGGCTATCATTCCCACTTTGGCTCCTCCAACAAATTTGTCAACACAGCCATAAAAAGTGAAGGAAACCAAAAGGAACAAAATTGAAATGCAATTTTAAGTGTTCTTGACAAGATTTTGGAAAGAAAATTTCAACAACTTAATGCAAGCAAATTAGTTCAAAGTAGGAAATTTCTTTTTGTAAGCATCCAATACCTTAATGCAATGAGCATAAAGTTTTTCTTCTAATCCCAAACTGTCTAGAATTGAAACACTATGAATTTCCTTTTGACGTTTGATTTGAATTCTTACCTCTTTTCTCTCTTGAGTAACTCTGCTTTCTGGTTTTCATACTTTCCTATGTTTGCTCATTTGCAGGAAAAACATAAACAAAGAGTAAGAAAACAAAATTTAATAATCTGACAGCAAATTTAAGCAAAAAATGCTAGGCGCCATTTATTAGCTAAAGAGCATCAATTAAAAGCTAGCAGGCGTGATTTTAAGATTCACAGGCATCACTTTCCAGTGAGTCAAGTGGCTTTTAAAGATCACTAAGCATAACAATTTAACTGCTAGGTGTTTAAAAGTAGTATAAATTGCATAAGATAAAATATCCAAAGTAGCAAAGAACAACTATTAAGCGTTAGTGAAAAGATACTAGGCGTGACAAATCACTTTAAATTGTGTAAGATAAATCATCACAGGTAGAAAAGAACAACAAATAGGCATTAGTTCTCAGATCTTAGGCGATGCTTTTTGCTCTCAGGTGTAATACTTTATCTCGCAGGCGTCAGAAGAAGAAAAGACATAAGAGAAAGAATCTCATAGGTGTAAGTTAACTCCTTCTAGGCATTGTCAGAATGCTCATGAGCATCATTAAATCCTTTGTAGGTGGCACTTCTCCTATTTTTTGTAAAACTTGCATAAAAGTGAAGCCAAAAACACAC
This sequence comes from Chamaecyparis obtusa, assembly GCA_027943335.1. Classification (NCBI taxonomy): domain Eukaryota; kingdom Viridiplantae; phylum Streptophyta; class Pinopsida; order Cupressales; family Cupressaceae; genus Chamaecyparis; species Chamaecyparis obtusa. The sequence continues at coordinate 110,754 of BSBK01001235.1, forward strand.
AAAACTTGATAAAAATGATAGAAATGAGGCTCAAGGCCCCACGGTGGGTGCCATTTGTGTGTGAGTGTTTAAACTTTCATTAAATTAGGACAATTAGCTACAATTCTATGAAAATACAATGGAAATTTAATCAAAAGAATTGCATTTAACATCTATAACATCTCATGGTTCTCTATTTAAGCTTGGTAAATAGAGCACTCAGCCTTATTCTCTACTAGTGACAATCCTAGAATGAGAAAAGTATGATAAAATGCCTAATCTAGCTCTCAATTCTCAAATTGATACAAAGATTCACTCAAATGCTCATGATAATGCTCTCCATCTCACTATTTTCTCTCAAATGCTCAAGATATTGCTCAATTTCTCTCAAATTGCCTATAGCGATGGTGTTATGCACTTGAATTTCTAAGCTCCTTTATGCTCTCAAAATGACTTCTATTTATAGTAAAATCCCAAGGGTAGGGAGTAGAATTACTTGATCATGATTTAGCCTTGGTTGAGTCAAAAACTTTGAAATGTTTTTAAATGGGGGGACAATTTAAAAGGTTGTCTCAAAGATTTGGACAAGTAGACAAATTTGAGTGGTTGAGATTCAAAGTTGAAATGTGTGATTGAGATTCAACTATTTTGGAGTGATCCATGTGCTTTTGTTCTCAATTCTTATTGGTTGCTCAAATTATATTGAATGATATTAGGATTAATTAAGTCTTTTAGCCCTTCTCTTAGCAAATGAATACAAGTGATGTCTGGGTAATTTCATGAGGTTTTAAGCATGTGGAATTAATTTTGGAGTCTAGGTGTGGTCTAGCACTCTATGGGATCTTCCCAAATCCACTAAGAAGCAATATTCAAAAAGTTGTCAAATTTGCTGTAAAAGTTGCTCAGCAACTTTTGTAACTTTGAAAAGTTGCTGGGTGCATAAAAGCCTTAAGGCCTTAATTGGCTTTTAAGAGCTCTAAACCTCCCCTAAACCTACACTAGGGCTATATATGTGAACCTTGTCTCAAACCTCAAGGTTGGAAGAACTACTATACAGAGAATCAATTTTGGAAGTGTGCACAATATCAGCATTTGCTTGTATTTCAGTGATCAATGAATTAATGTATGGAGTTATGAAGTAGACTTGGACCTATGATGGATGTTAGGTGTTAGTGTTTTTGTCTATTTTGATATTCTATAATTATTTTATATTTTCTCATTCATTTCTTTGTTTTAGTTTAAATCTTCCCAAAGTCTCTACTCATTGGTTCATACTAGGAGAGTTGTAGACATGAGGGTCTAACTCACTATAACATTGTCCATTCTATATGGCCTTTTGGGGATAGTGAGTAGACTCCATTAGTGTACCATATGTTCAAGGATGGGCCCTAGAATGCATGCAAGGTGTTTTTATAGTCAAGTCCTAGGCGAGCCATGGTGAGTTTGACTAGGAAGGACTGAGCCAAGAGGACAAATAAGTTGTAAAGGTGAAATAGGAAGTGTGATTTGGTGATTGGAGATATTGGATATATTCATTTCCAAGATCTGGATGCAAGGAGAAGGTGTGATCATGTTGGAAATTTGGCTGAGTTGGATACATAGATGTTGTCATTATGGCAACATATGATCTACATGAAGAGTGCACAGGTCAGAGAGAAAGTGTGTCAAAGCACAAAGCAAAATTGTCTCAGTATGAGATAGTGTTTTTGCTAGTGTACCCGAAGATAGTTTTGATTAGTGATGTTGTTTAGAGTAATTTTAGTGCTTGCGCACTTGAACATAGATACTATGGTGACTATAAAAGACTCACCTAAGAGTGCAAGTTAGTATGACATGTACAGAAGAAGTTATGATAGTTTTACTGAAGATAGTGTTAAGCCGATAGGACAGAATATGCAGACATAATTGGTAAAGAGTTAAGGGAGTATTTTGTTTATCAAAATAATGTCTTAACAATATAAAGGGATGAAATCCTGGATGTTAACCATTGGGTATAGATATTTTGTATAATGTCAGCCGACTGAAAGAGTTATTAGTCTTAATAACTTGTATAAATGTAATGTATGGAACAGACATGAAAAGAGAAGTGACATATGAATGTAATAGTGATAGTGAAAAACGTAGCGAAGAGATATTGATGCGAAGTTGCAAGTAGTATAAGGTTATGTACCTTGACCTATTTTGTAATTAGTAAATATTGTATATTACTTGTTTGAGCAGTGGGCTCATCTGGTAATCATATTTTGTACTACCAACTCCTAGTAGGGTTGAGGCTTCTAACCAAGCCTATAGTCCCTTAATCAGGACTGAGACACTATATGCATGTAATAGGCTCCTAAAAGGGTCAACATCCTTAACAGGATACTTTTGATTAGTGGATCTTTGTGGGTACCATCCCCATCGGGGTTTTCCCTTGGCCAGGGTTTCCTTGAGAACAAATCATGTGTTATGAGTTCATTTATTTTATTGCTATGCATGTTGTTTAGTTTTCTATGTTATGCATGCATTAAGATAATATGTTATATCCATAATTGGGCAAAAGTAAAATTTTGTAGAATACTGATTCACCCCCCCCCTCTCAGTATTCCCTATTTCTAACAATTGGTGTCAGAGCTTAGTTACTCAGAAAAGAATCATTCAAGGAAATTCTAGAAGCTTGAGTAAGATCTCTACGGATATGGATCAGCTACAAAAGAATCTTGAAGAAGCTCTTGAATAGATTGATATGCTTACTGAAGAAAGAGACACTCTGAAAGGAAAATATGATGATGCAAAGAACCTCATTGAGAAACTAAAAAATAAGTTGGAAGATTTGAAATCAAAAAAGGAATCTAAAATTCAAATTGAAGATTGTGATGACAACTTAGAAAAAGAAAATGAGATCCTTAAACATGAATTGAAGATAGAAAATCTGAAGCTAAGTCTAAAATATGGAAATGGCAAGAATGAAGCAAATCTGAAGTCTGAGAATGAAAATATGAAGCTTGAAAATGAAGGGCTAAAATCTAAACTTGGTAAAGTAACATCTGAACTGGAGAAAGTCAATTTGTAATATGTCAAACTTGAGAAATACAATATAATTGTGAAAGGTGAACTGACTCAATCTAAGGAGCAACTTGAAAGACTATATTCAACTAGTGAGAATATTGATGAACAAATGTCTTATCAAAAACCATTCTATGATAAAATTGGTCTTGGATTCAACACATCTAAAGCAAGTGAAGAAAGCAAGGAACCAGATCTAAAAATGTTTCAAGGATAGAAGAAAAGAAATCTGATGAAATTGACAAATCTAAAGATACACCTAAAGAAGAAGAACCACCTAAGAAAGAGGAGTCACCTAAAGGTATGAAAAGAGAATTTAAAGGTAGATGCTTTACTTGTAATACTTTTGGTCATATGAAGAAAGATTGCACAGGTAAGCAATTTAAACCTCTTAATGGTTATTGTTATAATTGTCATAGTTTTGGACATAGAGCTATTGAATGTAGAAAACCTAAATTTGTTGAGAATAATAATAGTAGTAGAATGTTTAGGAATACTAACCATGCAGATAAGAGACCTACTGAAGATATGAAGAGGAGAAATGGAGTAGTATGTTATCGATGCAACAAAGTTGGACACATTGCTAAAAATTGCAGATCATAGATCAATCAGTCTAGACCAAGATATGGAAACAATGGAATAGTTTGTCAGATATGTAACAAGATTGGACATACAAAAAGTTTTTGCAGAATGAACAATAGAGTTTTTCATCCTAATCCTAACCCTAGAAGTCATGCAAGGAAAAATGAAGATGCAAGTAACAGTCAGAAAGGATGCTGCAGTAATTTAGAAGAAGTGAAGTTTGTCAAAGGTACATATCAAGGAGACACATTCAACACTAAAGGTAATTAGAAAGGTGAAGTATCAAGTGGTAAGAATGAATCTATACCTAACACATCTCAAAGTACTTAATTCATGAAAATTACAGTAGAATAGGAACTTAGATTAGTGTAGAAGTTGATATATGATGAATTGAGTCTTGCACAGTTAATGAAAGGTAATATATGATGTATTGATGCTATGGTTAAGAGTGCATAGAAAAATATTATGTTTTGTGAGATAGCAAGAAGTTTTAAGTTTTGCAGGTTAACAAAATTAGCTTTTTGGAAAGAAGTAGCAAAGGAATTGAATGTGATGTCAGATCTATGTGAGACTAAAATGATAAAAGGTTATGATCAGTATTATTTGATCATCAAAGTGAATACAAGTGCTAAGGAGATCGAAGAGCAATGATTGAAATCATTTTGCAAGGATTTGGTGAAGGATTTTTGTGTCGAATCTACGCAAGCCCTAAATCATGGAATCAAGGTATTTTACTTGGCAGATCTATAAATCAGTTAAGGAATTAGCAGAAGTCATGGATGTTTCATTGATTCACAATGTCAGAGATAAGAATAGACCTAAAATGAAAAGGGAACTAGTAGAACCCTTGGAAGATGATCCTAAGTTAGCTTTATCATCCGTACCATACAGAGTTTTACATCTAGAAAATGTTAGAAGTTATTTGGGATGTAAGCTAGAGATTCTTAGTGATAGTGATTTCACAAAAGAATATTAGAAGATCTACAATCAAGATATGTCATTGAAAGTTGGGTTTGAGCATTTGAAAGATAATGAGATTGTTAAGTATTCTCTACAATATGATTTTGACAATGAAGAATGTACCTAGATAATTTTAAGCAGAATTCACAATGAAAGTTCTGGTTAGATGATAGAGTGATAGATATCATAGTTGACCTAATTCATGAGGTAACTGGTCTATCTAAAATTGGAGCCATTCCTTTAAATGAGAAGAAAATGAGGAAAACAATTATAGACAACACAAATTCATCTTACAATGGCAGGGGAATAGTAATTAGCAAGATACAACAAGATGATGTCAAATATTTGAGCAAGATCCTTACAACTAAGTTTTTGTGCTAACTCAAGAGAAGATGACATGGCACCAGGAATGATACATGTAGCCTATTTGATGTGTGTTGATAAAGTACAAGTTGACATGTGTGAGATTTTGAGAATTCAATTGTTTGAGAATTTGGAAAAGATAAAGAAGACTAAGTACTCTTAGTTTAGATTCTCATCATTGATCACTTATATGTTTTTCCATTTGTTAAGAAGATTTCCTTACACCATTGGTAATGATTGGAATGATGGTCAAACTAAAATGGAAAGGATTAATAAAGTGTATATGAGGCATCTTATTGACAAAGTCAATGAGAGTGTGATGTTGGTAATCAAAACATTTTAGAATTTGATGAAAAGAAGAACAAGGATTCCAAAGTCCCTAGTAGAAAAGTATAAGAATGAGCTATGTTTCATGATTGATACTGACTTTACATACATTGAAGTAGTAGAACCTAGAGTAAAGTTCATAGGCCCTCTTGGCTATGAGATTAATGAGACTAAGACAGAAGAATATGTGAGCATACTACTTAAGAGAAAGTTGGACATTCACAACAATAGATTTGGAACCTTTGAGGAGAACTTCAACTCTGCAAAGACTATCCTTGAAGAGAAACAATCAAAGAAAAGAGTTGAAAGTACAATCAAGAAGATATTAAAAGACACAGGGATGACTGAACATGAGTTCTTAATAGCCAAATAGACAGCAACATCAGTTAGAGAAATTGGACAAAAAGAAGTTGTTTTTGTTCCACCTTTATCATTAGTTGCAATACAATAAGAAGAGACACAAGTTAAGCTGAAAGTGGAAGAAATTGAGAAAGATCAAGAAGCAATAAAATACACTCCTAGTAAAAGAGTGAAAGAGATTGCTACTAGACCGTGAAAGAGGTAGAAGACTTTAGTGCCACCAGTTCAAAGAAAGATTGCAAAAATTAAAGATGATGAAGACACTCCTGTTAAGAAGAAAAATGGCAAACCTAGAATTGAAAAAGTGAATGAGCAGATTATTCAAGATTGAGATTTCACGAAGATGAACAAATACTATGATCTCTATGATTATGCAGAGATATTGAACCTAGAAAATGTAGTGGTAAAGTACATGATATTGACTAACAAAAAGTTTGATACAATTTAGGGTAAGATACCTGATGACTTGTATAAGAAGCTTGTAAATAGGAAAAAAAGAGCATCAAATGAAGATATAACAATAAGAGAAAATCTTGTAAGAAAGTTATGTATTGTTAATGATGAAGAACATTTCAAACAGATTTTGAAAGATCTAAACACCCATCTCAGGACAAACAAGAGGACCATACAAATTATGGGAGGTAATTATGAAGAAATCAACAAGGAAATAGAACAAGGAATTGTTAAGGTAATGACAAAGAATGTTGGAAAACCATGAGTTGTAGCAGAACTTGAAGAGCAAGCAGAAGAAGAAAAACAATAGGACATTCCCTCTCCATGAGCCATTAACATAGAAGATGAAACTATGAATGTTGAAGGAACAAATATCACTTTGGATAGTGATGATAATCTATTTAAAAACCTTGAAAACATTGTTGAAAATTTGACTTTTGAAGAATAGGACAGTGCCAAAGGAGAAGAGAAGACATAAACTAGAACTGAAGAATCTAAAGAGATAGAGAAACAAGTATATGTTCCCACCCAAGAAGAAATCAGTCTTACACCTGAGACTGGTAAGAAAACTCAGATTGGTTCTATATTTGAGAGTTTGGGAAAAGAAGTAGATGATGATGACCAGATGGAATTGATCACATCTTTGAATAAAATTATTGGAAAGAATAAGAAAGTGAAGAGCCTTGAAAGATGCCTAAAGGAGCTTATTGAGAAGTTACAAGGCATTGTAACCACACAAATTACAGAGGCTAATCCACTCGAAAGAGCAAAGAAAGTGATGAACACATTTGATGATGAGTTTACCAACTTATCTGATATAGCTAAGGTGAAGGCACAAGCAGCCTATGAGGCCAAAATTCTTTTGGACATAAGTCAGAACATCAGGAATGATATCAACAATCTTGATATCTGCATAAAAGAATTAAGAAGGAATTTAGACAAAGGAAAATATTTGTACATTTAGTGTAAAAAATTAGAAAACCTAATAGCAGAGGAAGTGCAGAAGATTAAGATCAAGGAAGCATAAATTCAAACTGAGAGAAACTTTCTTTCAAGCCGTAATGTGAAGATACTTGATGTTGAGAAAAAAATCTGCAAGATTTATGATGAAATAAGAATTTTACAAGATGACAAGGACAAGAAGTTGAAAAGATTCACTCTTCTAAGAGAGCATGTTTCTATCAAATTGAGCATTGTTGAAGGACAATTGGAAGAATGTCTTTCATCCAAGACATCTTTTTAGAAGTTTAATTTTGTTAATCTCCAAGCCTGTGAAATTGCATCTTATGGATTGTGTACACTACTCAGTGTTGCAGATTTGATTAAGAAGGAATGGGAGAAAGCGTTAGAGAACATGAAGATCAACTTTGCAGATTATGTTGCAAGCCTACTAGCTTTGTGATATTGAATCAAGGTATAACTTTTATCTGAACACAGTTTTGTCACCCTCCTTACCTTTTTTTGTCATTGTTGTCAAAGGAGGAGAGATATACAATAGAAAATTTATAAGGATGTATACTCTTAGGGGGAGTATAGTATGTTTATAATATTTATGGAGTCATAAGGACAATATATACATATTTTGTATTATGGCCACAATTTTGAAATTTTTGAAGTCTAAGACTTAGCCAATTTTCTCATATGTTGCCACCAATGACAAAGGGGGAGATTGTTGGCAATTTGGCTGAGTTGGATACATAGATGTTGTCATTATGGAAACATATGATCTACATGAAGAGTGCACAGGTCAGAGAGCATGTATGTCAGAGCACAAAGAAAAATTTACTAAGTATGAGATAGTGTTTTTGCGAGTGTACTCAAAGATAGTTTTGATTAGCGATGTTGTTTGGAGTAAGTTCAGTGCTTATGCACTTGAACATAGATACTATAGTGACTATAGAAGATTCACTTAAGAGCACAAGTCAGTATGGCATGTACAGAAGAAGTTATGATAGTTTTACTGAAGACAGTGTTAAGTTGATAGGACAGAATATGAAGACAAAATTGGTAAAGAGTTAAGGGATTATTTTGTTTATCAAAATAATGTCTTAACAATATAAAGGGATGACATCCTAGATGTTAACCCTTGGGTAAAGATATTTTGTATAATGTAAGCTGACTGAAAGAGTTATTAGTCTTAATAACGTGTATAAATGTAATGTATGAAAGAGACATGAAAAGAGAAGTAAGTAACATATGAATGTAATAGCGATAGTGAAAAAAGCAGCGAAGAGATATTGATGTGAAGTTGCAAGTAGTATAAGGTTATGTACCTTAACCTATTTTATAATTAGTAAATATTTTATATTACTTGTTTGGGCAGTGGGTTCATTTGGTAATCATATTTTGTACTACCAACTCCTAGCAGGGTTGAGGCTTCTAACCAGGCCTATAGTCCCTTAATTAGGACTAAGAAACTATATGCATGTAATAGGCTCCTAACAGGGTCAACATCCTTAACAGGATACTTTTGATTAGTGGATCTTTGTGGGTACCATCCCCACCGGGGTTTTCCCTTGGCCAAGGTTTCCTCGAGAACAAATCATGTGTTATGAGTTCATTTATTTTATTGCTATGCATGTTGTTTAGTTTTCTATGTTATGCATGCATTAAGATAATATGTTATATCCATAATTGGGCAAAAGTAAAATTTTATAGAATAATGATTCACCCCCCCCTCTCAGTATTCCCTATTTCTAACAGATCAATCCATCAGATCACCCAAAAACAAGAGATACTTCATGCAATCAGAGAAGGTCCTAAAACCTACCAAAAGCACTTATTTTTGGTTAGGGAGTTGTACGAACTGAAAGAAACCTAAAACCTTCAAAATCCTTGAGAGGTTACCTTACATTGTAAGAATCCACAATTTTTTTGCAAGTTCATTTGAAGACAAATAGGTGAAAAGCCCTATTTTCTTAGAGAAGAGGCCTAATTGGGGTTCTTCCTTATAGCCCTAGATAACAAAGGAAGTATGAGATCGGTAAGTGGGATATGTGAAGTAAGAGTTGAAACATGTCTACTAGGATCATATAAGACACTTTCCAACACCTCCTCACCTCTGTAAGTTCCTAAGTCCATTTGGAGGTGTGAAGCCATTATTCTAGCTCAAGGGTCATTATGTGCATGGAAGTGACAAGCACCAAGAATTGTTTTGTCTTGGTTGATGGGTGTTGGTAGTTTGGTTGGGTGTAAGACTAGGGGATTGGTCCCTTTGAAGGTATCCTATAGGTTAGTGGTGTTAGTGAGTACACCCAAGGGTCACTAGGTGGACCTAGGCAAGGGCTTGTGACTAGCTCTGCCCAACCTCCCTATCAAATTGGTATTAGAGGCCCAAAAGTTTTTGGGATTGCATAGTGCATGTCAAAGTGTGAATCTAGTGGGACTTCAAAGATGGTGACCAATGTGGATTTAGCCAAGAAATTTGAGGACCAAGAGGAAGACAATAGACTATTAAGGGAAATGATAGCCCAATTGGAACATGTATTGGGTGAAGTGCAGATGAAGACTGAAGAAGTTAGTGATAAATTAGATTGGAGAGAGGAAAAAGACAAGGAGATCCCTAAGGAGGATAAGACTCTAGAGCTAGACCCTATATTTCATGAAGAACCACTCTTAAAAGCCTTGAAATCCATGAGTGGGAAAGCTTTAGAAGGAATACCATTATTCAGTGATAAAATAGAGGCAGATCTAGTCACGGATTGGATAGAGGGCATGGAAAACTATTTTGAGTGTTATGGGATCACCGAGGCACAAAAGGTAAGAGTGGCCAAATCTAGGCTGTGACTTTTCCTTAACATGGTGGAATTTTATTCAAACTGAGAGAGAAAAGGGGGGCAAGAATTTAATCTCTACTTAGAAGGGCATGGTGTCCAAAATAAGAGAAGCCTATATGCCAGATGATTATGAGATTCAATTGCATAAAAAGAGGCAAAGTTTAAGACAAAAGGACCTTGATGTGAATTCCTATACAGATGAATTTCAAAAGCTTTGTATGAGGTCCAATGTATCAGAAGATGAAAGCATTAAAGTAGCTAGATATTTAAATGGATTGAAGTGGAGCATTCAAGAAGAGATGACTCTTCTCAGTCCCAAGATGATGCACCAATGTTACCAATTGGCTATCAAGATTGAAGATAAGAGTAGAAGGAAACAAGATCAAACCTCCAAGAATAGGGGTAGAGGAAGAGACCAAAGAGGACATAGAGAAAGCTGATGAAGGGCACATCTCCTCTAATACCACTAATGAAGGGCCACATCACCCTTACCAACTTATAACCAAAGACATAAAAACATGGAGACAAAGAGAAGACAAAATTCTTTACTAAGCATACATTAATACTTGAAAATAATTACAACTTGAGAGATCTTACAACATGAGAGATCTTACATCCTCCAAGTTTACAACCCAAGAGCTTGCAATCAGAGAGCTTCTTCCCTAATACAAGACCCTACAACTTGAGAGCTTCTTCCCCAATACAAGATCCTACAACTTGAGAGCTTGCTTATGAATGCTCCTATGCCTTCTTTATATAGGCATTTACCACCCAAGATATTACAAACACAACCAATGTGGAATAAAAGATAGATGCAACTACCTTGATACAAATATTAAATATCCACCCAATTAGTATTAAGCACCACCATGTGGGCCAATTACAAAATTTTATTGCCTTTGTGGGCCAAGAAGAAAATAGAAAGGTGTAACTACCTAGCTACAAATATTAAATGCAAGAACTTTCTATAAATTTCTAAAATGCCACCTACATACCTCGATAAATGAAATATTTATTTTATTTTATTTTATTTTCCACCTATGCACCTTGGTAAACAAAATAAATTTTTTTTCTTCTTTCTTTTTTTTTTTTTCTCTTTTTTTTTTTCCATTTTCATCATTTTCTCTCTCTTCCAATTTTTTTTTTTTTCATGCTCTCTCTTATTTTGTGATGCAAAATACTCTTGCATCAGACACCTAAGGTAGGAAAAATTTTGTGAATACGGATTCACAAAATGAAGTAGCCACTGTTGATATATTTTTTTTCTTCTTTTCCAACACCTTGCTGGAACAAGTATCCGCTACCAATATATTTCCTTTTTCCTTCTTTTCCAACACCTAGTTGGAACAAGTATCTGATGTTGCTGATAATACTCCTCTGCAATCAACTTCATCCATCTACAAGTCACATTCTCCTCCAATCTTCTAGGATCTAATGCATTTGTAATAAACTCTATAATACTATACAAATCTTCTTCTTCATACCAAACATCACTTGCAAGGTCTTCATACAAACCATCATCATAATCTTTCAAATCCATCTCAAAGTTAGCAGCCCATGATTCATAAGAATTTACCTCATTCATATCTTCATCTTTGATTTCTTCTTTCATGTCTTCAACAAGGCATGTAACAACTTCCTTCCTTTGACCTCCAACCAAGGTATTCCACTCTTCCTCAACTACTACAATCTTCATTAATAAATCATCTTCATCAACTTTAGGTTCACAAATCTTTTCATCTTCATGCTCATTCTCTTCTTTTGTACTACTTTCTTGATACTCCACTATATCTTCTTTCTTTCCTGCATCCAAAGGATCACCACCATCTCTTTTCTGATGAACCACTCTTCTCTTTTTCAGCTCCACTTTTAATTCAGCCACTTGCTTCTTCAAATCTAGTATTACAACTCTTGTCTCTTCTTGATATCTCTCTCTAATCTTCTCAAGTTTAGGAATTATTAGAATCCATCCAATCACAAAAGTCATATTTTTTCTCTTCTCCATCCTCACATCCTCTTAAAGAAAAATTCACCCAACCCAAGGTCCTAGTGCAAACTGCCTCACGCTCGGTGATCTATCTACACACTCAGGAACTCTTACTATGATACCACTGATGAAGGGCACATCTACTCTGATACCACTAATGAAGGGCCACATCATCCTTACCAACTTATAACCAAAGACATAAAAACATGGAGACAAAGACAAGCCAAAATTATTTACTAAGCATACATTAATACTTGAAAATAATTACAACTTGAGAGATCTTACAACATGAGAGATCTTACATCCTCCAAGTTTACAACCCAAGAGCTTGCAATCAGAGAGCTTCTTCCCTAATACAAGACCCTGCAGCTTTAGAGCTTCTACCACTTGAGAGCATCTTCCCCAATACAAGATCCTACAACTTGAGAGCTTGCTTATGAACGCTCCTATGCCTTCTTTATATAGGCATTTACCACCCAAGATATTACAAACACAACCAGTGTGGGATAAAAGATAGATGCAACTACCTTGATACAAATATTAAATATCCACCCAATTAATATTAAGCACCACCATGTGGGCCAATTACAAAATTATATTGCCTTTGTGGGCCAATAAGAAAATAGAAAGGTGTAACTACCTAGCTACAAATATTAAATGCAAGAACTTTTTATAAATTTCTAAAATGCCACCTACACACCTCGATAAATGAAATATTTATTTTATTTTATTTTATTTTCCATCTATGCACCTTGGTAAATGAAATAACTTTTTTTTCTTCTCTTTTTTTTTCTTTATTTTTTCCATTCTCATCATTTTCTCTCTCTTCCAAATTTTTTTTTTTTCATGCTCTCTTTTATTTTGTGATGCAAGATGCTCATGCATCAGAAGCTATCAAGGTAGAGGGACTGAACATAGAAGTCAGGGAGAGTCCAAGCCAACAGAGCATAGTAGGGAGTCATCTTCTAGAGGGAATTTTGGAAGAGGTAGAGGAAACCAAGGAAGATCCAACAAAGGTAGAAGTGCAGACAGGAGCAATTCATATTTTTCTAGCATGAAATGCTACAACTGTGGGTAGATAGGAAATCCAACTTATAGGTGGCCAAATAAGGCATCTTCATCAAATACAGAGAAGAGAGTGTCCACTCAAGAAGTCACTTCAAGTGTCAAGTCATCGGAAGTTAGCCACATTAGATCAAAAATGGGTGAGAACCTCATGTTTAGGAGGGTTCTTATTAGGTAGCCAACAAAGGAAGAACCAAGGTAGAGAAGAGCACTCTTTAGAGTGAAATGTAAGGTCATGGAAAAGGTGTGTAAAGTGATTTTTGAATCTAGCTCAATAGACAACATCATAGAAGAAGAGGCAGTGAAGAAACTCAATCTTCCCAAGGTACTTCACACCAATCCTTATAAAGTGACATGGCGAAACAAGACAAAGTGTCCTAGTCAATGAACAAGCATGGACTAATTTTTCTATTGGGGGGTAAAAATACAAATTGTTGTGTGATGTGCTACCTATGGATGCATGTCACCTATTGCTAGGAAGGCCATGGTAGTTTGACAGAGAAGCCATCTACAATGGCAAGGACAACATTGTCACCTTCAAGAAGGATGAGAAAACATTAAAACTACAATCTCTACTAGAGGAAGAGGGGGAGCTGTCCAAGACTCCTAGTGTATTGTTTAGTAGTGGGAAGGATATGTTACATGCACTCCAAGTAAGGGACATTGAAGGATATGCCATAGTAGTGAAACCTAAAGAAGAAGAGAAGTCCATTCAAGCACCACTACCAAAGGAGATTCAAGAGTTACTTGGTAAATACAAGGACATTGTAAGTGATGGAAAAATAGCAACCCTGCCACCTAAGAGGTTAATAAGTCATCAAATTGACTTCATACTAGGAGCCTCATTACCAAATAAGGCAGCATACAAACTTACACTAGAGCAGAACCAAGAGGTGGCTAGGTAAGTTCAAGAGTTACTTGATCAAGTGCTCATTAAGAAGAGCATTATCCTATGTGTAGTACCAATGATCTTAGCATCTAAGTAAGGTGGAAAATGGAGGCTTTGTACTGATTCAAGAGCCATTAATCAGATAAAAATAAGGTATAGGTTTCCCATACCTAGGATTGAGGATTTGATGGAGAATTACCTGAGCTTCCATTATAAATTTGGAGAATTTTCCTTCAAGTGCAATGACCCTGTCCAAGAAAATATTGAACTTGTCAACTGATAAACTCTTGTCTTCCTTAAAATGATTTAGAATCTATGGAGTCATACTATGATATCCTATTTCCCACTCTTCTAAGTTTTTTACATGGCCTTTTGGATCTAAAAACTTTGGAATTGTCCAATGTTTGATTGTGTCGAATAATGATAACTTTTATTGAATCTTTTCTTCCTCTCACATAATGTACTCTAATTCTTCAAACATTGAATCTATTATTCTTTTAGTTTCTTTTATTTCTTTAAGAGCATTTGGGTCTCTTTAAATAATATCAAAAATTAGTGTAATTTCAAATGAAGAGGGCCTACAACTTGTAGCTAAACTCTATAAAATGGGCTTCTTCTTCTTAAATCCACTTAACATTTCATTCAGAAAATAGTATCTTTGATAGACATCTTCACATTTCCCAATCACAATCTTAACCCTGAATGATAAAATCTTTTCCAAGGTTGAGAATATTTGTGTTAAGAATTCTTTCTTGAACTTAGCATTAAGTGCATCTTCCATATCTTCTTGAGTTCCTTGTTATTTACTAGAAAATAGATTCTTAATATCTTGAGCTAGACAACCATACTTTGTTCCCTTTTGTCTCTACATCTCCTTATCTTTCTTTGCAAGCTTGACATATAATTCATTAATCACTTCATTAAATTCAATCTACCTATCAAAGGAAGTTTTCAACTCATCTTGTAGACTTTTTACCTAATCCTAATTATTGAACATGGACTTGAACGTAAATTCATTAGTAGAGACGAGTGGATATGTGTCTCCTACCTTTTGTAAAATAGATGTTTCTTCAACATTCTTAGAAATATCAATCATCTTCATCTTATGAGCCCCTTTGAAACTCACCCATGTGGGTAGGGTTTGTGTCTTAGAATTATAACTTGATCCTATGATCTTCTCCTTTGTATCAAATTCTACGACAAAGATGGGGTCATCTTGGTTCCTCACCTGATCAAGGAGAAAGGTTTCCTTTAGAGTTAGACCAGGAACCAAAAGTATGTTTCTTTTCTTCAGTATCTCCCTTGTCTCATCCACAATATAATCAATATTGTCTAGATTCAACTCCTTAATCATTAGACTCACAATTACCTCATGCTCAAATTCCTCAACCCCTATTAATCTTATATATTTCTTCTCTTCAAACTCTTTCATCCTTATTTGAATCCATAAATTCTTGAATTCTTGGGAGTGGATGAGATCATTAGTCTCAATGAATCTGTAGAACTAGGGTAATCCTTTCTAGACTCTTTCCTTTTCCAATTCAGTAAGGACTCTAACTTTGCTAAACCATTGAGCCATTTCTGAATAATCATTGTAATTTCTTGTCAAATATTCATTCAAATCAAAGGAATGCCTATATTCCTTTACCCAAGACTGGATATGGCCTTCTCTATCATAATTCTTATAATTTTCACTATCCATCTTATAAGAATTCAGACGTTCTTGCACATGTGCTCAAGAATTCCAGAACCTATAGAAAAACTCTTGAACATGGTTACATTAGGCAAGAAGGTGCCATTCCTTCTGGGAGCAATAAGTTCTCTCTCTAACCACAACAATTTCCACATGAATTCTAGGAATGCAATCATTTTTATTATAAATATAGGTAATTTTTGTGGAGCCTTCTGTTAGAATAACTGAGAGGGGGGGTGAATTAGTTAGATCAGTTATCCTCAGTCTCAAATACAAAGATGTAAAACTCAAAACAATTTCAATAAATTCTATAGCTCGGTAACATAAACCATTAAACTATCTGTGCCTTATACCGATTACCAGTTAATTAACTCTCTGTGATTAACGACCAAATCAAATATACAGTATGTAAAGTATGACAATAAAAAAATCATCACAAAAACACATAACACAATAATTTAACATGGAAACCCTGTTAAGGGAAAAACCACCTGGGACCAGTAACCCAAAATAATTTTCACTCTTTTGAAGTGAGCTCGGTGAAGAGCCAACCCTGTTAAAGGTTACAAACACACTATTAGGTGTGACCTTGTTAGAGGATTTGAGACTAATAGTTATCTTTTAACTAGCATTCACTATGAGGTTAATTAGATAACAATGTACATTCCTTGAATGACATAGGGGAATAACATAAGATGGTTAAGTCCACTCGGTTAGGAGATTTTACGTATCAATGGTTAAAATGAAATAGTAGTTGATTTGATTACAATAAAACTCAATTTGTAGATGTTCAGATTTATTCTAAGCCTATACAAATCCTTTGATCAATATTTCAATTCACTTTCTCAACTTATTTTCACTCGGTAATAGCTCTTCGACGCTCGGTAATCTTTTGTAGTTCTGTTCTCCTTCAACCAGTCTGATTAGGCATGCATGAAACTATGTTCATGCGAAATCTCTACAGTCTTTTTTCTTCCAGCATGTTTCAATAAAGAAACTCACATCTCTTATATAAACAGATAAACCATTTTCTTATCAACCATCAAATTTTGCCGCTTAATCTTCTTCATTGATTTTTCCTCTTAAAACTTCCTCGGTAGTTGTGTCACTAACACGTTTCAATTCCATCCTTTAGATCTTCTCTGAATTTTGTCAGCTATGGATCTTATAACAAACTTTATCCTCAATCTTGAAATCATTTTCTATTAGCTAAACTTAGCATTTGATACTTTCATCCATACTTGGTTAACAAAGAAATGCATCAGTGAATACAAGCTCGGTTAATACTGTCACTTGGTATACACAACACTGGCTCGGTGTATACTGAAATCTTCATTTACCGACCATATTGTCTTGTACATTTTTGCTTCCTTCTTCATAATAGATTAATGCAACATAATCAATTCAACAATATGAGATCATAGACTCATCAATAAGTTACCCAAAGTATTCCTTATCTTTATCTGTCATATCCATCTTTCTCCATGTAGATATCTCAGTTCTTCATCTTTTCTCTCCTTTTACAGATGTTTAGATGTTTGTAACTAACATGATAAGTACTGTCAAAACTAGTTGACATCAATCACAACATAATGACTGATTTAATTATCTTAAATATCATTTCAGTAACTCGGTGATCTCTAATCACTTATCTTCAAGTCATTCAGGTATTCAATGAATTGTAGTTCATCAATCTCTCCCTTTGGCATTGATGGAAACATAGGCAATATAAAATATTCCATACACATACCAAACATGTATTCCACAACTATATAAGTAAATGTTGTAGCTCGGTAATCTCTCCCTTAGCTTGATATTTAATATGTTTAATCACTATGTTAAATAACAACATTACCAGTGCAGACTCTCCTCTGTAGATTAGATCTTTTCAACTCTTAGATTCCTTCTGTTCTTCCCACTATTTCTCCACTGATTATCTCTCCTTGTTTTGTAACTTTCCCTGATTATCTCTCCATGTTTGTCTCTCCCTTTGAAAACAATGCCAAAGAAAAACATAAAACATATAGCTCTGCAATAGCCAAGTAACTCCTATTACTCGGTGCATACAATGTATCTCTATAAACTGATATGAAAATTCTCTGTTCTCTGTTCACAACCTTAGACATAATCCAAAGTGTGAGCTATGTTGCATCAACATGAATGTTCTTATGATAAGAATAGGCTGATGCAACCTTGAAATCATATTAGTGACTGGTAGACAGGGGATAGACCCAAAGTCTAGTCCTCAAGTATTCAAAAGTGTCCTTCGGTAGAGGCTTGGTAAAAATATCAGCAAGTTGCTCCTTTGATGTAACATATTCTAGTTTGACTTGCTTCTCTTGTACTTGTTCTCTTTAGTAATGATACTTAATAGATATATGATTTGTCTTTGAGTGCATTACAGGATTCTTATAAATATTTATTGCACTAGTGTTGTCACAATATATAATGACCGGCTAAGTGATTACCTCATTCATCCCTTCCAACACTTGTTTGATATAAGCAATGTTTGAATAGTTTGTAGCAGAAGCAACATAATCTGCTTCAGCAGTAGACTGATAAATACAAGGTTGTTTCTTACTTGTCCAAGTTACAAGTCTTTCACCAAAGAAAAATGCTCCTATAGTTGTGCTTTTTCCGTCATCTATATTTCAAGCCCAATCTGCGTCGGTGTAAACTCTTAGTTCAAATTTGCCTTCTTTAGGATACTATAAACCATAATCCTTTATTTTCTTTAGGTATCTTAAGATTCTTTTTACTGCAACCATATGTGAATCCTTAGGATTGGCAAAAAATCTAGCCACAATCCTAATTGCATCTATAATATCAGGCCTACTGTGTACTACATAGATCAGTTTACCAATCATGGATCGGTACAGAGTTTGATTTACCTTGGTAGATTCATCATCTTTTGTCAATTTGTAGCCTATCAAATGATTTAGAACCTAATTGAAGATATGTGATTAGAGATCACCGAGTTGCTAATTAGATATGTAATATGATTAAATCAGTAATATGTTGTCATTGATGTCAACTAGTTTGACAAAACTTATCTTGTAAGTTACTATACCGAAACATCTATAGAAATGGAGTAAACGAAGATGAAGAAAAAAAATATGTACATGGGGAAGATGTATATGATAGATGAGGATAAGGAATACATTGGGTAACTTATTGAGAGAACAAGTATAGGAGAATCAAGTGAATTGAGAGTTTGTAACATCAAAAGAACAACTTGCAGACATATTTACAAAGCCTCTACTGAAGGATACATTTGAATACTTAAGGACTAGACTTGGGGTCTATCCCCTTTCTACCAGTCACTAATGTGATCTGGATGTTTTGTCAGCCGAATCTTATCAGAAGATCATTCATGTTGATGCAGCATAGTTCACACTTTGGATCATTTCTAAGATTGTGAAAAGTTGGGAGAACTAGAACAGATTGGCATATCAGTATACAGAGATAAAGAGAATGCACCGGACAATAGAGAGTTACATGGCTACTATAGAGCTATATGTTTATTTGTTTCTTTGGCATTATTGTCAAAGGGAGAGTTAAACTAATATGAAACAATATGCACCGATGAGAAACATCTATCTAAGGGAGAGACAAACTAAAAGAAAGGGAGAGCACTGAAGATCAGTTATTGAGAATAGAAGCAGGAACCTGAAAATTGAAAAGAGTATATCTACCGAATGTCAAAGCTACATTTGTAATGCTATTGAGTAACATAGTGATTAAACATATTAAGCTAGGAAGAGCTTGTACAACATTTGTTCACAGAGTTGTAGAATACATGTTTGGTATGTGTATGGTATATTTCATATTACTTGAGTTTCCATCAATGCCAAAGGGAGAGATTGATGAACTATAGCTAATTAGAACCTAATTGAAGATCTATGATTAGAGATCACCGAGTTTTTGATTAGATATGTAATATTATTAAATCAATAATATGTTTTTATCGATGTCAACTAATTTGACAACACTTATCTTGTAAGTTACAATACCAAAACATCTGTAGAAAAGGAGTAAAAGAAGATGAAGAACATAAATATCTAAATGAGGAAGATGTATATGACAGATGAGGATAAGGAATACATTGGGTAACTTATTGATGAGTCTATGACCTTATGTTATTGACTTGATTATGTTTCATTCATCTATGATGAAGAAAAGAGCTGAAAGACACAAGGCAGTGTGGTCGGTTGATGAAGCATTTTAGTATACACCGACGGAGTGTAGTGTATACCAACAATAGTATTAACCGAGCTTGTGTTCATCAATGCATTTCTTTGTTAACCGAGAAGAAGAAAGGAATTAAATGATTAGTTTAGCCGATAAGGATTGATGAGCTGGAAAGTACCTTGAATTCAGTGTAAAGGATAATGTTTGTTACAAAGATCAATGACTAGAAAAATTCAAGGAAGATCTAAAAGATGAAATTAAAATGTGTTACTGACATGAAAGCCAAGGAAGGTTTAAGTGGCAAAATGGACGAAGGAGAATAAGCAGAAAAATCTAATGGAGGAAAAGGAAATGGTTTACTTACCTATATAAGAGACTAGAGTTTCACAATGAAATGAATGCCGGAAGAAGGAGACTGTAGAACTATCACATGAAGAAGCTTCATGTATGCCTGATCAAACTAGTTAAGGAGAATCGAACTGCAGAGTTTACTAAGCATCAAGAAGCTATAACTGAGTGACAGTAAGTTAATGGAAATTGATTGAAACAAAATAGATAGATTGATCAGAGGATTTGAATGAGCTTAAGAATGGATCTGATAATTTGCAATTGAAGTTGTGTTCTATTTAGATCAAACTGATGTTATAGTTTAACCATTGTATATAGAGAAATCTCTTAACTGAGTGGACTTGAAAGTCTTTTATGTATCATTCATAGAATGAACATTGTTATCCTATCAACCCCATAGTGAATGTTGGTTGGACGATAACGGTTAGTATTAAATCCTCTAACAAGGTCACACCTAACATTATGTTTGTAACCTTTAATAGGGTTGGTTCTTCACCGACCTCACTTCAGAAGAGTGAAATTTTTTTGGGTTGCCAGTCCTAGGTGGTTTTTCTCTTCATAGGGTTTCCATGTTAAATCTTTTGTGTTATGTGTTGATTGTGGTGATTGATTGTTATCATACTTTACATGTTACATGTTAGATTTGGTCGGTAATCATTATATGTTAATGAATGGTAATTAGTAAAAGGACAGACAGTATAGTATTTTATGTTACTGAGCTGTAGAAGTTTAAGTAATTTGTTTTGGATTAAACATTTTGATTTGGGACAGTGGATAATTGATTCACCCCCCCCTCAGTTATTCTAACAATTGGTATCAGAGCGTTGGTTGCTTGGAATAGAGTTTTAAGGACTTCAGCACAAAGGTCTCAAAATGTTTATGATGGAAGTGCCTAAGCTTAACAAGGAGAACTTCACAATATGGAAAAGTTGAATGAAGCTACATGTATTTGGAATTGGGAATTCTGCACTAGATCTGATGGAAAATGGATACCTTGCACCGCCCACTGGTCCCTTGACCCTTGATCAACTAAGAGACATGTATGAACAAAATATTACCATGATGGAGATTGCTGCTACCTATTCAAATGCCAAATTTGAAGACATCAAGGACTATGATACTGCTAAGAAGATGTGGGATAAACTTGCACAAATATACAGTGGAGATGTGAATGTCAAGAGAGCTAGAGCCGAAAGCTTAAGAGGAAAATTCAATGACATGAAGATGAAAGAAGGTGAAAATATTGTGCAATATTCAAATAGGATAAAAGAGGTAGTTCATGCTATTAGAGCATTAGATGGATTTATTGATGAAGACACTATGGTAAACAAAATTCTAAGAACCTTATTACCTATCTATGCCATCAAGATATCTGCAATTCAAGAAAATAGGTTAGCACTTAACAACACACTCACTCTTGATAATTTGATTGGAAAGCTTACAACATTTGAATTGAACATTTACGATAATAGTGTTGTACCAAATGTTGAATCCACTTTCATGACATCTTTGAAGATTGGTCAGTCTAGTAGCAGGAATAATAAGGATGATAGTGATAGTAATACCGATGATGAGCTTGATGAACTTGAAGCTCTTATGGCTAGAAGGTTGCCTAAAGGAAAAGGAAGATATAGAGGTAAGTTACCTTTAGCATGCTTTAAATGTAAAGATGTTGGCCACATTACTGCTAGATGGCCACATAAGAAAGATGATGAAAGAACCAAAGACCGATCTGAAGGAATCTATGGGAGAAGAAACAACGGGAGCTACCGACTAAATAACAGAGAAAACTAGGACAATAATGACAGAGGTAAAAAGGTATGTTACATAGCAGAAGAAAATGAATCTGAATTTGATTCTGATGATGATGTAGAAGTTCTATTTGTTGCTATGAAAGATGATTCTAAGGAAGAAGAAAAACATGTAGAAACAACACTGATTTGAAAAGATAATAAAAATAATACATGGGTCATAGACAATGGTTGTACACATCACATGACCGGTGATGATGATAAATTTGATCATCTTGAGGAATATAATAGAGGATCTAATAAGATGGGTAATGAGACACCTTGTATGGTAAGAGGTAAAGAATCCCTAATGATAAATGATAAAATAAAATCTGAAAATGCTTATTGGGTAGAAGGATTGAACTATAATTTGCTAAGTGTGGCACAATTGAACAATTCAGGTCACAGAGTTTCTTTTGAGAGGAAGAAAAAGAAATTTTTTTATGATGGAGGAAGACTAGTTGGAACTAGAGCAAAATCAAGAGGTAATATATTTTATCTTGATACTATGAGTCTTCTTGCTTGATGATGAAAAATGAAGATGCTTGGTTGTGGCATAAGAGGTTATGCCATGTGAATTTTGATAACATGATTAAGATCAGTAAAAGGAAAAGAGTTAGAGGTCTGCCTAATTTGTCAAAGCCTAATCATGTTATGTGTCATGACTGTTATGTGTCCTATGAGAACTCAGAGTTATTATGGAGATAGATACGTTATTCTTTTTGTTGATGATTATATTATTGATGACTGTCATGTTCTTGAAAGAAAAATATGAGGCATTCAAGATGTTCAAGTGGTATATAGCTAAAGTAGAAAAAAAGAGTCGTAAAGAATTGAAATGCTTAAGATCTGATAGACGAGGTGAGTTTATCTCTAATGAATTTAATAATTTTTGTAATGAGCATGGTATTAAAAGATAGGTCTTTGCATCGAGGAAACCTCATCAGAATGGTATTGCTGAAAGGATGAATAGGTAAATCATTGACTGTGCTAGAACATTAATGATAGAAAAGAATGTTGGTCAAATATACTGGAGAGAAGCTACCATCATAGCTGTTTATGTTATGAATCAAGTACAACTGAAGAAGGACACTAACAAGACACCCTATGAGTTATGGTTTGGACACAAACCCACTGTAAGTTATTTCAAGATTTTTGAAGCAAATGTTTTATTCTGAAAGATGGGAGAAATGGAAAGTTTGACTCAAAAGGTGATGAAGGGATATTTCTAGGATATTCCACTAAAAGTAAAGCATACAAGTGTCTAAACAGAGTTACAGATAAAATGATTGAAAGTACTAATGTTGAAGTTGATGAGATTGATGATAAGAATGTAGAGGAAAGTAGAAAGGAACCAGAAGACTACGTTAGATTCACTTACATTGAACAACTTGAGTATCTACCGAAGTCACAGACTGCGAAAATTGGTTAGCAGGAAAACAACACTAAGGAATAGGAAAGATAAACTGAAAAGCAGGATGGACCTACCGAGCAAGCAAATGAACCTGCATAGGATGAACAAGAAAGAAGAGATCATGTATGGGCAATATTTTTTAGAAGACATCATCATGAGACACAAATTATTAGAGATAGACAAGCTGGCATGCAAACAAGGAGTAAGACAAGACAAGGTACATGTCTAGTTTGTGAATATGAACCGAAGAATGTCAAAATTTCATTAGAAAATGATGAATGGATTAATGCAATGAATGAGGAAATAGAATAAATAGAGAAGAACAAAACCTAGACCTTAGTACCTAGACCTAAAGATAAGAATTTTATCGGTACTAAGTGGATATTCAGGAACAAGCTGAATGAAAATGGAGAGGTAACAAGAAATAAAGCTAGATTGGTATGCAAAGGATATGCATAGGAGGAAGGAATTGATTATGGTGAAACATTTGCACCTGTTGCAAGATTGGAAGGAGTTAGAATGTTACTTGCATATGCTGCAAACAAAAAGTTCAAAGTTTATCAAATGGATGTCAAGTTAGTATTTTTGAATGGAATACTTGAAGAAGAAGTCTACATAGAACAACCAGAAGGGTTCGTTGATCCAGAAAAGAAAGACATTGCATGTAGATTACATAAAGCTTTATATGGTTTGAGGCAAGCACCGAGAGCCTGGTATGAAAGGCTGCATACCTATTTGTTAAGTATTGCATTTGTTAGAACAAGTGAGAACATCAATTTGTATATGAAAGGAGATACTGATGATACTATTCTTATTGCTGAAATATTTATGGATGATATTATTTTTGGAGCTCAAGATCACATATGTAAAGCCTTTGCTAATGAAATGAGAAAAGAATTTTAAATGTCTATGTTTGGAGAGATTAAGTTCTTTCTAGGACTACAAGTGATTCAATAGAGTGATGGGATATTCATCACACAATCTAAATATATGAAGGAAGTACTGAGAACATTTGGCATGGAAGATGCTAAACTTGTTGGAACACTAATGGCTACTGGATGTAAACTAACTAAGGAAGATGAAACTACAGAGGTGAACTAGACACTGTACCGATCTATGATTGGTAAGTTAATGTATGTAGTTCATAGTAGACCAGATATAGCACATGCTGTGGGAATTGTTGTAAGATTTTCTTCAAATCCTAGGGAGTCACACATGGTTGCTACAAAGAGAATCTTAAGATGCCTTAAGAAAATAGAAGATTATGGATTATGGTATCCTAAGGAAGGAAAATTTGAACTCAGAGTCTATACCTATGCTGATTGGGCTAGAAATGTGGATGATAGAAAAAGTACCACTAGAGGAGCATTTTTCTTTGGTGAAAGACTTGTTACATGGACAAGTAAGAAGTGGGCTTTCATTTCTCAAACAACAGCTATAGCAGAGTGTGTTGCTGCTACTACAAACTCTTCAAATATTGCATATATTAAGCAAGTGTTGGAAGGTATGAATGAGGTAATCACTGAGCTGGTGATTATATATTGTGACAACACTAGTGCAATTAATATTTCAAAGAATCCAGTGATCCACTTTAAAATAAAGCATCTATCTATTAAGTATCACTACTTAAGAGAACAAATATAGGAGAAGTAAGTGAAGCTAGAGTTTGTTACATCAAAAGAACAACTTGTAGACATATTTACAAAGCCTCTACTGGAGGATACATTTGAATACTTAAGGACTAGAGTTGGGGTCCATCCCCTGTCTACCAGTCACTAATGTGATTCGAATGTTGCATCAGCCTTATCTTATCAGAGGATCATTCATGTTGATGCAGCATAGTTCACACTTTGGATCATTTCTAAGGTTGTGAAAAGTTTGGAGAGCTAGAACAGACTGGTATATCAGTATATAGAGATACAGAGAATGCACCAGACAACAGAGAGTTACATGGCTACTATAGAGTTGTATGTTTATTTGTTTCTTTGGCATTGTTGTCAAAGGGAGAGTTAAACTAATATGAAACAATATGCACCGATGAGAAACATCTATCTAAGGGAGAGACAAACTGAAAGAAAGGGAGAGCACTGAAGATTAGTTACTGAGAATAGAAGCATGAACCTGAAAATTGAAAAGAGCATATCTACAGAATGTCAAAGCTGCATTTGTAATATTGTTGAGTAACATATTGATTGAACATATTAAACTAGGGAGAGCTTGTACAACATTTGTTCACAAAGTTGTAGTATACATGTTTGGTATGTGTATGGTATATTTCATATTACTTGAGTTGCCATCAATGCCAAAGGGAGAGATTGATGAACTACAACTGATTTAGAACCAAATTGAAGATCTGTGATTAGAGATCACCAAGTTGCTGATTAGATATGTACTATGATTAAATTAGTAATATGTTTTCATTGATGTCAACTAGTTTGACAACACTTATCTTGTAAGTTACTATATCTAAACATCTGAAGAAGAGGAGTAAAAGAAGATTAAGAACAGAAATAGTTGACAACACTTATCCTATAAGTTACTATACTGAAACATCTATAGAAAAGGAGTAAAAGAAGATGAAGAATAGAAATATCTAAATGAGGAAGATGTATATGACAGATGAGAATAAGGAATACACTGGGTAACTTATGTTAGAAAGTAAAGTCCGCCAAGATAACTAAGAGGGGGGGGGGCGGTGAATCAGTTATCAGATAATTATAACTTTTATCAACTTCAACAACATTTAACCATGTAAGAAATATAATTACCAACCATAGAAAGATATTCATACACAATGACACAATAACACAAGATATGTTGACTAGGGAACCTCTTGATCAAAGAGTAAACCCCGGTGGGAATGCTGCCCACAAAAGATGCACTAATATGAATATTCCTTGTGAAAGGATGGACTCTATTAGGAGTCTTATGAAATACATTCAGTACATATGAATCCCTATTAGGAGATTTTGAATCCGTATTAAAAGATTCTAACCTTGTTAAGAGTTATGGAAGACAGAAGGACCCATTGCCCAAACAGCTTCAATGGCAAGATCACTGAACACACTATCCAACTAACCTTAGGATTATTCAACAGAATAATATCAAATATGTTACCTCCTCACTGTGCCAAACTACACTCACTGTTACACTAGATCTCAAGTTCAGATCTCTGTACTTCGCATGTCTTCCTTCACAATTTCAATTTCACAACTTCATTGGCTCTTTTCTTCACTTTATGCATACATTCGCATTCAACCTTAATCAATCATATCATACCCCATCACAACAAGGAAAAAAATTCCTTTATTTATACCACACTCAAATAATTACAATTGAGTCAGCACACAATTACAAAATAAAAGTTTCCACATGGTACATCAAAATTACACAAAACTGTCAGCTTCCAAATAAAATAACTCTTTACTTGTGTGACCTCAAAGTTTGCACTATCATCCACATCACTATCAATGTGTCTCTAGCTCCCCTTCAACTACACAAAACTAGATTCCATCTCGATTAGGAGATATCATCTGATTTCCACAAACCGCTACTCAGGAACATTGCCTGAATATTGCTTCCACCAAAATGCTCATAACTTCCATGAATAAATGAATTACTATCTACGCTCTTAACCATAAATATATAACATATCAAAGAGTATAACCTCAACATCACATAGCTCCAACTGCAATATAACACGTCCGCCAATCAAAACATTGTCTACTTCTCTACAAGTCTCCAAAAGATCATTGTGTTGACATCAATGACAATCATAGTCATGAATGCAACAACAACTGCTATAGAATGACTGCCAAACATTCATCATTCATTCCTAACAATCTCCCCCATTGGCATTGATGGCAACATAGATGAAAAACATCCAATGTTCCAAAAATCCAATATTGGAACACTGCTGCTCTGAAAATGCTTCATGTCCTCTTCATCAATCAAATCTTGCTTTGTTTTCCTATTCAGTTCTCTCCAATAGATGGTACAATTGGTATAAATGGTTTTTCATGTACACTTCTCCCCCATTGCAATCAATGATAGAAATTTCATCATTATGTCAACAACAACTCAATGTCAAAAGACACTATTGTTGGCAATTTGGCTGAGTTGAGTACATAGATGTTGTCATTATGGCAACATATGATCAACATGAAGAGCACACAAGTCAAAGAGCAAGTATAGCAGAGTGCATTGCAAATTTTTGTAAGTGTGAGACAATGTTTTAACCAGTGAACCTCGACACAATTTTTGTTCGTGATGTTGATTGGAGTAAGTTTAGTGCTTGTACACTTGAACATAGACTCTATGATGGCTATTGATCACCCATCTTAGAGTGCAAGTTAGTATGACATGTATTAAAAGAGTTATGACAGTTTTACTGAAGACAGTGTTAAGCCGACAGGATAGATTTTGAAGATAGAATTGGTAAAGAGTTAAGGGATTATTTTGTTTATCAAAATAATGACTTAACAATATAAAGGGATGACATCCTAGATGTTAACCCTTAGATAAAGTCATTTTTTAATATGGCAACTGACCATGTAAAGTTATTAGCCTTAATAACTTGCATAAATGTAATTGTAAATTGTAAAGGAAGTAGAGAATGCGAATGTAATAATAGGAATGATATAGTGATATGATGCAAAATATGATGTACATGTAATTGTGGTAGTGTAAGAGCAGTGAATAGATATTGATGCAAGTAGTATAAGGTTATGTACCTTAACCTCTTTTTGTAATCAATGTATATTGTACATTACTTGTTTGGGTAGTGGGCTCATCTTGTAATCACATTTTGTACTACCAACTTCTAATAGGGTTGAGGCTTCTAACAAGGCCTATAGTCCCTTAATCGGGATTGATACACTATATGATTGTAATAGACTCCTAACAGGGTCAACATCCTTAATAGGATACTTTTGATTAGTGGATCTTTGTGGGTACCATCCCCACCGGGGTTTTCCCTTGGCCAAGGTTTCCTCAAGAACAAATAATGTGTTATGAGTTCTTTAGTTTTATGCATGTTATTTAGCTTCTTATGTTATGCATGTATAAAGATAATCTGTTATATCCATAATTGGGCAAAAATTAAAGTTTGTGGAATACTGATTCACCCCCCCTCTCAGTATTCCCTATTTCTAACAATTGGTATCAGAGCTTAGTTACTCGGAGAAGAATTATTCAAGGAAAGAATAGCAGCTTGAGTAAGATCTCTATGCATATGGATCAGCTATAGAAGAATCTTGAAGAATCTCTTGAAAAGATTGATATGCTTACTGATGAAAGAGACATTCTAAAAGGGAAATATGACGATGCAAAGAACCTCATTGAGAAACTAAAAAACAAGTTGGAAGATCTAAAATTTGAAAAGGAATATGAAGTTCTTATCGAAGATTGTGATGACAATTTAGAAAAAGAAAATGAGATCCTTAAGCATGAATTGAAGATAGAAAATTTGAAACTTAGTTTGAAAGATGGAAATGGCAAGAATGAAGAAAATTTGAAATTTGAGAATGAAAATCTAAAGACTGAAAATGAAGGGCTAAAATCTAAACTTGGAAAAGTAACATCTGAACTTGAGAAAGTCAATTTGAAGTATGCTAAACTTGAGAAATACAATACAATTGTGAAAGGTGAATTGACTCAATCGAAACAACAACTTGAAAGGATATATTCAACTAGTGAGAAGATTGATGAACAAATATCATATCAGAAACCATTCTATGATAAAATTGGTCTTGGATTCAATGCATTCAAGATAGATGATGGAAGCAAGGAACTAGATCTAAAAATATCTGAAAGCATAGATGAGAAGAAGTCTAATAAGATCAACAAATCTAAAGATGTACCTAAAGGAGAAGAACCACCTAAGCAAGAGGAATCATCCAAAGGTATGCAAAGAGAATTTAAAGGTAGATGTTTTACTTGTAACGCTATTGGTCATATGAAGAGAGATTGCATAGGTAAACAATTTAAACCTGCTAAAGGTTATTGTTATAATTGTCATGGATTTGGACATAGAGCTATTGAATGTAGAAAACCTAAATTTTTTAAGAATAGCAATAACAATAGAATGTTTAGGAATACTAACAATGTAGATAAGAGATCTACTGAAGACATGAACAGAAGAAATGGAGTAATATGTTATAGATTTAACAAAGCTGGACACATTGCTAGAAATTGTAGATCACAGATCAATCCACCTGGACCAAGATATAGGAACAATGGAATTGTTTGTCAGATATGCAACAAGATTGAACATACAACAAGGTTTTGTAGAATGAACAATGGAGTTTTTCATCCTAACCCTAACCCTAGAAGTCATACAAGAAGGAATGAAGATGCAAGTAACAAACAAAAAGGATGTTGTAATAATATAGATGAAGTAAAGTTTATCAGAAGCACAGATCAAGGAGACATATTCAGCACTAAAGGTAATCATGAAGGTGAAGTATCAAGTGGTAAGAATGAATCCTTACCTGACCTATCTCAAAGCACTTAATTTATGAAAATTACAGTAGATTAGGAACTTAGATTTAGTGTAGAATTAGATTTATGATGAATTAAGTCTTGCGTAGTTAATGCAAGGTATTATATGATGTACTAATGCTATGGTTAAGAGCACAAAGAAAAATATTATGTTTTGCAAGATCGCAAGAAATTTTAAGTTTTGCAGTTTAACATAAACAATTTTTTGGAAAGAAGCGGCAAAAGAATTGAATGCGATGTTAGATCTAAGTGAGATTGAAGTAATAAAAGGTTATAATCATTATTATTTGATCATCAAATTGAATTGAAGTGTTAAGGAGAGAAAAGAGCAGTGATTGGAAGCATTTTGCAACAATTTGGTGAAAGATTTGAGCGCCGAATCTACGCAAGCCCTAAAATTGTGAAATCGAGGTATTTTACTTGATAGATCTTTGAATCGGTATAAAGAATTAGAAGTAATCATGTATGTATCTTTAATTCACAATGTCAGAGACAAAAATAGACCTAGAATGAAGAGGGAACTAGTAGAACCCTTGGAAGATGATCATAGGTTAGCATTATCATCCGTACCAGATGAAGTTTTGCATTTGGAGAATGTAAGAAGTTATCTAGGATGCAAGTTAGAAACCATCAGTGATAGTGATTTCACCAATGAGTATCAGAAGATTTAAAACTAGGATATGTCATTGAGAGAAGGATATGATCATTTGAAAGACAATGCGATTATTAGTTATGCATTGCAATATGAATTTGATAATGAAGGGTGTACTAAGATTATCTTGAGTAGAATTCACAATGGGATTTTTGGTTAGAAGATAGAGTAATAGACATTACAGCTGATTTGATTCATGATGTCACTAGATTATCTAAAATTGGTGCTATTCCTTTAAATGAGAAGAATATGAGGAAAACAGTCATGGAAAACACAGGTTCATCCTATAATGGTAGAGGAATTGAGATTAGTAAGATCAAACAAGATGATGTAAGATACTTATGCAAGATCCTAACCACTAAGTTTTGTGCAAATTCAAGAGAAGATGACATGGAAGCTAGAATGGTACACATAGCTTATTTGATGTGTGTTGACAAGGTACCAGTTGATATGTGTGAAATTCTAAGAATTGAACTATTTGAAAACTTGGAAAAGATCAAGAAGATAAAATCTGAACAATTTAGATTTTCATCCTTAATCACATACATGTTTTTCCACCTATTGAGAAGATTTCCTTACACCATTGAAAATGATTGGAATGATGGAAAAACTACTATGGAAAGGATCAATAAAGTATATATGAGACATGTTATTGACAAAGTTAATGAGATTGCTATGTTAGTGATTAAGACATTTTAGAACTTGGTAACTAGCAGATCAAGGATCCCATAGTCTCTTGTGGAGAAGTATAAAGATGATATATGTTTCATGGTTGACACTGACTTTACCTATATTGAAGTAGTAGAGCCTAGAACAGAGTTCATAGACCCTCTTGGCTATGAGATATCTAAGGTAGAAGTAGAAGAATATATCAGCAGGTTACTTAAGTGTCAGTTGGACACTCAGTGTAACAGATTTGGAACTTTTGAAGAGAACTTCAACTTCACCAAAGCTATAATTGAAAAGAAGTAGTCTAAGAAGAGAGTTGACATCACTATAAAAAAAATATTAAAAGATTCAGGAACGTCAGAGTAGAAATTTCTAGTGGTAAAGTAGATAGCAACAACAATCAGAGATATTAGATAGAAAACTCCCTTGTCATCAAGTGTAGGACAACAAGAAGCTACACAAGTCAAGGTTGTTGGACTACAACTGATTTAGATGGAGAGATTGTTGGAATCTGATTGAAGAATCTATGATTAAAGATCACTAAGAAGTTATTGATTATATATGTAATATGATTAAATCAGTATTATATTGACATTGATGTCAACCAGTTTGAGAGTACTTATCTTGTAAGTTACTATACCGATACATCTGAAGAAAGGTGAAAGATATGAAGAACAAAGAAATCTA
Source organism: Chamaecyparis obtusa (assembly GCA_027943335.1). Taxonomy (NCBI): domain Eukaryota; kingdom Viridiplantae; phylum Streptophyta; class Pinopsida; order Cupressales; family Cupressaceae; genus Chamaecyparis; species Chamaecyparis obtusa. Next base: position 142,485 of record BSBK01001235.1, read on the forward strand.
CATGAGGAAGATGTACATGTCAGATGAGGATAAGGAATACACTGAGTAACTTGTTGATGATTCGATGACCATATGGTATTGACTTTATTATGTTGTATTCATCTAAGATGAAGAATAGAGTTAAAAGACACAAAGCAGTGTTGTCGGTAAATGGAGCATTTTGTAGTATACACCGACAGAGTGCAGTGTCTACTGAGCACAGTATTAACTGAGTGTGTTTTCACAGACACATTTCTTTGTTAACTGAGCAAAACAAAATGAATTAAATGATTAGTTTAGTTGATAAGATTGATGAGCTGGAAAGTGTATGAAATCAAGGTAACAGATAATGTTTGTTATGAAGATCAATGGATAACATAATTAAAGGAAAATCTAAAGAAGCAGATTGAAATGAGTTATTGACACATTAGCCAAGAAAGCTTGAAGTGGAAAAATCAATGCAAATGATTAAGCGACAAAATCTGATGGATAGAAATAAAATGATTTACTCGTCTATATAAGAGACTAGGGTTTCATTATGAAACTAATGCTGGAAGAAGAAGATGCTGCATGATTATCACGTGAAGAAGATTTAATTTATTATGATCATACTGGTTAGTAAGAACTAAGCTGCAGAATAGTTACTAACCTATAGAGAGTTATTACCAACGGACAGTAAGTTGATACAGTATTGAATCTAAAGTGCAATATTGATCAAAAGAATTTGTATGAGCTAAATATTGGTTTGTAATCTACAATTGAAGTTGTATTAAGGAAGATCATTTACTGTTACATATTTAACCATTGTAAACAGTCAAAATCTCTTAACTGGGTGGACTCTGAAAGTCTTATGATGTATCATTCATAGAATGAACATTGTTATCCTATCAACCCCATAGTGAATGTTGGTTGGACAATATCTTCTAGTCTAAAATCCTCTAACAAGGTCACACCTGACAGTGTGTTTGTAAACCTTTAACAGGGTTGGGTTTGTTGGGTGTATTCTTAATTTTCTGAGGTTTTTGTCCAAATGTTGGTTTAGTCCTCTGGTCTGTGAAGTTTTCCTAGGTACAGGTGTTGGAATTTCTTCAAAAAATTGTCATAACCAGGTTTGAAAATAGCTCCCCTAGGGTTTTATCCTCGAAGAAATTTGGAAGTCATGTAAAAACTCGAGTCAGCTTTAAAATCTTCTAATTCATCGTTGCTTTTTGGTTCCTTAAGTTTTCTAAAAAAGTGCATGTGGCTTTTTCCTTAGTTAGTCGCCAAGTCGCGTATTGTTATGTCGTATATCTAATCTATTCAGTGAACTGGAGAATGTGTTAAAAATGCTAAGTGTTGTCTTTGTTTGCGTAGTCTCCAAATATCTGGTAGTTATCAGAAAACATCTGGCAATTCGATGAATGCATTATCTCCAATTCACGTATTCCTTGGTAGTTCTTTGCTACATTCAGCAACTTGGCAACAACGGTTATCGCTCATTCTCTGAATCTAGCGGTTAAAGGAAAAATAACCTAATGACTTGGCGAGTACCATAGATCATTGTCACGATCGACGGTTGTGGTGTAATCTTAGATATTGTTGGGTCCTACATGTTCCATTTGGTGAATGAGCAACTGTGTAAACTCTTCTAAGTTTGGTGGCCCTGACAGTTTGGTATGAAGAATTTGGTAGAACGGGTTGTTTCAAGTGTTTGCTTGTTCTCGAAATAAATTAGTAAGAAGCTAAATGATCTAGCGATTCAGTGAATCATGTGGTCGTGGGTTCTCTAAAAAGAAAGGTAAAGGGCATAATCATTTGGCGAATGCCTGAATAAAAGGATTGGCTAAGTTCTGAGTTTTCAGTCGCTTAATCATGGATTGAAATACTCAGTGTTTAATATGATTTGGCAATTCAGAAAATGCTTTGTTTACTGAATCTCGTAATCAAATGACCAAGGATCAAATATATCAGTGAACTAGTGATAGCCGTAGATCATCAACAAGATCAACGGTTCATTCAGAATCTCAGAGTAAAGATGATGGTTAAGACAGATTCAGCGATTCAGAGAGTAAAGGCTTCGCGAGTTCTCCAAGTAATCTAGCGGTTAAGTGATTCATTAAGCGAATGCGTGAACCCTTTGTTCGCTGAATCTCCAAAATATTTAACAGTTAGCCGGGACATTAAGAGATTGTGAGATGGCTTTGTTCGCTGGTTCACCAAATGATAATTACAGTCAAGTGCTCGAAGGGTGTCACTATGTTCACTAATTCACAAAAAGTATCATGAGTTAAGGATTGCATTTTGAGAACCCACGAAGGCTTTGGTCGCTAGTTCTCTGAATATATGCTAGGGTTAACATTGCATTCAGTGATCATGAGAAGCTTTTAGTCATGGATTCACTGAATGGGCCTGGTTGGAAAAGTTGAAAAGAAAAGAAAAGGGACCGTTGCCTGTGTGGATAAAGTACAGTATCAAGCTGGAAAGTAAACTAATGAGCCATCCAATCAATTTCAAAGGAAGATTGCATGACGTAAACAGGTTTAAAGTGTAGGATCTTAATCATTTTCCTCTTTGCCTTTTTTTTCAGTTTTTGAAATGTATCTGTCAACATCTGTGCATTGGCTAGCTCCATTTTGAAAACTGGTGACATGCAAAATTGAATGTGGGAACAATTAAGGAGATTTGCAGTAATTGTGGTAGCTGTACGCATTTGGTCCATATCGATAAATAAGCTAAGTTCATTGTTTCCTGCATCCAAAATCATTCGAAGAGAATTGTGTCATTCTGAAGTGATTTCCAAGGGCCAAGGAAATCCATTTTGCAGAGATTGAAGATAATTCTGTAGCAAAGATGAGTCAACCTTAGAGAAGCACAGCATCTTCCAGTGGTGAAGCAAAGTCTAAAATTGCTGAAGACAAGGGCAAGCCTAATTATTCATATGAGTTTTTGAAATTGGTACCTGGTTCCAGTCAGAATAAAAGAGCTCCTGATGATGTTTTTGAAGATGTTCTATGGTTTTGCAGAGATCCTATCACGCCGAATAGCACAGGTTATACTATCTTCAACTTCTTTTATAAAAATAGAGATAGTCATATCCCTGTATGTAATGGTTGGACTTTGGGGTTAGGGAAATTAGTAGTGCCTGATGTATTCCTGGATGTGGATTTAACTATTGCTCTAGCTAGGTGTTATGACCCTGTTTCTAAGACTATTAGGAAAGAGGACCAGTCAGCTTTGGTTACTCTTGATAGGGGTTCATTCATGAAGCCTTTTAATGTCTATACATCCACTTCTACTGAAATCAACCTGAGCAAAGAAAAGGAGAGGTACAAGAAGAACATAGGGATAGTGAAGGACCAAATGATGAAGCATATCCCAAAATAGGATAAGTATATAGCTCCCCCACCTGCTCACATGAATGTTGCTTACCAATTTAAATCCCTTCAGCATTACATGAAGCAAACTTGTTGTGGGTTGTGTAGGGTTTTGGGAATTGATGGGGATGCAGAGTTTTTACTGGCTGATCTTTTGATGATTATCCTAGACATCCAGAATTCTTTGGTTAATACTGACTATGATTACATTCAGTATGTAATTGATAGAATGCATGAGGGTTTGATTTCTGTCAAGGATAGTAAGACCCCAATTAAGTTCATGCATTATTCTTTGCTAATGCACTTAATTTTGTTCTTCAACATTAATAGTTTTGATTCAAACATGATGAAGCCAAGGTTCAACTTTGAAGGCTAGTATAATCCGGTGCAATTATGGGTGAGGAAGCGGAATTCTACTTCCAATGAAGGGAATTTTTGTATCTTTTAGAGTTTCATTATTTATCCTATTATAAGGATACTAGGCATCAATACTACAAGGATATCCCAAAGGGTCCTTAGGCTTCTACGACCAGTGCAGTTTGTGGACAAATGGGAGGGAAATCACAATTGGGGTGATTTTTACTTGGGGGAGAATGCTACAATTTTGAGAGTCTACGGTTGCCCCCAACCCCCACATTTGTTACCAAAATTTGTGCCTCTAAGGGTTGCTTGTTTGGAATTTGTGTGGCAGTTCATGTGGATAGACAGAGAACTTCTAGCCCCTCACAGGAAGGGTACATTCACACCTAGGCAATTCAAGATAGCTGACTTCCTAGTAGGAAAGAGGGCATTTCCTCAAATTACTACATGGTTAAATCAGTTCAAAATGGCTACTGGTGCTTGTAGACATGTAGATCCTGAGGACTTTATCAAAATTGCCAGGATGCTATACGTCCCAAACATTGGTGTGAACAAAGAACATGAAGGCTTGGACGAGGAAGATGTAGTCAGAAACATCATTGATGATGATGAGGTCAAAAGGAGATGGAACAGGTATTTTGATTTGATAGACTTGTCAAAACAAGTGATGGCAGCCAAGCTTCCTTTTGAGGGTTTCTTCCCTCACCTTCCTTATTTGAAAAGAATTGATAAGATGATAGAGATGCATGACACTCTATCAAATCAATTGGAGAAGTTGATTGACCAGAGTCAACCAAAGAAAAAGAAAGAATATTCATCTTCTGATCAAGAGGAGTTTTTTGATGAGTCCTAGGAAGGGAATAGCCCACCAAAAATTGAGGATGTATAGAGTGTTCAACTTGTTGAAAACCAACCAGAAACAGGGGATACTTCGGAGCCACCTTTGAAGAAATAGAGGCTAGAGGAAGGAGATCCTTCAAGGCAGTAAAAATAGAAGAGAGTAATTGATAGAGCATCTGCTCTAGTGCCAGGTGATAGGGTTTGCCATCACCAATTGAGAAAAGGAATAAGAGAAGGAAAGAAGGTGGCCACTGATGAAATAGATAAGGAACAGTCCCTGTGGTTAGAAAAGGATATCAGAGAGGTCTATCAGGAGGAATTTATGAGTGATGACTAGTTTATTAAAAATGATGAATTCAAGAGTTTCCTTATTTGGTATAAGCAACAAGAAGTGAGGAAACTTATGCCTAAAGGTATGGAGCCAAGTGAAGAGACATTGAGTGCCTTAGCTACTTATGATCCTAGCCTCGATCCTATAACTGCAGATGAAGCTAGACAACTGGTCAAGTCAAGTGGAATGCTATTGACTCCAGGATGGGATCTGACTTCTTCTTTCATCATAGATCAAATAAGAAAGCAACCACAGGGCAGCCTGTCATATGAGGTTCACATTGGTGATATGATAAGAGGAAGTGGCTATGACCCTAAGTCTCAAGCTATTGCAATGTGGTCCATGGCCCCTAGGACTCAAAAGCCATCTCTATTGAGTATAGAGGATAAAATGGAAGGAAATCAAATTATTTGGACTATGCAGAATACAACTGACCTTGAAGTTTCTAAGGTAGTAACTCATTGGGCTAACCTAAATGAGGCAAAAATAGCTCAATTATCTGAAAGGTATTCATAGTTGTTTGAAAGTGCAAACTTGGTGGCCAAGGATAGAGATTTAAAATTGATGAAAATCAAGTAGCTAGAAGATGAATTGGTAGAGATAAAAGTTAAGCTTGAAGAAGCTTCAAAGGTAGTTGTTGTCCCCCCTATGCAGATTGAGGTCTCAATTCAAATTGATGAAGAAATACTTGAGGGACCTACTGAAGCTTTGGATAAGATAAGGATAGAGGCATCTTTGGACACCATGTCAAAGATTGTGCAATACAGGCGAGACAAGATAATAGAGAAAATGGATACAGTTTATCAATCAGTCAGCCAATTGCACCAGACGAACAGAAAGGTAAATGAATCATTGGTTGCTCTGGAGCCACTTCATAGTGTTTGGTCTAGGAGAAGTTTGTTGTTTCATAAACTTGATATTCTATAGGAGCATACGCCTAAGATCCCTGGGGTAGTGACAGAATTTTTTGAGAAGATTGGCTTAGTCAGTGCTGTTTCAAAATTTTTTAAAGGTAAGTCCAACCAGGTGAGGGCTAAGTTGTTTATGTTTGATAAGCACTATAGTAAATATCTGCCATCGATATGTGATGACAATGGAGATGTGATCAAGTTGGAAGAATGGAAACTGTCAATGGATCAGTTGGCAATTACATAAGATTCTTTCCTTAATAGTGACAATACTTTGGATTTTGAGAGGTGTAATAACATAATTGACAGTCTTTTTAAAATTTTAAATGATTGCATACGCTTTGTGGAAGAAGCCAAAAATATAACTGACTCCATGTGGGATAAGCAAGTTACATTGTTACAAGAATTACAGACTTACAACTAGCCATCAGATGATGAAGTAGCGGCTTGGGAGAAGCTAACAATAAAGAAGAAAAAGAGGCCAGTTGTCCAACTTATAGAGGAAGAGGAAGAATAGAGTTACAGATGGCACCTAATCCAAAAATTGAGGGAGATAAATTTTCAAACAAAGGATGATGTAAGTTATCTGGAATGGTAGTCATCATTCGTGCAACGAATTCAGCAACTACTCTGAAATATCTTTAGACAAAGATGCCACCTGCGGAATTGTTGAAGAAAGATTTTTGTAATGTGTTGTTACAATCTGTTTGTCAGTTTGTAATCTTGTCTCTAGTGTAGGATCTTTTCTAGCCATCCCAAGCTTGTTGCATCCTTTCGAGGATTCCAAGATGGCTAAGTTATATATAGCAAGTTTTACTCTTTTGAGAGGAGGTTGAGAAATATACTGTAGAGAGAGGCTTGACTCCATTGTTGAAATCTTAGAATGTTTTGTCAAATTTTGAAATGTATTGATGCAATGAAACTTTACTAGAATACAATAGAATTCCCTTGCATGATTTTAGTTGTCTTCTTGTTTGAATTATGTGGCTTTTGTGTATTGAATCTATAAGGCAGTTTTGATATACCATTTACAAGGTATCTGTGATTTTAATCTCTAGCTCCTTTCAAGGAAAGGGTAATGTTTTTAGGTTAATTTCTGAGAGCTTAGGAGTTTGGAAAGAATTTGATGATCAAATGTGTTTAAGAGAGGATGAATTGTAAGGCATTTCATCTGGGATTTGTTTGTGTTTCATTTAGAAGATCTATGTAAATATATGTTTCACTATTTGACTCTATACCCTAGGATAAGGCACTGGTCTATCCTTGATTTGCAGGGATCTCATCATCAACAAAACTTAAATGACTATTTACTTATGTATATGTTTGAAAGACTGAGAAGATAATGTTTGTATCAAGGATATAAACTAATGTTATGATCCTTTCAAGAAGTAGATCTGACATAGGTACACCTGCCTGAGTATTTGTACTTGAAGTGAAGAAGGTTTTATAACCTTATTACCTTAGTGTTTGCATCTTGCTAGATTATGACCATTGGGATTAGAGGAGTATTTGATAATCTGCAAATTTGAGCACTAACAGGGTCTTCACCAACCTCACTTCAAAAGAGTGAACAATTTTTGGGTTGTCAGTCCCAGGTGGTTTTTCCCTTTATATGGTTTCGATGTTAAATCTCTTGTGTTATGTGTTGATTGTGATATTTGTTTGTTATCATACTTTTCATATTACATGTTAGATTTGATCAGTAGCAGTTATAAGTATTAAGACTGGTAATCGGTAAAAGCACAAGTAGTGAATGTATTTTTGTTTACCGAGGAGCATAAATTGAAGATTTTGATTTGAAGTATACATGTTGTTTTGAGACACTGGATAACAAATTCACCCCCCCTCTCAGTTATTCCTACAAAGGTAAAAGTAGAGGAACTAGAGAAGGAACAAGTAGAAAGAAAACATACTGGATCCACTTCTTCCACACCTAGCAAGAGAGTAAAGGAAATTTCTATTGGACCTGGTAAGAGGCAGAAAAATGTGGTGCCACCAATTCCTAGAAAAGTTGCAGATATAAAAGATGATGATACTACTATCAAGAAGAAAGCTTGGAAACCCAAAGTTGAAAAGCTTAATGAACAGATCATTGAGAATGGAGACTTTACAAGAATGAACAAGTACTACAATCTTTATGATTATTGAGATAGACTTAATCTGGAGAATGCAGTTGTAAAGCATATGATTTTGGAAAATAAGAAGTTTGATACTATTCGGGGTCAAATACCTGATGATTTGTACAATAAACTTGTAAATAGAAAGCAGAGAGCATTTGAGGAAGACAAAACTATCAGAGAAAATCTTGTGAGGAAGCTTTGTGAGGTGAGAGATGATGGACACCATAAGCAAATATTGAAAGCCTTAAACACCCATTTGAGAACCAAAAGGAGAAACATTCTAATTATGGGAGGTAGATATGAAGAAGTTAATTTTGATATAGAGCAGGCAATAATCAAGGTTATGGCAGAAATTGTTGGAGAACCATCAGTTGTAGCAGAGCAAGCAGGTGAAGCAAAATAAGAGGATATTCCCTCTCCACTGGCTATTAACATTGAAGATGAAACTGTGGATGTAGAAGGAACAAAGGTCACCTTGGATACTGATGACAATGTATTCAAGAATTTGGAGAACATTGTTGACAATTCAACTCTTGATGAACTAGATACAGAAACAGAGCAGACCCAAACTATCAGTGAAGAACCTAAAGTGACTAAGATTCAAGCACCTGTTCCCACCAAAGATGACATCAGTCTTACTCTTGAGACCGGAAAGAAGAAGGAAATTGGATCTTTGTTTGATAATTTAGGAAAGGAAGTTGAAGATGATGATCAGTTGGAATTGATCACTTGAATAAAATCATTGGCAAGAACAAGAAAGTGAAAAATCTTGAAGGGAGTCTGAAGGAACTAACTGAGAAGTTACAAAGCATTTTAACTACACAAATTATGGAGGCAGACCCTTTGGAGAAAGCTAAGAAGGTAATGAGCACTTTTGACAATGAATTCACAAACCTATCTGATATTGCAAAAGTGAGAGCTCAAGTAGCTTATGAAGCAGGAATGCTCTTGAACATTAGTCAAAATATCAGAAATGATATTATAAATCTTGATATTTGTATCAAGAACTTGAGGAAGAGTTTGGAAATAGGAAAATCTTTGTACATATAGTGTAAAAAATCAAAGACTTTGATAGCAGAAGAAGATCAAAAGATAAAGTTGAAGGAAGCAGAAATTTAGAATGAATCTAACCTTGTTTCTAGCCCTAATGTGAAAGTATTAGATGTTGAGAAGAAAATTTGGAAACTATATGATGAAATCAGAATTTTGCAAGGTGAGAGAAATAGAAAATTGAAAAGATTCACTCTTTTGAGAGAACATACTTCTATGAAGTTAATCATTATTGAAGAGCAGTTGGAAGAATTTCTTTCAGCGAAGACATCTTTTCAGAAGTTTAACTTTGAGAACCTTCAAGCATGTCAAAAAGCATCTTATGGACTGAGCACCCTACTCAATGTGGTAGATTCCATTAAGAAATCATGGGAGAAGGAGATAGAATCCATGAAGAATGATTTTGCAGATTGTGTTGTGAGCCTATTGGCTTTGCAATAAGAAATTAAGGTTAATCTTTTTGTGATACAGTTTTGTAACCCTCCCTACTTTATTTTGTCATTGTTGTCAAAGGGGGAGAGATATAGCAGAAAATTGATAGTATATAATAAGGATTGATAATCTTAGGGGGAGTATTATATTAGAGATAAAGATTTTTGAGGAGTTATAAGGATAGTATATATATCTTATACTATGGCCACAATTTTGAGACAATTTTGAGATTTTGAGCTTGTACACTTAGCCAATTTTCTCATATGTTGCCACCAATGACAAAGGGGGAGATTGTTGGAAATTTGGCTGAGTTGAGTACATAGATGTTGTAATTATGGAAACATATGATCTACATGAAGAGTGCACAGGTGAGAGAGCAAGTATAGCAGAGTGCATTGCAAATTTGTCTAAGTGTGAGACAATGTTTTCACCAGTGAACCCAGACATAGTTTTTGTTTGCGAGGTTGATTGGAATAATTTTAGTGCTTGCACACTTGAAAATAGACTCTATGATGACTATTGATCACCCATCTCAGAATGCAAGTCAGTAGGACCTGTACGAAAATAGTTATGACAGTTTTACCGAAGACAGTGTTAAGCCGACATGATAGATTTTGAAGACAGAATTGCTAAAGAGTTAAGGGATTATTTTTTTTATCAAAATAATAACTTAACAATATAAAGGGATGAAATTCTAGATGTTAACCCTTACATAAAGTCATTTTGTAATATGGTTGTTGACCATGTAAAGTTATTAGCCTTAATAACTTGTATAAACATAATTGTAAATTGTAAAGGAAGTAGAGAATGCGAATGTAATAACAAGATAGATATAGTGATATGATGTGAAATATGATGTACATGTAATTGTGGTTGTGTAAGAGTAGTGAACAGATAATGATGCAAGTAGTATAAGGCTATGTACATTAACCTCTTTTTGTAATCAGTGTATATTGTACATTACTTGTTTGGGCATTGGGCTCATCTGGTAATCACATTTTGTACTACCAACTCCTAACAGGGTTGAGGCTTCTAACAAGGCCTATAGTCCCTTAATTAGGATTGATACACTATATGATTGTAATAGACTCCTAACAGGGTCAACATCCTTAATAGAATACTTTTGATTAGTGGATCTTTGTGGGTACCATCCCCACCGGGGTTTTCCCTTGGCCAGGTTTTCCTCAAGAACAAATAATGTGTTATGGGTTCTTTAATTTTATGCATGTTATTTAGCTTCTTATGTTATGCATGTATAAAGATAATCTATTATATCCATAATTGGGCAAAAATTGAAGTTTGTGGAATATTGATTCACCCCCCCTCTCAATATTCCCCATTTCTAACAACTATTCAGAAAATACATTCACAAGAGTCCTCATGACTTAGCTCAGATACACATACTCCCCCATAGAGGAAGTACCAATGTCATCCAGTCCAGAAGAAGGTTTAAGCTTATATACCACTAGACGGATGCAACCAACTGCATCATTAATCAAAAGTAGGTTGGGGCACAACCCCAAGCATGCCTCTCAGATACTCAAATGTATCCTTAGGCAAAGGCTTAGCAAATATGTCTGCTATCTGTTCCTTTGTGCTTATGTACTCCAATCTGACTTCTTTCTTAGCAACTTTCTCTCTTACAACATGATAATTGATCTCTATATGCTTTGTCTTAGAATGTAATACAGGATTCTTAGATAGATGAAATGTACACATGTTGTCACAATGTATGACAATAGGCTCAACAAACTTAATTCCAATATCCTTCAGCATTTGCTTTATCTAAATTATCTAGTTACAATTGTTTGCTTCTGCTAGATACTCTACTTTTGCTATGCTTTGTGAGATACAATTATGCTTCTTTCTTAGCCAAGAAACCAATCTTCCTCCAAGAAAAAAGGCTCCACCACTAGTGCTTTTCTTCTCATCAACACTGCTTCCCCAATTAGCATCTCTGTATGAACATAGGGTAAAATCATCAGATTTGTCATACCACAATCCATAATCCATTGTGCTTCTTAAATATCTCAGTATCCTCTTTATTGCTGCATAATGTGATTCTCTAAGTTCATCTTGAAATCTTGCTACAATTCCAACTAAATGTGCTATATCTAGTCTTGTATGTGTCAAACACTACAATCCTCCAATCATAGATCTGTATTTCTTCTGTTCAACTATCGGTGTCTCATCTATGCTAGATAGTTTATGTCTTGTAAACATAGGTTTTCCAACTGGTTTGCAGTTCTCCATTACAAATCTTTTCAGCAAGTCATTTAGGTAATTTGTTTGACTTACAAAAATACCATCATTATTCTGTGTTATCTGTAATCCCAAAAAGTATTTCATCTCACCAATCATACTCATTTCAAATTCTGTCTTCATTTCATCAGCAAATTTTTCACTAGCCTCATCTTCTCCTCCAAAAATAATGTTATCAAAAAAAAAACTACAACTAACAATCAATTTTTAATTTCTTTTGTGTACGGATTGCTATCAGTTGTTCCTTTTGTAAATCCCAATTTCAACAAATACTTATCTAGTCTTTCATACCAAGTTCTAGGTGCTTGCTTTAGTCCATATAATGCTTTCTTCAGTTTACATACCATGTCTCCTTCTTGAGTCAAAGGAAAACCTTCAGCCTGCTCAATGTAGACTTCTTCTTCCAATTCACCATTCAGAAATGCGGACTTCAAATCCATCTGGTATAGTTTGAATTTCTTAAAATCTACATAGGCCAAAAACATTCTTACTGCTTCAATTCTTGCTACAGGTGTAAAATTTTCTTCGTAGTCAATTACTTCTTGCTGTGAGTATCCCTTACATAGCAATCTTGCTTTGTTTCTTACTACTTCTCCTTGTTCCTTCATCTTGTTTCTGAATACCCATTTAGTTCCAATCACATTCTTGTCTTTAGGTCTAGGGACCAATTCCCATGTCTTGTTCTTTTCAATCTGATCTAGTTCTTCTTTCATAGCATTAATCCAATGTTCATCTTCAAAAGCTTCACTAGTAGATTTAGGTTCAATTTGAGAAATCAAACATAAATGTACCTTATTCCAAGTCAGAACTCTTTGTCCAAACTTCCAATAACTTGTTCAATAGGACGATGTCTTGATAGATACCTATTCGGTGTCATAGTCTTAGATCTTGCTTCAACTATAGATTCTTCTCTAGATTCCTCTTTGGTTTCTTCAACATGACTTTCATTCAACAATTCACTGTCAGTCTCATAGAATAACTCATTAGTTTCAGTGTTAGGCTTAGGATGAGCTTCTTCATTAGATTCACAATCAAGCATTCTTTCCTAAATTTTGAACTTTTCATCAACTTTAACATTTGCGCTCTCAACAATAGTTTTAGTTCTGTTATTGTAACATCTATATGCTTTTCTCTTCAAAGAATATCCAAGAAAAATACCGTCATCAGTTCTAGGATCAAACTTTCCAATATCATCATCTCTCTTTATATAACATTTGCTTAAAAAAATTCTAAAATACTTAACTGAGGGTGCATGTCAAAACCATAATTCATAGGGTGTCTTGTCTATGTCTGCTCTAATTTGTACTCTGTTCATTGTATACACTATTTTATTCACTTCTTCTCTCTAGAATATCTTCGCCAAATCATTCTCAAATAACATAGCTCTTGTTGCTTCAGTCACTAATCTATTTCTTCTTTCTGCAATACCATTTTGTTCAGGCGTTCTAGGGGCTGAAAACTGTCTCTTAATGCCATTCACTTCAAAAAAGGTGTTAAAATCTCTATAAGTAAATTCACCACGTCTATCTGATCTCAAACATTTAATCTTCATTCCAGATTCATTCTCAACTTTCTTCTTAATGATCTTAAACTTATCAAATGCTTTATATTTTTCTTTAAGAAATGCAATCCACATCATTCTTGTAAAATCATCAACAAGAATCATAAAATACCTTTCTCCATAGAATCCTCTAGTCCTGGTAGGACCGCTCAAGTCTATATTAACAATCTCCAACTTCTTTGCAGATGTGAACTTCTTACTAGGAAATGAACTTCTCTTCTACTTATCCATCACACATTCTTTGCAAATCATGTTAGTAGGCTTCATAATTTTAGGCAAATCCTTTACTGCAAGTGTAGTACTCACTTTCACAATGTTATCAAAGTTTATATGACAAAACCTTCTATACCATAACCAACTGTCATCAATCTTAGTAATCAAACATGTCATCTTAGTAGGATTCAACTAAAATACATTACCTCTGGTTCTAGATCCAGTTCCAATTAGATTTCCATCTTTATCCTTTATCACACAAGTTTTCTCAGTAAACCAAACTTGATATCTGTTAGGAATAAGGTGTCTCAACCTTGGATAATTCCTATTCTTATTATTTGTTTTGTAAAATGTATTTCTTGCAAATAATGTAATTAAGTGTGAGTGTACATGTCTAGTTGGCATGTTGATGTGTCACTCCACTTGATGTGTCGACATCTTGAATTGTGTGTAAGGAGATCATGGCTGAAATGGTTATGAAAAATTCCTATGATACGTAAGAGCTATGTCTGGAAGATTCAATGACAGGTGAAGACATGTGGCAACTGATAAAGTTGATTACTGTACACTCTTCCCCAATCATGGGGTTCAGGTTCCTATTTTCTTGGAGAATGGTAAAACCCTAATACAGCTATCTTTGGAAGTTGCCCTAAAAAAGGAAGCACATGATATAAGCATTTTTTAGGATTGTGAAGGTAGGAGAAGTTAGTATATTTTTGGAACATTTTATGCTACCGCATTTTGTCTTCAAGAGGTGGAAAATCTTCTTAAAGAACTTGCACTGCAAGTGTATTGTAAACTGTAATAGTTTTGATTAATACACTTTGCAGGTTTTGGAGTTCTGGGGTTTTTACCGAAAGGTTTCCCCAGGGTAAATCATTGTGTCATTCTCTATTTTCTATATGCATGGTATATGGCTGCAATATCATTGTTAAAGTAGTTAACAAATTTGAAATTGTAAGGATTTAAAAGAATTTGCACAATACTTTCCTTTAGAGATTAGTGTAGGAAGTTGTTTTCGCACCTGAGTTTCCTTACAATATCCCTTATCAACTAACTATCCAACACTCAAAATATTATGTTTCAATCCATCCACAAAGTAAACATCATTAGTATTATTCTTTCCATCAAGAGTAATAGATCCTATACCTTTAATCAAACAAGGTGCATTGTTTCCAACTCTCAGAACTCCTCCATCATAATTGTAAAACTATATGAACTTTTTCATGTCTCCAGTCATATGATGTGAACAACCACTATCTATAATCCAATCAGCTTTCTTTTCAACTTGGGAAACTAAGGCTTTTTCTTCCTTAACATCAATTTCAGGATTCTCTTCTTTAATTGCTACAAATCCTATGTCATCATTATTCTCAGTATCACTTTCACTCAGAGTTCTTTCTATACTAGCTTCAAGATCTTCATCATTAGCATAATAACATTCCTTAGATCTTCTAGGCTTGAAATTATTTCTGTACTTCTTAACTCTCTTAGGACACTTAGATGCAAAATGACCATATTCTTGACAAGTCCAACATTTAAAAATTTTCTTACCGTCTGGTTCTCTTTTCACAAGCAAGGCAATACCTTCTTCAATATTTTTGTCTTCATTACTATATCTGCTGCCACCAGCATAGTCTCCACTCACACTGGTGATTCTTGACAAAGTAGGGCAAACACTAAGAGCACTAAATGCTATCTCCATTCTAGGTAAGTCTCTTGATAACCTCGGGTTCATTTCTATTGCTTCCAATCTTCCAAGAAGAGTCTCTCTTGTAAAGTTTTTAGTACAAGGTATAACTTGTTCAATCATCTGTGTTGTCTACTTAAATACAGGAGTCAATTTCCTCAGAGTGTTGTCTACTTAAATTTCTGACATTCTACCAATATAGTTTCTAATAGATTCATCTTCCATCATTCTTATATCTTCAAATGCACATATCCAATTATGGAATCTAGCTTTCTTTACATGTTAATCACCTTCAAAAGTAGAGTGTAAAGCTTTCCAAATTTCATAAGATTTTTTCAAACATTTTACCTGACTGTACTCATTTTCTGGAAGTGCTGTCAAAAGTGCTTCTCTTGCAAGTATGTTACACATGAATAGATCTCTCTCATCACTAGAACATGTTTCAAGATTGTCTTCTTCAATGATAGTCTTATCATTCTTTGTAATCAACCAATAACCTAGTCCTAAACATAGTAGATGTGTCTTAATATTCTCTTTCCAGTTGTCAAAATTTACTCAATCAAACTTAGGGCTTTCTTTCCTAAAATTTTCCATGGATCTCCTCAAGCTGTTAAACTTCTCTTTCAAGGACCTATTGCTTTGATACCAATTGTTAGAAAGTAAAGTCCACCAAGATAACTGAGAGGGATGGGGGGTGAATCAGTTATTACATAGTTATAACCTCTATCAACTTCAATGACATTTAACCATGTAAGCAATATAATTACCAACCATAGAAAGATATTCATACACAATGACACAATAACACAAGATATGTTGACTAGGGAACCTCTTGATCAGAGACTAAACCCCGGTCGGAATGATGCCCACAAAAGATGCACTAATATGAATATTCCTTATGAAAGGATGGACTCTATTAGGAGTCTTATGAAATACATTCAATACATATGAATCCCTATTAGGATATTTTAAATCCTTGTTAAAAGATTCTAACCCTGTTAAGCGTTATGGAAGACAAAAGGATCCATTGCCCAAACAACTTCAATGGAAAGATCACTGAACACACTATCCAACTGAACTTAGGATTATTCAATAGAATAATATCAAATATGTTACCTCCTCACTATGCCAAACCACACTCACTGCTACACCAGATCTCAATTTCAGATCTATGTACTTTACATGTCTTCTTTCACAATTTCACTTTCACAACTTCATTGGCTCTTTTCTTCACTTCATGCATACATTCGCATTCAACCTTAATAAATCATATCATACCCCATCAAAAAAAGGAAAAAAATTCCTTTCTTTATACCACACTAAAATAATTACAATTGAGTCAGCACACAATTACAATAAAAGTTTCCACAGGCTTCATCAAAATTACACAAAACTATTAGCTTCCAAATACAATAACTCTCCACTCATTTGACCTCAAAGTTTGTGCTATCATCCACATCACTATCAATATGTCTCTAGCTTCCCTTTAACTATGCAAAATCAGATTCCATCCTGATTAGGATATATCATCTGATTTCCACAAACCGCTACTAAGGAACACTGCCTGAATGCTGCTTCCACCAAAATGCTCATATATTCCATGAATAAATGAAGTACTATCTGCACTCTTAACCATAAACATATAACATATCAAAGGTTATAACCTCAACATCATATATATCCAATTGCAATATAACATGTGCGCCAATCAAAACACTGTCTGCTTCTCTGCAAGTCTCCAGAAGATCACTGTATTGACATCAATGACAATCATAGTCATGAATGCAACAAAAACTACTACAGAATGACTACCAAACATTCAAAATTCATTCTTAATAACTTATTGATGAGTCTATGATCTTATGTTATTGACTTGATTATGTTTCATTCATCTATGATGAAGAAAAAAGTTGAAAGACACAAGGCAGTGTGGTCGGTTGATGAAGCATTTTAGTATACACTGACGGAGTGTAGTGTATACTGACAATAGTATTAATTGAGCTTGTGTTCACCGACACATTTCTTTATTAACTAAGAAGAAGGAAGGAACTAAATGATTAGTTTATCCAATAAGGATTGATGAGCTAGAAAGTACCTCGAATTCAATGTAAAGGATAATGTTTGTTACGAAGATCAATGACTAGAAAAATTCAAGGAAGATATAAAGGATGAAATTAAAATGTGTTATTGACACAACAACTGAGGAAGGTTTAAGAGGCAAAATAGAAGAAGGAGAATAAGTAGAAAAATCTAATTGAGGAAAAGGAAACAGTTTACTTATCTATATAAGAGACTAGAGTTTCACAATGAAATGGATGCCAAAAGAAGGAGACTGCAGAACTATCACATGAACAAGCTTCATGTATGCCTGATCAATCTGGTTAAGGAGAACCAAACTGTAGAGTTTATTCAGTGTCAGGAAGCTATAACCAAGTGACAACAAGTTAATGGAAATTGATTGAAACAAAATAGATACATTGATTAGAAGATTTGAATGAGCTTAAGAATGGATCTGATAATTTGGAATTGAAGTTGTGTTCTATTCAGATCAAACTGATGTTATAGTTTAACCATTGTATACAGAGAAATCTCTTAACCAAGTGGACTTGAAAGTATTTTATGTATCATTCATAGAATGAACATTGTTATCCTATCAACCCCATAGTGAATGATAGTTGGACAATAATGGTTAGTGCTAAATCCTCTAACAAGGTCACACCTAACAGTGTGTTTGTAACCTTTAACAGGATTGGGTCTTCACCAACCTAACTTCAGAAGACTGAACAATTTTTGGGTTTCTGGTCCCGGGTGGTTTTTCCCTTCACAGATTTTCCACTAAATCTTTTGTGTTATGTGTTGATTGTGGTGATTTATTGTTATCATACTTTACATGTTACATATTAGATTTGGTCAATAATCATTATATGTTAATGATTGGTAATCGGTAAAAGCATAGATAGTATAATATTCTATGTTACCGAGCTACATAAGTTTAAGTAATTTGTTTTGGATTAGACATTTGATTTGGGACTATGGATAACTGATTCACACCCTCTCTCAGTTATTCTAACAATTGGTATCAGAGCATTGGTTGCTTGGAACAAAGTTTTAAGGAATTCAGCACAAAGGTCTCAAAATTTTTAAGAGGGAAGTGCCTAAGCTTAACAAGGAGAACTTAACAATATGGAAAAGTTGAATGAAGCTGCATGTATCTGGAATTGGAAATTCTACACTAGATCTGACGGAAAATGGATACCTTGCACCGCCCACTAGTCCCCTGAACCTTGATCAACTAAGAGACAGGCATCAACATAATATTACCATGATGGAGATTGCTACTCCCTATTCAGATGCCAAATTTGAAGACATCAAGGATTGTGATACTGCTAAGAAGATGTGGGATAAACTTGCACAAATATACAATGGAGATGTGAATGTCAAGAGAGCTAGAGTTGAAAGCTTAAGAGCAAGATTCGATGACATGAAGATGAAAGAAGGTGAAAATATTGTGCAATATTCAAATAGGATAAAAGAGGTAGTTCACGCTATTAGAGCATCAGATGAAGTTATTGATGAAGACACTGTGGTAAGCAAAATTCTAAGAACCTTATTGCCTATCTATGCCATCAAGATATTTATAATTCACAAAAATAGGTCAGCACCTAACATCACACTCAGTCTTGATAATCTAATTTGAAAGCTTACAACTTTTGAATTGAACATTTACGATAATAGTGTTGTACCAAATTTTGAAACCACTTTCATGACTTCTCTAAAGATTGGTAAGTCTAGTAGCAAGAATAATAAGGATGATAGTGATAGAAATACTGATGATGAGCTTGATGAACTTGAAGCTCTTATGGCTAGAAGGTTACCTAAAGGAAAAGGAAGATATAGAGGTAAATTACCTTTAGCATGCTTTAAATGTAAAGAGGTTGGCCACATTGCTACTAGATGCCCACATAAGAAAGATGATGAAAGAATGAAAGACCGATCTGAAGGAAGCTATGGGAGAAGAAATAATAGGAGCTACTGACACAATAATAGAGACAACCAAGACAATAATGACAGAGGTAAAAAGGTATGTTACATAGCAGAAGAAAATGAATCTTAATCTGATTCTAATGATGATGTAGAAGTTGTATTTGTTGCTATCAAAGATGATTCTAAGGAAGAAGAAAAACATGTAGAAACAACACTGATTTCAAAAGTTAATAAAAATAATACATGGATCATAGACAGTGGCTGTACACATCACATGATTGGTGATGATCATAAATTTGATCCTCTTGAGCAATATAATGGAGGACCTATTAAGATGGGTAATGACACACCCTGTATGGTAAGAGGTAAAGGATCCCTGATGATAAATGATAGAATAAAATCTGAAAATTCTTATTGGGTAGAAGGACTGAACTATAATTTGCTAAGTGTGGCACAACTGAACAATTGAGGTCACCGAGTTGTTTTTGAGAGAAAGAAAGTGAATTTTTTTTATGATGGACGAAGACTAGTTCGAACTAGAGCACAATCATGAGGTCATCTATTTTATCTTGATACTGGTGAGTCTTCTTGCTTGATGATGAAAAATGAAGATGCTTGGTTGTGGCATAAGAGGTTATGCCATGTGAATTTTGATAACATGATTAAGATCATTAAAAGGAAAAGAGTTAGAGGTCTACCTAACTTTTCAAGGCCTAATCATGTTATGTGTCATGAATGTTAGAAAGGTAAAATGAATAAATCTAGTTTCAAATGAAAAGATTATTCAACAAAGAAGATACTAGATTTGGTTCATATCGACCTATGTGGTCCTATTAGAGCTCAAAGTTATTATGTAGAAAGATACTTTATTCTTTTTGTTGATGATTATACTAGGTTTATGACTGTCATGTTCTTGAAAGAAAAATATGAGGCATTCAAGATGTTCAAGTGGTATAAAGCTAATGTAGAAAAAGAGACTGGTAAAGAATTGAAATGCTTAAGATCTGATAGAGGAGGTGAATTTATCTTTGATGAAATTACTAATTTTTGTAATGAGCATGGTATTAAAAGATAGGTCTCTACATCAAGGACACCTCAGCAAAATGACATTGCTGAAAGGAGGAATAGGTCAATCATTGAGTGTGCTAGAACATTAATGATAGAAAAGAATGTTGGTCAAATATACTGGAGAGAAGCTGCCAACACAGCTATTTATGTTATGAATCAAGTACAACTGAAGAAGGACACTAACAAGCCACCCTATGAGTTATGGTTTGGACACAAACCCACTGTAAGTTATTTCAAGATTTTTGGAAGTAAATGTTTTATTTTGAAAGATGAGAGAAATGGAAAGTTTGACTCAAAAGGTGATGAAGGGATATTTCTAGGATATTCCACTAAAAGTAAAGCATACAAGTGTCTAAACAGAGTTAGAGATAAAATGATTGAAAGTACTAATGTTCGAGTTGATGAGTTTGATGATGAGAATGTAGAGGAAAGCAGAAAGGAATCAGAAGACTATGGTAGATTCACTTACATTGAAGAACTTGAGTATCTACTGAAGTCACAGACTGTGACAACCGATTAGTAGGAAAACAACACCGAGGAACAGGAAAGAGAAACCGACAAGTAGGATGGACCTACCAAGCAAGCAAATGAACCTGCACAGGATGAACAAGAAAGAAGAGATCGTATACTGACAAGATTTATCAGAAGACATCATCATGAGAAATAAATTATTGGAGATAGACAAGCTGGCATGCAAACAAGGAGTAAGACAAGACAAGGTACATGTCTAGTTTGTGATTATGAACCGAAGAATGTCAAAGTTGCATTAGAAAATGATGAATGGGTTAATGTAATGAAAGAGGAAATAGAACAAATAGAGAAGAATAAAACCTAGACCTTTGTACCAAGACCTAAAGATAAGAATGTTATCGGTACTAAGTGGATATTCAGGAACAAGCTGAATGAAAATGTAGAGGTAATAAGAAATAAAGCTAGATTGGTATGCAAAGGATATGCACAGGAGGAAGGAATTGATTATGGTGAAACATTTGCACCTGTTGCAAGATTGGAAGGAGTTAGAATGTTACTTGCATATGCTAGACACAAAAAGTTCAAAGTTTATCAAATAGATGTCAAGTCAACATTTTTGAATGGAATACTTGAAGAAGAAGTCTACATAGAACAACCAGAAGGGTTCATTGATCTAGAGAAGAAAGACATGGTATGTGTACACACTAAATAGTACACTTCTCTAAGTCATTACTTCCAAGGGAATCCATGAATAGGAAACCTTAGATAGTGACCTAGAGCTCCCTATGAATGGAGTTGCAAGTATTTTGAGATTGCTCT
The DNA here is from genome assembly GCA_027943335.1 of Chamaecyparis obtusa. Lineage (NCBI taxonomy): Eukaryota > Viridiplantae > Streptophyta > Pinopsida > Cupressales > Cupressaceae > Chamaecyparis > Chamaecyparis obtusa. The sequence continues at coordinate 163,926 of BSBK01001235.1, forward strand.
CAGCTAGAGCTAGAAAGCTTGTGACCTTGCTAGTCAACCACACAATGGGAGATTCAAATGAAGACAAGGGAAAGAATGCCAATATCCCCAAGAATAAATATGAGATGCAATGCAATACTATGAATGAAAGTGCAAGCTAAGCTATGGAAATGAAAGAACAAGTATTACCAAGCCTTCCTAATTAAACTAGGTGAGCTAATCTATAGCATAAAGGAAACTAAGCTAAATATGAAGCTATGAATGCCATTATAATGAAATAAAAATGCAAGAATGAAGCTAAGAAAGCATGAAAATTTAAAAGCTAAGAATGCTTGAAATCTCCAAAGCTCCAAAGTGACCTAGAAAACTTGCAGAATAACATTATTATTCAAAAGATGCATATGAAAATGAGGAAGAGAGCTCTTCTTTTATAGGAAATGAGAATCAAGGGACGATGGAGATTAAGAGGAAAAAGATCTAATCAAGGGTGGGGCTTGAAAGAGGAGCAATCCATGTGCACAAATATCCTCCAATGAGAAAATAAGAGTTGACTTTTGTATCCATATGAGACAAAAAAAGTGTTTTTCTTCCTTTTATAAAATAAGAATGATACTTTATTTTCTGCAACTTAGGATAAGAGGAAAGTGGGTCTTTTTATTTAATAAAAGGGGAGGAAATATTCCTTTTAATTAAATAAAGACTTCGGATAAAATGGTTAATCCATAGAAAATAATCAAATAAATAATAGAATTAGGATTTGATCAAGGAAATTGATATGATTGAAAAATAATGATTTTTGAAAATATTGATTTAGGGATTTGATAAATTGCAAGAATGGAGGCCCAAAGTCTAGGTGACCATTTTAGGGTGCATACATTTTCCCCTCTTTGACTAATGTGAGGTTGACTCGGGATCACATGCAGTCAAAGAATGGAATTGAAGTGTGAGATTGATTTGTGATCACAAAACAACCCAGATCTGTGTTCGACAGATGGGAATACATCAGGACAAGCATAAGCCGACAAAGATAAGCTGAAAGGCAAGACCAACACCTATATAGCTAGGTGATAATCAAGTCTCAAATAAGAGATAAGAATCTCAAGCTGAGTTGATTGATATAACTGAATCAAAGGTTGAAGCTAATAGGTACTGCCCCCTCAGAATCGAAATCAAAATCAGGTAGAGGAGAAACAACAAATTGATAAAGTTGATCATATCGCTAGAAATCATAATTGAAGATGAAGGATAACAGGATAACCATCAAGCAGTGAAGATATGCCTTGGTTTGACTAGGGTTGACTAAGAAGGATATAGGATAAAGATTAAGTCAAACCTGAAGAGAGATGAACTAAAGGGGATGAATGGAAGATGAGAAAGTTTGAAAGAGATGGAGATGAAGATGCCCCAATAAAAATCAAAGGATTAGTCCTGAAATGGTCAGCCAACTGTGCAAAAGAAGGGGAAATTTTAAAACATGATTTTGACATCAAGATGAACTCATATTTTGATTTCAATTTTGAAAATAGATCCAGGATGTCAAAATTAGCTGGGGGTGCAATTTTCGCACAATTCTGAGGTGTTTTGAAAATTGGTCAAAAAGTCAAAATGCTATAAAAGGGGTAAAAAATGTCATTTTCAAAATCATTTGACTTTTAGTGATTTGAGAATCTTGAGACCTTAGAGAGAGAAAATGGCCCAACAAGCAGTGGTTCCATTCCATAGACATCGATTTGAGTGTGCTCAGTTGCACAACCGGCCTCCACAGTATGGTGCCCCAGTATGTTTTCAGAAAAACTCGCTCTTTAGGTCATTTAATGAGCATTTATTTCAATTTAAAACATTTTTTGAATGTTTTGAGAAAATTTTTATTTTCTTTGTATGAAAAATCATACGACACTTGCAAAGTATCGCACCCTTTCGGGGATAATGTCGTGTGATACTTCGTGGGTCAATATAGTATTGCACCAGCATTAAGTCCAGTATCGCATGATACCAAACAAAATGTCATGCAATGCTATGTGAAGGATCACACATCAAGATACTATTGCACTGCTATAGGAAAAAGTTTTGTTTGATATTTTATCAAAAAATAGTATCGCATAGTTTTAAAAATTTGACATTTTTAAATTATTTTGAGCAAAATGACATGGGTCCTGAAAATGTTTGCTTTTAAGATGTTTTGTAATAATTTTATACATCCATCATGATATGTTCTGACATCGGGTTTGGGTTAAATGATTTGTAGGAGAACCTTCCTGTGCTCCACATTAGAGCATAGAGAGTGACCGGGTTATGATGTGTTCGAGATCTTGATGATCCAGGACAGGCAGATTTGAGGGTGATGGGTTTTGGGTATTTACTGCAGATGACCATGGGTTGTTGACTGCGTTGGCTAAGAGATGGCACACCAAGGACAACACCTTTCATCTACCTACTAGAGAGGCAACCATTAGTTTGGAGGATGTCTATCAGATCCTACAAGTCCCAAGCCATGGAGATCTAGTGAGTATAATCATGTTTATAGATAGTCAAAGATGTAAAGTTTCCATATGATAGAAATTGACATGATTGTTTGTTGGCACAGGTATACTACGATGAGGATCCGACTGAGGGTCGACAGATTATGTAGAACATGTTCCAAGATGTCACCATTGTGGACAAACACCTCAGCTGGGATCGGCTGATGGAGGAGTTTGGTAGGGACTTCCTAGTGCCATGTATAGTTTGTTCTATTGTAGCACATGCCCTTATTACTGACAAGAGTCAGAAGGGGTTTCCATTGGGCTAGGGTCAGTTAGTGGTGCATCTGATTGCTCACCCATGATGGATGGCATGGGGGCCAGCCATCCTGGCAGATATGTATCATGAGCTTCACGAGATAGTATATCGTGACAGCAGGACATGGGCATGTGGATAGTTTTGGCCCAAGTATGGGCGTGGGAGCATATCGTAGTTGTGCACCCATGAGTGTAGCCAAGGGAGTGTAGAAACCCCTTTATCTATAGGTACACAGGGTTCCTATCATAGCCACATAGCGGGGATGTGACATATTATAGGAAGATATTGGATGAGCTTACCTCTTTTCAGTGGAGACCATATTGACAGGTTGAGTAGTGGGGTGACCAGGAGGATGAGTTGAGCTATATGTTATGCAATTGGCCACTGGTAGGTCGACACTCAAACATTGTGAAGAGATTTGTTATCACGCATGTCTAGAGATAGTTTGGGCACTAGTAGTGGATATCTACAAAGACCACCACCTATGCTCTAGCGAGGCATTGGGAGGGTCAGGGATGGCTGCCGATGCTGCACTGCCAACAAGCAGTACGAGATACAGTGGCCATATGCCAGGAGCCATGTGACTACCTCCCAAACATGGTAGATGTAGGCACTAATGCAGCTTATAGAGTAGAGTGGCAGAGGGCTCCATTCCCTAGGTTCACTATACCGAATGCACAATCGGTAGCACAGGGGGATGATGGTGACGATGGAGATGGAGGGGATGGAGGACATGGAGGGAGAGGAGAGAGGGGATAGAGTTCTAGATCAGGTGGCCAGAAATGGTCATGGAGATAGGGTTCTGGTGATGAGGGGGATGACATGGTGAGGCCATCTCGCTGACAAGAGGATCAGCCTATAGGAGGAGAGGATCTTAGGGCTAGGATCCAGGCTTTAGAGATAGAGATGCAGTAGCTACGGATCACCATAACTATTAGAGAGTAGCAGTTGACTAATCTAAGAGCTGAGATAGAGTGGCAAGATAGGGCCATACAGGTTGCCACTATATAGAGCTAGAGAGAGGAAATAGGAGCTTCATATTATCATGGTCTCTACATTCAAGCTATACCAGAGGGTTAGAGAGCACCACCCTACTCCGCAATAGCGGGGAAATTTGATATGGTACCAGATGCAGTAGCAACACCTCCAACACCACCACCACCTCCGCATGATGGTGCTAGTCAGACATAGGCTTAGGATGTTTTTAGATGTTTATTCATGTCATGAGACTCTGATCTAGATTTTTGAGGATCTCATATTGTATATTGTATCATGACTTTTATATATGAGATTTACTGGATTTGTGATGTATCTGTGTATTTGTCTCACTTGTGATGGATGTTTTAGTTTGGATATTGTCTTGTCATATTGTTCAAATGTATGTTTATATGCTCATGTATAATCTCTCTCATAGATGTATGCTTAGTTCTCATGTTTATGATATAGACTCATGTTTCTGAAAATGATCTCTTTAGGGTATAGATATGATGATAAGATTAACCCGTTGTGATGACAGGAAAAGGATGTGATGAAAAGACAAGGAGCAAAAGACATGATCAAGAAGAAGCGAAAGGTGAGTGAAGTTGACCGACTAGTCTGTGAAAGATTAAAAGGAGAGCTCTCTCCATATGCAAGATGAAAAACTAATCTAACATGAACCTAAAAATGCAAGCTATTATGGAAGTGGTTGACTTGCAAGGTCACAACGCCAATAGACATCTTATAATCATCATCGAGCTTTATTGATAGTGTCATAAGATCATACAATACTCACTAGTATGACTATGGGTATATGAATATGATCTATATCAGATAGGAATGTGGGAATCCCACCTAGGCACCAAAGACATATAGTTCAAGATGACTAGTGCAGTGAGGTTCCCTAAGTTTTCTATAGCAAGTTTATGCTTGCATTAGGACACAAGAAGGTCAAGATGACTATAAGCATGCACTCGCATAAAACAGTCAAGGATAATACCTTGTAGGTCCTATGTATCAAGTGGATCAAGCATAATGCTAATGATAGTTAAGACCAATAAAATATACCCACAAGCAGAGAAAGAAATAAAAAATGTTCTCATGCCCCCAGTCTTCTAGCTCAGCATCATCAAAAACTATTAGGGAGAGAACACTCATCAAAAAATCATCATAGATAGCACACAAAGGAAAATAAAGTCAAATAAGTCTTAGCGAGTTGATTGTTTAAGTGCGTGTGTGTAGGTCATAGAGTCAAACTTTGAGTATCACATCTGCTAGTGAGAAATATCATAGCATTCTAGACTGTGGGTAAGACATCTAATAAGTGTTGAGAAACACTTGACGCTAGGGTAGTGTTGAAAAACACTATTGGGGTGGTGTTGGAAAACACCGTTTGCAAAGTGTCCTAATGACTAACCCATTCCTAGAGACCAAAGCTAACATAGTTATGCCCCCTAGACAAAAACAAAGACCAAGTCCAAACCAAGGTGACAAGGTCAAGGCATGATGGAGAAAGGCTAAGTGTCGAGGACGCATGCTAAGAAATAGGGGTGTAGAGGCCTCAAGTAGCGCTTGTTTTAAGGTTTTCACCACTTGGATTTTATTGCAATTTTCTCTCTTTTTATATTTTTTTGGATTTTTGCTACCAAGGCGCTTGTTTCTAGGTTTTCACCAAGGCATTTTTTGTATTTTTTTTTAATTTTTTGATTTTTTTGTATTTTTTTTTTCAGCACTTTATAGGCTTTTTAGGACTTTTTCAGCATCATATATGAATTTTTTTGGTATTTTTTCATGATCAATAAACATGTACAAAGGATGCCCCGAGACAGAATAGGCATCATGGGTAGAACTTCTTTAGGTGCAAAATATTGATAGGATCAAGGAGCTGTTCTCCCTTTTCATCAAATAGTAAATAAGCACCTGTCCCAAAAGTAGTAGTAATGATGTATGGTCCAAGCCAATTAGGATCAAACTTGCCCTTTTGCTCTTGATTTTGTTTATTCTTAGGATTTTCTCATAAAACAAGATCTCCTACTTGGAATTCCCTAGGGTGAACCTTCTTGTTGAATGCTTTGGACATATGCTTTTGGTAAACTCTCATGTGATCAAATGATGCTTTATGCTTTTCATCAAGAAGTTCTAGCTCTTGCAATCTCAGGGTGCGATAATCTGCATCTATAACCAAACCTTTGAGAGAGACTCTAAGTGAAGGGATCTCTACCTCTAAAGGTAATACTGCTTCAACACCATAAGTAAGGGAAAAAGGAGTAGCCCCTGTGGGAGTACGAATACTTGTTCTGTAAGTCCATAAGGCTAGATTTATCTGTAGATGCCAATCTCGACCATTTTTGTGAACTGTTCTATGGAGGATTTTGAGAATGGTCTTATTCGAAGCCTCTGCTTGTCCATTTCCTTGTGGGAAGTAAATGGAGGACCAATGTTGCTTTATCTTGAATTTCTTGCAGAGTTGTTTAAGGTCCTTATTTTTAAACTGACCTCCATTGTTAGTGATTATCTCTGAAGGCACACCATATCGACAGATGATATGGTTCAAAATGAACAAGGAGACCATCTTCCCTAAAGAAAGAGTAAGTGGAACCGCTTCTATCCATTTGGTAAAGTAGTCAGTAGTAGTAATGATGAATTTATGTCCACTTGATGAGTTGGGATGAATTTTCCCAACAAGGTTAAAGGCCCAGTGCTGAAATGGCCAATGAGAAATAGAAGGAATAAGCTACCTGCCTAGAGCATGGATCATTTTTCAATGTTTCTGACACTTTTCGCATGATTTGGAAAAAGCTATGGCATCCATCTACATTGTGGGCCAATAGTACCTAGCCCTAAGAAATGTACGGGCCATGGAAAGACAATTGGAATGTCCTCCACAAATGCCCTCGTGACTGTCAGCTAACGCTTGGTTGGATTCCTCATTTTCCAAGCACCTAAGAAGTGTCCGATCTAAACCCCTCCTATACAAATCACCAAAGATAAGGGTATGGCAAGAGGTATTACGGGTTAGGTTTCTTCTTTCAGAATAGTTGAAGGTATTGGGGATAATGCCATCACAGAGATATGAGTAAATGGCACCGTATCGGGATGATTCATGGCCAACAAGATTACAAACAACTTGGCCTTCTTGAGAGTCATGTTGGCAATTTGGCTAAGGTAAGTACATGGATGTTGTCATTATGGAAACATATCTTCCCTATGACGATCGCATAAGTTGGAAAGTAAGTATGGAAGATCACAGACTAAAATTGTCTATGTATGAAACAATGTTTTTGACAGAGCATCCGATATAGTTTGTTTTGGCGACGTTCATTGGAGCATGATCAAAGTTTGCGCAGTTGAACATAGACTCTATGGTGTCTAAGGATACCCCATCTCAGTGCACAAAAGAGTATGGATAGTACAAACAAAGTTATGATTGTTTAACCGATGACAGAGTATAGCCGATAGAGCAGTTTTGGAGGCAAAACTAGTAAATGAATTAAGGGATTATTTTGCTTGTCAAAATAATGACTTAATATTATAAAGAGCTGACATCCTAGATGTTTACTCTTGGATAAAGATGTGGAAGCTGACTGGAGAAAGATATTATGTTTGTATCTTGTATAAAGATGTAATATTGTAATGTACTGAACATACTTGAAATGTAACTTGTGATAGTTGTATATTGTGATAGCAGCAAAAGTTGTTGATGCGAAGTTGTAAGCATTACTATATTGTAATTAGTAAACATTTGTATTACTTGTTTGGGTAGTGAGCTCATCTGGTAATCAAGTTTTGTATCTACAACTCCTAACAGGGTTGAGGCTTCTAATAAGGCCTATAGTCCCTTCACCAGGACTGATACACTATATGATTGTAATAGGCTCCTAACAGGGTCAACATCCTTAACATGATATCTTTTGTTTAGTGGATCTTTGTGGGTACCATCCCACCAGGGTTTTCCCTTGGCCAGGGTTTCCTTGAGAACATATCATGTGTTATGAGTTCTTTACATTTACTATTATGTATGCTATTTAGTCTCTTATGCTTTGTATGCACTAAAGTAATATGTTATATCCATAAGTGGGAAAAGGTAAAAGTTTGTGAAATACTAATTCACCCCCCCCCCCCCCCCCTCTTAGTATTTCCTATTTCTAACAAGTCATAGATGGGATAGTGTAGCTCTTCCACCAGGAATTCAAGTCTAGACTTATGTTGTTCTAGCTAAAGAAGTGAAGCCAATGTAGCCATAGCGTCAGCTGCTTTATTCTCTGCTCTAGGGATTTTTTGAAATGTAACAAAGGTGAAATATCAACGCAATGAATCAACCATTTTCTTATAGAGTATCAGTTTTTCATCCTTTGTTTGGTATTCTTCATTAACTTTGTTGATGATCAATTGTGAATCCCCATAAATGTGCAGTTGTATAATTCCCCATTCTATTGCCATTTTTAGTCCATTTGTTAAGGCCTCATATTCAGCAACGTTATTTGTACATGGGAACAAAAGTTTGTAGGATTTAGGGATTGTGTACCCATGGGGAGAAACAAATAACACTCTAGCTCCTGAACCATTTTGCATGAAAGAGCCATCAAAGAACATCTTCCACATTCTTGTAGTCATGTATATTATGTGCTCATCTGGAAATTCAACTTGAATAGCCATGTTGTCTTGAATCGAAAAATCAGCGAGTTGGTTTGCAATAGCTTGCCCTTTTATGGCTTTATGCTCAACATCCTCTATGTCAAATTATGACAAGATCATCATCCACTTAGCAAGTCTACTCATGAGAACAGCCTTACCAAGAAAATATCTGAGAGGATCAATCTTTGCAGTGAGGTGTATTGTATGCACAAGCATGTAGTGTCTCAAGTTTTGGGAAGAAAACACCACCACAAGGCAAGATTTTTCAATACTAGTGTAATTAACCTCATAAGACACAAGAGTATGATTGATGTAATATATAGCTCTTTCTTTTCCAGTGTCATCAAGTTTAGCCAATAATGCCCCCAGGGAATATTCTGTTGCTAAAACATACAATATGAGTGGTTTTCCTAAGATAGGAGGCATTAAGATTGGAGGATTGGCCAAGTATTTTTTGATTTGATCCATGCTTTTCTGACAATCCTCATTCCAGACACATTTGACCCCTTTATGCAATGTTTTATTAAAGGGTTGAGCTCTATCTTCTAGTTGTGAAATAAACCTCCTTATAGATTGAAGGCATCCCTGGAGACTCCTCATTTGGCTAATGTTTTTTGGAGGCGGCATATCCAATATTGCTTGAAATTTCTCTGGGTCCACCTCTATTCCTTTGGCTAAAATAATAAATCTGAGAATTTTTTTGGAGGTGACTCCAAATGCACACTTTTTAGGATTTAATCTTAGTTGAAACTATTCCATACGATCTAAAATGACTTCTAGATCTCCTAGGTGTGTATTCCTTTTTTTAGATTTTTCCAAGGTGCCATCCACACAGTCTTCCATGTTCTTATGCATCATGTCATGGAATATGGTTGTTATAGCTCTTTGGTAAGTAGCTCCTACATTTTTCAATCCAAAAGGCATGATGTTCCAACAATAGGTTCCCCATGCACAAGTGAATGCTATCTTTTCCTGATCTTTAGGAGCTATCTTAATTTGGTTGTAGCCGAAAAATCCATCCATCAAAGAGTAGATCTCATATCCCGTAGTCATGTCCTCTATCATGTCTATGTTAGGAATTGCAAAATCATCGTTTGGGAAAGCTTTATTGAGATCTCTAAAATTTGTGCAGACACATATGGACTTGTCATGTTTTGAAACTGGTACAATATTGGATATCCATTTGGCATAATCAATGGCTCTTATAAATCCTGCACTGAGGAGTTTTTCTAGTTCAACTTTGATGAGAAGAGCTATGCGAGGATGAATTTTCCTCAACTTCTATTTTACTGGTTTGATGCTTGGAGCTATGGACAAATGATGCATAATGAGACTGGTGTCCAACCCTGGCATGTCTGAGTATGTCCAAGCAAAATTAATCTTCTTTCTTTGTAGGAACTTGGTTTATGCCTCTTTTTCTTATGTTGATGGAGATTGAGCCAAGTGTACAATTTGTGGAGCCTCTTTTGTATTCAGATTAACTGGTTGTGTAGGCTCAATAAGTACTGATGACCTGTCTTGAAAATAACTTGGAAGATGATCAAGTACCCCATCCTTAGGCACCTCAGAGAGGTTTTCACCTTCAGATACATCTTTTTTTTTTAATTTTTTAGGTTCTAACATCACCACATAGTGGTTTTCACCATCAGACCTCTTATTTTTTATTTCTTCTTTTTTTTTAATATTTTGCGAATGAGGTACTTGATATCAGGTTCTGTCATGCTCGTAGTTGGTTCATTTGTGGAAGAGACTATAGGCTCAAGGGCATTTAGGTAGCATGCTATCTCATAATCATTCTGGAAAGTTAGGAGCTGAGGCTCTTGATAGCACTGAGACCAATCAATTAGGTGGGGATTGGCAAGGGGTAGATCAATAACGGGTTCAATGTTTTTAATACGGAAGGAATTATCTCTGGTGAGTGAAAAGTTAGGGTCTGCCAAGTATCCCTCTAAGGTATCCAAATCAAGATTTATCCTACCAAATGAAGCATCATCCTCTAAAGAGATTTCTGGATTTGAATCCTCTAATCCTATGCTTAACTCGTTAGCTACCTCAGTTTGGGAACTATATGTATGGAAAACATCAACGTTCATCTCAACAATAGAGGAATCTGAGAGAGACTCCCGTTCATATTCATGTGAATCTATATCTGAATCCTAACTGGGATGTTTACACCATGCATGGTTATGGCACCTTGAGGTAGAGGTTTTGATGTCACCAAGGGTGACACCCTCTTCAATGTCATTTGTGTATTGATGTTCTTGAATAGAATCCTCAACATGATCTTCAACGATGGATTCTTCTTGTTCTAGGTCTGAAATTGTTGGATTTGCAATTGGACTATCAGAATCTCCCCAAAGGAGATTTGTGGAAGGGACCCAGTCTTTACACCTATCTTGTTGATTTTGCAAATTGGGTATGTATCTTGATTCATCATCACTGTCTGTTGTAGCAAGGATAGGAGCAATTTTCTTGTTCTGACCTTCAAAACCTAGGCCAACTGTTGTCTTAGATCTGCACCCAAAGAGACCATGGTCGAGTGGTTCAGCTTTAGCATCCAACCTATGATTGAGGGTGCCATGACCTGGATAGCCCATGTTTTTGACCAAGGTGTATCCTCTCCCATAAGCCTTAGGAGATCGAGAGAAATTTTCATTATGCTTGTATTTTTCCTCCTTGTAGATCCAATCTCTAACAACCACCTCTTCTTTTTCATCCTGGATGGGCACTGAGGACTCTACAAATGTATCAAACAAAGTCATGGCTAAAGATGAAGGTTGCATCTCTTGTGACAGTTTGGCATAGGACCTAGGCAAGACTGGAAATTTTGTAAAGGAGTTAATTTCATACCCCCCATACCAAGGTCTATGGACTTGAACTTATTCTTGCACTGCTCTAGAGTTGCATCAAAATTCTCTACTTCTCTGTTGAGAGGGACATGAGTCCCTATTGAAATTTCATTTATAGATAATGTGCTATTCCCGGGTATACAGACTTCAACACCATTATAGGGGAAATTTACACATTAATGGTAGGTGGATGACACTGCTTGCATGCAATGTATCCATAGTCTACCAAGAAAGGATATTATATTCTAGAGGACCAGCATCAACAATTCGGAACAAAATTTCCTTTTCAACAGGACCAATTCTGACAGGAAGGATGACTAACCCTTTATAACTTCTTTCGGCCTCATCATAGGCTTTAATGGTAATTTTCTTCTGGGTATCAATAACTTTCTCAAAATAACCCAGAGTTTTCAAAAGACTCAAAGAACAAATGTTGAGCCCAACACCCCCATCTATCAACACACACCTGACATGGGTTTTATGGATCATGACCTCAATATGAAGGGAAAGATTATGCAGATGGCTCAAAGCTTTGTCATCTTCTTCTGAAAATGTTAGGTAATGTGGGCTAGCAAGGTGGTTAACCATGTTCTGGAATTGGTCAACATCTTTGTTGTTAGGAACATTTGCTATATGCAAAGCATCCTCAAGGATATGCTTATGTCTTGGAGACAATTCTAGGAGTTCAAAAATTGAGATTTGAGCTGGTGTTCTTTGTAACTGGTCAAGAAGATTATAGCTCATGTCGAGGTTGACTGCTGATTTGGTGGTGACATTCTTAGATGTCACTTGCTTGGGTTTGGAATTAGGCCCTCTAATAATCACAAAACCTTGACTTTGGCTTCTAGTGACGGTGTTAAGATCTTGGGATGACCTTCGAGAGTGAGGACCTTTAAGCACAATCATAGGTTCTTCACCAAATATTGGAGGAGAATCAACATCATGTCCATAAGGATCTCTACTTCCCATCATATTGAAACTCTCATCTACAACTTCAAGCATGTTGATAACATTTTCTGCAGACGTGTAGGTGTAGTTGATTGCAGCCTTGCCATCTTTAGGTTTAGAGTTTTCCCCCTTATAATATTTGGGCAAAGGCTCCTTGAATGCTTTTTGGTCTGCATTAGTATTCAACCCACTATCAATTAGGTCCTGAATAAGTTTCTTAAGTTTCCAGCAATGTTCTATGTCATGTCCAATGCCATTCTGAAATTTGTGGAAAGTTTTTTCATTCTACCAATGTGGTTTAACATGTGGTATGTGGAAATTTGTTGGATCTTGCGGTTGTGCAAGGTTGTTGGCAATAAGCATCTTAAAAACATCCTCATAAGAGTCACCAATCTTAGAGAATTGTTGCTTTTCCTTTTTGGGTTTGTCTTGATATCTTTGTTTATGCTCTTGTTGGTTAGAGGATGCATTGAGCTTCATAGCTTGAACTACACTAGATAAATGTAGGACACCTTGATCCTTTGGTTGATTAGAGTCAACAACTCTGTCATTAACTACTTGTTTATTTTTATTCCAATGCGAGTTCTTGCCTTTATCTTTATGAGTGTTGTTATTATTTTGACTATGGTTGTTATTATTTTGTTTAGTCAAAATACCTTGCTCTTTCAAGACATCCTCTATTCTGCATGTGGTTTCGACCATAGTGTCGAATGAATCAAAGACCATCTTTCAAACCTCATACCGCATCTCAAGCACTAAATTGCTAACAATGATATCAATTCTTTCATGCTTGGGAATAGTCCTAGAATAATGAGAGCACAATCATCTCCACCTTTGTAAGAATGTAACAAAGGATTCCCCTTGGTTCTGTTTCAAATTGCACAAATCTAGCATGGTGACTGATCTTGATAAGTTGTATGCAAAATTTTGCACAAATCTATGGACAAGTTCTTTAAAAGTTTTGACAAGAGGGGTTATGTTTGTAAACCACTCCATAGCTTGACCTTTTAGACTCCTTGGAAATAATCTCCTCAGATATGAGTCTTCATGGTGGAATTCAAAACTCATGGTGTAGAACTGATGCACATGATCATGTGGGTCACCATTACCATCATATTTGTCATATTGGGGAAATTCAATTTTCCTAGGAAAATCCTTCATGCTCACACTCCTATCAAAAGGATTAGGACAAAGAGTCAAGGTTGAAGGAACTCTTGGGAGCCATCATTTTCTCCATGATTTTCTTTATTTTCTTAATTTCCTCTTCTTGGGAGCGGCTCTATTTCTTTATTTTCCTATCCACATCAAAATTATAAGGGAGCCTCGAACCCTTGTTAATCAAGCTCTCTAGGAACTTTCCTTATTTTTCTCAATGTATTTTTCTACATATTATTGGAAAAGAGGCTCTTGTTGCATCGTCATAAAGTCTTGAGCCTCAAAAATTGCACTACTTCCTCCATGTTGAGAGCCATGATGAGCTCGTTGGGAGGGTTTCCTTGAGTTCCTAGGAGGCATCTGTCTCCTATAGTGGGCAGGTTGCAAAGTCCTTCCTCTAGGACTAGGAGATCTTGAGGGTGACCTTGAATACTTCCTAACTTGTGGTGTTCCTGAGGGAGTAGATGGTGGAGAGTTGTTTCCACTGTTGGTACCCCTATTGTTGAATTGTGCATTAAGTTGTTGAGTTAGAAGCCTATCTTGTTCTTTTTGTGCAGCTCTTCTCTCTATGTCCAACAAGGCTCATTGTTCCTCCTCTAGGAGCTTAAATTTTTCTTCTTTTGCAGCTTGTTCATTCAAGAAGGCTTTTTTTTCTCATTCAATTCTCTTTAGCCTTTCACTGGTATACTGTGAGGTGGTTTGAAGTGGAGAATTTGGCCTTGAATGATTGAACAAGTTAGCTGCATTCACATGAGCATCACAAGATTGGTTGTTTTGGTCTTAATGTTGTGACCATTCATCTTGGTGGGCTTGTCTTGTATATCTTTTAGCTCTTTGATTGGCATTCAAATATCTGGTGTTGATAGGAGTGATTTAGGTTGATTATCGTAAGAAGATTCACCAAACATCATGTTACCCCTATGTCATTGGAAAATGTCATCAAGAGTTTGATCCATTGCTTCTCTATCTTTTTTAGTCAAGCTGTAACTCATGTCCATATTTGATTGAGAAGGTGCTATAGAGGCACTCAACTTACTAAGGCTGCTCCTAGGCTCAAACCAAAATTTTGAAGTACTCCTAGAAGACTGATCAAAGATGGGTTCCTTCCCCTTTCACTTTTGAGGAGTTTGGACTAGAGGTAATTGTTCAAAAACTACTTGAGGTCATTTTCCTTGGTCCACTTGGTATCTTGTTGTAATCGGCATGAAAGAAAAGACCCTTAGTGAGAAGATGACCTTATGAATCGTTGATTGCCAAACTAGGATAGTGAAAATATTCAATTATCCAAAAGAGAAATGTTGAAATAGAAAGCTAACAAAAGGCATAAACCAACATTGCCACAGTGGTGCATAATAAAAGGATTTCAATATCCTAGCACATATGGATCAGGAGGATGATTTAACCAAAGTATATTGAAATTGAAATTGTATGAAAATGAATTTGGACAAAAGAGTACTCAAACTCTCCAAGTGTGTAATCAAGGAATCTAAAGGTGAATCTTGTCAACAAGGATAATTCCTAACTTATCAATGACAAGAAAGATCTTTGGTGAAGTCAAGAATTACTAACTCAAGATGTCTAGAGCCAAGAACCTAAGGTACAAATAGGCTTTCAGCTATAGAGTATGAAACCTACCAAGACCTAGTCAACCAAGGAAAGACTAAAAATTTCATAGACTAGGAAGATAGCAAAAAGACTCTGTGTGACAAGTACCAAGAAAATAGAGTGATAATTTATAACCAGGTGATATTTCATGCCAACCAGGGTGACAGTTTCCAGGTAGTCTATGTGGTAAAATCTAGGCAAGAATTTTGATAGTTGTGCATGAATGAACTATCGCATGATAATTCTCAGTACAGTGTGCGACACAGTTTTAGGATCGTATGACTCTTGACCAGTGAATGTTAAAAATCTCAGTTTTAATGATAGTTTGAAGGTTGGTTTTTTCAATTTCAATCACAGTGACAGCAGTAAATCAACAGGTTTGCAAATAGTAGAGGATCAAACATGTCTTCAAACACTTGAAACAAGGGCAAAAGAAACCTCACCAAGACAAGCAATTGTGATATCAAAATTGAAAAATCCTATGAATACTACCGTGATGTTGAATATGCAATAACATTTACACAGGTATATCACAGTGACAACACTTCAAGCACATGCTATCCTAAAGAGATAAAGGCTCAATACTTAACAACTTGGCCCACACTTGATTTCCCATTGCCTCACACAAAGTGGTTACCCACAATAGATATTGGCTTTTTCATGGAAGTGCCAATGACACAACCAAAGGAACATAGATGGTGAGTAATCTTGGGGTGATCGAAGTTATTCCACTTGGATCAATCCTTGCACCAAGAAGCTAAGCGATAAAATAGGGTGGCTTCTATCTATGGTTCTTAGTAAGGGCTTCCATTCATAGCACCCCTCTTGCTCCCCAAAGGGACTCCTTACCTTGTGGCAAGTAACAGACCTCATGGCCTCAAGAGTACCTTAAGCATTCTTGCTTGACATTTTCCTCATGGTTGCAATCCCACAAGCTACTCACATCAAGCGAAGACAAGTTCTACGTCTACCAAGGTTTTGTGTCCTCAATAGCCTTGAGTTTATAGTGGGTTTGAATAGCCAAAAAAAGGTTTGTCCCCACTTGGGTTGTTCCTCTTGATTACTCAAGAGCAGGCCCACTAAAGGATCCTAAACTACACAAAGAGTGGACCAACGTTTGAGGGTCAAGATTTGTGTTTCACCTCAAAGGTGAAGAGCATACTCTCCTACCTCAAAAATTTCTCCCAAACACACCAAGCAAAGATTCAATTAGCCTCTTGCTTCCAAAATCCAAAGATGGGTCAAGATTTCTATTTCACCACAAGGGTGAAGAGCACACTCTCCTACCACCAAAGAATCCCTTCCACAAGATATTTTGTTCCTATGAAATGAAACAACTAGTCAATGCCACACTTGAAAGGAAATAAATAACAAGCACTTTTCTTTCTTTTTTTTATGCTTGGGCAGCCCTACAAAAACCGTTAGTAGCCCTTATGCATGAATGTTTTTAGGAAAATAAGCAAGCAATAGGAGTACCTATAAACACCACTTGTTAGCCCTACAAGGGTTAGCACATTAAAAAGCAAATGAAATCTGCAAATAGACCCCTATTCTACAACATCAAATCAGAAATCCAAATCAAATCAAGTAAATCTTGCAAGGAAATGACAAAAATTGCTCATTACTAGGCACGGGCGATAGTAAAATCACCAAAAATGTCATGCGACACTTCCTTGTATATGGCTGCGATAATATATCTCTGTATGATAGTTCTTGCTACCTGCATGCAACACAATATAGAACAATAGTGTGACAGAATGCTATAAAGCCACGTGATACTTTAACTGGTTAAGTATCACACCAGTATAGAAGAAAATATCATATGACACTAGCAAATTGTCACATGATAATCTGAGACAAAAAGATCAGAGAGCCAAAAATGAAGCTAAATATTGACGAAAAAAAGATAGAAATGCAGAAAATGTAGGACAAAACTATAATGCTCTGCCCCACCGTGGGCACCAAAAATGTACACACTAAATAGTGCACTTCTCTAAGTCATTACTTCCAAGGGAATCCATGAATAGGAAACCTTAGAAAGTGACCTAGAGCTCCCTATGAATAGAGTTGCAAGGATTTTGAGATTGCTGTCAGCTAGAGCTACAAAGCTTGTGACCTTGATAGTCAACCACACAATGGGAGATTCAAATGAAGACAAGGGAAAGAATGTCAATATTCCAAAGAATCAATATGAGATGCAATTCAATGCTATGAATGAAAGTGCAAGCTAAGCTATGGAAATGAAAGAACAAGTATTACCAAGCCTTCCTAATTTAACTAGGTGAGCTAATCTATAGCATAAAGGAAACTAAGCTAAATATGAAGCTATGAATGCCATGATAATGAAATTAAAATGCAAGAATGAAGCTAAGAAAGCATGCAAATGTAAAAGCTAAGAATGCTTCAAATCTTCAAAGCTCCAAAGTGACCTAGAAAACCTGCAGCATAACATTAGTATTCAAAAGATGCATATGAAAATGAGAATCAAGGGATGATGGAGATTAAGAGGAAAAAGATCTAATCAAGGGTGGGGCTTGAAAGAGGAGCAATCCATGTGCACAAATATCCTCCAATGAGAAAATAAGAGTTGAGTTTTATATCCATATGAGACAAAAAAAGTTCTTCTCTTCTTTTTATAAAATAAGAATGATGCTTTATTTTGTGCAACTTTGTAACTTTTCCATCTCCATCTCTGATCTGCTTGAAACTTTCCTTCAAGTAATCACCACACTTTTCCTTCAGCCTTTTCGCTTATACAGTCAATAAAACTTAATGTTCTTCCAGCATCTTCTTCACCCATGCATACTCATACCTCATGCTTCGGTTCCCTTAATATTTTCCCTTTGTTAGGTTAACTTTTCTTTTTCCACTTAATCTTCTTCGTAGATCTTAGGGTTAGGTCAGATTCATTAAATCTACCCACTTCATGTTCTTCATTTCCTTTTCTAGAATCATCTCAAGTCTCATAAAGATTTACAATAAAATATTTTAAAAAGCATTAAATGCTTCCATCCAATCAATAAATAAAGTCAACATGGTTTACATAATCCAAGAATTCAAATAATGTCATCCCCAAAATGAATTCTCTTCAAATATAAAATTGTTGATGCTCGGTCAATACTGTGATCAATCACTCGGTCTCTATGTAAAATGCTCGGTCACTACTAAACTGTTTCCTCGGCAAATACTAATACAAGACAATTTACTGATACTCGGTCGACAATAGATTTTTCTTGGCATTCACTAAGTCGGTCGACTCTATCATAACTCGGCTTAAACATGATTTCTTCATTTTTCCTCGGTTAAGCCTACCAATTTAGTCTTCAACTTTTACTAAGATAAAAAATACATTATCTCATCATTGTGCAACATAGTCAAGTACACTTTGTAGTATCAAGATAACTCAACCTTTCCTTAGGTGCTATTGTTACAATCCTTGCTCCACTCTTCCTCAACAATTCAATAGATATAGTACTTTCCTAAGTAGCAACAGTCTTACCAATTAAGGTTTGACATCAATGACAATACAACAATTGTTTCAATTACAGTTTCCAACAATCTCCCTCTTTGGCATTGATGGCAACACCATATGAAATTACCTGAATAACACATGGATTACCAATCAATCCCAAAACTTATCTGTCCATCAGAGAAAATTTATAATATCCTTAGCTTCATTCTGATTCAGAATCAGTAAATCTCACTTCTGTGACTGTCAGAAGTATTCGGATCTCCCTCTATCCTTATCTTCCATTTCAGTTCATCATTACTACTCTTCAGTTCATGTGTTATAGTATCATTTCAATTCAATCTCCCTCTTTGACAAAAATGCCAAAGCAGCAACTAAACCATACATCCAACAGATGTAGATATATCTTTTCAGCATAGTGTTTCTCCCTCTGTCATCTTGCTTATGACTAATTTGTTGTCTTTGCTTCATCTTCTACACAGCTCTAGGACAACCCTAAAGTGTGACATTCTTCTGCATCAATGTGTCAAATATTCTGTTGTAGCTTATTTGATGTAGTGCTCCTAGCTTGTCTAGGTAGCCTCAGTTAGGGGAAGGACCCCTAATTGACTTCTCAGGTACTCATGAGCTTCTTTAGGTAAATCTTTAGTGAATATGTCTACCAATTGTTCTTTTGTATTCACATACTCCATTCGGACTTCCTTATCTTGTACTAGTTCCCTCAAATAGTGATACTTGATTGCTATGTGCTTTGTCTTTGTGTGCATCACTGGATTCTTAGAAATATTGATAGCACTTGTGTTGTCATAGAAAATAACAATAGGTTCAGTGATTTCTTCTTTCATGCCTATCAACAATTATTTTATGCATATCAAATTTGAACAGTTTACTGTAGCAGCAACATTCTCGGCTTCTGCAGTAGATTGGGAAATGCAATTTTGTTTCTTGCTTGTCCAGGAGACTAAGCTCTATCCAAGAAAGAAAGCTCCACCACTAGTGCTCTTTTTGTCATCTACATTTCCTACCCAATCAGCATCAGTATACACTGTTAGTTCAAATTTCCCATTCTTCTTATAGTATAGTCCATAGTCAGTAGTTCCTTTCAAATATCTAATAATTCTCTTCACAACCATCATGTGTGTTTCCTTAGGATTGGCAAAAAATCTTGCCACAATCCCAACAGCTAATGCAATACCAGGTCTACTATGTACAACATACTACAATTCTCCAATCATGGATCTGTACAGGGTCTAGTTAACTTCTGGAGCATCATCATTCTTAGACAACTTTTGTCTAGTAACCATAGGAGTGCCCACCGGTCTAGCATCTTATCCACCAAAAATAATGTCATCAACAAAAACTTTAGCCAAAAAAAACCTTTTACTTCCTCATCTTTCATATACAGGTTGCTTGTGTCATTTGTTCTGAAAAATCCAATCTGTATCAGATAGTTATGCAACCACTCATACCATGCTTTGGGAGCTTGTTTCAATCCATATAAAGCTTTGTTTAGTTTGCATACCATATGTCTTATGTTTGGATCAAAAAAACCTTCTGGATGTTCTATGTAAACTTCTTCTTCCATTATACCATTTAAAAATGTGGACTTTACATCCATTTGATATACCTTGAAATCTTTATAAGCAACATATGCAAGCAAAGTTCTCACTCCTTCCAATCTAGCAACAGGGGAAAATGTTTCTCTGTAATCAATTCCTTCTTCTTGTGTGTAGCCTTTGCATACTAGTCTAGCTTTGTTCCTAGTGATTTCACCTTTCTCATTCAGCTTGTTTCGAAATACCCATTTTGTTCCAATAACATTCTTATCTGCAGGTCTCAGCACTAAAATCGAGGTTTCATTTTTCTCAATTTGGTCAATCTCTTCATTCATCGCTTGTATCCAGTCTTCATTTTCTAATGCCTCTTTAGTTGTCTTAGGTTCAAATTCACATAGTAAGCATGTTGGATCCTTGGTCTTGCTTCTGGTCTAAACTCCAGTATCTTTATCTCCAATTATCTATTCAGGCTTGTGATGTCTTCTTACATATTTTTCCAAAATAGGTTCAACATTTTTCTCTTCTATTTCATCAGGTTCCCCAACAAAATTGTCAGATTCAGCTTGTGAATGCTCCACAACCTCTTCCTGATCCTTGGTAGCATTATCATGTAGCTCGGCATGTTCTTGTTCTCTCTCGACACTATTTTCCTGACGGTCAACATCATCTATCTGTCGCTCAACATTGCTTACCCGAGACTCGACATCAGGTGCAGATCTGATACCTTCTTCATCTTTTTCCTCAATGCACACAAAAGATCTGTAATCTTTTGGTTCTCTTTTACTATCAACCTCATTTCTTTCTGTATAATCATCAAATTTCACATTCATACTTTCCACAATTTTGTTAGTGTGAGAGTTCAAACACTTGTAAGATTTACTT
Organism: Chamaecyparis obtusa; assembly: GCA_027943335.1. Taxonomy (NCBI): domain Eukaryota; kingdom Viridiplantae; phylum Streptophyta; class Pinopsida; order Cupressales; family Cupressaceae; genus Chamaecyparis; species Chamaecyparis obtusa. Next base: position 184,760 of record BSBK01001235.1, read on the forward strand.
TTCATGGAGTATCCTAGGAATATGCCTTCATCACTTTTAGCATCAAATTTTCCATTCCTATTGTATTTCAATATGTAACACTTGCTTCCAAAGATTCTAAAGTATTTAACACTTGGTGCATGTCCATACCATAATTCATAGGGTGTCAGATTTGTACTTTTCTTGATCTGTACCCGATTAAGAGTGTAAACAGCTGTACTTATAGCTTCTTTCTAGTATTTCTATGCCACATTCTTTTCAATCAATAGTGTCCTAGCACAGTCCAAAATAGATCTATTTCTTCTTTCTGTTATACCATTCTATAGAGGTGTCCTGGTTGCAGACATCTATCTTTTGATTCCTCTATCATTGAAAAATAGATTAAATTCATTTAATGTAAATTCTCCACCTCGGTTAGATCTAAGACATTTCAGGTTCCTTCTTGTCTCCTTCTCAACCTTAGCCAAATACCACTTAAAGAATTGAAAAGCATCATATTTTTCTTTCAGAAACATTACATGCATCATCCTGGTATGATCATCAACAAACAAGATAAAATATCTAGGACCACAGTAACTTTTTACACCCATGGGTCCACAAAGGTCAATATGAACCAAATCTAAAATGTGTTCAGAAGTAAAGGTTTTTCTCTTGAAACTTGACTTAGTCATTTTTCCTAACTGGCATTCTTTGCACATCACATTCTCAGGTTTCTTCAATCTAGGTAGACCTCTAACTTTCTTCTTCTTACTTATCTCTACCAAGTTGTCAAAGTTAACATGACATAGCCTCTTATGCCATAACCTAATGTTATCAAGTTGTGCAAACATACATATTTCTTTAGATAGGTCAAGATAGAACAAATTACCTCTACTTCGCTCACCACTTCCAATCAGTTCACCAGTAGCATCAAATATCTTAGCTTTCTTGTGATGAAATTCTACTCGATAACCAGTCTTGTTTAGCTAGGCAACACTTAAAAAATTGTAATTCAATCCTTCAACCCAATAAGCATTTTCACAAGAGATTTTATCAGTTAGTTTAATCAATCCTTTACCTCTAACAGGACATGGTACATCATTACCAAATGTTACACTTTTACCTTTATGATGATGTAGGGTCTCAAATTTATTCTTGTCACCAGTCATGTGATGTGAACAACCACTGTCAATAATCCATTTATCATTCTTGTTCACATAGGAAATCAATGCATTTTTCTCATCCTCATAAGATTCATCTTTCATTGCAACATAGACAACCTCAATTTCAAAATCATCACTATCAGTGTCAGTCTCTTCTTCAACAATATAACAGGATTTCTTACCTTTTTCTTTGTAGTCTTTGTACCTTCAGTAGCTCTTGTCATCTCTTCTTTCTTTGTGTCTGTTGTTTCTCTCTTCATCTTTATCCTTCCTGTCAGGACATCTAGCAGCCATATGACCGACTTTATTACATGCAAAACATATAATAGGGAGTTTACCTTTGTATTTTCCTTTCCCTCTTCTCAATCTTCTAGCCATAAGAGCTTCTAGATCTTCAAGATCTTCATCAGAAGTGTCACTGTCACTTTCACTTTCACTTTCACTTTTACATCTTTTTTTCTCCTTCTTAGGCTTGTTCAAAACTAATTGTGACTTAAAAGTAGATTCCACATTTCCAAGATTACCAACAGAGAAGTTATCATAATTAGATAGTTCAAAAGCAATCAGTTTGCCAATCAAACCTTCCAAAGTGAGCGCATTTCCAGAGTTACATCTAGATTCCTGAATAGCTGAGATGTTAATAGCATATATAGGACGTAGAGTTCTTAACACTTTTCCAATTATGGTCTCATCATCAATAATTCCATTTTCTCCTCTAATAGCATTCACAACTTTTATTCTACCACAATATTGTGCAATGTTTTCATCTTCATTCATTCTCATTTCATCAAACTTACCTCTAAGACTCTCTGCTTTAGCTTTCAGTACATATTGATCACCACCATAGATCCTTGCAAGAGTGTCCCACATATCTTTAGCAGTTGTGTAGTCCTTAACATCTTCAAATTCTAGAAAGCTTAGGGCAGATGCAATTTCTAGCATTACCTGGTTGTGTTCTTGCTTAGCTCTCATTTCCTCGGCAGTCAAAGGTGTAGTAGGTGAGACATAGTTATTCTCAGTATAGTACTTTGTGGAATCACCAATACTGGCCAAACGCAGCTTCATCAAGCTTTTCCATGTAGGGAAGTTTTCCTTATTCAGCTTCGGTACCTCCTTATACATCTTTATTATTTTCTTCAAGTTCCATTAAACTTTCTTTCTATAAACACCAATAAGCAACATAGCTCTGATACCAATTGTTAATATGATTTAGAACAATAGAGAGGGGGGGTGATTCAGTTGTTCTCAGGTCCTGATGTATAAAACAACTCAAAAACTTTTACTTAAATCAGATCAAGCAACCAAAACAAACTCGGTCACCACTGATTCAATAATAGAAACATATAACTCGGCAGTCCACTACCTTGCTATAACTAACTTGTAAAACACTTAAATAGGATTTATAGTGGAAACCCAATATGGGAAAAACCACTTTTTAACATGCTACTATTATTTTCACTCTTCTAAACTGAGCTCGGTTAAAAGCCAACCCTATCAAAGGTTACAATACACACTATCAAGTGTGACCCGGTAAAAGGATTTCAATCTCCCTGTTAAAAGTGAGCCTGGTTAAAGGACTTACATACACTCCATTAGGATGCAACCTCTGTTAAAAGGATTTAACATATGACTGTTAAGTCAACCTCTGTTAAAAGGATTTTGACTGTTACAATGGTTAGAAAGTAGCAGTAGTATTGATCTGAAAAACATACAACTCACTTTGCAAATATCAGATCTGATTCCATATACAAATGTTGGTTTACTGACTTTGAAACTTTTCCATCTCCATCTTTGATCTACTCAGAACTTTCCTTCAAGCAATCACCACACTTTTCCTTCAACCTTTTCACTTATATAGTCAATAAAACTTACTGTTCTTCTAGCATCTTCTTCACCCATCCATACTCATACCTTATGCTTCGGTTCCCTTAATATTTTCCCTCTGTTAGGTTAACTTTTTGTTTGCCGCTTAATCTTCTTTGTAGATCTTAGGGTTAGGTCAGAGTCATTGAATCTACCCGCTTCATGTTCTTCATTTCCTTTTCTAGAATCATCTCAAGTCTCATAAAGATTTACAATAAAATGTTTTACAAAGCATTAAATGCTTCCGTACAATCAATAAATAAAGTCAACACAGTTTACATAATCCAAGAATTCAAATAATGTCATCCCCTAAATGAATTCTCTTCAAATATAAAATTGTTGATGCTTGGTCAATACTGTGATCAATCACTCAGTCTCTATGTAAAATGCTCGGTCACTACTAAACTGTTTCCTTGGCAAATACTGATACTCAGCAATTTACTGATACTCGGCAATTTACTGATACTTGGTCAACACTAGATTTGGCATTCACTAACTCGGTCAACTCTGTCATAACTTGGCTTAAACATGATTTCTTCATTTTTGCTCAGTTAATAAGCCTACCACTTTAGTCTTCAACTTTTACTAAGATAAACAATACATTATCCAAAGATGCACTCTAAAACAAAGCATATATCTTTATACACTTAAAAATGGCTTCATTAATAAATGAAATATTTATTATTTAATTGATATTGACTTGATAAATTAATTAAATATTTATTATTTAATTAAATATTATTTCCTCTATTTATTAAATAGATTATTCAATTTATTTAGTAAATTCACTATAGTCTATTCCTCTAATCTAAGTCTTCTAATTAGTCTTATTAAAGTGATTAAATTAAATATACAATCACCTAAATATGACTAAGTCCCCTAGTCTACCTCACTTACCTAGTCACCTGACACATCACTTTGGCTAAAATAAATCATTATTATTAATTATTTATTGGTAATTATCCTCACCCACACATGTCCTATCTTTAAGGGCTATGTGGCCTCATGGGACTTGGTCTCATGACCACATGTCCTCTCTTGAACCAAGTCAAGAGACATTTCCTATTCTTAAGGGGCTTCTCAAGCCACCTCTAAGGGTCAAAGGTGACTCATGGGACACTTGTGCCAAGAGTCCTCATGAGGAAAAACTCCTTCCCTCTTCCTCTTTTTGGTATTTGTAAGACACTTGACACGTGTCTTTCCCTTCCACCTTGTTCTCCTTCATGTCAATGTGAGAGGAACATCATCCCTATTCTTCCTCTCACATTCCAACTACATCCCCTTTCTCTCAACTCCTTCAACCAAGTCAATCCTAGCCCTAAGATCTTCCACCTTTCATTTTCCACCATAGGATTGTGCCACCTAGGCTTAAATCCTTCAAAACTCTATAAATTTCCCCTTTGTGAGCTAATAGGTATTTTTATAATCAAGCATTCAAGCAACAGGCAATCAAGCATTCAAACAATCAAGTAATCAAGCATTTCAGGAGCTTCTCATTCACCATATTTGCATAATTAGGCTTTCATTTTGCATACATTCAATCATCAATCTCCAAACATTGGTATCATCTTGGGCAAGAGGCTTCATTTGGAAATCTGAGAGCTCAACATCCTCAAGAAATCAAGGCTAGGAGGGAAATTGAGACAAGCTACATGGTAGGTGAAGGTAAAACCTTGTTTTAGCTTCATTTTTAGTGTATTCTTCATTGTTGTTTGCTAATTAGTTTGATTTATTAATCTTAGAATAGTTAATTTATCATTTAGAGTAGTTAGACATGTAATTTACATAAATTTTTGGCACCCACCATGGGGCAACCCACATTTTTAACATTTTATTTTTAGTTTTTCGTGTGCAGATTTTTCTACAGGGCGTTTCTGTGCATCCATTCTGACATTTTCTGCATTCTGTCTTTTTCATTTTTCGGTGCATTTACTATAAGTTGCTGTGCTTTTAACATTTTTGGCTACACATTAGTCATTTTTGCACATTTACACCATCACATTGTGTATTGGTTTATTCCTGCTATGCATACTTCATTCTTGCACATCCATTCATCTGTTCTATGCATCTTATTACTATTTCTAGGCATTTGTTTTCTAGAGTAGTTGCATTCAGTTTTATAGTTGTTTTGATTTTTAACTAATCTTTTAACAAGTTTTTGTTCATTTTGGTAGTCTTTTAGGCTATTTTGTAGGACGTTGTTCTTGAAGACCCCATTGCCAAAATTTCTAACAAGTTTGTTTGCAGTTTTCTAAGGGGTTTTGCACAATAAACCATAATTTCATTTGGGCTTTAAAATAAGACATGTTTTTCAATTTCATGTGTCTTCTTTAGAATAGATTTTGTGTCTGTTGTGTTTTTCTTAATAAGCTATCTATAATCCCAAAATTATAGCAATGTATCCTCTTCCCTCGCTATTCATGGACCTTGGGTGTAAGAGAAATTGTTATAATTTTTAGAGGGCGGTCTTTGGTGGGAAAAGAGGTACTCACCCCAAGGAACGACCCAACTAGTAACAGGCTAAAGCCAAGCCCTTCCAAACAGGTATATAAAAAATGCTAATGTGATTAGTCTCACATTAGATAGGTATGAATTCGTTGTGGCAACCAAAATCTCCTTCAGTACCCCAGTGGTGCATTAAAGTCCTACTTAGTAGAGGTGAAAGCCTTGCTTTGAAAGGATTGGGAGAGCCCCCTTAATTGGGAAAATGACTTGATCACAACCACCTGAACGAATGTCCTTATTAAATACTTTTGTATAGTGGCTAAAAACCTTCTATTTGCTGGCTGAAGGGGTCACCCAAGCCCATGAAGAAACCCCACATTACTCATGGTTCATAGTAGAGATAGTAGTTCTTTGGGAAGTAATGACCCATTGAATTCAGAACTTGGTGTGCCTGAGAAGTGAGTGCACTGTAAGGAGGAGCCCATGCCTCCAAGTTTCTAGGCTATCCACTATGGATTTGCGTGGCTGGATTTTATTATCCTAGTGGGGATTTAGCAAATATTGTCTTTGCCAACCTTAGGATTGTAAGGATGTTTGTGCATTCATACTAGATTAGATTAGATCAAAATCATTTATGTCTTGCGTGTGTGTGTTTATGCATTTTCTCTTTGCCAAAAACCAAATCCATTAGAAAACCAAAAAACTTCAAATTTGCAGTCCAAAATCATCAAAAATTCAGAACCTGTGCATATATCACATCTTGTTGTGCATTTGATCACATTAGATGTGCATCTATTTAAACTGTCTGCGCTTTTTATTTTTCTAGTTCACATCTGTCAGACATTTTTGCACATTTATTCCAATTTTCTGTGCATTCATCAAACTGTCCTGTGCATTTGTCACTGTGCATATACAACAGAAAGCATTTCCACAAGCTTTGAAATTTTCACAATCACTTTTTTAGATACCCATTTTCATCCTTAGTCAGATTTTGGAAAACATTCATGTTATATAGACCTTTGATCTTTAGTTTGACCATTTACATCAATTTTCATCATCCTTCCTTCACCAAAAGTCATCCAATCATTTCTTCTAATCCTCTAAAATTCCAAGTTTAGTGTTGAAACATCATCTTATCTATCATATTTTGATCTTTGTGAGTTTATCTTATTAGGATCTATCATCCTTAATCAAACTTACTTAGGTTATTATCTCTTGATTTTTCTTTGTCATATCATAGTGAAATCTATACCACCTATTGACTTAGATTTTATCAAGTTGTCTTATCACTTTTCAACACTTTTCAATATCTTTTCTATCAAACACTCTTTCCATATCTTTTCATCAAAAATCATTCATCCCACAAATCAATTTTCACATTTTTATGGTTCAAACTTGATCTTAGAAACTTAAACAAACCATTGATTTAGAATCCCTAGACAAGATGGAAGGAAACAAAAGCAATGAAGAAAATCCTCAGTCTGGAATTCCTAAGAAAACTTCACTTTTTACATCAAAAGAGGAACCCACAGATCAAGAACTTAGGGATGCTACACAAGATCCTAGATTTTATAATGTCATGGAAAGACTCCTAGACATTGATAGAGAGATGTATTTTCTCATGCTTTCTCAACAAGGAGCCAAACTACCAACTAATTTTGATGTTTTCCATCTTAGAGAACCACCTAATACAAACAATCAAGAAATCCCTAGTGGTTCTCAAGATACTCATGGAGCAAAGGAAACCAATCAGCAATCCAATGCTTCTCAAAACAACCAAAAAAATAATGCCTCTCAAAATAATCAGCAATCCAATGCTTCTCAGGATACTCAACAACAAAATGTTTCCCAAAACACTCAAGGAAACACATTATCTTTCGATCCTGTTCTACAAAAAATTCAGATGCTTCAACAACAAATCCATGACATTCAAACTGGATCATCAACTAAGAAGTATTCTTTGGATGATATATGTCCTTATCCTTTTGATAAGAATTTAGCAATGATTCCATTCCCTCCTCATTTTGAGGTACCCAAATTTGACAAATACAAAGGCAATTCAGATCCACAAGACCACATTCATGAGTTTTGTGCTGCTTGTATTGAAGTTTCTCACAATGACACTTATCTTATGTGACTATTTCCATGAAGTTTAGGAGGACAAGCCATGGAATGGTTCTCCAAACTACCCCCAGGCATCAAATCTTTCAATGAGCTTCTTGACAAATTTGTGACTCATTATTCATATAACATCAAACATGAAGTCACTATGCTTGATCTTTGCAATGCACATCAAAAGAATGGAGAACCCTTCCTTACTTTTTTGCAAAGATGGCATCAATTGTTCACTAAATATCCATGAATGATTCTTGAACAAGAAAAGATGGATATCTTTGTACATAATCTTACACCAGAAATGAGTCATAGGTTACAATTGTAATGTCCAAAAAACTTCAATAAGCTCATAGAAAATGGCATCAAGATTGAGGAAGGCATGGTCAGAAAAGGTGAGATAAAACTTTATTCCAAAGACAATGTTGGGTCCTCAAATTCCAATCCCAACAACTATAAAAATGACAAATCCAAATTTTGGAATAAAAACAAAAACATTGTCAATGATGGGATTGTTGATAATTGTAATGTCAAACCAACACAACCCCTTCTAAATCTCACAAGTAAGGCCAACGCTACTCAAGCTACCTACAACAATCAATCAACAAATCGAAACACCAACAAAGATTCATGTAAACCAAGATTGCCTTTTATGTCACCTCGAAGAAATTTTACTCCTTTAGGGGAATCTCTCAAATCAGCATTACAAAAGTTAATCACAAAGAAACTCATTACACTTCCTGAAACAAAAGATTTCAAACCTAGAGTGAAACCTTCTTGGTGGAATGGGAATGATTATTGTGAATTTCAAAGAGGAAAGGGACATAAAACCAATGATTGCCAATGGCCCAAAAATGTAATTCAAGACTTAATTGAAAGCGGTGAAATTGGTGTTGACGGACATACCTCAAATGAATCACATATAGCTTTCAAAGATCCACTTCTTGAGCATGAAAAAGGAGGTTATTGCAACACTAAGGGTGACAATTAAGCCAATTATAATACTATGCCCTATAGATATGTTGGTAACAAACCTAAATGTCATCCTTCTAAGTACTATGCCAATGTCATTACTATAAAGGAAAAATTAGAGAGTCAACCAGTCCATGTTACTACTCGCACTCAATCCAAGGTTACTCTTCAATGAGTCCCATCTAAGCCAAGCACTACTCAAAACAAGTATGTATATGTCCCAAAGTCTATACCAAATACTTCCAACTAGTACAATCTTTCGGAACAACTCAAGAAAACACCTACCCAGATATCCATCTAAGAGCTTTTGCACATATCCCCATCTCACAAAGATATCCTTGAAAAAGCTCTCTTAGAGACCTAGGTCCCCACAAATCTAGATCATGATCAATTTCAAGCTATGGTGGGACATTTAACAGCCCTACACTATCTATCCTTCACTAAAAATGATGACTTGGCTATTACCCAACCTCATAATGCTCCTCTACATATCGAAGTCCTTGTACAGAGTCAAAAAATTAAAAGATTACTAATAGATGGGGTAGCTAGCTTGAATATCTGCACACTGAAGTTAGTCCTTGCATTGGAATTTTTTTGAAAATGCTACCGATCCCAAAAATAAAATCACAATAAAGGCTTATGATGAAGAAGAAAGGTCATCCAAGGGATCTATTATTCTTCCTATCAGAGTAGGTCCTATAATAAAGAATTTACCTTGCCAAGTTCTTGACATGGATCTTGCTTATAACATTCTCTTGGGAGGACCATGGATTCATTCCATGCAAGCTATGCCATCAACTTATCACCAATGTTTGAAATTCCCTCATAATGGTCAAGAGATCACTATCAAAGGAGACACTAATCCTTTTCAATATTGTAGCAATGTGAAGACCTCTGATTCTTTGGTTCCCTATAATCATACTAGATCTTCTGCAACTACACCCATTGATCCTAGTAATGTCGCATCAACTTCTAAATCAAATGGGATCAAGATAGACATTAAAGAAAGAAGTATGGGAGAGTACACTTTAGGTCAAGCTCTTTGCATCACAGAGTTACCTTTATCTCCTAGATCATATGGTATATTTTTCATCACTAAACAACAATCAAAACCCCCTTCTACACTTGTTTATGACACATTTATAAGTGGGGGCACAATATCCAAAGAGGCAGCTAAGCGTAATGCTAATCATTTGCTTAAGTCACAACAGAATGAAGAGGATATCGAACATGAATATATATCACCTGATGTTTGTGGTAAAGGGTATACTTTGCTACAAAAGATGGGATACCAAGGTGCTGGACCTATAGGGTTACAAAGAGAAGGTGTTATAAAACCAATTTTCAAAAATCCCAATTATCAAAGAGACACTACAGGATTAGTATATAAAGGAGAAGGACCAAAAGAACCAAAAGGAAAAGAAAAGATCACACCTTTTCATGAGATATCTAAAGCTCCTACCTTACAATTCAGAAAGCATGGTATGTATGTAGATCCAGAGAAACAAAGGATAGCACAAGGAATTATTGATAGACTTGAGGATAATGATGATTTTGATTCTAATGATTATGAATGGGATTCATTATCTTATTATACTGAAGACATAGGAGTTGATGTTGTCCATCACTATAGTAATGATTACCATGAGGGAGAGAGCTCAAGGACTGATTCACTAGAATTGGTCCCATGTAATACTACTCTTGTCCATTGTGAGGGAAGTGAGCATTATCTTGTGACAGATAATTCAGATGAGAGTGTGGAAATAGACCTCACTGATACCATCATAAACCTTGACAACTTTTTCATCAATACCATCTCTAATTTTGAAATTGACCTGAATGATCCAATTCCCCTTGTACATCCTAAACTTATCGATTGGGATTCTCCCGATCATCCAGAACTTGATGTCTTCCATAATGATGACACAATCATTGACTATCTTGGAATTAGGGATCATTTACAACCAGGGATCACAAGTCAGGATTTCCAATAGAACTCAATGACATGGCCTATTTTGGAGAGAGTGCCAATCCTTTTAGTCATAAAAATATAAAAATAATCAATAGATCTAATGGTGAAAACCACTCAGTGGCAGTATTAGATCCAAAAATAGTAAAAAGAAAAGATGCATCTAATGGTGGAAACCTCTCTAAGGTGCCTGACGATGGAAGGATTGACACTCTTCCCAATTATCTGTATCGAGAGCAATCTGCCATCCTTATTGAACCAATAGTACCTCTTAACATTAGAACAGAGGAGTCCCCACGCATCCTTGAAGTAGCAGCATCCTTGATAGAATCAGAGAAAGAAGCTTTTGCAAAAATTTTCAAAGAGAGACAAATCAAATTTGTTTGGTCCTATGCTGATATGCTTGGGCTGGATCCTAATCTCATTATGCATCATTTATCTATTACACCAGGTGTAAAACTAGTTAAGTAGAAGCTTCGCAAGATGCACCCGTACATTGCACTAATGGTTAAAGCAGAATTGAAGAAGCTCTTAGATGTTGGATTCATTCATGCTATTGACTGTGCTGAGTGGATTTCAAATATTGTCCCCATCTCAAAACCAGACAAGTCTATTTGGATTTGTATTGATTTTCAAGATCTTAATAAAGCTTGTCCAAAAGATGACTTTCTTGTGCCAAATATTGACATTATTATTGATTTGACAAATGGGCATGAGATGTTATCATTAATGGATAGTTTTTCTAGCTATAATCAGATCAAGATTGCACCAAAAGACTAGGAAAAGACTGCTTTTACTTATCAATGGGGTACATACTGCTGGAATGTGATGCCATTTGGCCTTAAAAATGCTAGAGTGACTTACCAAAGAGCTATGACCACAATCTTTCATGACATGATGCATACCATTATGGAAGATTATGTTGATGACATTGTAGCAAAATCCAAAGATAGAGCTGGTCATTTGAGAGTGTTGGATAGAATATTCACCTGAATGGAAAAGTATCAGATTAGACTCAATCCAAAGAAATGTGCATTCGGGGTCACATCAGGTAAACTATTACGGTACATTGTCTTAGCCAAAGGAATTGAGGTAGATCCAAAAAAAGTTAAAGAAATAATGGAGATGGCTTCCCCCACTACCATCATTCAGTTAAGATCTTTGTAGGGACATCTCCAATCCATTTGAAGATTTGTTTCTCAACTAGCAGATTGAAGTCATCCCTTTCAACATTTGTTGCATAAAAATATCTTATTTCAATGGGATGATAAGTGTGAGGAAGCTTTCAATAAAATCAAGCAATTTCTGGCGAATCCTCCAACTATGATGTCACCGATTCTAGGCTAACCACTCTTGCTCTACATTTCAGCTATGGCAGTCTCACTAGGTGCTCTTTTAGCTTAGCAAGATCATGAAGGGAAAGAAAAAATCCATATACTATATCAGTTGCACCCTAGTGGGATATGAGATAAACTATTCTACTATAGAGAGAGCATGTCTGGTCATTGTTTTTGCTTCACAGAAGTGGTGACATTACATGTTGTCACATTCAATCAAGCTCATTGCAAAGATTGATCCTTTAAAGTATCTATTAAGCAAGACAACATTGACAAGCAGATTGGCTAAGTGGGTCATGCCACTTAGTGAATTTGATATTGAATATGTGGACAAGAAGGCTATCAAAGGCCAAGTGATAGTGGATCAACTAGTTGATGCTCCATTAATGGATGACAAACCTATACACATAGAGTTTCCTGATGCACACATATTGGCTTTATCTACACAAACATGGAAACTATAATTTGATGGATCATGTACTCAACAGGGTTCATGAGCTGGTATTCTCTTTGTAATGCCATAAGGATACACAATTCCAAAATCTTACAAATTGCTCTTTCCTTGTACCAATAATGTAGTAGAATATGAAGCATTGTTGATTGGGCTAAAGATGGCTTTACAATGGAAAGTAGCTAAAATAAATGTCTACGGGGATTCTCAATTAATTATAAGCCAGGTTAATGATGATTATCAGACTAAAGATGATATTTTATTACCATATAAATGTATGGTTGATGATGTATGGTGAAAATGTGACCACGCTTCTATGAATCCTTACATGCAAGAAAACTCAAGAATGAGCCCTCACAAATCGATCCATAGCTCTCTATGCATGGAGTTGCAAGATTTGCAAAATTGCTCTCAGCTAGAGCTATAAACTCATGACCTTGCTAGTCAACCATACAATGAGAGATTCACAATGAAAACAAGGGCAAGAATGCAAATATCTCCAATGAAACCAAATGTATGCAATGCAATGCAAATCTATATGACAATGCAAGTTAATCTATTGCATAAACGGAAATCTAAGCTAATATGCCATGATAATGCAACTAAGAAAGGAAATATGCAACTACAATAAAATGCAATAACAAGTCTTCAAAGCTTGGATGTAGAATGTCTTCAAAGAGCTCCAAATGACCTAGAAAACCTGTAGCATAATGAAAACTTAAGATATGAAAATGAAGAAAAGAGGTCTTCTTTTATAGGAAGTGAAAAGGAATGGACCATTATGATTAAGAGGCAAAAGACTTAATCAACGGTGGACAAAAAAAGAAGCTTGATCCTTGTGCACAAATATCCTCCAATAGGAAAATAGGAGTTGACTTTATGTCCATATGAGACAAAAAGTGCTTTTTCCTTTTTATAAAATAAGAATAAATGTTTTATTTGTGCAACTTGGGATAAGAGGAAAAGTGGAGATTTTTTATTTAAATAAAAGGGGAGGAAATTCCTTTTAATTAAATAAAGGCTTAGGATAAAGTGGTTTTATTATTTAATTAAAAGAGATTTTTAATTAATTAAAAGGGAGCATGTTCTCTTAATTAAATAAGATTTTTATTTTTATTTCTTTTTTAATTTAAATAAGGCTCAAACCTTAGGAAATATTGAATTGATTATGATTTGATCAAGGAAATTGATTCAGGGATTTGATAAATTGAGAAATGGGGCCCAAAGTCTAGGCAACCATTTTAGGGTGCATACATTTGCCCCTCTTTGACTAATGTGTGATCGATCTAGGAACACATGTAGTCAAAGTGGAATTAAAATGTGAGATCGATTTGGGATCACAAAACAACTCAGATGTGAGGTTGATTCGGGATCACATCCGGACAAAACATAAACAAAGGATTCTGGACATGAGGTCGATTCCGGATCATATCCAAAATAAGAGATAAGAATCTCAAGCTTGAGCAAAAAACTCATAGAAGGATAGCTGAATCAAGAAAATCAAGGAATCAAGGATTAAAATCCAATATATACTGCCCCCTTAGAATCAAAATTGAAATCAGATAGAGGAGAACATGAAATTGATAAACTTGATCAAGTCATAATAAATCATAATCAAAGGGTGGAGCATGATAGGATAACCATCAAATAGTGAAGATATGCCCCAGGTTGACGAGGTTTGACTGAAAAAGATATAGGATAAAGATTAAGTCAAACCTTAGAGAAAGGAAGCAAAAGGGGTGAATGAAAGACTAGAAGTTTGGAAGACATGGAAAGGAAGAAATTCCATCAAAGATCAAAGAATTATGCCTCAAAAGGTCAGTCAACTACGTAGAAGAATGAGAAAATTTGGAAACGCGACTCAGATTTTGATTTCAAGTCTGAAAATGGATAGAAAATGATGTGATATGAAAGACCAGAAATGAAAGACGTGATCAAGAAGAATCAGAAAATGAGCACAATTGACCAACTAGTCCATAGATGATAAGGAGAGCTCTCTCCATATGCAAGATGCAAAAACTAAACTATGATGAACCTAAGAATGCAAGCTTCTATGAAAGTGGTTGACTTGCAAGGTCACAACGCTTATAGACATCTAATTATCATCATCGAGCATTATTGGTAGCATCGTAAGATCATACAATGCACACTAGCATAACTATGTGGATATGAATATGATCTTTATTAGATAGAAATGTGGAAATCCCACCTAGGCATCAAAGACATGTAGGTCCAGATGATTAATGCAATGAGATCACCTAAGTTTGATATGGCGAGATTATGCTTGTATCAAGACACATGAAAGTCAAGATGACTAGAAGCATGCACTCGCAAAATAGTCAAGGATAATACCTTGTCAATCCATAGTGTCAAGTAAGACCAGCATAAATGCTCATGACAGTTAGGATCAACAAAATATACCCATAAGCAGATAAATAAATAAAACATGTTCTCATACCCTCAGTCTTCTAGCTATGCATCATCGAAAACTTCTCAGGGAGAGACCACTCATGAAAGAAATCCTCATAGATAGCACACAAAGAAAAATAAAGTCAACATATCTCAACAAGTTGATTGTTTAAGTGTGTGTGTGTTGGTCATAGAATCAAACATTAAGTATCACATTTGCAAATGAGCAATGTCGCATCATACTAGACTGGTGGGTAAGACATCTGATAAGTGTTGAGAAACACTCGACGCTAGGGTAGTTTTGAAAAACACAGTTTGGGGTGGTGTTGAAAAACACCTGTTTGGGGTGGTGTTGAAAAACACTAGTTGGGGTGGTGTTGAAAAACACCTGTTGTGAAATGCCCCAAGAGACAAACGCCACTAAAGGACCTATGCTAACAGTTATGCCCCCTAGACAAAGATAAAGACCAATTCCAGACCAAGTCAAATAAGGTCAAGGCATGATGTAGAAAGGCTTAGTGTCAAGGATGCATGCTAAAAGACACGGGTGCAAAAGGCCTCAAGTAGCGCCTGTTTCCAGGTTTTCACCACTTGGAATCTTTTTTCATTTTTTGATTTTTTCAATTTTTTTGTATTTTTGCTACCAAGGCACCTGTTTCCAGGTTTTCACCAAGGCACTTTTTCTTTTTTCTTTTTTAATTTTTTAATTTTTTAATTTTTTAATATTTTTTCAAGACTTTTTATGCTTTTTAGGATTTTTTCAGCATCATATATCAATTTTTTTGGTATTTTTTTAAGGACTTTTTATACTTTTTAGGATTTTTTCAGCATCATATATCAATTTTTTTGGAATTTTTTTAGGATCATAAAATATGTACAAAGGATGCCCCCAGATAGAATAGGCATCAAACTTCCAAGCAAGATTACATCATGTAGTCCCAATGTCTAGGAAGGTGGAGAACAAGAGGGATTAGCAAGCTGGTGGGAGACAAGAGAATGAAGGAGAATGAAGGGAAGAAATCCTCAAGGTCAAACTCCTTAAGAGTACCCAAGCTAGGGAAAAAAATTGTCATGTAAAGCACATTTGGACAAGCAATGAAAGGCCAGCATAGGATAAGTCACAAAAGTGCACTGCAAAAGAAGGAAAGGATGCAGTCCAAAGGAGTAGACATGTCAAGAGGCTTCATAGCATCATTTTTTACTCTTTTTTATTAGATCAAGACCAAATGGGAAAAGCAATAGTGAAAGGCTAGAATGAATGGAGGAAAATAAATATAAAGGCTAAACATGAAAGGAATGAAAGAAAGATCATCTTAAGATAGCTCACAAGATAGCCAATTGTTCGCGTATAGGTCAACCTTGTCAAGATCAAAGAGAGAAGATGGAATGGATGAAAGTTGTAGAAGAACTATGCATGATGCCTGATTGCTAGGTTTTCATCATGGTACTTATCCAAGGTGCCACAAGGGAGTGGTTTTCACCATAGGATGAATTTATTTCTCTTTACTTTTGCTACCAAGGCGCCTATTTCCAAGTTTTCACCATGGTACATTTTTAATTTTTTCTTTTCTTTTTGAATTTTTTTCTATTTTTTTGAATTTTATAATTTTTATTTGGAAGAAGGAAAGCTTTTTAGATAATGCTCCTTGAAAGGATAAACCATGATATGCCAAGGATTCAAAATGATATGCTCAAAGATGATAATAGGGAAAGGGAGATGGAATAGGAAAATGGAGGATAAGGTTTTATGTAAAGCAAGTGAGATTAGAAGATAGGAGGAATAGGCAAATGAGAAAAAATGATAGAAGGTAGAAGGATAATGAATGGAAGGATTGTGAAAGGGTAGATGGAAAGAAAGGTAAGATCAATGTCAATACACACCTTGAAGGGTGGCGTAAACCATATTCTAGACCAAATGTGAACCATATTCTGGTTCATTATTGCTATCTGACTCCTCAAAGAGAGGATTGGTGTGCTTGTTATAATTCTCAAATGTGAATGGAGGAATACAAGAAGGAATATGGAAAATGTGTAGTAGAGGTTGTGGTTCAGGCGCATGGAATGGAAGAATATTTTTGGAAAAAGATGAAGTGGAAGCCTTTGGAAGCTTGAATGTCAACTTCACTTTTTGTTCAACATAAGACTCTTTCAAGAGAGACTTTGGAATCCATATAGCTTTAAGCTTTTTATTTTCTTTTGATGTGTTAGAGAGAATATCTTCAATGATGGATTTTGGAACTCATATTTGTCTTGTAGTTTTCTTCTTAGATATCTCTTTTGACTTTATAACTCCATATCGATTAGAGGAGACATGGTGATCTTCTTTTTTTGATGGATTCTTGTATTGCTCCTTTTTCTTGTATTGACCATTCAAGTTACTTCCAAAAGACTTGGGACTTGTGGAAGAAGAAGGAGGATATGACTGGTTTAGATGGGTGGGTGGATGAAAATGATTCAAGGGTATGCATCTATGTTGATCTTGAGGGAAGATAGGAGATGGAGGGACATAAGGACCCAAAATAGATGATGAATTAGGAGAATTAGGAGGGGAAAGTGAAGGGAAATAAGCGCCCAAGATGGAAGGAAGATGTGAAGCCCTTACTATTGGTGGAGGAGGTCCAAGGATGGACATGGAAGACACAAAAGGATAATCAATAAGTTCATCAGCATCTATATGACAACCAAGGACATCAGCATCTTTAGAGTGAGCATTAGAGTTTTCAACAGGATCATGCACATCTTGAATAGGAGCACCTTCTTTGATAGGATCATTCATAGCTTGCAAGGATTTAAGAAGAGTAGAAAGCAGAAGTGAACATGGAGTGGTAGAACAAGAAGATGGAAGACTTTGATCTTGACAAGGATCGTTGGGTAGCATAAGCATATCAACTTTCTTTCAATTTTCAATGGGATTTACATCAGAAGTAACAACACCATTTTTAATAACCTTAATGGAAGTATCATCTTTGGAAAGCGCAAGTGTGGTAAGGTTATTTTGATTATCAATAAGCTCAACAGTGTAAGTAGTAGCTTGATCTTGCTTAGGAGATGGTGGAATGAATGTGAAAGAGCGTAGAGGATCAAAAGAACCATGAAATGGAGGAGATACATCATGAAGAGAATTGGATGATATGGAGGGTTCCTGATCTTGATCTTTATTTATATTCTTTTCTTTATCATTTTTAGAGTCCTCTTGACATGGAGCCACTTCTATGGACAAGGAAGCATGTTGGAATTGTATGGAAGACTTTGGAGGAGATGCTGAAAGACTAGCTGAAATAGACATTATAGCATTTAAAGGCTTAGTCTCTTTAAGTTTAGCATTATTGAAAGTATTTGCAGCCAAGTGAAGGTTGGCTTGAGTATCTTTAAGAGGTGGCCCTTGAGAATAACTATAGGGAACCGCATGGAAACCCTTAGGATCTTTGTTGGATGAAGGATTTATGAAAGATTTGGAAGACTCAGAAGCTTTAGGAAGTGTGTGGGTATTGGAGGAAGTAGGGGATGGAAGGGAACCATCACAAGATAAAGGTTAAACATTAATATGATCTTTCTTGAGAGCGCAACATTTATTTTCAGCATGAGAACTTTTAGAGGAGAGATTCTTTTGACGTTTGAAATCAGCGCGGTAGATTTTCTCTTCCTCAGTAGGAATATTATATTGTTCACAAAAATCATCAAAGAATTCTTCAAATTTAGAGTCATATGGATCACCATCACAGTCTACCCAATACGACTCCCCCTTAGAAATCACAAGTGTACCATGAGAATGATGCTTAGGAATAGAAGTTTCATGGGCATCACTACACTGTCCATCATCATAGTCATCATAGTCATCATAGGTGGGTGTGTCACTCTTTGTGGAAGAGACATTATAAGGACTATCACATTGCTCTTTATGGTATGTCTTCTGAAGAGAAGTAAGACTCTTGGGAAAAGTAGAAGAAGAATGAGATCGTGAAGAAGAGAAAATTGAAGACTTAGTGGAAGAAGAAGACTTGGATAATGAAGAATGTGAATAATGTTTAGAAGAGTCATGGTAAGATTTGGAAGATGAGGAAGAATGAGAAAACTTAGATGATGAAGAACATTTAGAAGAAGGAGGTTGTGATATGATCATGTCTATGATCCTAGCAAAGGCATCTGATTTAATCATCTTTTCCTTTATTTTTGCCTTAAGTTTATCACCCATGAGATATTTGGAAGGACTATTGGAGGAATAAAGATACTCTTCAAATTGAGCAATGAGTTCAAGATCATCTATTCTCAAGAGAGATTCCTTAACAAGATAGTTGAAATTCATGGTTCTAGAAGAGGAGGAATCAATCATGGAAGAAATGAATAAATGAATAGAAGAAAGTAGACTAGATAATAAGAGAAAAAGAATTGAGAAGAAGAAGAAGAAGAATTTCCCCTGGGAATAGAAGACTTCAGAAGAACATGGGAAATGGAGAAGAAAGAAGAAGACTAAGAGTCATCTTGTGCAATTGATACCATAACGTTCATTGAGATGTTGAGCAACATGACAGCACCCAGGATTTGACAACTAGAGGTTGTTTCCCTTGACTAACTTGGTATCTTGTTGTAACTGACATGAAAGAAAGAGACTCTAGGTGATAAGTCAATCTCTCAAAGTGTCAATGCTAACCTAGGCTAATTAAGATTCTCTATTGTCCAAAGAGAAAATGAAAAGATAGAAAATAAAAGGCATCACCAACACTGTCAAAGAGGTGCTTCAAATCAAAGGGTGAATACCCTTGCACTTTTGAATCAGGAGGTTGGACTTAGCCAAAATTGAAATTGAAATTGAGATATATGAAAAATGATTTGGACAATAGTAGGATCAAAAATCCCCAAGGGTGTAATCAATGATTCTAAAGACAAACTGTTCACTAGGAATATCTCTCTAACTTGACAAATTATTTTCAAGGTAACCTTATAAATCAATTAAGATGATCCCTAGAAGGCTAAAATTAGAAATTTGCAGTCAAGACAAGTCTCTAATGACAAGGTAGGAAATCAAGCAAGTTGTGAAAAGTTGGTGTTTCAACTCAGGAACTCAGTTTGTTTTAAAAGATCAAGTAAGTACATCAATAGATTTTCATCATTGAACAGGCACATAAGACAGCAACCAAGAAGTTCAAGCAAATAGTCTTCAAACAATGAGTAAGGGACAAAGCAATCTTGCGCATGAATGGAGATAGTGACTTAGTATTCCTACTCCTTAAAGGTTCTACTTGTGTATGTTCTTGAAGATTTTTTAGCAGGCACTTAGAACACAAAAACACCTTATCAAGCTGTCTACAAGGATATACATGGCTTTTCTAAGGAGTCCTCAATATACGCAAGGTACGTGAGGCCCAAATCCATAGATGAGAAGAATCTAAAATCACACAGCTGGGGGGAGACGCTAACCCAAATCTCCTCCTTCACTTCTCAAAGGTATAAATTTCTTTGAGGCTTAGCCAAGAGTGATATCAAACTCAATTCCCAAGAGAGGTGTCTTTCGATTCACCTCCTACTATTTATACTCTGCCAGAACATAGGAGTTAAGGTCATCCCAGTCTATGGTTCTGGGGCTTATCAGTTGTCTACACCTGAGGGAGATCCCTTGGATGAACCTCTTAATGAAATACATCTCAAGAAGTTCTATCCCTAAAATCCCAATGCAAGGGGCATGTATATAGTATGTATATAGATCAAAAGAAAAAAGCAAAAAACATCAAAAAAATCAAAAAATCAAAAGAAAACTGTAATATTTAAGCATGTGGTGAAAACCTAGAAATAGGCATTATGTGTATCAAGTTAGCTCCTCTATCTATTAGGATTCTTCTAGTGTGTCCATCCATTGTATATATCCATAATAAAATGGCTAGTCAGTCATCATTCCCGCCATGTATATATCATAATAAAATGGCCAATTCATACACCATCCATTGTATTTACCCATAATAAAACCCCATCATAGCTTGATCTTTTGTCTTGGTCTTCATCCTAGTCTTCTTGTGTCCTTCTTCATCCATAATAAGTCAGTCCATCACCTAGCTGGGGGCATGTCCTCAACCTAGTTTGGGAAGTGGATCTATGATAGTCATGACTCTTAGAGGACAGAATGGAGTATTTTCACCAGACAAGAAAACACAATCAAACATTCTTCCACAATGGTATCTTCATGATGAATCGAAATCTATGATCTTTCTTTCGAAACATGGCTGCTTATCTATCATTCTTGACTATACACTATCACTGTATCTTACACTATCTTTTGGCAAAAGAAATGTATATTCATGGCATGCATGTTAGAATGGTTTGTTGTAGATTATGCATTCATATCTGGATTTCATTATTATCATGTTTCCTATGCTATTCCAGGATATCTTTGAAATGATTTTAAAACTCCTATATGTCATTGATTACAATAGCCGAGATGGGGCATGGTATTTTCTTTGATTTCTAGTTGTGGGGTATTCTCCAATGAAATTGAAGGAACAACTAATTGGGGTGTCTGTGCATAAGTTCCTTCATTAGTTTAATAGTACTGACAACAAATAAATCATGTTGTTCTACAAATTCTATTAATGGTGATACGCCAACACATACCTCGACTCCAAATATTTGTTCCTCGATGGAGGGGGGGAATATTCCTTGTCTGTTATGCAAATGAAACTCAGGTCATCTCGGTTCAATTATACCTAGATGCTTGTCAAGTTTTCTATATTAAAGTCCATGCAAGAAATACTCAGGTCATCCTGGTTTAATTATACCATGATGCTTGCATTTCCTTGCAACATAATGAGCTCAATGATGAAAATCAAATTCCAGTTATTATGAAGTTCTAAGATGTTACCTGAATTTTTGGAGATACTCATTTCATATTTCATTTTGCATTGCATTTTACCAACTCATGACTTGCATCTCAGTGCTCCTTTTATAGGGATTTGTAGGTTATCTTTCTTATTAGGTTATATGTTTCTCCTAGTCCATTCTTCTTGTGTCGAATATATTTGTTATTTACGTTGAGGGTATTTGGACAACAAAAACATTAAGCATTTATCTGGTATCTTATCATTTGATGTAAATCATTTAGACTATGCATAATCTTCATTAGGTGTGTTCATCTCTATATATTAATCATTTATTATAGCTATCATTTTATCTCGTTATCTTTTTATCATATTGTACATTATTGTAATTAATTAGACTATGCATAAACTTCATTAGGTGTGTTCATTTGTATATATTGATCATTTATTATAGCTATCACTTTATCTCATTATCTTTTTATCATATTGTAAGTTATTGTAATTAATCATATTAGGCACATTTTCAATCATTTACATATACTATCATTTGCATTACATCTTTCCTTCATTTATCCACTATTTCCATCATTACATTAGTAATCATTTAAGACATGCATTCATAATCAATATAATCATCACATGTTAAGCTTATTGTTGTCATATTTTTACACATTTTGGAAACCTAATTACTAGATGAGCTATGTACCCTAGTTTGCATTATTAGGTGATCTAGATTAAAATTTGTGTTCATTCATTGCAAGTACATGAAAGGAAAGAGATAAATTACTATAGCTAAGGATTACATATGCCATATCCTGAATATGCTATACAAAAAAGAGAGAACTGAAAACAAAACATTCATATGAGCTCACACATGTTGTGAGCATAGCAGATGCAAGAATTGCATAAATAAGTACAAATATAAAGAATTAATGAAGCTAGATGCAGGGGTACTAGACATTGCCTGGTAGGGAGTTGATCTTCTATGTCCCCGGTGTGCTCCTGTCATCCTGAACCTGCAGAGAGAGAAACAAAGGCATTAGATCCAATGGATCTAAGCAATGAATGGTGCCACAACATCTATAAGCATGCATACGTTTACTCAGTCATGCACCTCTGACACAGGCTGTGCTCAGGGAAGGTGCATGAGAGGAGCCCCTAGAAATAAATAAAATACCATTGTTTTTTACTAATATGTTTTTTCCATGTGCAGAGATAGAAGAAGCTAATTCATAACAAATAGTAGATTACCGGGATCTAGATGATTGATGATGCCCTATGATTTGGGCTCTATCGGGAGGATCTCAAATTTCTTGGAGAGAGACCACATCATAGGCCAAGAACACCCATGATCAGTATTGAGTTTCCTAGTACCCTACACTGAACCGGTGAGGGTTTTCAGAAGCTCTATTCCCACAGATTTTTTGGCAACCCTAACCATCTCAAGGAGAGGCACTAATCATATAGGGGGCATTCAGTGGATGGTAGTATCAGTGAGACATAAAGCCAAATCAAATAAGCATGGTGAAAATAGGGCATGAACCAGATCTAAGAACATTCATCATTAGCATGTTGATGGTACACAAGTTTCATATGTTCAGAGAAAGTAAAACATAAAGGTGCTTCAAAGCTAACTCAATGCATTAACATTACAATATAGGTGTACTTTAAATCTGCCTTCTATGCATAATGTTATGATGCTATATGTTAAATTTGCATTGTGAAGCAAATACATGGGGGCTTCAATTATGAATTAGCGATAGTTCTTTCTATGATAGCATGTCATCATGTGGAATAATAATATACAGTAGCTCAAATGAGGAAGCCCAACATGTTAGGATACCACAACAAAGATACTTGATGCCAATACAATATCATATCAGCAGGGCACATTAATTGCATTTCACTAGATCAAGTACAGAGAACCTATTTCATACAGAAGATGTACAATCTGCATACAATCTGCATTGCTATAGTATCCAAGTATGAAAGAAGTGAACAGAGATGGTACATGGCCCCTAAAAATTTCTCATGGGTTGGCCATTTAGTTAAGCATAATCATGCTTCATATCAGTAGCATAGTTTACATGCTCGGGCTAGAATACATCAAAACAGTGAACATAGATGAAATATGCATGGGTTTCAAACGATGCGCTGTTAAGAAGTAATAGTGCCTTACCTTCAATTCAAAAATGTAAAGGAGATATAATGGCATGCTTTCTATCAGAGAAATGGAATACAAAGAAACAACGAATATATAAAGCATGTTAGCCAACATCAACACCAGTGTGCAGTAACAGTGAGCAAGCTCATGAGCTGCTGAACAATAATGTTCTAATTCAAGCATCAACTATGTAGTACACACAAATAATAAGCTAGCAAGCCTGTGCATCAACCATGACAAAGAGAAAAGCAATAAATAGTAAATGCTACATTTTTTAGGCCAGCATTGAGCATGAGGAGATAACAGCAACATACAGTAATTAAAACAATACCATAACAGCTGGATACCAATGCTCAATACCACAGTATTTTTAATGCTCGGCATGATGTTTCAACAGTGAACCTCAAAACAATAGTTAATGCATATTGATACCCTCGGTTCAAACAAGCAGATGCCACATCAAACTTATTGACAGTTTCATTGATGCCATCTATGGGTTAGAAAATAATGAAATAAGAACCCGCAAGCAAAGCTATCAAAATGGAAAAATAATACCATGCCCAGGGTGCAATACAATAAAGGCAACAACAAAAAATGATGCTACATAATCGGTGCCCTAGCTCATTAACCAGCTCACAAGGACCAAGTCAAAATGGAAAGCAATAAGCATGCTCAGTGCCATGAGTATAATCCAATACAACAAAATCAAAAACCGTGCCCTAGCTCTCAAATAGCAAATACAATAGTGCCATCAAGGGTCGCATTCATGTTGGATGGAGAATACAGAGAAACCCTTGATGTGATGCCCTAATCTATGCCATGGGCTATGAAGAATAGTAGCATTCAAATATAATAATGCTCTGGCTCATTTCGAGGTCAAATATGATAACAGAGTAATGCTCATGGTGCCCTTGTTAATGCAGGAAGGAATACAAACAAAGGTGCCATTATCCTCCAAATGGATGTAGATCAACACATTAAAACAGAAACAAAAAACATGATGCTCAAGTTTCCAAGTAAGGAAAGATGCAAGATTCAGAGTGAAAACAATAATTGTCTTGATGCCATGCCACAATATTACAGAGCCTTTAGAAATACAAAGAACAGTGCTATGTTAAAACCAGTGCCATGATCAATAACAGAGCTTTTCGAGATATGCAAGGAAGAGAATGAATCGATTGAAGTGCCTATCTCAAGTATCTTTTCCAGGATCATGATGTTGTTTCCTATTTCAGTTATGGAAGTTGCTATCGGGAGCTATAGAGGATTTAGAAAGTGCCAGATGCCGAGATTAAAAGCCATAGTCGTTGTGTTCCCATTCTCAATGAGGGTTTTAATTATAGCATCTTTATTTTATGTCTCCCCTTTTTAGGGTTCCTTTGATATGATTTTCATGGGCATGGTTAGATATTTACTAATATAATTATCTTTCTTTAGGTAATTATATTAATTATTGGATGCCCTAGGTTTTTCTCATTTAAAGTCATTGTTGATCTACATGGTAAATGTTATATTTTAAATATCATGTATTTAGCATGCGGGGGGGGCGGATATTATTTTTAGAATATTCATATGTTAGGTGGGCCCTAGGTTTGAGTCTATTCTTGTAATGTGGATATGTATAAAAATGTAAATATTTTAGGTTTTCTCCTCTTTTGAGTTGAGATCACCTTTAATATATTTAGAATCCACTTAGTTTTAATAGAGGGGGAATATTTTTAAATGTTATAAGTCAATGCAAGAGCCTCATTGTAAGGTATTTTGACAGGTGGTGTTCTTATAAACCACTGTCAGAATATCATTATTTTGCATGACTTAGTGGGTCTTGGGTCCCTCTTTGACTAGTCTAATTTAGGGACTCCATTTTTTTCCGTCCCCCCAAGATTCTCAGGAATTGGGCATCCGAATTTGTGAAGTGTGATCATGGTCCTAGTGGTAGAGATTTTCTATTCTTGGGGAGGAGTGTTCTTCTTTGCAGATTCTCCAAATTTTCTATATATGCCTCTCACCTTTGGTGATTGAGGCTAGTTCTTCCTTCCCTCATTCTCACGAGGTGAATGTTGTAGCTCTTTGAGAAGCAATTTGATATTGTAGCTCCTTTTGTTCCAGCTAATAGAAAAATTGTTCCCTTATTTTTCTACAGTTTGTGAGTTGGTTGATGAACTAAGTGTTATGTATTGTGATTGATTTTGATCCTTTACATGATAGTGTGTTCATTTAATTATTTTGCAAGCATTGGTTTTCTTGGAGGTTTTCAAATCTGTGTCCATCTAACTGTGTTGAGTTGTGAAAATTATATTTCCTTCTCATTCACACTCAGCACCTAATTGTTTTTTAAAAAGAAAATCAGATTTGGAAGAGTTGTGGAGTTCTTGTTATGTGCTGGCATTGCATTGTAAGTTTGTTCTCAGTTTGTGGATCTATTCAGTTTAGTGAATCACCTAAGTTAGATTTAGTCATTTTAGTTTTATGCAATCTCTCTCTCTCCCTTTCCCTTCAAGTTCAGTTCAGTTTAGGTGATACAAACGGGGAAGCCAGCCCTTAATTCAGAGGTCTATTCTCAAGAAGCAGTCCCACATCCTGAGAGCATTCCCATGTTTCACGAGATTGCTAGGTTTTATACTTAGCCATCACGGGTGCAATCCCTAGTGACAACACTTATTAATCATTATGCATTTAATAGAAAATAAACCGTTTGCATCATATCACATAAACACTATGCATATTAAAGTAAATCATCACATCCTGCATATGTTAGTAAGCATATGTATACATGTAATCAAAACAAATAATGATAGAACTGCATCATCATATAGAATCCATCATAATAGTCCTTAAAATAGTAAAATTTCCAAATATCTAATGATACAACATATATAACAATGTGTCCAAATGTCATGTCTATCAAGTCAATAACATAATGAAGTATAATAATACAAGCATATGTGTACAAATGGTATCTATGAACCACTACCTCCAGACTCAGTCTGTCGCTACCTACGCAATGCAATGAGACCTTGTGCAGCTGATCCACCTATACCTGAGGCTCTGGCCTGATCCCCTGACCCTGTGGGTGCTTTAGGAGGGCATAATGATACACCTCCACTGCCAGCTAGTCCCCCTCTATCATATACCATAGTCCTAATGGAAACTGAGCTATCTCCATAACTCCCAATCCACTAATATCGGGGCACTACTTGTTTGTATGCCTCTCGCCAGTAGGAAATCTCCTTCCTAGCTTGTATCATGGCTCTCAAACTATCTCCAAGGGGACCTAGATCCTCTATCCTCTGCAACTCATCTAGTAACATCTCAGACTCTCTGAGTCACTCTATAGCAGCATCCAGCTCATGTCTAAGGTCTATCATCTATTGATCCATCCTCTCAATCCATCTCTCTAGTCCAGGGACACAGTTTTCCTATACCTGTGTCATTGCTAGTTGAACTAGCAATGAATCGATATCTGGATTCTCCTCCCCTGCACCATCTCTCTGTAAATAGGGATCTTGTCCCCCGATATCCATCTCAGCCTGCTCATCATGTGCCTCAATATCTGACATCTGTACATCTTATATATCATCATGGACCTCTCCACCCTCTACTACTCCAACCTAGGCCAATAATACATCCACCTCATCTTGTCCCTGTCCTACCTATATAGGCACTTGTACCTATACAGCTGGTCCCTGTAATGGGGCAGCTGGTATCTATACCTATACTACTGGTACCTATGGTGGAGCTCCTACTGCTGGCTATGCTGGAGGCTATCTCCATCCCTGTCTAGCTAGAGCTGGCATCAAACACCTCTGTCTCACACCACCATCTCTCATCCGTGGTCCAACTCTCTCTCCTCTCCCACCATCTCCTCCATCTCCTCTCACTCCATCTCCTCCATCACCATCTCCACCATCACCTCTACCTCCTCTCCCTTGTCATCTCTTATATCACCCTTGGTGTCTCCCACAGTGTCTCTTTGTTGGATCTCTCTTTGGTGGCCTCACCACCAGATTTGTCAAGCGTGGTACAGGAAAATCTCTCAAATACTACTCTAGATCAGCAATCATCCCTGGGTCTATGACCCCCTATCTCATCGTCCAAGCCTGAAATGACATGTCAAGAAACTCCTACCTAGCTATATCAAATGAGACCATGGGCCCCCAGTCATGCCTATCCTGATGTGTCAGGGTGAACTCTATGACTCCCTATGGCATGCCCTAGATCCTACCAAACTGTCACAAAACCTAGCTGACTAGTTGTCTCTCAATGATATAAGGTGTCCGCCCTATCAACCATCGTGACTCAAAACAAAAACCCAGCTATCTCTCATCATCCCAGGGCTCACACCCTAGGTAATGTCTCCATGTGACTATATCCAAAGTGTCAAAAGTGTACCGCCAAAACTCTAAGTGTCCCAGTTTTTCCTGAGACAAAACTGATGAATACAAATGAATATACGGCTATCCTGCACCACAAAATCTGATCACTACTAGCTGTGTAACTACAATATGCTCCCATGCCCATACATGGAGCAATATGACACCAGCTGATAATGATGCACCCCTATTGTACACCACATAATGAAGATCATGGTATAAATGGGCTAAAAGGCAAACACCCCAAGAAAATTGGGTCCCATCCATCATCCGCTGCAATGTGTGGCCCCAACCAACTACAAACCCATGTGACCTATGATCAGGGCATACAAATCCCACAATCACTCCTACTAACACCACTAGTAGAGGCTCATATAAATCAACCATATCCTCCCAGCTAATCTCCCCCTCCTCGATATCATCATCACCAAACATTGCTCTACACTCCCTCACTCTGTCGTGCCGGTCATAGTGTACTAACTCACCTATGATGGGAAGTCAGAGGATGTGATATACATCCTCTAGTGTCACTACCATCTCCCCTGTTAGAAGATGGAAGGTACTCATCTCAAAGTGCCATCGCTCTACCAATGCAGTCATCACGCTCAGATTTGCTTGAATCTTGGGCATGTAAATCACATGATATAAACCAGATGCTCCGATCAAGAGTTTGTCTGTCTCTAATAGTGTCGGTCTCAAGTTTTGAGTGATGGGATATCTCTCCCATGACATCAGAACATCAGTAATATCCTCCTATCCAAGTCCAAGAAAATCAAGCTATCAAATTTCAATAAACTAATCTAAACATCTATCTATCCTATTTTATCAAATACAAACATGTTTTATCACATGTTTTAACAGATGATTTTATCAATTATCTAACCATCAAGATTGGTTAATTAGCGACCATGCTATGATGTTGCCTATCTTGACCAAATCAATCAAAATCAACTACCGATAGATCAAATCATCCTATCGACATCAAGTTTGACTAATTGACTATCTCATTTGACCAAATTCTACCATCCAAAATAAATGCACAGCATAGAACCATGTATGCACAGCATCCCCTAACAATTGCGCAAATTTAAGCATTTGCACACTTTTGTTCAACATTTGCGCAACTTTCTTTAACAAATGCACAGAATCTACATATGCACGGATTTAATTCATATTTGCACAGCCTATATCTTATTTCTAAACGTATGTGCAATTACGCAACACATATGTGCAAAATTACCAATTTGCTGTGCAAACATGGAGAATTGTTGCACATATGTGCGCTGCAAATGTGCATTTATTTACCACACAAGAAAAAGAAAATTTTGAAACATTTTCTAAGGTTCAATCTAACCTAAACATGCTACAAAAGCTAATCTAACATGCTAGAAATCATGAATTCACAAAGAGGATCGAGTTACCTACCGACTCTCCTGAATTGGGTGGTCTCTGGAAGCATCTGGCCCTCTCGAAGTGATGATCTGACAACGCAAATGACATCCTGGCATATCTTCTCTTCTCTCTCTATGCTCTAATCTCCAAATGACAAGTGTGCACAATGAGCTTATTGTGGACCCCTTAGCCCTATTTATAGCCTGTGGACCCAATGTGCTTGGTGTGTGAACCCTATCTCTTGTTTTTCTTCCACTTCACCCCGTTCTAATCCATCTTTTCTATCATTCCATTTGTGAGATTGATTATCCAACTTGACAAACAAAAAAATAATTTTATATATATATATATATATATATATATATATATATATATATATATATATATATATATATATATATATATATATATATATATATATATATATATATATATATATATATATATATATATATATATATATATATATATATATATTTCAAAATTCGACTACTTCTTTTGTCAATCAATCTCTCAAGGGGGCATGCATAGGTCATATGGACATTGTCTGGGGCAGGGGCAAAAATACCTAAAATTTTCTTTGAAACAATGTGGCATACACATTATTTCAAAGAGGGGCAAAATGTATACACTTAAAAATAGCTTCTTTAATTAATTAAATATTTATTATTTAATTAAATATTATTTCCTCTATTTATTAAATAGATTATTCAATTTATTTAGTAAATTCACTATAGTCTATTACTCTAATCTAAGTCTTCTAATTAGTCTTATTAAAGTGATTAAATTAAATATACAATCACCTAAATATGACTAAGTCCCCTAGTCCACCTCACTTACCTAGTCACCTGACACATCACTTTGGCTAAAATAAATAATTATTATTAATTATTTATTGTAATTATCCTCACCCACACATGTCCTATCTTTAAGGGCTATGTGGCCTCATGGGACTTGGTCTCATGACCACATTTCCTGTCTTGAACCAAGTCAAGAGACAGTTCCTATTCTTAAGGGGCTTCTCAAGCCACCTCTAAGGGTCAAAGGTGACTCATGGGACACTTGTGCCAAGAGTCCTCGTGAGGAAAAAGTCCTTCCCTCTTCCTCTCTTTGGTCTTTGTGAGAAACTTGACATGTGTCTTTCCCTTCCACCTTGTTCTCCTCCATGTCAATGTGAGAGGAACATCA
The DNA here is from genome assembly GCA_027943335.1 of Chamaecyparis obtusa. Taxonomy (NCBI): domain Eukaryota; kingdom Viridiplantae; phylum Streptophyta; class Pinopsida; order Cupressales; family Cupressaceae; genus Chamaecyparis; species Chamaecyparis obtusa. The sequence continues at coordinate 215,359 of BSBK01001235.1, forward strand.
TCCCTATTCTTCCTCTCACATTCCAACTATATCCCCCTTTCTCTCAACTCCTTCAACCAAGTCAATCCTAGCCCTAGGATCTTCCACCTTTCATTGTCCACTGTAGGATTGTGCCACCTAGGCTTAGATCCTTAAAAAATCTATAAAAGGAGCCTCATTTCCCCTTTGTGAGCTAATAGGTATTTTTATAATCAAGCATTCAAGCAATAGGCAATCAAGCATTCAAACAATCAAGTAATCAAGCATTTCAAGAGCATCTCATTCACCATATTTGCATAATTAGGCTTTAGTTTTTCATACATTCAATCATCAATCTCCACACTTTGGTATCATCTTGGGAAAGAGACTTCATTTAGAAATCTAAGAGCTCAACATCCTCAAGAAATCAACACTAGGAGGGCAATGGAGACAAGCTACATGGTAGGTGAAGGTAAAACCTTGTTTTAGCTTCATTTTTAGTGTATTCTTCATTGTTGTTTTCTAATTAGTTTGATTTATTAATCCTAGAATAGTTAGTTTATCATTTAGAGTAGTTAGACATCTAATTTGCATACAATATCTATTAAGTATCACTACTTAAGAGAACATGTACAGGAGAATCAAGTGAATTGAGAGTTTGTAACATCAAAAGAACAACTTGCAGACATATTTACAAAGCCTCTACTGAAGGATACATTTGAATACTTAAGGACTAGACTTGGGGTCTGTCCCCTTTCTACCAGTCACTAATGTGATCTGGATGTTTTGTCAGTCAAATCTTATTAGAAGATCATTCATGTTGATGCAGCATAGTTCACACTTTGGATCATTTCTAAGATTGTGAAAAGTTGGGAGAACTGGAACAGATTGGCATATCAGTATACAGAGATAAAGAGAATGCACCGGACAACAGAGAGTTACATGGCTACTACAAATCTGTATGTTTATTTATTTCTTTGGCATTATTGTCAAAGGGAGAGTTAAACTAATATGAAACAATATGCACTGATGAGAAACATCTATCTAAGGGAGAGACAAACTAAAAGAAAGGGAGAGCACTGAAGATCAGTTACTGAGAATAGAAGCAGGAACCTGAAAACTGAAAAGAGTATATCTACAGAATGTCAAAGCTGCATTTGTAATGCTATTGAGTAACATAGTGATTAAACATATTAAGCTAGGGAGAGCTTGTACAACATTTGTCATAGAGTTGTAGAATACATGTTTGGTATGTGTATGGTATATTTCATATTACTTGAGTTTCCATCAATGCCAAAGGGAGAGATTGATGAACTACAACTAATTAGAACCTAATTGAAGATCTATGATTAGAGATCACCGAGTTTCTGATTAGATATGTAATATTATTAAATCAGTAATATTTTTTTATCGATGTCAACTAATTTGACAACACTTATCTTGTAAGTTACAATACCGAAACATCTGTAGAAGAGGAGTAAAAGAAGATGAAGAACATAAATATCTAAATGAGGAAGATGTATATGACAGATGAGGATAAGGAATACATTGGGTAACTTATTGATGAGTCTATGACCTTATGTTATTGACTTGATTATGTTTCATTCATCTATGATGAAGAAAAGAGCTGAAAGACACAAGGTCGTGTGGTCGGTTGATGAAGCATTTTAGTACCGACTGACGGAGTGTAGTGATACTCACAATAGTATTAATCGAGCTTATGTTCACCGATGCATTTCCTTGTTAACTGAGAAGAAGAAAGGAACTAAATGATTAGTTTAGCCGATAAGGATTGATGAGCTAGAAAGTACCTCAAATTCAGTGTAAAGGATAATGTTTGTTACGAAGATTGACGGCTAGAAAAATTCAAGGAAGATCTAAAGGATGAACTTAAAATGTGTTACTAACATGAAAGTCGAGGAAGGTTTAAGCGGTAAAATCTAATGGAGGAAAAGGAAATGGTTTACTTATCTATATAAGAGACTAGAGTTTCACAATGAAATAGATGCCGAAAGAAGGAGACTGCAGAATTATCACATGAACAAGCTTCATGTATGCGTAATCAAACTAGTTAAGGAGAACCAAACTGTAGATTTTACTGAGCATCAGGAAGCTATAACCGAGTGACAGTAAGTTAATGGAAATTGATTGAAACAAAATAGATACATTGATCAGAGGATTTGAATGAGCTTAATCATGGATTTGATAATTTGCAATTGAAGTTTTTTTGTATTCAGATCAAACTGATGTTATAGTTTAACCATTGTATACAGAGAAATCTCTTAACCGAGTGGACTTGAAAGTCTTTTATGTATCATTCATTGAATGAACATTGTTATCCTGTCAACCCCATAGTGAATGTTGGTTGGACGATAACGGTTAGTGTTAAATCCTCTAACAAGGTCACACCTAACAGTGTGTTTGTAACCTTTAACAGGGTTGGGTCTTCACTGACCTCACTTTAGAAGAGTGAACAATTTTTGGGTTGCCGGTCCCAGGTGGTTTTTCCCTTCATAGGGTTTCCATGTTAAATCTTTTGTGTTATGTGTTGATTATGGTGATTAATTGTTATCATACTTTACATGTTACATGTTAGATTTGTTTGGTAATCATTATATGTCAATGATTGGTAATTGGTAGAAGCACAGACAGTATAGTATCTTATGTTACTAAGCTATAGAAGTTTAAGTAATTTTTTTTGGATTATACATTTTGATTTGGGACTGTGGATAACTGATTCACCCCCCCTCTTAGTTATTCTAACAGTAACTATTGGTGTTCCTACTGGTTTAGCATCTTCCATGCCAAATGTTCTCAATATTTCCTTAAAATACTTTGATTGTGTGATGAAAATTCCATCATTCTGTTGAATAATTTGCAATCCTAGAAAGAATTAAATCTCTCCAAACATTGAAATTTCAAATTCCTTTCTCATCTCATCAGCAAAAGATTTAAAAATATGATCTTGTCCTCCAAAAATTATTTCATCCACAAATATTTTAGCAATCAAAATAGTATCATCAGATCCTCCTTTCATGTACGAATTATTGTTTTCACTAGTTCTTACAAAACCAATACTTAAAAGATAAGTATGTATCCTTTCATACCATGCCCTCAGTGCCTACTTTATTCCATATAAAGCTTTATACAGTCTACATACTATGTCTTTCTGATTTGGATCAAGAAATCTTTCTGGTTGTTCTATGTAGACCTCCTCTTCTAGTATTCCATTCAGAAATGCTGAGCTAACATCCATTTGATAGACCTTAAATTTCTTATGTGCAGCATATGCAAGTAACATGCAGACTCCTTCTAGTCTAGCAACAGGGGCAAAGGTTTCACCATATTCAATACCTTCTTCTTGTGCATGTCCCTTGCAGACAAGTCTAGCTTTATTCCTTGTAACTTCTCCATTTTCATTCATCTTATTTCTGAAAATCCATTTAGTAGCAATAACATTCTTATCTTTGGCCTAGGTACTAATGTCCATATCTTATACTTTTCAATTTGTTCAATCTCTTCATTCATAGTATTGATCCATTCATCATTCTTAAGCACAACCTTAACATTCTTAGGTTCAAACTCACAAACTAAGCATACATTTTGTCTTACCTTACCTCTTGTCATCATGCATGCTTTCTTATCTCAAATGATTTGATTCTTAGGATGATGTCTTCTGACAAATCTTGCTAGTACTTGATCTCTTCTTTGTTCTTCATCCTGTTCAAGTTCATTTCCTTGCTCGGCATTTTCTTCCTATTCCTCAATTTCCCTTTATTGTTTCATGGTGTTATTTTCCTGATGCTCAGTCGACTCAGCCTGTGGATTTGGTAGGTACTCTAGATGTTCAACATAAACAAATCTACCATAGTCTTCCAGCTCCTTATTGCTTTCCTCATCATTTTTATTAGCAAATTCATCAACTCTGACCTTAACACTTTCAATAATCTTATTAGTAGCCTTATTTAAACACTTGTAAGCTTTACTTTTAGTAGAATATCCAAGGAATATTCCCTCATCACCTTTAGAGTCAAATTTCCCATTCCTATCATCTTTCAAAATAAAACATTTTCTACCAAGAATTTTGAAGTAACTTACACTCGGTGTGTATCCAAACCATAACTCATAGGGTGTCTTGTTTGTGTCTTTCTTTATTTGAACTCAGTTCAGGACATATACAATAGTTCTGAAAGCCTCTCTCCAGTATAAACTCACCACCTCTATTAGACCTCATTACAATAGTTAGTGAATTCATCAGAAATAAGCTCACCACCTTTATTAGACCTCAAGCATTTCAGTTATTTTCTGGTTTCTTTTTCTACTTTAGCCTTGTACCATTTAAACATTTTAAATGCCTCATATTTTTCTTTTAAAAACATAACAGTCGTCAATCTAGTATAGTCATCAACAAATAGAATAAAGTATCTATCACCATAGTAGCTTTCAGTTCTCATGGGACCACATAGGTCGATGTGAACTAACTCCAAGATTCTTTTTGTTGAAAAATCTTTACTTTTAAGACTTGATTTTGTCATCTTCGCTTTCTGACATTGATGACACATAACATGATTGGGTTTAGTTAGGCTAGGCAGTCCTCTAACTTTTCTCTTTTTACTGATCTTTATCATGTTATCAAAATTTACATGACATAACCTTTTATGCCATAACCATGCATCCTCATTTTTCACCAGTAAACAAGAAGTCTCGGCATTGTCAAGATAAAATAAGTTACCTTTTGATTGTCCTCCTGTTCTGACAAGCTTTCCACCTTCACCATAGATTCTCACCTTCTTGTTCTCAAATGCCACTCAGTGACCTGAATTGTTAAGTTGAGCCACACTTAACAAAGTGGAATTCAATCCTTTTACCCATTAAGCATTATCACATCTGATTTTATCATTAATGAATAAAGATCTTTTTCCTTTAACCATTCAAGGTGTATCATTACCCATTTTTACTGATCCTCCATTATAATGCTCAAGATGATCAAACTTATCTTCATCACCAGTCATGTGATGTGTACAACCACTATAAATGATCCAAGTATCATTTTTACTAACTTTAGAAATGAGTGATGTTTCTACATACCTTTCCTCTTTCTCTAAATCATCTTTCATTGCAACAAACGCCACCTCAATGTCATCATCTCTATCAGTGTTGTATGCACCCTAAAATGGTCACCTAGACTTTGGGCCCCCATTCATCATTTTTTCAATTTCTTGAATCAATGTTTTGCAATATTTTCAATTTAAATCAATTTCCTTGATCAAATTGTAATAAATTCAATTATTTTAATATTTCCTAAAGTTTGATCATTTTATCCTAAGCCTCATTTAATTAAAAGAAAACTTCCATTTTAATTAAATAAAATTATCTTTTTAAAATAAAATTCCTCTTTTAATAAAATCCCCACTTAAATATCTCTTTGTGTTGAAAAAGGAAATAAAATAAATAAAAATCCATTTTTCTCTCCACTTTAAACACACATACTTTTAAGGGGTGAGCCTTTTTCATCCTTTTGCCTCTTAAAGAATCTTGAACACATGGATGAACCAAGATTTAATCTCCACCATTGCTCATTTCTTTTTACCTCTTAATCTTGACTATCCGCTATCCTTTATAAGGAGCCCTCTCCTCATTTACACACATCTAGGTTTTTAAGTATTGTTATGTTGTAGGTTTGGAGAGTGATTTTGGAGAAGAATTTGAGCACTTGAGCTTGAAGATTGCAACTTCTCTTTTCTTGTCTTTTTCTCTCATGCCCCATGGCAATCTATTTAGATTAATCTTGCACTTGCATATTAGATTAGATTCATATTTACTTTCATAGATTAATCTTGCATAAGCATTTCCTTTCATAGATTAGTTTTCTTTCATGCATTGTTATCATATAGAATAGCTTTCATTTGCATTTTCATGCATACTTGATGATCATGGAGACTAGCATTCTTGCTTTTCCTCTTTCAATCTCTCATTTTATGGTGTACTTGCATGGGCACAAAATAGGTCTAATCTGAGGGCCTCCATCACAAAACCCTTGCACTCCATGAATAGAGAGCTAGGAGTCACCATTTGAGACCTCATTCTTGATAAATCTTGGATTCAATGACTCATAGAAGTGTGACAATATTTTAGCACACATTTTCAGTGCCCACCGTGGGGCAGAAAATTGCATTTCTTGCCTCTTCATTTTATTTTATTTTTCTGACAATTTTTGTGTGCTGTCTGTAATTCCATGCATTACTATTAGAAAGTCCTTGCATGAAGTTTCTCTCTATATTGCACAAAGATTTGCTGGCATTAGCACTTCTGCATGCGACAAAGGCATTTTCTTGCGCAGGCTTGTGTACTTTCTCATGCGAGCCTGTGTATTGTCTCGTGCGAACTTTCTAACATAAGAGACCTAAATTTCTAGATTTGCTAGTTTTACTTGCTATTTTCTAACATTTAATGCTTGTTGTGGTTTGTTTCCCTGATTCTAATTACTGAGGGCAACATAGCATTGGGTTGCAGATCTTTGGACCTAAGGTGAGTTGCTACAATCTATATAACATTTGGATTTTTGGGCATAAAATGAATCTCTCATGTGTCTAGCTTGAGTGCTTATTGCTTTCATAGATCACACTTCAATTTTGGGCTCTAAAAAGAACATAGATTCACTTTCTTGCATATGTGTTTCACATAGTAATTAGGCCCTATGAACACTCTTTGTGGCATTCTTGAGAGAGTGGGTTTCTTGTGAAGCTCTTCTTGATGATAGAACCCCTTGTAGGTAGGGGGGATATTGTTACTATCTCACAGTGTTACTTGGTTTAGTCCTCAACATTGATCGATACGTTCTCTCTTGGTCCCACTTAGAGAGCTCGGTAGACATTGTTGTTGACATCATGAACCTTGGTGAGGTGGTTTCAATCTTAGCATGTCAATGAACTTGCTTGCTATGTTTGGGTGAATTGAAGAGGCTAGAGGATTATGCTCTACTCCCTTTTTGGGTAGTACTAGAAAATCAGATCTTTGAATCTAAACGAAGTCCCCATGTGGTCCTTTTTGTGAGTCACCTTGTTAGAGAGGGTTAACCATAGTGGACACTCCCTTTATTGGGTAAACCATGTGGATGGAACCTCAAGTAGTAATAGCCATTTTCGTCATGGTAGCAACAACTACTATACAAATGTCCTTGTGGAAGAAATCTCTACGATTGTAGTTTCTTGTTGGGCTGTCAGATCTCCTCAACATCTCCGATTGATTCAATTCTCGGAAAGTGTCAAAACCTCAATGTGCCTGGATTGGAGTTAGCCCTCTTGAGATTACAAAAGTTGAAGAGTCAAACCATTACTAATAACCATAGTACAACCAAATTTTTACTTGCTAGGAGTATGTGTGTGATTGGAAAAACATTTTGAGAACATACACGAGTAGAATCTTTAAGGAGTAGCATACTAAGTCACTATTCTTGTTCATGTGCAAGGTTGCTTTGTCCCTTGCTCATTGTTTGAAGACATTTTTTTGCTTGAACTCTTTGATTGATGTCTTATATGCTTGACCAATGATAAAAATATGTTGATGTACTTACTTGATCTTTTAAAATGAACAAAAATTGAGTTCTTGAGTTTACAAACTTGTTGTTAAGCGGCCTGATCCTATTTTTCCACCTGGCTCTGTGCATATTCTCACACAAGCCCGGCATTTTCTCACACAATATTTCATTTTCTCATGTGATCCCTAGCATTTCCTCGTGTGGAACTACATTCCCTCACGCGAAACTATCGTCTAGTCTGTCAAAACATTGAGTTGATTCTTGTCATTTTTAGTTTTCCTTGGTCGATTCGGATTATAGTAGGTCACTTACGCCATTGTTAGAATCCTGTTTGCACCTTGGGTACATGTGTCTTGACCTCTTTAATTAGCAATCTTTGATTTCACAAGTGACTTTTCTTGGAATCGGTAAGTTAGAAATCATCCTTGTTGAGAGGATCAACCTTTGTATTCTTTGATAACACACTCCGAGAGTCTTAGTAATCTCTTGTCCAATTCACTTCCATCCAATTTCAAATTCAATCAAATATATCTTGGATAAATCATCCTCTTGATCCATATGTGTTAGGATACTTATCCATTTATTGGGCACCTCTGTGGTAGTGTTGGTTTATACCTCTTGCAAAAATTATATCTTATCACCTCTCTTTTGGACAATTGAATGCTTTTACTATCCTAGTTTGATACCAACATTTCTTAGGATCATCTTATCACCTAGTACCTTTTCTTTCATGTTGGTTATGACAAGATATCAAGTAAGTCAAGGAAAACAACTTCAAGTAGTCTTTGACCAATTACCCTTAGTTCAAACTCACCAAAAATGTAAGGGAAAAGAGCCCGTCTTTGATCAATCTCCTAGGAATATTTCAAAAGTTTGTTTTGACCCCAAGAGCAACCTTAGTGAGTGGAGCACATCCTTAGCACCTTCTCATTCAAATATGGATATGAGTTACACAATGACTCGAAGAGAGAGGGAAGAAAGGGATAAAAGTCTTGACAACATGTTTGAAAGACATAGAGATACCATTCTATTTGGCAGTTCCTCTAATGAAAATCGACCAATTTCACCCCTCATCTTGACCAGACATTTGGATGCACATCAAAGGGCTGAAAGGGAAATGAAGAGATCCTATCAAGAAGAGCAATCACAACATTATAGTCAAGATGATGAACCTTATGATACTCATGTGAATGTAGCCTATACCAATGACTTGTTTAAGCATTCAAGACCAAGCTCACTACTTCAAACAACTTCAAGATATACAAGTGAAAGACTCAAAAGAATTGAGCATGAAAAGAAATCCTTCCTAGATGAACAAGCTACAAAAGAAGAGAAACTTAGACTCTTAGAGTCAGAAAGACAAGCCTTATTAGAGATAGAAAGGAGAGTCGTACAAGAAGAGAAAGATAGGTTGTTGGCTCAACAAATTAATGATCAATACAACAACATGTGTGTTGGTGGTTGAAACAACTCTCCTCCACCCACTCCTAAAACTCCATGAAGTGGAAGATACTCAAGAACACCTTCACAATCTCCTACCCCTAGAAAAAGGAGGGCTTCACAACAAGACCATTATAGGAGACAAACACCTCCTAGGAACTCAAGACAATATTCTCAACATGCTCATGATGATTCACAATATGGGGGTGGTAGTTCAAGTTTTGACTTCGACTCTCAAGATTTGATGAAAATGCAACAAGAACCACTCTTCCAATAGTATGTGAAGAGGTATGTGGAGCAAAAAAAAGATAAGTTCCTAGAGAGTTTGATCAACAAGGGTGCTACAATACCCTACAACTTTGATGTGGATAGAAAGATCAAGAAGCAAGGTCCATCTCAGGAAGAAAAGATTAACCAACTTTAGAATATGATGGAAAAGATGTTGGCACCCAAGAGTTCCTTTTCACTTGACACAATTTGTCCCAATCCCTTTGACAAGAGTGTGAGCATGAAATATTTTCCTAGAAAGGTTGAAATCCCTCAATATGACAAGTATGATGGTAATGGAGATCCACATGATCATGTGCATTAGTTCTATATTATGAGTTTTGAGTTCCATCAAGATGACTCCTACCTTATGAGATTGTTCCCAAGGAGTCTTAAAAATCAAGTGATGAAATGGTTCACCAACATAACTCCCCCCATCAAGACTTTCAAAGAGCTTGTCCATAGATTTTTTCAACACTTTGCATACAACCTTTGAAGATCTGTCACCATGTTGGACTTATGCAATTTAAAGCAAAATCAAGAGGAATCCTTTGTCACTTTCTTGCAAAGGTGCAGATGACAATGCTCTCGCTACTCTAGGACCTTTCTTGAAAATGAGAAGATTGACATCCTTGTTAGCAACTTGGTTCCCGAAATGTGGAATGAAGTTAGGAAAATGGTCTTTGATTCCTTTGACATCGTGGTTGAAACTGCATGTAGGATTGAGGATGGTTTGAGAGAAGAAGGAATTTTGGCCAACAACAAAAACAACAATAATGGTCAAAATAAAAACAACTCTAACAAGGACAAAGGGAAAAACTCACATTGGAATAGGAACAAACAAGTGGTTAATGATGGAGTTGTGGACTCTTCTCAACCCAAGGATCCAGTTGTTCTTCACTTGTCTAGTGCAGTTCAAGCCATGAAACTCAATGCATCTAACCAACAAGAGCATCAGCCAAGATACCAAGATAAGCCTAAGAAAGAGAGGCGTCAGTTTTCAAAACTTGGTGGTTCATATGAGGATGTCTTAAAAAAACTCATTGCCAACAATCTTGTGCATCCTCAAGATCCCGCAAAGCATCATATACCTGATGTTAAGCCACATTGGTGGGATGAGAAAGCCTTTTGCAAGTTTCATAATGGTGTTGGGCATGATATTGAACACTGTTGGAAACTCAAACATATCATCCAAGATCTCATTGAGAGTGGAAAACTTAAATAGATGGATTGCACACCAATGCTAATCATAAGGCTTTCCAAGAACCCTTGCCCAAATATGAGAAGGGGGAAACATCTAAACCTAAGAATGGCAAGGCTGAGATTAATTACACTTACACAGTTACGGAGAATGTTGTCAACATGCTTGAAGTTATAGAGGAAAATGTTAACATGATGAGAAATAAAGATCCCTATGGTTATGATTTAGACATGGACTCTCCTCCTATCTTTGATGAAGGACCCGTTGTGGTGCTAAGGAGTCCCAACTCTAGAATGTTATCCCAAGCTCTCAATGTTGTCATGCGAAGTCAAGGTCCCATTGTCATTAGAGGACCCAATTCAAGTCAACCCAATAAACCAAAGCAAGTGGCATCCAAGAATGTCACCACAAAACCAGTTGTGAATCCTAAGTTGAGCTATAACCTTGTAGATCAGTTGCAGAGAACCCCAGCTCAAATTTTGATCTTTGAGCTCTTAGAGTTGTCCCCAAGACACAAGCAAGTCCTTGAGCATGCTTTGTGCATAGCGAATGTCCCTAATAACTTTGATGTTGATCAATTCCAAAACATGGTTAACCATATTGTCAGCCCTCATTACCTTACCTTATCAGAGGATGATGATAAAGCTTTGATCCACCCACACAATCTTGCCATTCATATTGAATTCATGATTCACAAAACTCGTGTTAGGCATGTGTTGATAGATGGGGGTGTTGGGCTTAATATTTATTCCTTGAGTCTTTTAAAGACATTGGGTTATTCTAAAAAATTCATAGATACCAGAAAGGTTATCACAATCAAAGCCTATGATGAGGCAAAAAGAAGTTCCAAGGGGTTGGCCATCCTTCCTGTTAGGATTGGCCCTATTGAGAATGATATTTTGTTTAAAATTGTTGATGTTGGTCCTCTGGCATACAATATCTTACTTGGTAGACCATGGATTCATGATATGCAAGCAATGTCATCTACCCATCATCAATGTGTTAAGTTCCCCTACAATGGAGTACAAATTTGTATACCTAGGAATAGCACTTTATCTGTCAACTCAATTTCAGCAAGTGCTCATGTTCCCCTCAATAGAGAAGCCAAATATTTCAATGCGACCTTAGCAGAATATAAAGACAAGCTTAAGTCAATAGACCTTGGCATGGAGGGTATCAACTCAAATCCCTCACAAAGCTTCCAATTTCACCTAGGTCTTATGGAAAACCTTCACAAGCAATGAGATGTTCTTCTTTAGCTATGACTTTATTTGGAACATTTGTAGAGTCCTCAGTGCCTATCCAAGATGAGAAAGAAGAGGTGGCTGTCAAAGACTAGATTCATAGAGAATAAAAATACATGCATAACGAGAAATTCTCTCCTTCTCCTAAGGCTTATGGAAGAGGGTATGCTCTTGTCAAATAGATGGGCTATCCTAGACATGGCCCTCTTAGTCACAGATTGGATGCTAGAGCTGAACCTCTTAATCATGCTCTTTTTGGACGAAGGTCTAAGAAGACGGTTGGCCTAGGATTTGTGAATCATAACAAGAACACTACTCCCATCCTCGATGAGTTGGATAGTGAAGATGAACCAAAATACATGCCTAATTTGATAAATCAAAAAGATATGTGTGAAGATTGGGTCCCTTCCACTAATCTCCTTTGGGGAGATTCTGATAATCCAGTTGCTCATGTGACAGTTGCAAACTTAGAACAAGATGAATTGGATATACAAGATCTTATCAGAGGACGTCAAAAAAATAACATTATTATTTTGATGAAGAGCGATGCTACCCTTGATGAAATTAGAGCTTCCACATCAAGATGTCCCAAACCTTCATTGTGTAAACATCCGAGTCGAGATTCAAAAATAGATTCACATGAGTATGAATGGGACTCTCTTTCAGAGCCTTCTATAGTTGAAATGGATGTTGATGTCATCCATAGTTATAGTTCTCAACCAAAGGTAGTTGACAAGTCACATGTAGGATTAGAGGATTTGAACCCACATGTTGCCTTAGTGGATGATTCTTCTCTTGTTAGGACAAACCTATATTTGGGTAGCTTAGAAGGATACTTGATGGACTCTGACTCTTCGGTCACCAAAGATGATATCATTCACATCCACAACCTTGAACTAGTCATTGACTTACCTCTTGCTTATCCTAACCTCATTGATTGGTCCCAATAGTATCAAGAACCTGAGCTCTTAACCTTCCAAAATGACTATGAGATAACCTATTACTTGAATGCCATTGAACCCATAGTCTCTTCCACTAGTGAACTGACTACTAGCATGATAGAGCTAGACATCAAGTACCTTAGTCACAAAATAAAAAGAAAAGAAAAAAAAATAAGAGTTATGATGGCAAAAACCATTGTGTGGTGGTGTCAGAACCAAAAATATTAAAAATAAATGACATATCCAAGGGTGAAAACCTCTCTAAGGTGCCTAAGGATGAGGTACTTGATCATCTCCCTAGCTACTTTCAAGATAGATCTTTAGTGCTTATTGAGCTAACACAAGCAATCAATTTGGGTACAGATGAGACTCTACAAATAGTACATTTGGTTCAGTCCTTGTCACCACAAGAAAAAGAAGCTTACACTAAGTTCTTACAAAAGAAGAAGATAAATTTTTCTTGGACTTATTCAAATATGCTAGGGTTGGACACTAATCTTATCATGCATCACTTGTCCATAGCTCCAGGTGTAAAACCAGTCAAAGAAAAATTGAGAAAGATGCATCCTCACATAGCTCTCCTAGTCAAAGCAAAATTAGAGAAACTCCTTGGTGCAGGATTCATAAGAGCTATTGGCTATGCTGAATGGATATCAAACATTGTACCAGTTTCCAAACATGACAAATCCATTTGAATTTGCATAGATTTTAGAGATGTCAATAGAGCATGCCCAAAGGATGATTTTCCACTCCCCAACATGGATATGATAGTGGACATGACTGCAGTTATGAGATTTATTCTTTGACGGATGGTTTTTCTAGATACAATCAGATTAAGATAGCTCCTAAAGATCAAGAAAAGACTGCATTCACTTGTGCATGGGGTACCAATTAGTGGAATGTTATGCCTTTTGGATTGAAAAATGCAGGAGCCACATATCAAGGAGCTATGACAACCATTTTTCATGACATGATGCATAAAAACATGGAATATTATGTGGATGACACTTTGGCCAAGTCTAAGAAAAGAGACACACACTTAGATGATTTAGAAGTCATTCTAGATCGCATGGAACAATTTCAACTAAGGTTGAATCCTTAAAAGTGTGCATTTGGCGTCACCTCTAGAAAACTACTAGGATTCATCATTTCATAGAAAGGAATAGAGGTAGACCCTGAAAAAGTCCAAGCAATCATAGATATGCCACCACCTAGAAGCATTAGTCAAATGAGGAGTCTTCAAGGACATCTTCAATCCATAAGGAGGTTTGTTTCACAATTGGCAGATACGGCTCAACCTTTTAACAAGAACTTACACAAAGAAGTCAAATGTGTTTGGAATGAGGATTGTCAAAAGAGCATAGATCAAATCAAGAAATACTTGGTGAATCCTCCTATTTTAATGCCTCCTATCCAAAGGAAACCACTTATTCTATATGTTTCAACAAGAGAATCTTCCTTGGGGGCATTACTAGCTCAACTTGATGAACATGGGAAAGAAAGAGCATTATACTACATTAGTCGTACTCTAGTTTCATATGAGGTTAACTACACCAGTATTGAGAAAGCTTACCTTGCAGTGGTGTTTGCTTCCCAAAAGTTGCAAAATTACATGCTTGCGCACACTATACACCTCATAGCAAAAATTGATCCACTCAAGTATTTACTCGATAAGGCTAACCTCACAAGTAGACTTGCTAAATGGATGATGATCCTTTCTAAATTTGACATAGAGTACATTGAGCGTAAAGTAATCAAAGGACAAGCAATAGTAGATCAATTGGCTGATTTCCCAAATCTAGATAGTACACCTATTCAAGTTGATTTCCCAGATGAGCACCTCATGTATATGACTGCAAGAACATGGAAGATGTTCTTTGATGGATCTTTTATGCAAAACGGTTCAGGAGCTAGTGTGTTGTTTGTTTCTCCTCATGGATACATGATTCCTAAGTCTTACAAGTTATTTTTCCCATGTACAAACAACAATTTTTAATATGAAGCTTTAACAAATGGACTTAAAATGACCATAGAATGGAGAATCACAAAGTTACACATCTATGGGGATTCACAGCTAATAATCAACCAAGTCAATGAGGAATATCAAACAAAAGATGAGGAACTGGTACCTTATAAGAAAATGGTTGATTCTTTGAGACAATACTTCACATTCATCACATTTCAACAAATCCCTAGAGCAGAAAACAAAGTAGCTGATGCTATGGCTACACTTGTTTCACTCCTTCAATTAGAGCAACATGAGTCCAGATTTGAATTCTTGGTGGAAGAGCTAATCACCCTATCTATGATTCCCAAGAAAGCCATGTTATTTGTACCCTTGTTGGTCATGAGTCATCCCGTTACGGTGCCATTTACTCATATCTTCATGATGGCATTATCCCTGAAACCTTTAACCGATCTAAATGAAGAAATTGTATCTAAAATGCCTCTCATCATACCCTTATCTTCGGTGATTTGTATAGGATGGGTTTAGATGGAACACTTCTTAGATGCTTATAAAAGGAAGAATCCAACCAAGTGTTAGTTGACATTCATGAGGGCATCTATGGGGGACATTCCAATGGTCTTTCCATGGCCTAAAGGTTTCTTAGGGTGGGGTACTATTGGCCTACGATGTAGATTGATGCAGTAGCTTTTGCAAAGTCATGTGAAAAGTGTCAAAAACATGGTAACCTGATACATGCTCCAAGCAGGAAACTCATTCCTTCTATATCTCATTGGCCATTTCAGCACTGGGCCTTTGACCTTGTTGGGCACATTCATCCCAACTCATCAGGTGGACACAAGTTTATTATAATTGCTATTGATTACTTCACTAAATGGGTAGAAGTTGTCCCACTTTCTATTGCCTCAGACAAGACAGTTTTTGTATTCATTCTGAACCATATCATCTATCGATATGGAGTGCCTTCTGAGATTATCATTGACAATGGAGGTCAGTTCAAAAATAAGGACCTTAAATAACTTTACAAGAAATTCAAGATTAAACAACATTGGTCCTCCATTTACTTCCTACAAGGAAATGGTCAAGAAGAGGCATCAAACAAAACCATTCTTAAAATCCTACATAGAACAGTTCATAAGAATGGTAGAGATTGGCATTTGCAGATAAATCTATCTTTATGGGCCTATAGAACTAGTATTCGTACTCCTACTGGGGCTACTCCTTTTGCCCTTACATATGGTGCTAAAGTAGTGTTACCTTTAGAGGTTGAGATTCCTTCATTTAGAGTTTCCCTCAAAGGTCTAGTTACAGATGAAGACTACTGTGCCATGAGACTTCAAGAGTTAGAACTTCTAGATGAGAAATGTCAAGCATCATTTGACCATATGAGGGTTTATCAAAAGCTCATGTCCAAAGCCTTCAACAAAAAGGTTTTCCCTAGAGAATTCCAAGTGGGAGATCTTGTTCTACGTGAAAATCCTAAGAATCAACAACATAGAGATCAAAAGGGTAAATTTGAACCTAATTGGCTTGGACCTTACATCATTATAGAAACTTTTGGGACAGGTGCTTATTTATTATCTACTGAAGAGGGAGAGTAGCTCCCTGATCCTATCAATGTCTTGCACCTAAAGAAGTTATATCCATGATGCCTATTATGTCTGGGGGCATCCTTTGTACATACTTATTGATCCTAAAAAAATCCAAAAAATGATATATTGTTAAAAATTCAAAAAATCAGAAAATGTCCTGAAAAAATGATCATCTTAGTGAAAACCTAGAAATAGGTGCTCTGATGTATCTCAAAAAAATTATATATTCCAAAAATAAATTTTTTAAAAAAAAATGCCTTGGTGAAAACCTGGAAATAGGTGCCTTGGTAGCAAAAATACAAAAGAAAATTATAAAATGTCTTGAAAAAAAAAATTGCAATAAAATCCAAGTGGTGAAAACCTAGAAATGGGCACTAGTTGAGTCCTTTGCACCCCTATTTCTTAGCACGCGTCCTCGACACTTAGCCTTTCTCCATCATGCCTTGTCCTTGTTGCCTTGGTTTGGAATTGGTATTTGTCTTTGTCTAGGGGGAAAAACTGTGTTAGCTTTGGTCTCTTGGATGTGTTAGTCTTTAGGACACCTCGCAAACTATGTTTTTCAACACAACCCCTGGCATCGTGTATTTTTCAACACTTATTAGTTTGGTCTTACCCAGTTTTGTCATGTGATCTGACCTCCTTGAAAGCATTCGATCCTTATCCTCGGAACTTAGTATCAGTTAACACACTTAAATTTTTAAACACAATACTTAATGCTTGAGATATGTCATGATCTTTTCTTTGTGTGCTGATTGTTATTGATTTTCATTGAGTGTCGTTGTCTAATAAGTCTCTTCAAGATGCATAGCTAGAGGACTTGGGGCATGGGGCATATTTTTATTTTCTTTCTGCTTGTGGGTGTGATCTTGAAGCTCTAGAGTGTCTCTTATTGTTCCCTTGAAATACTTAGGAGATTTGAGGTATCATCCTTGACTGTTTTGGCACAACTATTCTTATGGTCATCTCGACATCTATGCCTTGATGCGAGCATTTTTTTGCTACATTAAATTGGGTAAGCTAACGTCAAAGTCATTTTGACCTTTATGTCTTTGATGCTTATGTTAGAATCTTTCCGCATTCCAATCTTATATAAATCACATTCATATCTTCATAGTTGCACTTGTGACTAGTAATGATTGTGTGATTTTTTGATGTCCATTAATAATGGCCCAATGATGAAAATAAGTTCCTTAACATTCTCTAATGAATGATGAACACAAGATCCTATGTTACAGTTGTTCTATTGCAAGTACACCTTTGCATTTTCATGTAGCTTGCATTGTTAGACTTCATGTTAATTTGCATTTTTAGGCTACATTATGAGTTTGAGAGGGTTTTCCTTCATCTTTCTTTTGGACTTTTAATCAATTGTGATCACATTTTTTATCTTCATTTCCTTATCTTCTTTCGTGATCTCAATCAAAATTCTCTATCTTAAATAGTTGATTGATTTTGAGGCATCCTCTTTCTTGAGGCAAATTCTCTTTCTTCTCTCCATTTCTTTTCACCTCTTCCAAACTTCTATCTTCCATTCACTTTCACCCCACTTCTTCTCTTCTAATTCAACCTTGGGGCATAATCTTTCATGCTTTATGATCTACCTTGGTTCTGTGATCCTTATATCTTTCATCTTACATCAAGAACCTTTATTTTAGTTTGATTTGATCAAATTTATCAATTTGTTGTTTCTCCTCTATCTTATTTCAATTTCGATCACGTGGGGGTAGTACCTATCAAACTTCAATCCTTGATTCAGCTTTATCAATCCTATCAATCAACCTTGCTTGAGGCTTGACAATTACCTATTTACAAGGGTTTTTGGCCTTGTCTTTTTCAATCAGCTTATCTTTGTCCTGATGTGTTCTCATCCATCGATCACACGTTTGGGTTGTTTTGTGATCCCAAATCAATCTCACATTTCAACTTCATTCTTTGACTACATGTGTTCCCATGAAGATCATGCATTATTCAAAGAGGGGCAAATGTATGCACCCTATAATGGTCGCCTAGACTTTGGGCCCCCATTCATCATTTTATCAATTTCTTGAATCAGTGTTTTGCAATATTTTCAATTCAAATCAATTTCCTTGATCAAATCATAATTAATTCAATTATTTTAATATTTCCTAAGGTTTGATCATTTTATCCTAAGTCTCATTTAATTAAAAGAAAACTTCCCTTTTAATTAAATAAAATTATGTTTTTAAAATAAAATTCCTCTTTTAATAAAATCCCCACTTAAATATCTCTTTGTGTTGAAAAAGAAAATAAAATAAATAATAAATAAATAAAAATCCCTTTTTCTCTCCACTTTAAATGCACATACTTTTAAGTGGTGGGCCTTTTTCATCCTTTTGCCTCTTAAAGAATCTTGAGCACATAGATCAACCAAGATTTAATCTCCGCCATTGCTCATTTCTCTTTGCCTCTTAATCTTGATCATCTGCTATCCTTTATAAGGATTCGTCTCCTTCTCATTTACACACATCTAGGTTTTTAAGTATTGTTATGCTACAGGTTTGGAGAGCGATTTTGGAGAAGAATTTGAGCACTTGAGCTCGAGGATTGCAACTTCTCTTTTCTTGTCTTCTTCTCTCATGCCCCATGGCAATCCATTTAGATTAATCTTGCACTTGCATATTAGATTAGATTCATATTTACTTTCATAGATTAATCTGGCATAAGCATTTACTTTCATAGATTAGTTTTCTTTCATGCATTGTTATCATATAGAATAGCTTTCATTTGCATTTTCATGCATACTTGATGATCATGGAGACTAGCATTCTTTCTTTTCCTCTTTGAATCTCTCATTTTATGGTGTACTTGCATGGGTACAAACTAGGTCTAATCTGAGGGCCTCCATCACAAACCCTTGCACTCCATGAATAGAGAGCTATGAGTTGCTATTTGAGACCTCATTCTTGAGCAATCTTGGATTCAATGACTCATAGAAGTGTGACAACATTTTAGCACACAGGTGTCATCCTCTTCGGTAATGTAGCATACCTTTTTACCTATATCTTTATGATCTCAATTGTCTCTATTGTACTATTGGTTATCTCTGTTGTTCCTTCTACTATAGCTTCCAGCTCTAGATCTATCTCTATCATTCTCATCTTCATTTTTGTTCGGGCATCTAGTAGCAATATGACCAACTTCTTTGCAATTAAAAAAAGCTAAAGGTAATTTACCCTTATACCTTCCTTTACCTTTCTGCAATCTCTGGGCCATTAGAGCTTCAAGTTAATCAAGCTCATCATCAGTATTGCTATCACTTTTATTCCTTATATTATTCTTACTACTAGATTTACTAATATTAAGAGAAGACATAAAAGAAGACTCAATAGTTGGTACAACACTATTATCATAATTGTTCAGCTCAAAAGTGGTTAACTTTCCAATCAAACTATCAAGAGTAAGTGTGTTGTTAGGAATATATCTCATTTCATGAATAGCAGATATTTTGATTGCATAGATTGGCAAAAGAGTTCTTAGTATTTTACTTACCACTGTGTCTTCATCAATGGAAACTCCTACACCTTAAATAGCATTAACTACCTCTTTAATTTAGTTTGTATACTGCACTATGTTTTCACCTTCTCTCATCTTCATGTCATCAAATTTGCCTCTCAAGCTTTCAACTCTAGCTCTCATCACATTTGCATCACCACCATACACAAGTGCAAGTTTATCCCACATCTCTTGAGCAATAGCACAATCTTTGACATCCTCAAATTCTGCATCAGATAGAGCAACAACAATCTCTATCATGGTAATGTTTTGTTCATGATGGTCTCTCAACTGATCAAGAGTCAAGGGTCCAACATTGGGTTGTAGGTAGCCATGGTCTAGTAAATGTAAAGCAAATTCACCAATTCTAGTAATGTTGATGCAGTCAAGGATGGTGGATCCAATTAAGGATAGTCCAAACCTTGCAGCCAATAGAATTACACATCATAATAATCAACAAAGCAACACTAATAATTGTTTAACACTGATTTTCATTAACATGCCCAGTTGTAAGGCCTTTTGGGTTAGGGCCAATTACAATCAGAAAACAATTCTACAAGATCCACAACCAGATCCAATACAAATATAGCTAGTTCATCTTTGAAGATAATTAGAAGCTGATGGAAACCCTAAGGCAGATCTAAAATTGAGCTCACAAGTCTCCAAGCAATCTCCTTGTCTCCAAGTATGCAAACCCCTAGCTCTACTACAAACAACTATTAGATTACAATCTGATCTGCAAGATCATCAAGAACTTTTCCACAAATTTGTCAACTTCAGCTTTAGAACCTTAGATCTGATGCACTTAAACCTTCCAGTCATGAACTTCTATGATCTTTTATCTTAGTTCCTCTCTTAAACATCTACCCAAACACCCCTTAAATACTAATCATCAGCCACAAGTCAAAAAGATGAAACCCTTAACTCTTCCTAACAATAATTAAATGACATACAAGCTGGCTTACAATTTGTATACAAATATTTAATTCAGCATGTTGGCCTGAAATCATCAGCTACCAACAATAAATGCACCAAGTCAGCCCAAAAAATCACGCAGAACTCCAGTCGGTAAGTCCGAACTACCAAGCATCAGTGAATTAACTGAGCAAGCCAAGCATCACCGAGCACCAATGTCAACCGAGCACCACAGGCATGACCGAGTAACACTATCACCAAGCACCAGAGACTACTGAGTTCCTTCAGTGACCGAGCTTCCTTCAATGATTGAGACCGTCGGTTAAGGCCGGAATCGAGTAACATTGGCCAAAATACTAACATTCCATGCAGTTTCACCGAGGACACAGAATTCCCCTACCTCAACCTTGGATACCCCTACATCAAATTTGAAGTCTCATACAGCTCTGCCATGTAGTAAAATGATATTTGTTCAGCTTCGACACTTCCCTCTTATACATCTTGTAATCTTTCTGCTTAAGTCCTTAAAACTTCTGTCAAAGAAACCAATACACTCTGATACCAATTGTTAAAATAACTGAGAGGGGAGGTAAATTAGTTAGATCAGTTATCCTCAGTCCCAAATACAAAGATGTAAAACTCAAAATAATTTCAATAAATTTTGCAGCTCGGTAACATAAACTATTAAATTGTTTGTGCCTTATACCAATTACTAGTTAATTAACTCTTTGTGATTACTGACCAAATCAAATATGTAGTATGTAAAGTATGACAATAAAATAATTATCATAGAAACACATAACACAATGATTTAATGCGAAAACCCTGTTAAGGGAAAAACCACCTGGGATCGGTAACCCAAAATAATTTTCACTCTTCTGAAGTGAGCTCAGTGAAGAGCCAACCCTGTTAAAGGTTAAAAACACACTATTAGGTGTGACCTTGTTAGAGGATTTAAGACTAATAGTTATCTTTCAACTAGCATTCACTATGGGGTCAATTAGATAACAATGTACATTCCTTGAATGACATAGGGGCATAACATAAGACAATTAAGTCCACTCGGTTAGGAGATTTTTTTTATCAATGGTTAAACTGAAATAGTAGTTGATTTGATTACAATACAACTCAATTTGCAGATGTTCAGATCTATTTTAAGCCCATACAAATCGTTAGATCAATATTTCAATTCACTTCTTCAACTTACTTTCACTTGGTAATAGCTCTTTGATGCTCGGTAATGTTTTGCAGTTCGGTTCTCCTTCAACGGCCAGTTTGATCAAGCATCCATGAAATTGTATTCATGCAAAATCTCTGTAGAATTTTTTCTTTCATCATGTTTCAATAAAGAAACTCACATCTCTTATATAGATAGATAGACCGTTTTGTTATCAACCATCAGATTTTGCCGCTTTATCTTCTTCATTGATTTTTCCTCTTAAACCTTCCCCGGCAGTTGTGTCACTAACAAGTTTCAATTCCATTAGATCTTCTCTAAATTTTGTGGGCCATGGATCTCATAAAAAACTTTATCCTCAATCTCAAAATCATTTTTTGTCAGCTAAACTTAGCATTTAATATTTTCATCCATACTCGGTTAACAAAGAAATGCATCAATGAATACAAGCTCGGTTAATATTGTCTCTCAGTATACACAACAATGGCTCGGTGTATACTGAAATCTTCATTTATCGACCACATTGTCTTGTACAGTTTTGCTTCCTTCTTCATAATAGATTAATGCAACATAATAAAGTCAACAATATGAGATCATAGACTCATTAATAAGTTACCCAAAGTATTCCTTATCCTTATCTATCATATCCATCTTTCTCCATGTAGATATCTCAGTTCTTCATCTTTTCTCTCCTTTTACAGATGTTTAGATATTTGTAACTAACATGATAAGTACTGTCAAAACTAGTTGACATCAATGACAACATAATGACTGATTTAATTATCTTACATATCATTTCAATAACTTGGTGATCTCTAATCACTAATCTTTAAGTCATTCAGGTATTCAATCAGTTGTAGTTCATCACCTTCCTACATACATATACCCTAAATAAGGTATGATCATCTTTACACATCCAATTTGTGAAGTTATGAGTGAAATCTTCATCAAGATTTGTTTCCTTCTACCTCAGAATATCTTTGATTGAAGGTGGAATCATCACCACCTCATCACCCAATGCCCTAAGAGTCCATACCACAAACCTATTATGGAATGTTGTACAGTTAGCATCTCTCCTATTTTTTTCTCAGAAATGGCACCATAGTTGTACTGGAAGTTTATTTCCTCTACCATCCACAATGGTTAAATTCAATGAATTTCAAAAGACAATGCTATTTTGAAATAAAATCAAATGACATAATAGATATAGGTGTTTGAACTTATTTTTCCTTTTCCATCCAACTAATTCTTTATTTATAATTCTTTCCAACTCAGAGGCTATTTCATATTCCTGTGCAAATGGGCATTCTGGGTCCTCATAGATAAATACACGAGATCAACAGGCATTCTGGATTTGTGGTCCTCTCCCAATATTTATCCCCAACCCCAATATTTCATTTTCAATAACCACATGAAACTATTAGTAGAGAGAGGAGCTTTTCCATTCAATTGAATGATTCTATACTTATCTTCTCTATTCATAAAGAAAGCTACCTCCTTCAAACCAATTCTCTTCACCATTCGCTCATAATCGACAAAGAATTGTTCTCTATCAATCTTGACAATCGCTTGAGTACTCACTCTATAACATTCATGTATCACATCTTTAGTTATGACTAGGAGAGGTGTTCTGTTAACTTTTCTTATTGTTCTGGTCTCTGCCCTATAATTCTTGACTAATGCATCTAGTTATTCGGTATCAACAAACACATTGGGCACTATGAACTTGGCCATATCTAATTTCCAATGGTTACATATCAAAACTTTATCTTCTCTTTTTAAATAAAATGACCACAACAATGACCTGCCATGAATGGGTATGTCAAAATCCCCACATTTATGCTTCTCATCTAAAAACAAACCCTTCATTCCCACATCCTGACAATTAGGTAATGTTTTCAACAATGTGTACTGTGGGGTATGAATTATTGTGTCTCCCACAACTACCTCCTTCTTTTTAGGCATTATGTTGTTTTGGAAGAAAGACCAAAGAGAGAAAAGAATTCACTTACTGATTTATCCAACTACTCCAGTTGTTCTGTAATTTCTTGTGAAATGGCAAGCCAACCTCTATGTGTAACTTCAATTCACTATTGGGAATCTTATGACATTAATACCTTCATCTGCAAAGAATATTTATACGTGTGAACAAGTCTTTAAAATGATCACCACCTCACTCAATTGTCATCTCATAAATGTGTCATCATTTCATAGTACCCTGAAAGCCTCGACGTGTGAAATATTATTTTTTTCTATGTTGGAAATCCCTCTTCTTGCCTCTCCATGAAATAGCGATGGTCATTGTTTCGCACACCTTCATATCTTTTGACAGTGAAATAGTGATGGTCACTACTTTGCAGTCCCTTTAAAATCTTTCCTATGGAATAACGATTATCACATCATTCACAACTTTAAGACACAAGGTATTTGGACATTAATATTTATCATTTCATTTTTCTAATTTCATATTCCCAACAGAATATTTGGTTTGTTAAAGAAATAAAGGGGAGATAATAAAGACACCTAGTCTCTTACCACCCCTACTTATTCCTAGCTAACATTGGGAAGAGGTCTCTATGGACCTTATCACAGAGCCTCAAAGATCTAAATGTAAGAATTTAATCATGACAATAGTGGATTGCCTCACTAAATATGTTCACTTCATTGTATTAGTAAATCCCTTTTTAGCAAGTATAGTGGATTTTTTTTTTATAGAGAAGATTAAAAAGCTACATGGTACACCTAAGATATTAGTGGCCATGATCCTATCATTATTAATAAATTTTGGATAGATTTATTCTTGTGTTTTTGTGCACAACTAGCTCATAGTCCTTTTTACCATGCTTAATCTAATGAAAAAGCTAATGCTATTAAAAAGTATTTGGAAGTTTTATGTATGATATTTCACTTCAAGTAAGTAGTGTCAATGAGTAGATTGGCTACCACTAGCAAAATGATTCTATAAAAAATTTTGTCATAGTTCATAAAAACTTACCCCTTTATGGTACTATATGGATATTATCCTCCTTCTATCACACCATCATTGAAGTGACGGCAAGAGTTTATGTCATGGAAGGCCATATGTTTCATCAAAAACAAGTACTTTTAGGACTCAAGGAGAATTACAATATTATTTATGAAGTAGTAGGTGGACTAACACTATAGTGAAAGAAGTTTTAATATTGGGGTTTGAGTTTTTCTTGAGATTTCAATCGTACAAGAAAATTTCATTGAAGCAACAAAAAGAATACCAAATAGATAACCCCAAAATATTATGGCCCGTACCAAATCCTACAAAAGATCTAGGTAGTATTGCCTACAAGCTTGATTTACCACCCCCAACAAAGATACATCCAATTTTTCATGTTTCTTATTTGGAGAAGGTAATTGGGGATAATACCCTTACATAGAAAGTATTACCAAAGCTTGACGAAGAAGAAAGAATCAGATTTAAACCATAATTAATTCTTTATAAATGCACCAAGAAGTTGAGGACTAGAACAATCACCAAGTATATCATCTAATTGAAGAACTTAATAGTCGAACATGTCATATGTGAGCATGAAGAGTTAATTTAGAAGCATCTTCACTTGATTAACATTGAGAATAATGCTTCTATGAAGAGGGGGGCATGCAACACCCTTAATATGAGAGTATACATTGCGTTATTAGTAGTCAACTTGTGGTGATATGTTAGTAAACATATTTTTCTTTATGAAGATTATTTAATTTTTAATTCTACTCTCCAAAATGAAAAAGACAAATTCTATTAATAATTGGAGAGATCATCATTGTAGTAGTGATCTTCCTCTTTGTTTGATAGGGGAAAATCCCTCTTATGATACGATTTAGTTTTTAGGGGTATTCTTTTGACGAGAGAGCAGGAAAAACTAACATTTATGCTTAATTATGACACAAACACAATTAGAATTTTATGATGAAGAGAATATAGAAATGACATAGATCATTCAATTTGAACTCACACGTGATAACTAAGAAAACAAATAGTGATTCCTTTTAGATTATATAACATATCTTATCTTTACGCATCTGAAACTAAAAATCTAGCTCTTACCATAGAAGCTTGACAAAAAATTGAAATTTTGTATTTCTCAAATGGTAAGGTATTTCCTCATGAAAAATAGCCATATGAAGTAAAATGATTTTAAGATCAACCATGTCAAGGATTTTGTGTCAACTATCACAAATTCACAAGATACATTATTTTTTGATTTGGCATGCTCAAAAAGTTTTAATTTGGCCAAGTTCAAATGTAGGCCAACAATTGGCTTTGATTGGGAATGACGATTATAAAGGACAAAGAAAGGGATCTTGAATCTCATATGGGATTAGTTTATTAAACTCATTAGGCTATAGAGTTAGAGAGCATAGCAAGGGAAATATTACATAACCTAACAAAGAGAAAGAAGACAAGGTAAAAATGAGAAAGCCAAAAAAGGAAATCAAGCACTTTTCTTCTCCTAAATATGTACAATGCAGGAAGATCATACCTCCAAGGGCACCCAAGAATGTTCATGCAAAGAAACTAAAAACATGGGAGAAGTAGGATTCGATGTAGAAGATGAATACACACCCATATAGCGCCTATTGGAGAACTATATGCAAACCCAAAGGAGACTAGCTACATAGAATAATCCTCTGCGTACAACTTCATGACCAAAAAACCATATGTGAATTCTTGAATGTAGTCTTGCATATCATCAATCATGGCTCCATAAGTTATCTCAAACAAGCTAAAATCTTGAATAAACTTGTCACTTCTTGAAATTAAAAATGAATCACTTAATTATATCTAATGTAAGGCCAAGTTTAAATCAATGTTTCTCGAAGACAAATCAAAACTACGACCATTACCAGTTTTCTGATGCAAGAGCATCCTTGGATCGTTTCCAATCTTGCATCACCAAAAAATAATTCCTTTCATTTTATTTGTTTACTGTTCCATTTGGGCAGTTTATGTTGTTTTTAGGTGTGGTCGATCCGGTTGGCACATCATCTTATGCATTTTATATGATGTGTTCTTAACATCAAGATCTTATGTCTATGATTGCATCTTGGTTTGATGTTTCCAGATAATGTTATCTTGGTTTGATGTTTCCAGATAAAGTTATCTTATGATTGGGTCCAATCCTATATCAGTTTCCTATTCTAACAACTAGTGTAGTGATCCATCTTGCAGTGAAGATTCACGGTTTACGATTGCTCGTGATAAATTATTCGATGTTCTTATGTTCAAGGATGACATTCTTGTACAATTGCACATCATAATATACTTATTTGTCAATGTTATTATGGATTTATGTCATGACCTATATTTTTGTAAACTATTTCTTTATCTTCAAGATTGTGGTCGAATAAGCCAACTTGTGGATGACGATCTTGTATATAAGCTAGGTAGTAGTTCTTGTTTTAGGGTGCTAGAGATAGAGCATGGAGAATATTGGTGAAGGATCAAAGGGTTTATTTAGTCATATCAATCGGGTAGGACTTATAGCCTGACATATATGAAGGCAAATTGCTTGTAGTTTCTTGCAAGCTTATGATATGAAGTTTGGTTCCCTGTGATTTGTTGGTGTTATTATTGTCTTGTCTTGTCATTTACACTGTGTAATCTCTAGATGAAAGGTTGGAAATATCCTTTGGGGATTTCTCCTCCCTTGACTTCATCATTTGCAATGGACACAAACTATTATCGTCAAAGGCTCCCAAGAACCAACTTGGACTATGAAGAATATGATGATAGTCATCTTCTTCTTATTCATGAAAGGATGAATCATCTAATTGATGTTCAATTGATCTTCTATCCTTCACTTATAAATTTAGATCTTATTATATTTGTCACTATCTACTATCCCTTCAAATAAATTTTTAGGAGAAAGCTCACCCTGTTCATTGTCATTACAAGAATAAGAAGGAAGAAATAAACTTCCATCATTTGATTTAGAGGTATCAAAAAGTTTAAAAAGAGGATTGTCTATGACTTTAATACTTTCATAAGATCTTGATAGTAGATATAATGCATTGAGATTGCTTAACTCATCTATTTGATTCTCATTTTCATGCTCACCTTGTTGTCTTTTAACTTTTTTTATTGCTACAATATTTTCCATTGGCTCATTTGTAATCTCAAAAGTGAATGTTTTTAATTTTTGTAGTAACTATATATAAAGAAAATGGTGAAGTAATTATGTAAATGGGTAAATCACTTATTTTTTCATGTATTTCACATTTTGGAAGTAATATTCCCCACTAGGTTCAAGAGGAGACGCAAACACTAAGTGAGACATCTTCCTTCAAATATTGAATCCAACTGCTGAATTGCTCTTGATATCTTAACAATCTTGATAGCTTGATTGCAAATTCTTGAGTATGGTTGTGATATGAAAATTGAGGAGAGATAAAGTATTTTCATACTTACTCCATCATTTTTGGATTCAAAAATGATCTAGGTTGACCACAAAATCAAATCTCCTGCTAATACCCGACATCAAGCGCCAAGCCAAATTTGGGCCCCGATCCTTAGGGACAGAACACCATTGGTGTTCTCTACCCTAGAGAATGAACCAAAATTTGGAGGGGATGTTGGGATAGTTGAAAATAAGTGAGGGTAAAAAGGACATGTCTCTAGGATCAAGCATAATGGCATTCAGACCTCAAAATCACCAAAATGGGGTCTAATAGGTCCTAATAAAGCATCCAATCATGGGTTCTAACTTTTTAGGATGGTATAGTAACAAGGATGAATATTGTTTCTGTCTTCTCCATTGTGGGTCATACCACCCAAAGATTGTTTTCACCTCCATTTGTTGAACAAAATAAAGTTTTCATACCATTTGATTGTATGCAAGGAGAATAGTCTTCTTAGTCACTCAAAATATTAAATCACCTTCATTTTTTTCATAATTTAAATAGTATATTTCATCCATATGAGATCAAATTTTAGTGTTTCTTTCTTCATAATCTCAAAAATATCCTTGAATTAAAACTATTAGACTAGAACATTTAGTTGTGCAAGATAAAAGACCCAACTTTCATGATTGCTTGGAGTAACCATTCATAGACTCTTTGTCTAAAAATTTTATATTTGAGTTTGGTCAAACCATCCCGATAATAGAAAATTATCTTCTAATTTAATAGCTTCTTATTTTGAAATTTCAAGATCACATACCTTACTTTGATTCAAGTAAAAATGAACTTAATGATGTAGTGTTGTAACAAAAATGGACAACTGATTTGGTTGACTAGGATGATTGATATGTAGAATTCATCTCATACATTGGTGAAATTAGTCCAAAAAATCCATCATCCATTAATATTCTTTTTTTAAAATTTTTGATGAAATGGCATAGAAGAGAACCTACAGTGATTGTTGGATTGAATTTGGCTAAAACCTCATCTCAATATACTCCAGTATGTGATACATTCATCTTCAAAATATTGGAAAAAAACTACAAAAACCCTAGTGAGGGCTTCAATAAACAAATGAATGAAAACATTTTCTTTAAAGGTGGGGGTATTGTTTGTGTGGAGATTTTCATAGGAGGTGGAGGTGGTGCTTGTGCGGAGCTCTACGCTTGAGTGGTAGCTTGAGATGTTGCGGGTGGAGGGGATGGACCCATGATGGAAAAATGAGTGGATTGCATTGTTGTGTGCACTATGGGGAAAGTGGTGCTAGATTGCAAGAGATGGGGGGATGGGTGAGGCCACCTAGAATACTCGTAAGTTGGGGTCGATGATTTATTAGACAATATTATGGTAGGTGTTAGTGGGGATGTGTAGGGGTTTTGTGGGGTTGAAAATATTAAGTCTTGGGGGAATGGGAGTACCTTCTTGTGCATAGTTGGCCAAGATGGTGAGGCAATTTTGGGCTATGATTGCGTTGACCATTTGTGCATGACCAAGATGACTCATAAATGCTTCCATGGAACCTATGGTGGGTGCCTTAGTTGGATGCTCCCATACATTTTCAGCTTGAGGTGGTTGTGGATAATTTTTTACCATCAGGTTGTTAAGATCATTGGGGTCTGACGAACTAGTGGTAAGATTAGGGTCCATATTCTTTCTCTTCTTCAATCGTGTCTCAACAGGCATGAAATAAAATTCCTAAGATGGGGAAATGAAGATGCAGTGATGGATGAATGCAACATATTTCTAAAGAGAACTAAATATGGGGATAGGATGAACCTATGGATACCTAAGGATGGAAGTAAGACTTAGGATGAACATAGATGGACTAAAGGATTCTTTATTGGTGCTTTGATTAGGATGATGAGGATGTCCTAAGAACTAAGGATTACCTAACACCAAATAGGAATGAGTTTCATTTTCTTGGTGTAAGATCAAATGACATAGGATTTTCAACCTTAGATAGACTTGTGATCTTCGAAAGATGAGATCCTTGTCAATGCAAGCTAATCTTTGGATCAAGATGAGGAGGCCCACAAAGAAAAGGTATGAGCTACCCTAAACAATTCTTAGTCAAAAGGGTGGAGCTATAAGATGATTTTGATTTTAAGATTAGGATTAAGCAACTCAAAAGGATGTGACACTAGGTGGATGCTTGGATGGTTTGATTGATTTTTAGGATTTGGACTCTCTCTTTTCTTTTTTCTATATTTTTAGATTAAAGGTGATAGTTTTGATTTAAATGAGATTATCTAAAGGGGATGATGTAAAAGCACATAAAGGATGATCTATGATGCAAGAATTCAAGGATGCCGAGACAATTTTGTGAGATTCAAAAGGATATGGCATGTGATAAGCCAACTAGTCTTCGATTTCAAGGGTAACAATGAGACGGTTTATTTGGAAGCCTGCTCCAAACTGCATGATCTTTGCATTGTAGGTTACTCTATCAAGTTTGTCTTGGTATTTGGATTCTTCCTTGATTGTAGTTATGATATGTTGATGATCCTTGAGTGTACATTCTACAAATTTCTTGTCTTAATAAACATGGGAAATTGGTAGCTTTTCTTTCTTGTGCTCCGCTGAATCAGTCATATCTCGAGAGGATGGTTCAAGAGTGTTTTGGGGTGAAACTGATCAATTGGGCTTTCAACTTGATTTATCTCCAATATAAAAGGACCCAATTTCCAGCATTCAAATCAAAAGGATAACAGTCACAAGTCTGAAAACAATCCAACAAGGAACAAAGCAACCTTGTGGGAGACAAGCAATAGTGACAACAAAGTTGACAACATCTTTGAGGTGTGTATGTTTTTGGAAAAAAATTGTAAACAATCAAGCACAATGCCTACCCTAAAGAGATGGTAGAGTATGAAAATCCTCGCTCACTGAATTAGGTACACTTTAGGAGCTAATCAGAATACGGTCATCACCAAGCACGCAATGCCTCCAGTCATGATGTTGTATTATCTGACTCTAAACACTCAAGAAGGCACAATATGGCAAGTGTCTTAGGGAGGTTACTATCCTCCTTGCACTTGGATTATCACACTTTCAAGGCTGAACCAGGTAGCTTCTATTTAATGGATCTTAGTGAGGGTTTATGTTCGAACACACTCTTTGTGTTTTCACAAGCACGATTTAGGTATATAGCCCCACAAAGAACCTTAGCACAAGTAATCACATAAACATGACTGAGACCACAAGGCCCTACTAATGTGTTAGGTGAGAGCCGAGTATAAGCTCAAATGTTATCCAACTTCTGAGGCTTTAACCCCAAGAAGAAAATTTGATTAACGTGAGTTGGAGTGGTGGGCTTACACCTCGTTCTCACGTGGATCATTCTTGGGAGCTTTTTACCTCAACCGACAGGCCCATCTAAAGGATGAATTTAAAAGCATGGATTGGAAATTAAAGGAATCTAGATTTCTAATTTTCCCTCAAGGGGAAAAGAGAATACTCTCCTATCCAATGTTGTTTTCTCCTAAACACATCAAGCACACTTGTTCATTCTGAAAGTCTCTATTAAAGCATATTGTCAAATGAGTCTAGGTTTTTTATTGTCTCAAAAGACAAGAGCATAATCCCCTATCACTTGACAAAAAACTACAAGTGGACTTTTGTTAATATGCCTAGAAAAGAGATTAATGAAGACACAATATTTGTTTGCATCTCCTAGGCAACCTGCAAGATAGATAGATTTAGTAGTTTTTTTAGATGATTATTTGATGAGCATCCTACAAAAAAAAGGTGTTAGTAGTTTGAGATTTTGATGCCTTTGGAAAGTGATTTATTTGTCAAATGGCCTACAAAAACATGTTAGAACCCACAAAATGAAATTTCAAGGACAATATGAAGCCAAAACAATCATCAAAATCTAAAAACATCAAGATTTAAGACCCCAAAAGTGGTCTCTATTTCTGATATGAGAAAATAGGGAATGATACTTTGTGTCAAGACTTGTATGAGTCACTACACTACACAATTCAAGAAAATAAGAAATGCAGTTTCTGATATGAGAATATACCATGCACAATATGAGTATTTCCAGAGTGTAGTATGAGTAAACTCCAAGAACAGTATGAGCAAAGGTAGAAACAATGCCTAACAAAAAGAAGATAGAGAGGGATGGAGCCAATATGAGTATTCTCAAATGGTTGTATGAGTATGCTTAGTGTACAATATGAGTAAACATACCATAATGTTGTTTACTTGTATGAGGATTCTCACTATTTGGTATGAGGACTGTCGGGGTTTCATAAATAGGTGAGGAAAGTCCTCAAATGAGAAGCAAATTCGTGTAGTAGGAGTCCCACCTTGTGTGAAAAAATGTGAGCATGAAGAACCTAAACTATCGAGAGCTCACATAGACAATCAAACATTAGTTTAAACATGCATGCAACACACAACAAAGATTCAAATACACCACCTCTAATTGAACCAAAATAGGAGCACCCAAGTCCTGTTTGATTTGTTCATTTTAGAGAATGTGGATGTGCTCTCCAAACACAATGACAAGATCCCCAATACAAGCTAAGATGATGAAATCCTAAATGCAACCTAAAGGAGATCCGAAAATGGTACAAAAACTAGTATGAAGAACTAGTTTGCACCAAGGATTCCAAGAGATGAAGATGAAGATTTAAGAGCTACAAATGATATGTAATATTGAGACTAATTTACCATTAAGCATGATATGTGATTTAGATTAAAATGAAACTAAAATGATATGTAAACTTAAGATTAATTCACCATTAACCTAATGCTATGTGATTTAGATTGAAAGAAAGAACAAGAAACTAACATGCTAAAATGCTATGAAATTCTAGAGCTAAACTAACATGATAACAATGCATAAAATGAATTTGGTGATTTTCTCTTGGAAGGGCCTCTATTTATAGATTTTTGGAGGGAGGAAGAAGGCTTGGATGAGTTGGCACCACCTATGTGGCATCCACATGAGAGCCATATAGGAGACACATAAGATAGAGAGGATGGCTATGTTGAAAGGTCAATTTGAGACAAGATGGGCATTTAAGGTTTGAGTGGCTCAAGGTTGTTCATACATGTGTGAGAAACTTTGGGGAAGAGTGTAGGGGACAAATTTGTAAGGATTTGGAGCATTTAAGGAAGTTTGGTGACTTCCTTGGGAAGAGTTGCTCACACATGTGTGAGAAACTCATTAGCACTATGGAGGTTAGGAATCACTTTTTTAAATGAGGTTAAGGGAGTGATTAGGTGGGAGAGTAGGTTTAGCAAGTAACATGATGGATGTAGGCTAGGATTTTGGTAGGGGTTTAGATTAATCCATGTTTAGAAGAATATTAGGATGTGGGGAGATTTAAATAAATAGTAATTTATTCAAAAAAGGATTTATGGGGGGACATGTATTAAAATAAATTTAATACATTGGACATGTATAAAAATACGTTTAATACATTAGAGAGGGGAATTATTTAAATTAAATTTAAATACTTTAGATAATGAACCCAACTTAATTAAATAATTATAATCAAATGGGTAGAGGAATATGACAATAAATGATTAATTAATTAAAATTAATTATGATATCACAAGGATTATTAATTAAATAAATTTAATTAATAGGAATGATTACTAGATGTCTACACTTTGTTAGCGTCATCACCACATATTCCATCTCATGTTTTAGAACTGCATTATCTTTTTCAAGCTTTTCACATTATTTTTTCTTCTCCTTCAAGGATTGACTCAAATGATCATCATTTGTGCTTTCTTTCTACTTTAGCTGCTCATACAGTTTCTTTCTCGTATCTATGGATTTGTTCAATTGCCATTTAAATGACTGAATGAGACTCTCAACATCCTTAAGACTCTTCCTTAATTCCAAGAATTCAGCTTCGGACCGATCAAGATCTTCAAGTGCAACAAGGATTTTTTATTGAATACCATTTGAATCCATTATATCGCCTATCTGGATCTTCCTCAAGCTACTACGCTTCCTCTGAGGAATTAGGCTTTGATACCAATTGTTGGAATTAAGGAATGCTGAGAGGGGGGTGAACCAATGTTCTATAAACTTTAACTTTATTAATTTGATTCTTAAACCACTTAACACATATAATCAAGAGAAACATGCTAAAGCATAACACAAATAGCCACAACACCATAACACCAAGATTTTTGTCTAGAGACCTAGTTAAGGGAAAAGCCACGGTGGGGATGAACCCATAAGATGTAAATATTTTGTAGAATTATTACAAAATGGAATGCACATGCATCCAAGAACACTACTTAGAGCTCACTGCTCAAAATGGAAGAGGTTTACTTCCTATAAGAAAAATACAATGTCACAGAGAGTTTGAAATGAGAAATAGTATCTAGAAATGTCAAAGTATAGTTCTAGTTAAGTACAATATATTTATTTCATAGATTTCATTGCCCACTACTCTATAGCTCTATTTCAGACCTCAAATCATTACCTTGTGCTCATAAAATTACACACAAGCACTATAATCATCTTCCACACATATTTTTCTACCCCAAAATGACCAAATATATCAATCTTATATATCCACAACAAGATGATGAACTACAACTGATTGAATACCTAAATGACTTGAAGATCAATGATTAGAGATTACCAAGTTACTAAAATGATATTTAAGATAATTAAATCAGTCATTATGTTGTCATTGATGTCAACTAGTTTTGACAGTACTTATCATTTTAGTTACAAACATCTAAACATCTGGAAAAGAGAGAAAAAGATTAAGAACTGAGATATCTACATAGAGAAAGATGGATATGATAGATGAGGATAAGGAATACTTTGGGTAACTTATTGATGAGTCTATGATCTCACATTGTTGACTTGATTATGTTTCATTAATCTTTTATGAAGAAGGAAGCAAAACTGTACAAGGCAATGTGGTCGATAAATGAAGACTTTAGTATACACCGAGCCAGTGTTGTGTATACCGAGTGATAGTATTAATTGAGCTTGTATTCACCAACACATTTCTTTGTTAACCGAGTATGGATGAAAGTATTAAATGCTAAGAACAACCGACATAAATTAATGAGCTGGATATTGTTATGATTTCGAGATTGAGGATAAAATTTGTTATAAGATCCACGGCTGACAAAATCCAAAGAAGATATAAAGGAAGGAATTGAAATGTGTTTCTGACACAACTGCCGAGGAAAGTTTAAGAGGAAAAATCAACGAAGATGATTAAGCGTAAAAATATGATGGTTGATATGAAAATGGTTTATCTGTCTATATAAGAGATATGAGTTTCTTTATTGAAACATGTCGAAAGAAAGAAGACTGCAAAGATTTCGCGTGAATATAGTTTCATGCATGCCTGATCAAACTAGTTGAAGGAGAACCAAACTATAGAACATTAACGAGCGTTAGAGAGCTATTATCAAGTGAAAGTAAGTTGAGGAAGTGAATTAAAATATTGGTTAGAGGATTTGTATGGGATTAGAATAGATCTAAACATCTACAAATTAAGTTGTATTGTAATCAGATCAACTACTATTTTAGTTTAACCATTGATACAAAAAATCTCCTAACCGAGTGGACTTAACCGGCTTATGTTATTCCCCTATGTCATTCAAGGAATGTACATTGTTATCTAATTGACCCCATAATGAATGCTGGTTGAAAGATAACTATTAGTCTTAAATCCTCTAACAATGTCACACCTAACAGTGTGTTTGTAACCTTTAACAGGGTTGGGTCTTCACCGAGCTCACTTCAGAAGAGTGAAAATTATTTTGGATTATCAGTCCCGGGTGGTTTTTCCCTTATCTAGGTTTCCATGTTAAATCACTGTGTTATGTGTTTCTGTGATGATTGTTTTATTGTCATACTTTACATACTGCATATTTTATTTGATCTATAATCACAGTAAGTTAATTAACTGGTAATTGGTAAAAGGCACAGATAGTTTAATAGTTTATGTTACTAAGATGCAGAATTTATTGAAATTATTTTGAGTGTTACATCTTTGTATTTTGGACTATGGGATAACTAATCTAACAGATTCACCCCCCCTCTCAATTATTCTAATAATTGGTATCAGAGCGTTGGTTGCTTGGAATAGAGTTTTAAGGACTTAAGCAGAAATATTACAAGATGTATAAGAGGGAAGTGACGAAGCTAAACAAGGACAACTTTAGTACATGGCAAAGTTGGATGAGACTTCATTTATCTAGAATTGGAGAATCTGGTATACCTTTACTAGAGAATAGCTATTTACAACCACCTAGTCCTTTGACTCTTGATCAGTTAAGAGATTGACATGAAAACAATATCACTCTGATAGAGATAGCTACTGCTCTTACTGATGCTGAATTTCAAGACATCCAGGACTACACTACTTCAAAGGAAATTTGGGAGAAACTTTCCCTAGTACACGGTGGTGATGCAAATGTGATGAGAGCCAGAGCTGAAATCTTGAGAGGTAGATTTGATGACATGAAAATGAAGGAAGGAGAAAACATAGTCTAGTACTCAATCCAAATTAAAGAGGTTGTCAATGCTATTCATGGAGTTGGTGGTACAATTAAGGAGGATACTGTGGTAAGTAAAATTTTGAGAACACTTTTCCCTATCTATGCAATTAGAATATCTGCTATTCATGAAATGAGATTTGCACCTAATAGCACACTTACTCTTCATAGTCTGATTGGAAACTTAACCACTTTTGAG
Organism: Chamaecyparis obtusa; assembly: GCA_027943335.1. NCBI lineage: Eukaryota > Viridiplantae > Streptophyta > Pinopsida > Cupressales > Cupressaceae > Chamaecyparis > Chamaecyparis obtusa. The sequence continues at coordinate 252,240 of BSBK01001235.1, forward strand.
TTGAACAATTATGATAATAGTGTTGTGCCAACTGTCGAGTCTTCTTTTATGTCTTCTCTTAAGATTGGTAAATCTAGTAGTAACCACAATCTAAGGAATGAAAGTGATAACAATATTGATGATGAGCTTGATGAACTAGAAGCACTAATGGCCCAGAGACTGCCAAAAGGTAAAGGAAGATATAAGGGTAAATTACCTTTAGGTTGTTTTAATTGCAAAGAAGTTGGTCATATTGCTGCTAGATGCCCAAAAAGGAAAGAAGATGAGAATGACAGAGACAGATCTAGAAGTGGAAGCTATGGAAGAAGGAATAACAAAGATAACCGACACTACAATAGGGACAACCAAGATCACAAAGATAAAGGTAAAAAGGTATGTTACATTGCTAAAGAAGATGACACCAACATTGATACAGATGATGACATTGAGGTGGTGTTTGTAGTGATGAAAGATGACTCAGAGGAAGAGGAAAGGTGGTGTTTGTTGTGATAAAAGAATCTTGGAGTTAGTTCACACCAACCTATGTGGTCCCATGAGAACTGAAAGCTACTATGGTGATAAATACTTTATTCTATTTGTTGATGATTACACTAGATTGATGATCGTTATGTTTTTAAAAGAGAAATCTGAGGAATTTAAGATGTTTAAATGGTACAAGGCTAAAGTAGAAAAAGAAACTAGAAAAGAACTAAAATGATTGAGGTCTGATAGAGGTGGTGATTTTATTTCTGATGAATTCACTAACTATTGTAATGAGCATGACATTAAAAGATAGGTTTCTGCACCTAGAACATCGCAGCAAAATGGGATTGCTAGAAGGAGAAACAGATCTATTGTTGATTGTGTAAGAACACTAATGATAGAGAAAAATGTTGCATAGATGTATTGGAGAGAAGCTGTTAGCATAGCTGTATATATATGTCTTGAACTGAGTACAACTAAAGAAAGACACAAACAAGACACCCTATGAGTTATGGTTTGGATACACACCGAGTGTAGGTTACTTCAAAAATTTTGGTAGCAAATATTTTATTCTAAAAGATTATAGGAATGGGAAATTTGACTCTAAAGGTGATGAGGGAATATTCCTTGGATATTCTACTAAAGTAAAGCTTACAAGTGTCTGATTATGGTTACTAATAAGATGATTGAAAGTACTAATGTTAGAGTTGATGAATTTGCTGATAAAAATGATGAGGAAAGCAATAAGGAGCTGGAAGACTATGGTAGATTTGTTTATGTTGAACATCCAGAGTACCTACCAAAGCCGTAGGCTGAGTTGACTAAGCATCAGGAAAATAACACTAAGGAACAACAAAGGGAAACCAAGGAACATGAAGAAGCTTCCGAGCAAGGAATTGAACCTAAACAAAATGAAGAAAAAAGAAGAGATCAAGTGCTAGCAAGATTTTTCAGAAGACATCATCCCGAGAATCAAATCATTGGTGATAAGAAAGCAGACATGATGACAAGAAATAATTTAAGACAAAATGTATGCTTAGTTTGTGAGTTTGAACCTAAGAATGTTAAGGTTGCACTTGAGAATGATGAATGGATCAATGCTATGAATGAAGAGATTGAACAAATTGAGAAAAACAAGACATGGACTTTAGTACCTAGACTGAAAGATAAAAATGTTATTGGTACTAAATGGGTTTTCAAAAATAAAATGAATGAAAATGGAGAGGTTACAAGGAATAAAGCTAGACTTGTATGCAAGGGATATGCACAAGAAAAAGGTATTGATTATGGTGAAACTTTTGCACCTATTACTAGACTAGAAGGAGTCCATGTGTTACTTGCATATGCTGCACATACAAAATTTAAGGTATATTAAATGGATGTTAAGTCAGATTTTCTGAATAGAATACTAGAAGAGGAGGTTTACATAGAACAACCTGAAGGGTTTGTTGATCTGAATCAGAAAGACATGGTATGTAGAATACATAAAGCTTTATATGGATCGAAGCAGGCACTGAGAGCATGGTATAAAAGGTTACATACTTATCGTTAAAGTATTGGTTTTGTAAGAACTAGTGAAAACAACAATTTGTACATGAAAGGAGGATCTAATGATACTATTTTGATTGCTGAAATATTTGTGGATGATATAATCTTTGGAGGACAAGATCATATTTGTAAATATTTTACTGATGAGATGAAAAAGGAATTTGAAATGTGAATGTTTGGAGAGATTAAATTCTTTCTAGGCTTACAAGTTATTCAACAGAATGATGGAGTTTTCATCACACAATCAAAGTACATTAAGGAAGTATTGAGAACATTTGGCATGGAAGATGCTAAAATAGTAGGAACACTGATGGTTATAGGCTGCAAATTGACTAAAGATGATGAATCTACAGAGGTAAATCAAACATTGTACTGATCTATGATTGGTAAATTGATGTATGTAGTACATAGTAGGCTTGATATTGCACATGCATTGGGGATTGTGGCTAGATTTTCAACCAATCCTAAGGATTCACATATGATTGCAGTGAAAAGAATCTTGAGATACCTGAAGAAAATAGAAGATTATGGTTTATGGTATCCTAAGGAAGGCAAATTTGAATTGAGAGTTTACACCAACACAAATTGGGCTGGAAATATAGATGATAGAAAAAGCACAACCGAAGGAGCATTTTTCTTTGGTGAAAGACTTGTGACTTGGACAAGTAAGAAACAACCTTGTATTTCTTAGTCTATTGCTGAAGTAGAGTATGTTGTTGCTACTATAAACTATTCAAACATTGCTTATATCAAACAAGTGTTGGAAGGGATGAATGAGGTAATCACTGAGCCAGTGATTATATACTGTGACAACACTGGTGCTATAAACATTTTGAAGAATCCTATAATGCATTCAAAGACAAAGCATATATCTATTAAGTATCATTACTTAAGAGAACAAGTATAGGAGAAGCAAGTCAAACTAGAATATGTTACATCAAAGGAGCAACTTGCTGTATTTTTACCAAGCCTCTACCAAAGGACACTTTTGAATACTTGAGGACTACACTTGGGGTTCGTCCCCTGTCTACTGGTCACTAATGTGATTTGGAGGTTGCATCAACCTATTCTTATTAGAAGATCACTCATTTTGATGCAACATATCTCACACTTTGGATTATGTCTAAGATTGTGAAATATTTAAGGAGATAGAACAGAGAATTTGCATATCAGTATACAGAGATACATTGTCTACACTAAATAAAAAAGAACTACTTGGCTATTGCAGAGCTATATGTTTTTTGTTTTTCTTTGACATTATTGTCAAAGGGAGAGATAAATAGTGGAGATATAGTGGAAAGAACAATGGAGAGAAAAATAGATTGGAGAGGAATCAGAGAAAGGGAGAGTTTAAATATCTGTTGCTGAGAACAGGACCCTATGGATGTAGGGAGAGCTTGCATGTAAATGTCTGTTATGTAATGTAGTGATTAAACATATCAAGCTAGGGAGAGCTTACCAAACTACAACATTTACTTACATAGTTGTGGAATACATGTTTGGTATGTGTATGTCATATTTCATATTCTTTGTGTTGCCATCAATGCCAAAGGGAGAGATTGATGAACTACAACTGATTGAATACCTGAATGACTTGAAAATCAGTGATTAGAGATCACCGAGTTACTAAAATGATATGTAAGATAATTAAATCAGTCATTATGTTGTCATTGATGTCAACTAGTTTTGATAGTACTTATCATGTTAGTTACAAACATCTAAACATTTGGAAAAGAGAGAAAAAGATGAAAAATTGAGATATCTACATAGAGAAAGATGGCTATGATAGATGAGGATAAGAAGTACTTTGGGTAACTTATTGATGAGTCTATGATCTCATATTTTTGACTTGATTATGTTGCATTAATATTTTATGAAGAAGGAAGCAAAACTGTACAAGGCAATGTGGTCGGTAAATGAAGACTTCAATATACACTGAGCTAGTGTTGTGTATACTGAGTGACAATATTAACTAAGCTTGCATTCACCAACGCATTTCTTTGTGAATCGAGTATGGATGAAAGTATTAAATGCTAAGAACAACCGACATAAATTGATGAGCTAGATATTGTTATGATTTCTAGATTGAGGATAAAGTTTGTTATGAGATCCACAGCTGACAAAATCTGAAGAAGATCTAAAGGATGGAATTGAAATGTGTTTTTGACACAACTACCAAGGAAAGTTTAAGAGGCAAAATCAACAAAGATGATTAAGCGGCAAAATCTGATGGTTGATATGAAAATTATTTATCTGTCTATATAAGAGAAATGAGTTTATTTATTGAAACATGTCAGAAGAAAGAAGACTGTAGAGATTTTGTGTTAATATAGTTTCATGCATGCCTGATCAAACTTGTTGAACGAGAACCAAACTGCAGAACATTACCAAGTGTCAGAGAGCTATTACCGAGTGAAAGTAAGTTGAGGAAGTGAATTGAAATATTGATTAGAGGATTTGGATGGGCTTAGAATAGATCTAAACATCTGCAAATTAAGTTGTATTGTAATCAAATCAACTACTATTTCAGTTTAACCATTGATACAGAAAATATCCTAACCAAGTGGACTTAATCGTCTTATGTTATGCCCCTATGTCATTCAAGGAATGTACATCGTTATCTAATTGACCCCATAGTGAATGCTAGTTGAAAGATAACTGTTAGTCTTAAATCCTCTAACAAGGTCACACCTAACAATGTGTTTGTAACCTTTAACAGGGTTGGCTCTTCACGGAGCTAACTTTAGAAGAGTGAAAATTATTTTGGGTTATTGGTCCTAGGTGGTTTTTCCCTTAGTAGGGTTTCCACATTAAATCACTGTGTTATGTGTCCCTACAATGATTTTTTTATTTGCATACTTTACATACTGCATATTTTATTTGATCGGTAATGACAGTAAGTTAATTGACTGGTAATTGGTAAAAGGCACAAATAGCTTAATAGTTTATGTTATCGAGCTGCAGAATTTATTGAAATTGTTTTGAGTGTTACATCTTTGTATTTGGGATTGTGGGATAACTTATCTAACTCATTCACCCCCCCTCTCAATTATTCTAACACAAGAGATTATATTTCTTACATGTCATCTCAAGAAACTTGACAAAATAATGAAACATGTATAATCATTCAGCTAGATCTAAATGCAAACACTAATGCAGACCATAACAATTGATCATATGTTAGTAAACATGTCAGCTAAACATCCTCAATCACAATAAAAATATTACCAAAATTTCTCCATCAGATTCGCATAAGGATCAACTAGATAAGACTATCATTCTTCAATGTCAACCCAAAAGCCTATACACAAAACCTTCTAACTCACACACTGAATATCACCAGACCATAAAAATATGGAATAAGGTAGACTAGACATCCATAAATATTCCCTTAGATTCGTGACTAAAAATATTCATTTGAGAGTGAATATCAGACTGAATACAGATCACTTCTATATGTTTTGTTCACTTCCAAACTTAGAATAAATCTTCAATCAGCCTCCCGATATGATCGAATGGTATAATACAGATGTGAAAACCAACTTGATTTGTGATCAATGACAACATCCAAGGACCTATGCAGTGTCTCTTGTGAAAAGATCTATAATGGACATGCATAAAGATAAACATAATAAATATAATAAACATAAGATATACATGGGGAAGACCCTTTTGGGAGAAAAACCCCACACTTTGAAAGAATAGTACTTTGTATTACTAAATAAATGTTTTCAATACAATAAAAATACATTGCTTCTTCAACCAGAATATTTGGCAGCATAACACTTCACCTGCAAAATTAAACATAAATAATGCTCTCCAAGACCACCTTATATAGAGAAATACAACTACAGAGGCAACTTCATCTTGAAGATATAAGATGGGTTCATGAAAAATATTTGGCACAATTTTCCAACCACCTAAAATCATTATATGACACATTTAGATCTACCAATGGTTTCCCATTCAAAGATCCTAAGCTAGGGACCCAAAATTTACTATCTTGAAGTATGATAGATGATCTTAGACATCTTATAGTTGTCATAAAATTATGTCTTAAATATTGTCATAACTTAAAATACTTAAATTTGTAAGAGAATTTGTCATAATTGACCATAAATAACACATTTTCTTACATCCCGTTAAGGTGAAACTTGGGCACTTACCTTCTTTGGATGCAAAGGCATCACCTACCACTTTCTCATAATTTTTTTCATAGGCTATCATATGTAACTATGTCATAATAATAATCATATATTTAATCATAAATTTGTCATAAAATGACACTAGTCATCCACATAAACTAAATACAATATCCTCAAAGTGGGATGAACACTTATACATGTGCAACATATGTGTCATAAAATCACTATTAAGTAGGATGTATCATAGCCTATGTATCCTACTAGATGACTAGACATTTGTAGGGAATCAGTTAAATAAATATATCAAATACTGCAATAATCAATGCTACGATTTGCAAAGGTTGAAATATTTAATTATAACAAGGTTGGTGCATCTTCACCTTGGTTTCTTCCTTTTCTTCCATAAGTAGTTTGTTGAAGGATTAGATAATTTCTTCCTTGATATAGTGGGCATCTTAGATATTATTGCAGCTATCTTGTATAAGTGTGAGAGAATAGATTGGAAATTCATGTGGTTTCATGTATGGTTTTGATGATGCATCTCTTTGTTTGGCTCTTTCTAGTTAAATCTTGTTTAGATTGGTCATTGTAAGGTCTAGACAAGTGGGAGAATTTTGAGAATTAAGGTTTCTCATCCTTAGTCCTTCCTAGCATTGTATATATTTATTTAATTCTTGAATTATAATTTCTTGCTCATTATATTTTTTGTTAACATAATAACAAAATAAAGAGAGACAGGAAATTGTCTAATTCAATGAGCAAAGAGTAAGAAGTTTTACCATGAATTAACACAAAACTAGGAGCATTCACCAAAGAGCAAGGCAACAAAGGAAACAATATTTTTAAGGGGGAAAATCATAAAAAAAACCCCGTGATATAATGAATGGGCAAAAAATGCCTAAGAATAAGAGAGAGAGTGAGAGCCAAGCTCATACAATAGTGTTTTAGAAGAAGAATTATCTTGTGTCTTGAGAGGAGAGCCATCTCTTTAATAGAGATGTGAGGAAGGAGTTACATTGTAACTCCCATTTCTATGCATGCCACATTTCATTAGTGTGTGAGACAAGTGTAGGATTCCTCATAAAGAAGAATATCTATTTTCCTTAATAAAGGAATTACAAATATGACATGTCCTCCCACTTGGACTAGAAGACAAATACAATAGGATACCTTGGTTTATCCTTTAAATACATATTTTACCAAGGAAAGATTAAATTCTAACACCCCCCTTTAATTTTTACTTGGGGTAATTACATCAAGGGGTATCAAACCCAAATTGTTACACTGAAATTCAAATTTCTCTCTAGAAAGAGGTTTTGTCAAAATATCTGCAACTTGATCTTCACCTTTGCAATGGATGGGGGAAACTTTCTTTTCTGCAATGTGCTCTCTAATGAAGTGGTGGAGGAGAGAAATGTACTTTGACTTTGCATGGTAAACTAGATTCTTTTCCAAGGCTATTGCACTTTGATTGTCACAATACAATGGTGTAGGTTCTTGTTGAGGTAGACCCAAATCTTCAAGTATTCTTCTAAGTTAATAGTACCTTTAATGTAACGTAATATTCTTTTAGCAATTTTGAAGTGAGTTTGTTGAGGTTTGGACATGAATCTTGAAACTAAACCAACATTAAAAGATAAATCAGGTCTAGTAAGGGTTAAATAAATTAAACTTCCTACAAGTTCTCTATAAGGAGTAGCATCTATGAATGGAGATTGCATATCTATCATTAACTTAGTTCCTAAATCACATGGAATTGAAATATGATTAGCATCATTCATATGAAATCTATCTAGAAGATCTTTAGCATATTTACTTTGAGAGATAAAAATACCCTTAGGGGTTTGCCAAATTTGCATTCCTAAGAAATAATGTAAAAATCTTAAATCTGTCATTTGAAATTTTTGGTTGAGTTGGAACTCAATATCAAAAATTAAATGGTTAGAACTAGAAGTAAGAATCAAATCACCAACATATAGAATGATAATAATAATGTCATCTTCACTATGCTTGATATGCAAGTTAGGATCATTTTTATTTCTTTCAAAACCTTGAGAAATAAAGAAAGCATTAATTTTGGAATACCACTCTCTAGGAGATTGTTTTAAACCATAGATAGATTTATTTAGTTTGCATACTAGATGTTCATGACCTTCTTTAATAAAACCGGGAGGTTGAGACATATAGATTTCTTCATGCAAATCACCATTTAAAAAGGCACTTTTAACATCCATTTGGTGAATAGGCCAATTCATTTTTGCAACAAGAGCAAAGGTTTCATTATAGTTTATTCCTTCAACTTGAGAAAAACCTCTTGCTACTAGTCTAGCTTTAAACTTACTAATATCATTATTTGCATTCAACTTAGTTTTGTATAACCATTTACATGAGACTAGATTTTTGCAATAAGGTAAAGTAACTAAATCCCAAGTATTATTAGAAATTAAACTATCATATTCCTCTTACATAGAAATTTTCTAGTGAGGTTGATTTTTAGCTTGAGGATCATTATAATTAGAGAGAGAAGTCATAAGAGCATAATTGTAATAGTTTATCCTTCTAGGTTTAAGTCCACCCATTCTAGAAATGTAATCATCACCTTCATTAAGTAAATATTTAAACCATTTAATATTTCTCCTAGAATTAATAGAAATATTACTAGGAGGAGTAAACAGATTATTACCATCATGATCACCATCATCACTTCTACTATTAGAAGGAACAAAATCATTAGGAGTATCATTATTATCTTTATGTTCATCATTATCCTTTTGAAGAGTATTAGTATTATCCTTAGTGTTAGGAGTAGAAACAAGAGGAACAGAAACATTAGGAGCAAAAATGTGAGGAATAGGGTTGAGAGACGGAGGTTGGTCCTCCACAAGAACTATTTTGCTATGACTAAAATCAGAATCTAAAATTTGAGAACAATCATGGACACCATTTTGACCAATGCAAACATCTTGAGCTATTTGAACTTTATTAGTAAGAGGATCATAAACTCTATAACCTTTAGTGTTCTCAGAATAGCCAACAAATATATGAGGTGAGGATTTAGGATCTAACTTTTTCCTTTTCTATTTAGGTGTGTGAACATAATTAGTGGAGCCAAAAATCCGTAAATGAGACAAACTGGGTTTTCTTCCTAACCAAGCTTCTTCGGGAGTTTTATTTGGTAGGGCCTTAGTAGGAGTTCTATTAAGAATATAGGTGGCACATGCCATGGCTTCAGCCCAAAATTTATAATCCATATTTCTAGCATGTAAAAAATATCTAGCCATTTCTACTATTGTTATATGCTTCCATTTTGCCACACCATTTTGTTCTGGTGTATAAGGAACGGTAAGCTCGTGTTTGATACCAAAAGATCTTAAGTAAGAATGGAAAGCATGTTTAACATATTCAGTACCATTATCAGTCCTAAGAATCTAAATTTTATAACCACTTTGTCTTTCTACAAAAACATGAAATTCAGCAAAAATATCAAGGACTTGACCTTTACTATGTAAGAAATAAATCCAAGTTCTACGAGAATAATCATCAACAAAAGTTAAAGCATATTTAGAGCCTGAAATAGAAGTATTTTCCATAGGACCTAAAAGATCACTATGAATGAGAACTAACTTATTATTAGCTCTCCAAGATGATTTATGGGTAAAAGATTCTCTATGCATTTTACCACTCATACATCCATTGCAATCAAACTTAGAAGGAGTAAACTTAGGTAGCCCATCTACCATATTTTCTTTTTGCATTAATGAGATATAATTAGAATTTAAATGTCCTAGCCTCTCATGCCAAATGTGAAAATCAACAGTAGTGAGTAATGAATATCAAGGAGAGGCAAATTGATAAAATTTAAAGAGATTATCATCATCCAATTTAGCATTAGCAACTATCTGATCAGTATGGGGATCAATGATATGGCAAATATTTTTATGAAACTCAACCTTATAATTTTGACATAATTGCAGAATAGAAATAAGGTTAGCTTTCAAATCAGGAACATAAAACACATCATGTAATTTACCATTTGGAACAGAAACATTACCAATTCCTTCAACTTGACAACAATAATTATTAGCTAAAGAAATAGGAATATTCATAGAATCAGGTTGCAAAGAATCAAAGACTTCTTTATGAGATGTAACATATTGAGATGCACCACTATCAATAATCCATTCAAGTGGTTTAGAAGCATTAAAACAAACAGTAAAAGCAGAACGTGATTGATTTCCATTAGATTTTCCATTTGAGTAGTTTTGAGAATTAGGTTGATCATCCTTTTGTTTCTTAAAACAGTTATGTATTAAGTGACCATCTTTACCGTAGTAGGTGCAATGTGGCCTTTTTGAATGATTACTATTATGATAGTTATTGGAAGGCCTAGAATTGTAATGATCATTAAATTGTTGGCCTACATTATTATTATTAGTATTGTTTGATCTTTGATAATTTTGGTTATTTTGATTAGTGTTAGAAGATCTATTGTTATTGTGACTTTGAGAGACATAGGCATGTTCGTGAGTTTTAATTATACCAAATTGAATCAATTGTGCTTCCTCTTGACGCAACATATTTTGAAAGATGACATAAGTTAATTGAGATGCTAAAGAAGGAATAGCTAACTAAGAGTAAATATTTGTAATAAATTGTTGGAACTGTCTAGGCAAACATTTACAAATAATTATGTAGATTATCCTTAAATCAGAGAGAGGAACTTGTAAACCAGTTAGTAAAACTTTTATTGAATCAAACTTGAGCAAGAAATCATCAACAAAGTTGAAATTGGTATACCTGAGGTCTTCAAGTTGGTCTTGATGTTAGATTTTGTGAGTCTCGTCTGCAGTGTCATAGGTATTTTTTAGGATGTCCCAAGCTTGATGGGCTTCTATACAAGTAGAAATTAAGACATACAATTTGGGACTTAAGGAGATCCTGATTAAACCAAGTGCTTCCTCATTTTTAGTCTGCCAAGTAAGTTGGTCAGCTTGAGGAGCAGAGGCTACTGGTTTTGAACTGGCATTAGTTGCAATATCTAAAATATGTCTGAATCTAAAGATGAAGGTCATGTGCATTTTCCATGCATGATAATTTATACTAGTTAAATTTATTTCTGGCATCAGGGTGGTCATCGTTAAATAGAAAGATTTAATGTAAAGAACACCTAAACTTGAGATAAATAAATGAAACCCCTTAACAGAACCTAGAAAAGAAACTTTTAAAGTAAGAGCATTGTGAGAGAAGCCGAAAAACTAGGCATGTAGATCAAACGCATGCAAAATAAACTATATACACTCGCATGCAACAACAGAAAGCTATGAAAGCTTGCGCCAAGGAGGCATGCAAGGAAAAAATAACTACTAGAGGTAAAACTGAAACCAAGAACACTTTAGAGTTAACAAATATCTGTTAAGCTGTTATTGATTAACAGATAACGACAAGAATCTCTTGCATGCAAAGAGAAAGCTATACACTTAAGCATGCAAAGAGGAGAAAAAGAGAACTCTAGAAATAAACTAAATAAACCTGTTAACAATGAAAAGGCAACACAATCTTGCAAAACAAATGTTAATCAGACCAAAGAAAGGAATGCTTACAGAACTAAGAATCTGAATGGATGCTAAGTATCTAGGAAGTAGATTTAAACGATTTATATAATGAGAAAAAGAGCTAAATCTATTGAAGCCCATTTACCTGCAAAGAGTCGGCGATGATTAGCAATCTGGAATTAAAAAATTGAATCTAACTAAAACCCTTAGCACTTGAGCTAAAAAACCATTAATGCCACAACCAGATTAAGAAAGAAATATAGCTATGATGTTAGAACTAAATTAAGAACCTTATACTAATTCCTACAAAAAGATGTTACAAAGCAGAATGAAGCATAAAAAATAGAAAGAAAGAGAGCTCAGTCTGCAGGATCAAAAACAGCTAAAGGTTACACAAAGCATTTGTGTTTTTAAGTATGCTTTTAATGTTAAGAATCATAAGCATAGCAAATCAAAAAAAACTTTTCTAGAGATCGAACAAAAGACCCAACCTACGCTATGCTATTATGTAACAAATGAAATGATTTTTCATAACCTTGCTGAGACTACACAAATCAAAGAGCTTTCACCGCCGTCAAACAAACTAGCTAAGCAAAAAAACAAACCAAGAACTAGCCAAAGCAAACACAGATCACTGGATATAATCAGCACATGCAAAGGATATAGTCAGCACAAAGGTAAATAACAATGTCATTAACAGATTAACAAAAAAAATTAACAGTGCATGCAAAGCTTATAATCAGCACATGCAAAGAAAGGGAGCGCACGGGGCAAAAAACTCAGGGCTAGTATCACGCCAGGCACTGTTTTGATAATCTTGATAGGTCACTTCAAGGGGAAGCATGCTACTTTCCTTAAACAACTCAAATCTGAGCTTCTTCTCGTTACTAGTTTGTTCAAGATTAATGGTGTGCCGACAAGAAGGGTGAACCTGATCTATGTTATTGCAACTTCTGCTAAGATAGATGTAAGCAATGTTGATGTTAGTAAATACGATGATAAGTATTTTGAAAGGGAGGTTAAATGAGTAGTGCAAAGGAAGAAGAAGGCAGTTCACAAGACCACTATATCAATGCAGAATAAAACACATGACAAAAGACAAAAGACTGCAGAATAAAACGCATGCAAGGAAACTAAATGAATAGGAAAGAAAAAAAACACATGCAACTAAAATTACAATGCAATGAATAAAAAATGTATGAACCGATATATATAAGATTAATAAGAGAGATGGCAAAAATTTTAGAAACTAAATTAGTAATGCATGAACTGAAATTTAAACTATTTGCAAAGAGAAACAAAATATAATAAAGTAATGAAGTTCAATTCTCTCTAAACAATGTCTCCGAATTTGGAGTGCACCAAGATATGGTAGCTTCTTTACCTACACACTCAAAACATAATTAAACCAACCTGCTCTGATACCATGTTAAAATAATAACAAAATAAAGAGAGACAGGAAATTGTTTAATTCAATGAGCAAGGAGTAAGAAGTTTTACCATGAATTAACACAAAACTAGGAGCATTCACCAAAGAGCAAGGCAACAAAGGAGACAATATTTTGAAGGGGGAAAAGCATAAAAAACCCCCGTGATATAATGAATGGGCAAAAAATGCCTAAGAATAAGAGAGAGAGTGAGAGCCAAGCTCATACAATAGTGTTTGAGAAGAAGAATTATCTCGTGTCTTGAGAGAAGGAGAGCCATCTCTTTAATAGAGATGTGAGGAAGGAGTTACATTGTAACTCCCATTTCTATGCATGCCACATTTCATTAGTGTGTGAGACAAGTGTAGGATTCCTCATAAGGAGGAATATCTATTTTCCTTAATAAAGGAATTACAAATATGACATGTCCTCCCACTTGGACTAGAGGAAAAATACAATAGGATACCTTGGTTTATCCTTTAAATACATATTTTACCAAGGAAAGATTAAATTCTAACATTTTTTCATCTAGTTTGGCATGGAACGATGAGTTATCTTCATTTTGGGAGACAATGTGAAAGATGACAAGGATTTATTTTGTCCCTATATAGGAAAGTAGGCATCCATCTATGGTAGAGATATTTTTCCATGTGTTGGCATCTTAGAAACTTGTGTAGTCATTATTGTATGACAAGATTTGTATTATAGGTTGTGATGGATTCCTATGACAAGTTGGACAAGTGTTAGAGGACATCTTGCATGGAGAATGTGGGCACCAAAATTACGTTGTGATAAGTTGTAAGAGAATCAATTAATTATAGTCATTTATGATGGATACTCTTACATCTGTAAGTGATGACATATATGATAGATTCTATGATAGTTGTAACATTTGTGAGGGCATTTGTTATACCTACCTTTAGCACAAATGAAGCACCCAAGTTTGGAGACATATAAGAGGGTTAGGGAATATTGGACAAGTGTCCATTGCATGCTTAGAGTTGGTTTAAAAATTTCCCTCATCATTTTGGATGCCCACCCCTTTTAGCTTTGTTTAGAAGTTACTTCAAACTTGAAGTATTTGTACATTTCATATCTTGGATGAGGATTTAACAGAGTAGCGAGAACAATATTTCTTTATAGTGTTATGTTGTCAAATTTCCTCTAGAAGAGCAAGACTTAGAATCCATGTAAAGGCTTATAACCTGGTGAGAAATTGCAAGTATATTCTAACAGTTTGTTGAAGATTAATACATAGGTTTGATGCTTTGAAGTAAGAGGTTTTTTACCCAAAAGAGTTTTCTCCATGTATATCAATGTTTCTTCTCTTTTGTCTATCTTTCTTAGATATTCTTCTTTGTTCTTATTCCTTAAAGTGTTAATTTACATGTCGTCATGCAGCCAAAATTTTATTAGATTTGCATATTACATTATCTTTCCTTTGAGGGTCAATGCATGTGAATTTAATTATGCATGTTTCTACTATCAATGCCTTAATAATATGTGCTTATTACAAGTTATGGGAATTTGATTAAAAGAAAAATATAGGATAATAAAGGTGCATGTTAGTTTTCAAAGGTCCTTCTGGGTTCATCTTTCTCTTTCAATTGATTCCTCTCATTTGCCAAAATGATCAATTGTGACTCCTCATTTGTGAAATATCACAAAGTTGTCATAACCCTCCCAAAGAAATTTTTAAAAAGAAAAATGTCAGATAATTTGGGAGCCACATTACACCTTCATGAATCGTCATGTTCCTCTTTGAAACAATGTAAAAATAGTAATATTTTAATAATTACTTTTTTATCATATAAATATAACTTAAATCCAAATAAAATTAAAAATAAATTTGAATACAAATAATTAAATTTATTTTCCCAACTATTCCTCTTTAAATCTACAATAAATATTAGAATGGTTTTTTTTCCACAAATATATTTTAATTAGAAATGAGATATTACAAGCTATGATCCTTAAGTCCAATCTTCCTAATATTCTAGTACCACATCCTCATAGAACATGTTCCTTCCTTTCACACTCTTCCAAAAGTTCAATGTTTATATTGATGGGTACCTACTTGAATTAGGGTAATGCATGGGAGATCAAGAATAAATATTGATTTCTTAATATATATGATAATGGAATTGAAATAAAATTATGATATCTTGATAATAAAATTGAATGTATTTTTTAATTTTTTAATTTTTAATCACTTATCTTCAAACCTCCAAGATTTATATTGATGGATGGGGATGAATTCTACATACTTGAATTAGGATAATGAATGGGAAGAATCAAGATTTATTTTTAGGAATATGTGATTATGTAATTGAAATAAAATTATGATATCTAATTAATAGAATCATACTTGAATTGGGGTTTATGAGTGCGAGATCAAGAATAAAAAATTGATTTTTTGATATATGTAATAATGGAATTGAAATAAAATTATATTATTTGTCATCTTTTATAATAAATATAACATGTCATGAATCTCAAGGGAGACACAAATAGTCTAACAATCCCCGCCTCAATGTTATCCTAGAGGATTCAAACACACGACCCAACTCTGTACCAATTGTTGGAACATATTTGCCGTATTACTAAAAGATCAACCTTTTAGCACCTAATACAAATGGAAGAAGTGAACAAACCCGACAAAGATCAACCTTTTAATACATGATATAAATGGAATAGGCGAACAAATCCGACAAGAAGCATTTAGTTCATGTTCTAAATCCAAAAAGAGATGAAATGAGAAAACTGGTAGAATACTCTATTTTTAGAATAAGAAATTCATCTCAATAATAGAATACTCTATTTTAAAGTCAAAAAGTCATCCCAAAGTGAAAAAAAGTCCACTTAATATTATTTTAATTTGTTTGTCACAAAGTAAAATTGTGGACAATACAATTCTATTTTAATGTCCCAAGACTCGTCCACTTGCCCATGTTTAAATCCTTACATACTCATTGGTGGTTCTCTCCAACACCTTTTTAACTGCCACTACCATAGATGAGCTGTAAAGTGACATTTCATAACTTACACAATGAGCTTCCGCTGACGTGCCACAAAGATAAATTTAAACATTTGCACGTGGCAATCATCCGTACGACTGTTTGTTCAACTTGATAAATTTGATTTTCAGAATCCGATCTTTGCAAGTTGCAATGTAAAGGGCGAATTAGCTCACGACATGTGTCGGCAAGCACTTGGTTTTGCGGAGATAATTAAACATAATCTGGTATTGGTTGTTCGAGTGAACGGATTTTTTTAGCAACGTCTTAACAGCAAACTAAACTTTTGACTATGCAGGGCCAAAATGCACCTGATTAGACTATTTGTTTATATTTTAAAAATAAATTAAAATTCGTAAAATCATTATACTGCAATTTTTAGATTAATTAATAAATGTAAATAAAGGTGCATTTTAGCCCCCGTATAGAGGGCGCCGCAATGTTTTAGTTTTGTTTTCTAACTCTCTTTATATACTACTTTACGTTTTAGTTTGCTGGGGATTGTTTTACTTGGATACTTTTTTGGTATTTACATAAAAAGGGACATGGTTAAGCTCTCTACAAAATGTACTATTAACTATTGTAAAATTAAAATGTTTGACGTTTTTTTGTCTTTGGCACTGACTTGATGTGACCCCTAGACTTTCAAGAACTATACTTTTTGTCTCGTCCATATAAATCAACTTGTTAACATCTAGTATCTTTGAAGAACACCCCTGATCCAATTTTAGATTCTTGACTATCTTTGAAGAGCATGCTTGATCCAATTTTAGATTCTTGGCTATCTTTGAAGAACATGCCTCATGCAATTAAAAACTAATTCTTGTAAGAGAAAGTTTCTTAA
Organism: Chamaecyparis obtusa; assembly: GCA_027943335.1. Classification (NCBI taxonomy): domain Eukaryota; kingdom Viridiplantae; phylum Streptophyta; class Pinopsida; order Cupressales; family Cupressaceae; genus Chamaecyparis; species Chamaecyparis obtusa. The sequence continues at coordinate 269,235 of BSBK01001235.1, forward strand.
GAAAATCGAGTGTCTTCTTAGTATGGATTGTTTCGAGCAAATTTCATTTTAGATTGGATAGTATTTGCGATCCCTTTGTATGTAGATTAGATTAAATATGATCTATTTTTCAGATTTAAGTTTCTCAAGTTCAATAATCATAAGGTATGTATGTCATTTGTAATGTGTGTAAAATTTTCAAATTGTGTAAAATCATGCTCATTTTTTTACTCTCCTTAATCAAACATTTCAAATCATAGATTAATTAAAAGAAAATCCTAAAACTACCTAATGTCACTAGCCACAAAAGATTTACTAACATGATTAATGTGATGAGACTAAGACAACATTTAAATAACAACATGATTTAATGCAAACTCATTGTTAAATACACTTGAATTTACCAAGCTAACTAAACCTATTTTCATAATAGAAATCCTAGAACTAATTTACCTTAAATCAAGATAAAGTTATTTACATGAAAAGCATAAAAAATATACCACCTATTAAGTATAATATGTAAGATTTATTTATAAACTTAATTTCAAGGACACCATAATTTATTCCACAATAATTATTGATCATACTATTCTTATTAAATTAATAAAAATGTCTCAAGATAGTTATTACTAGTTAATTATTACTTGACTATAAATTCTATCAAATAATCCACGTATCAATTAACTGCCATGATTTATGCCTATATTGTTCTAATATAATAATTAATTAAATCACTTAAATTCACTTTTTTAACTCACCTCTAGTAATAAAATAATAATTCTTAATAAGACATCATTCCTTAATAAAGTAAAACATTATACCTTATTAAAATAATAAAATAATGATTTCTCCTTTATGATAATATTATGATCCTAAGAAAAATTATAACTCTAAAACTCCAAACATTTGAAAAATAATAGTCCCCACATGGCGTACCCACTAAATAACCCATAAGGACACAAGTGGCACAAGTCAAATATTTTTTTTTTAAGTATTTAACATCAATTGCTATGGAAAGGCTCTTTTATCTCCACCATTAGATTCTTCTTGTCTCCACCGTAGAATTTAGGGTTTCTAAAAGAAAATACCTACAATTCTTAGGAAGAACAAAAGGTCTCTTATAGAATAATACTTAATTAAATATTAATGAAAAAATTTACTCATAAAAAAACCTAATATCATTAAAAATAAATATAAATGATAAATTAAAAAAAATTAAGTATACAAGTATTAATAAAAACTTAATATTTAATTAATTATAGTACATTATATTTATTGTTGTATTATTATAATCTTTAAAATTAGTAAAAAATAATAGATAAAAAATATTAAAAAATTATTTTAACACTAAAAATTTAATTTCCTTCATAATATTTCCATTCTACATTCATAAAACAATTGTGTTGCATCAAATTGAATAAAAATCTAATCTAAATAGAATAACGTTTGAAATTTAAAAATTCTTTTAAATAAGGATGATAGTATTTCTGCGGCACCCAAAATACACCATTTACTCTAATTATATTATAATTAAAAAATATTGTATTTATTATATTTTAATTTTTTAATTAATTAATAATTACATGTTGGCTTCAACAACAGAAAGAAAAAAGCATCCATCCCCACAGCCAATCCCCGCAGTGCTCATTATGTCCATTACTCCAACAGATTTCCGACAAGTGTCACGAGGTAATTCGCTCCCTGCATTGCAACAACTTGCCAAGATCGGATTTCTTAAAATCATCGTCGATACAAGTTGCAAAAGATTACCGTACGAATAATTGAAAAGGGATCGCTGATTGGTTGACACGTGCTCTGTTCAGTTAACTATTCGTAGCACGTGTCAGCGCTCAATCATTGCGTCAGTTTCCAGACCAACTGACAATGACACGCACGGCTCGGGAAACAAACAAGTTAGGAGGATATCGTAATCTAGAAAAATAAATCTTTGCTTTACAGCTCATCTTAGATTTTATGACGTTTTCCAGATTTTATTCGGCAAGTGTCGTCAGAGGACGATGGATTTATGAGGTAATCGATAAATTGCAATTCACTCTTGAGTTAATGACAGCAAATTACAAGTTAGTATCGATTTCTCTTCTCTTTATGTTTTTTTGTATTGTGATGATGGATCATCGAAATGTTGATGATAAAAAAATATATGAATTGGATCAATTATAAATTTAGAAAAAATAACATTATTGGCAATTTATAATATTATTCGCAACTTATAATATTCTTCACAACTTTTATCTAATAACATTAGATAAATTGATTTTGATATTATAAAGGAACTCAAAGAAAAAATAATTTAAGAAATTTGGTGAAATTGTTTTAATTGTAGCATCTTATTGGTTCATTTGGTACAATTTCACCTTTTCAATAAATTTTAAATTGAATTCATTGGCCCACAACTTTTCAATAAAAACAATACCATTTATCATATAAGACTATAAATAAAATAAAAAAATGATATGAAATCATATTTGTATTATTAATATTTTTATAATAAATAAAAAATGAAAAATTCAAATATTCCATAACTTACATTTTAACTAAATAGTTATAAATCATAGCAATAACCAATGGGACCAATTCCACCACAAATTTATAAGATAACTCCAACGAAATTCCCCAACATCCCTATTATTGCACAATGAACAATCATTCTTAAGGGGAAACAAGATTATGAAAGGAAGATATATTCATCATTGCACAACATAATTCATTGTGGCAATATAGGGAGAGGTAGAAGACCACATAACAAAATCACAAAATTTCACAAATGAAATAAAATACAATTGCAAGGCTTGTGATGTACAACATAGAAAAATAAAACATGTTAGATGTATTGTAATATTAGCTCTAGTTGGGTATATATATCTAGGATTGATATAGTAGGACCTACATCTAGGTCTCTATAAGAAAAGCATAGAACAAACCCTTACAAGAAATAAGGAGAAACAAAAAAAACAAGAAATTTGACAAAATATTTTACCATGATTATACCTAGATAATGGTTTGAGCAAAACAACACGTTAAAATTGATAATATATAACACCAAAATAATTAAAGAAATAAAGAGAAACAATATCTAAGGTGTTGGCTATGAACCAATGACTCCATGAGATCATATGTTATCCTATTCTTAGAAATGGAAACTCATTTCAATCTTTTTTACTTTCATTGTTGATTATTTGTTTCCTTAAATGTTGTGGTGAGTATTATATGTGAAAATTTCATATTTGAGGTATCAAATCATCATTTTGAGTCAAATCCTTACCTCATGCAATAGGTTGAGCCAAAACCATAGGAATTACTTTTAGAATTAGTCTTAAAATTCTATTTTTCAAGAATGTGTGTGTGAATGTAACATGAGCATTGTTGCAAACTATATGGACATTCTCAACAAATATGAAAGTAAATATTCAAAGCACTCATAAAAAAGGTATGGATCATTTGAAAAAAAACGTGTAATAATTAGTGTTTGCAACATGATTGATCAAAATGAGCACAAATGAGAAAATAAGAGATCATAAATTCCACTCCTTTAGAACACGGTATGAAATGTTTTGTCATGACACCACTTAGATATATATGCAATGTCTAAGTCGAATTTTGGATCATATTTTTAAAAGCAATAACACTACTTTTAAGGTAATTTTCATATGGCTATTTTTTATTTTTTTAACGTTATTGTTTAAATATAGATGGTAGAATTGTCTTTTTTATTTATATTTTTAAAATTATAATTTCTATTATTTTAATAATAATTTCACATATATTCTTCAAAAATGTATCTCTCCATCTATTTATATAGATTTCTTATAAGATCATACTATTTTCTTTAACAAAAAAAAATATTGATTTCCATGATTCTTATGAGATTTCTTAAATATAGATATGAAATTATTATTTTATTAAATTCTTTTTCAAAATATAATTTTCTATTATTTCATTCAAATAATTATTTTACATATCAAATATCCCAATTATAAAATAGAAAAAAAATAGCATTATTCACAATTTATAATATTATTCGCAACTTATAATATTATTCGCAACTTTCATCTAATAACATTAGATAAATTGATTTTGATATTATAAAGAAATCTAAGGAAAAAATTGTAGCATCTTATTGGTTCATTTGGTACAATTTCACCTTTTCAATAAATTAAATTCAAATTGAATTTATTGACCCACAATTTTTCAATAAAAACAATGTCATTTATCAAATAAGACTATAAATAAAATTAAAAAAGTGATATGAAATCATATTTGTATTAATAATATTTTTACAATAAATAAAAAATAAAAAAAGTTTAAATATTCCATAACTTACATCGTAACTATATAGCTATGAATCATAGTAATGACCAATGGGGGCCAATTCCACCACAAATTTAGAAGATAGCCCCAAGAAAATTCTCGGACATCCCTATTATTGCACAATGAACAATCATTCTAAAGGGGAAACAAGACTATGAATTAGGGTACAATATAGGGAGAGGTAGAAGACTACATAACAAAATCACAAAATTTCACAAATGAGATAAACACAATTGCAAGACTTGTGATGTACAATGTAGAAAAATAAAACATGTAACATTCATTCAAATTGACATAAAGATAACATAATAAGTAGGAGCATGAGAATTAGCCAAGGATTAGATGTATTATAATATTAGTTCTGGTTGGGTAGATATATCTAGGATTGATATAGCAGGACCTACATCTAGGTCTCTATAAGAAAAGCATAGAACAAACCCTTACAAGAAATAAGGAGAAACAAAAAAAAACCAAATAAGAAATTTGACAAAATATTTTACCATGATTTGATACCTAGATAATGGTTTGAGCAAAACAATACATTAAAATTGATAATATATAACACCAAAATAATTAAACCAATAAGGAGAAACAATATCTAAGGTGTTGGCTATGAGCCAATGAATCCATGAGATCATGTGTTATCCTATTCTTAGAAATGGAAACTCATTTCAATCTTTTTTACTTTCATTAAGTATTTTCCATTGATTATTTGTTTCCCTAAATATTGTGATGAGTATCTTCAATATTATATGTGAAAAATTTCATATTTGAAGTATTAAATCATCATTTTGAGTCAAATCCTTACCTCATGCAAAACCATAGGAAATACTTTTACAATTATTCTTAAAATTCTATTTTTCAAGAATGTTTGTGTGAATGTAACATGAGCATTGTTGCAAACTATATGGACATTCTCAACAAATATGAAAGTAAATATTCAAAGCACTCATAAAAAGGTATGGATCATTTAAAAAAAAATGTGTAATGATTAGTGTTTGCAACATGGTTGATCGAAATGAACACAAATGAGAAAATAAGAGATCAAAAATTCCACTTCTTTAGAACATGGTATGAAATGTTTTGTAATGACACCACTTAGATATATATGCAATGTCTAAGTCGAATTTTAGATCATATTTTTAAAAGCAATAACACTACTTTTAAGGCTATTTTTTATTTTTTTAACATTATTGTTTAAATATAAATGGTAGAATTGTCTTTTTTATTTATATTTTTTAAATTATAATTTCTATTATTTTAATAATAATTTCACATATATTCTTCAAAAATGTATCTCTCCATCTATTTATATAGATTTCTTATAAGATCACACTATTTTCTTTAACAAAAAAAAAATATAGATCTCCATGATTCTTATGAGATTTCTTAAATATAGATATGAACTTATTATTTTATTAAATTCTTTTTCGAAATATAATTTTCTATTATTTCATTCAAATAATTATTCGCTTTCCAACTTTCCCGGCATCAGTATGAGTAAATTGCAATGAGCGTGTCACTACCCCACAAAACTTTACGTCATATTCCAGCACGTGTCAAAGATGTCCACATCGAAGATGACCTGTAAAGATTTGATTGGTATCCTCCATAACGCATTGATTCCTGTTCCGCATCTGTCACTTTTGTTTGGTGTAAAGAATGACGCAATGACACGTGTCATAAATATAGTAATACGAAGCAACGTACGTGTCAATCTACCGTACGATCCTTTTTGCAAGTTGTCTCCATAAAGATGATATTTAGAAATCGGATTGTTGCAAGTTGCAGTTAAAAGGAATAAAGAAATGAGGTGCTGACATTTGTCGGCAAGCCATTTGTAGTCATGGAGATAATAAGTACTACGGGAATTGGCTGTATGTTGGGGGAGGGAATTTTTGTTGAATACTTTTTGCCTATATTATAGGAAGTATTTGCTGGCTTGATATGACCCAATGTTTTCATGGGCCACCCTTTGCCTCAGTCCACATCAATCACCCATATATATCATTAGACTATTGAACCATTCATTCAATTCACTTCTATGCTTTATGTTGCTTAATATAAATGTCAATGGTGTGATGTGTTAGCACATAATTTGGTTCTCTAAGGGTAATCATTGACCTCAATCTTGAATCTAGCATTTCGTTATGTCAGACCTTTCAACAAAATGCACCTAATCTGATTTTGGGAATACTTCTCATTTTAGACTAGATAACACTTGCGATCTCATCCTTTAGATTAGATTGCGAGTCCAGCCTAGTTCATAGTTCGAGGTTCAATGTTCACTTGAATCTAGCATTCAACTATGTCATATCTTTCAATAGAAAGTGCCTAACCTGATTTCTAAAATAATTCTCATTCTAGACTAGATAACACTTGTGATCTCATTAAAGTTATTAGATTTCCATCGTACATTAGAAAGTGCCTAACCCGATTTCTAGAATAATTCTCATTCTCGACTAGGTAACATTTGTGATCTCAGTAAAGCTATTGGATTTCCACAATCCATAAGAATGATGTTGTAGTTTCTGAGTTTGATTGTGTGAGAATTTTTGTGTTGTTGTTGTGTATCAAGATTTTCAGATTGTGGGTACAAGTATGTATTATCAAGGGTATCAACCTCGGATACTTTTAAGAGGAAACATCTATATTAAAACAATTGCATTCATAGATATGATCAAACACATCATATGTCAATTAGTGTCAATTTTTTATTTACATTAAGCACACAATTACTCATTATCCACTATTCTTTATTTCTTAGTTTTAATCATGTATAAGTAGCCCATGGGACTTGCCTATCATTAGGGAAGTTGATCATTTTGCTCTTTAATAGTTTTGAACACGTAGGATTAATGGTGGATCCTAAAAAAATTAAGGCTATCATAAAATTCCCTATTGCCAAAACCATTAAGAAATTGAGGGATTTCTTAGGATTGACCGAATACTATAGAAGATTTGTGAGGAACTATGACCATATAGTTTTGAAGAGCAAGACAAAAATATTGAAATAAGATGTTATGATATAACTTTGAGATTGTATAGAAAAAATTTGAAGGAAAATATGGTCTCAAATGTGAATGCTTGACTAAATTTATCCTTCTTTAAACCCTTTTTGGCTTTTAAATGAAACCAACAACTCTATTTATTTTTAGCATTTGAACAAAAATAACTAAAAGGCTTGGAGGGATTTTATTTTGTCAACATTTAAAACCTTCTAGATGTTATCATAAGTCCTAGGAAAATATTTAGGCCTTTTTTAAACTTGAAAATAAAAAATAAGCAACATTTTGGTGACCTCTCAAGGGTGTTTGCCTACTAAACATGAAGACTAGTAGCCGGAAGCAATCTATTAGGCATAAGAGTGAACAAATGACTTGAAAAGAGCCAAATTCAGATCTTAACATGTTAGAAATATTGAACAACAACAACAACCTACTAACTACTAAACTAAAAACATGTGCACTAGCACTTAGAGGAAGGGAAAAACTTAACAAAAACATAAAAATGGAAAAGGAAACTACCCTACCTAGCTAACTCACAAGGAAAAGACTCAAACTAAATCATTACTAGTTTTTGAAAATAACATCCATTTCTTCCCAACTTAGGATGATTTACAAACTTGAAGACAACTGAAACAAGATGGAGATATGAAAAGTAATGGGATAATTGTTGGAAAGCTACTTGAACAATGAAAAAAAGTTACTCACCCCTTCAAGTTGATTGTATATGCTAACCTCTTCTTAAGGGTAAGTGTATGAATGTTTCTCCTCTCCAACTGCAACTTCATGCTTAGGTGCAAGCATGACATGTGTAGTATTCTTGGCCTCCAAATGGACTAAATGCCTGATAGGACATCCTCAAGTGAGATGATGAAATTGAAGGAATGAATTCGTATCTCACCTTTATGCTTTGTTTCTCCATCATCTTGCTAGTTTGCATATGATTTCTCTAATGTCTCTTTCAAAACTATGACATCTTGCATTTCCTCTTGATATTGTTCATGAATTGTCTCTTCAAAAGGTGTTTCTTTAACCTCCATGTTTAAACAAATGTATCCAGATCATCCCAAAATAAATCCTCTCTAATGTCTTCTTGAGTTTTTTGCATAAGAGGATTTGACTTCATTGTATCTTTCTTCAAGGTTTGATTATATTGTGCACCCACAACTCACACCCCATTTAGGTCCTTGGCCTAAAAGGGACTCTCATTTATCACTTTTGTTTGACTCTTTCGACAAGATCCTTGTTAGTTAGGACCACATTGTATGAGTCAGATTACGGGCTTTAAGCTCCCACCATGTATAGCGACCTCCCATCCATCCATGCCTAATGTCATGTCATTTCAGTCAGCTCCCATTCCAATGACTTAGCACAGCAAACAAAACTGTAGCTCCGTACTATCAGTCGTCGTTAGCTCCAACTCGCCCACAATCTGCAATGCTTCCTTCCTTGATACGTTGCAGGTAGCATTTAATTTGTCGCACCAAATTCTACCAACCTCTGCAGCCATGTGGTTAATAAATTTTAAACTTTCACAAAAATAAAAATTCCATTCGTCTCTAAGCAAAAAATTCCATTCATCTATGAGTAGAAAATTCCATTTGTCTTTGAGCATAAGTTTTTTAGCAGCCGATAATCAACGGTCTTTACGATTGATCTTTTGGGCTTGCATTCTCATTGAATAAGGTATATGGAATCCTTTTTTTTGTATTAAAAATGAAAGACTTTTTTTTAACCGATTAAAATCAAATCTATTAAATCTTACATTTTTGATTGATTGTTGGCTAGGGGGTATTCAAAGAGGGAAGCCATTGCTATTTGACTAGCTTACAAGTTCATGTAGAAGACAAAAAACACAAGGCAGACCAGGTTGAGGGATTTGCTCTTGTTTTCACAATTTGATATTAAAAGATAGATAAATGTTGGAAACATATTAAATGTAGAAACCTATATGCAAAAACATCTGAACTCAACTCATCCAAATCCAAGCTTTGAAGTCTTTGTGTGATTAAAACAAGATTATAAACAATAGCTCCCAAAAATGAAAGAATCGTTGCACTCTGTCAAAGAAACACCCACATTTCAAAATGAATTTTTTTTACATTAAACTCAATTTAAATTAAACATTTAATTTTGATGCTTATTTATTTCATTAAAAGGAGTATTTTTATCTTTAAAATCTTATAATAGATTAATATTCAAAGCAGCTATTTTATTTTGAGATTTGAAAAGTATATTAAGTGACTCTTAATAAAATAGGAATATTATAAGGTTGAAGATTATACGAATTAAACATAATTTTATTTAATAGGTGTAAAATCATTCAATTTTAAATATATATTCTCTTATACATTTGATCATTTTTTAATATTAATTTACTTTATTTCTCAACAATTCCATAAAATTAATTTCTCGAATGTTTTTATATTGTATATTAAATTATATTGAGTTATGTTGCCCAAATTTTGGTTAAGATCCCAATCTAGCCATGCAAGCAACTCAGTTGACTTTGCCGGACACAAATAAATTAAATTAATTCCTATGCCAAATATGTGTTGGTCTGAATGAAGAAATTAGTAGCCTCCATTTTACAACTAAGAAATATTTTATATAAATTTATTCAATAATCAAATACAATACAACATGGTCCCATGCATAAACTACTTAATTTTGTATGCATATTAATTTATTTTATGATGTAGAGAATTTGAAGGGAAGGCAAGAGATAATTTAAAAATTAAAAATGAAGAGAGAATAACAACTATAATAGCTATAATGAATAATAAGTTATAACAACTAAGAAAAAAACTTAGGACCACAATTCAATAGAAAATAACAAAAACAGTGACAACCTAAGACTGTGCAATTATGGACTATTATGTCAAGTACACGACCTTTATTAGTGCCACCATAATAGAGCCCTGACATGAAATGATTATTAATGGGATTCTTGTTATAATAGGTGTGGCCAGTGATAACTGATAGCATGCAAGACAACCCATCTAGAGCTACATGTTTTATTGTTTACATAAATGATGCAAGTTTTTAAAAGATTCTTAATTAGTTCAAATATTAAGTAGTTAAAAGTATTAGATTTTTATTTTAGTGACTCAAGTTTAAATTTTTAAGATTAGAATGCAACATAGTATCATAGATATAACAAAAGAACCATAAAATTGTAATCATACCTCCACGAATAGCTGATTGAAATAGAATGTGTGTGTATTGAAAGTGTAATGCCAAGATCTAATCCTCTAGATTAAAACCCTAACATGAATATGTATAAGGAAATAATGCATAGATTTGAATAAGATAGGAAAGCATACCAAGCCCCCAAGGCTAAAGTACTCCTACCAAACTCATAATCCATAATTGCTACCCCATGATTGTATCTTTGAATGCTTGAATGTTGGCAATGGTGGATCAAGGAAGAAAGGATCTCTCTTGCTCCAAATAGGTGTTCAAAATGGTGTGCTCATAAAGATGCTTGATATCAACAATGGCTTGATCTTCTATATCATCCTCTTGCAATCTTGCATCTTCATTCCACCATCACTTGATTGCTTGAATCAATTATGTATCCACTTGATGGATACTTGATCATGAAATTGCTTGGTGAAAATGAATGCAAATGAGAGTCTTTATATAGATGTTTCAAGGTGAGGTTCCTAGAGTAATGTGAGGACCCATAATTCAAATTTCACCTCGAATTATGGTCCAATCACAATAACCAACTAAGGAGGGAAAATAATTAAATGAATTTTGAATTAAAACCTTTTCGCACTTGGATCCGAAGGCCCGACATTGATTTCGGGGCCCGTCAGGACCAAATTTGAAAAGGGGAACCAAATCCCAAAGGCGGTCAAAGATGACCTCGTCTCTGACCTAGGTCAGGGATGACCTCATCCTTGACCTAGGGGTCCAAATCCTGCCAGAATTAGAAACAGGAGACCCTGGGGATGCCCAGAGACCTAGAAATGGTGTCAGAATAGGGCAGAGTGCCAGGGAGAGGCACAAAATCCTATGATGATCATGATGAAGACCAGGAGGACCTATTTCTAAGTCCTACCTAGAAAATAGAGCCATGGAAGAGGGAAATTAAGGAGAATCCTTAAGATCCTAACCCTAATTTCACCTAGAATAAAGATATCAAGTGCAGAATGCATCCTAAATGCAAGTCTATCATGATGAATGTACTAAAAGAGGGTGCTAAACCTATCAAGATGGAAGTGCTTCCATTTTAAGATGATACATTCAACCCCCACTTTATCTCAGCTATGACACTACGTGAATATGCAAGCTAAAGTAAGAAAACATCATAGTAAATAAAAAAGGATATAGCCAAGTCCTCAATGTAGAGATCCTGTAGAAAACTATTAGAACCTGCAACACACAAGGTTAATGAAAATCCATATATCACCTAGTGTTATCTCTATTAAGCATTGAAGGTTGTCATTAGTATCAAAGGTTATCAAAGATATCAGTCGGTCACTTAAACTAAGCTGGTCGGTAAAGGCAATCATCACAAGGCAGCTAGTTTACTTTGTACACCGAGCACATAACAGTTTTACCAAGCATTAGACACCAACACCAAGTGACAGTATAAACCCTGAGCAGTTTATACAGTGTTTACAAAGGATCACAGGAAATAACATAGTAATCAAGAATGGCACATTCTTCTATGCAAACGATTACAACAGATCAGAAAATGTTTTACCAAGATCGAGGATAATTTATTGTTGAGATATTCATTAATTGCAATGAAGATATTTTGTAATAGTTTGATCTAGGTTATTTTTTGTACACCATAGATCTTAGGGTTTTCTCTAAGGTATTGTAACCTAATTTTGTTAAGCGGCATAAAGTAGTATGCTATATGTAATCACCTAAAAATGGACAAAGACATTTAACGATAATTCAAAGCAAATGAAGTAAAATCCAAGCAAATCAAGGACATAATTGAATCAATTGAATCACAATGCATAATTAGCCAATCAAAATAAAAATCAAATCCTAAATCAAGACCAATCAAAATTGAGAGCATTTTAGTCAAGTGCAATCAAATAAAAATACAATTAATTTAATTAATTGTATAGTCTTGGATTAAATTAACTCAACCCATTCAAGGGGTACATAGCTAAACAAAAACAATTAAATCAAATAATTTAAATCAATTACTCTCAACAAACCAAAAAGAGAGGAAAATCAATCAACCAATGAAATTGAAAGAAAGACACTCACATGGATCAAGTCAAATTGAATCTCATTCATTCAAAGTGAAAGAGAATCTCAGCCATCCATCTTGTCTACTTGTCCCAAGCTTTGAGGACACAAAATTTTCTTTGTCTTCAAAGGGTGGAACCAAAACCTTAACCCCAACTCAACCATGACCAAATCCAACCATACCCCCTCACATTGGGAAAATCTATAAAAGGAAGGCTAAAATCCTTCATAATTCATCAACCACCTATTTGAGAATTGCATCAAACCTCTTGCAATTTGAATTTAGAAAGCATATTTAGAGAAATTTGTAGCATTTATCTTGATAATTGTGAGCTTTAGCATTAGCATTGTCTTATCATCATCATTCTCATATTAGAATTGTTATTAGTGAGCTTGCTGAGAGCTTCATTATTCATTCTAATTAGAGAGCCATAGGATGCTCAATTAGTCTTTGATATTGTGAAATATTTGCTCAATTGTGGTTGTATTTACTTCTTATTTCATTTATTTGTCATTTATTAACCCTAATTCTATGAAGGTACATTTATTTGTATACACTATATAATTGTATTATTGCATCATTGTTGATGTAACTGATGCATGAATGAAGAAGCACTTGAAGCTTTAGCCAACCTTCAAGATTATCAGTTGACAGATAGTGCAGAAAAGTTATCAGGGAATTCAGATTAAGAAGAATCAAAGCAGGCTAACCGAGTAGTTCAGAGCATAGAGTCATCATAGTAAAGGTGATATTTTATCAGTACCTTATTGATCTGTATTAGACAATTGAGTTGTCATTAGCAGATAGACACCTATTGCTTTCTAACAATTGTAATAGAGTTTTGTAAAATCTCTTAACAGAGTGGACTTAACAGTCTTTTTGTAAATCTCTTAACCGAGCGCACACTTCATTAGTGTTGCTAAATCCTATAACTAGGTAAATCTAGATGATCTGATATGTTACTCCTAGTAGGGTAAGATCACCAGAAGTGATCAAAACTTGTAGCCCTAACAGGCAAACCTTTTCTATCTGCAATAGTGAAGAATTTGTGGGTGTCATCCCCACCACATTTTTCACCTTCTAACAAGGGTTTCTGCGTTACAAAAATACTTGTTTTATGGATTGATATATTGTTGATTTCATGTTATTTACTTTCACAAGTTGAATAGATGAATGATACATGCATTAGATACAAGTTATTTTGCAAGGTTACTACTATTTACTGTTATAGATATGAAAGGTTTATTAGTTTAAGTTTTTGAGGGCACTGATTCACCCCTCCCTTCTCAGTACCCGATCTCTCCTAATCCAACACCTAGATCTTACTATATGAAAATTGAGAAGTTCATAAAGACCCTTATGCCCCCCTGTTGCAGCTTTCTACTTCCGAAGGGTGAAATAGGGTGATAAGAACAACTTTATACACTGGATATGCATTTTGTTGAAAAGTCCTTTCCCAAACCAATTAGTAGGATTCCTAACCTTCTTAAACTGGTTCAAAGAGTTAGGTATCTGAATCACAATTCCAACTCCACTGATGACATTGAAAATGGAGTTACCGAACTCAAGTTAAAATGAAAAGAGTGGATGTCTATCTAAATGCATAAGAAGGGAAATCCGAGTTTACCATGAGCAAACCCTAAAAGAAACCCTAATAAAACCCTAATTTGAACTATAAATAAGAAAAAGAGAGGGATACTTACTCATTCTTACCATTTGTAGATTTGAAAAGAGGAAGCAACATGCCGAGGAGAGAAGAACTTCAAGCGACGCGCATGGAGCTTCTGAGACACAGCCTGGCTACCAAATGGTCACTTCCTAAGGTTAGTTTGTTGTTGTATGATTTTGTACTTTCCAAATTCCTATTTTTCATAGGCAAGGTCAACTTTATCTCCTCTAGGTCGACCCTGACCCATCTGTGTCGACTTTGACCCAACAAAGTTGACATTGACTGGAAGGTTTTCACCTGATTTGGGATGAGGTCAACCTTGACCCAACTAGGTCATCCTTGACCTAGGAAAGTCAAATTTGACCTAGTCCAGTTAGATTTGCAAATCTGATGATGTAGATGGCTGATATGGTGTCTGTTTGTGCTTGCAGGACTTGGTCCGTCTCCGAGAGCATCCCTATGGAGAGTTGCTAGTCATGGTTAGAGAGAGACTGTCTGAGCTTGAGGATGAGGATGGAGAGGGAGAGGACCATGTTCTCATGGGGTTGCACCATGTTAGCCCAGCTATACCATGAGCTAGATCAGCTAGTGAGATATCAGAGGAGAGTCTGTTGATATGCACGCTCTTGCAGATTTGGTTGTTTGAGCATTTCACATGTACATGTCCATAGGTAGTTCTAGTGATGGTAGATGTGAGTACACTGAGAGTCTTTTTGTATCCTCTAAGAGATTCTTGGTAGTTTGGAGATATCCTCTATTGGAGGGTACATCTAGACTGCATTTCGAGCACCATTGTGATATGGAGACCCTACTGCTAGATGATAGAGTGGCCTGATACACGATTCTAGGTGAGATATTCATAGCGAAAAAAGTTGCCAGAGGGTCATCAGAATCATATAGTGATGCCATACTATTACGATCGGGTGATGAGGTAGTTTGGCTTTTTATAGGGAGTCCCTAGAGCAGTACCTCTCTATGTACATCTAATAAGGTACTATCAGAGACTCGACGCCATGCATAGACCATCGATAGCAGACATAGAGGACAATGATGCAGATGAGACAGAGGACATATAGGTACCATCATATGTGACCTATTCAGGCATGAGCTGAGATTACATCAGGTACTGGAGTCTACAGGGGACCCACCCCATCTTCCCTGAGGATTATCCTATAGGTGATCTAGGTTTTTCAGAGAGGACACACCAGGATAGTGGTACTGCAAAGGAGGATGATGATGTCAAAGATGAGGAGGAGCACATCTCTGAGGGAGATCCCATGGAGGAGGAGAGAGCAGAGAGAGCAGAGGAGAGAGAAGAGAAGAGACAAGAGGAAATGCCCCCAGCTGGTGATACTAGTACAGATATACACATTACTCATGCATCACCACTGAGATCATGATGAGCCCCATGACCCCACACAGAGACACCACCATCAAGACCTAGATATGGTGAGCGTGGAGAGAGTAGTCACTCCATGCCCCCACCATCTAGACACTTTAGTGATGTCCAGGAGGGAGACCCAGGTATGAAATATGAAATTTGATTAAATATCTAATTTGACTTGAGATAGAAAGACACTAGACTGATAAATGTAATTTTCATTCTACAACTAGCATAGCGGAGTGGAGGAGATTTGTATATGAGATTCTCAAGGATACAATTATATCCTATCGACTACCAACCAATGAACGAGATTCTTCTATTGGTCACAAAGATCCTAGTAGGCATGCCGACATCTTTGCATTCATCTAGAGAGAGCTGAGGCTATGCAGATAAAAGGAGGAGAAGCTAATAGCTGAGCTACAGAGTGCCCGAGAGTATCCATAGGGTATGAGCATATCGAGGAGCCACACATGGACACATAAATATTCATCTTCCTATAATAGGGAAGAGAGATATGGGAGCCATAGGCCATCCCAACATAGTGATAGATAGGGCCATTGGCCACATATGTATCAGAACTTGAAAAACTCTTTTTGATGAATGAAAAACTTTCTCTACTGATTAGTTCTATGTTTGATTACCATGTTTTCATCAATATAAAACTTAATAGAAATAAAGTGCATGAATATATTCAATATGTAATTTTGCTAGAACTACATAACTGTTAGAAGTATGAAAAAAAATGAAAAGAAGTTAAGGAAATAATCCAAGAAAGTGTAATGCAAGAAGGAATTTTACCATAGACCAAGAATGAGATAATGCTTCAATATCAATCACCAACATGAGAATGCTCCAAGAATCCAAACAATGAGCCAAGAGATTTTGAAAGGGGAAAGCAAAGAAAACCCCTTATGACATTATGAATGAGGCCATAGCCTAAACTAAGAGAGAGAAAGAAAGAGAGAGCGAGTTGCTCACTTACAATAACTTCACCATGAGAAATGAGAGAGAGGAGCATCTCTTAAATAGAGATGAGAGAGGAGTTAGAATGTAACTCCCAAGTCTATGAATTCCACCATTCATAAGTGTGTGTGACAAGTGTCCATATCCTCTTATGGAGGAATAAACTAGTTTCCTTATAAAGGAATTACAAAATTATGAGTTGTCCTCCCACTTTGACTAGAGGAAAAAATATAATAAGGATACCTTGGTTTATCCTAATTTACAATAAAACACCAAGGAAAGATTATAAATTCTAACAAAAACCTATAAAATAAACTTTATAAGGAATACATAAATGCACAAGGAAAGAATAAAAATGAAATTAAGGATAATAATGTTTGAGATGCATAATATTAATGGGTTCCTTAAAAGAAACACCATCCATATCAGCAAGTTTATAAGCACCTGAACCAAAGTCTTCAATAATAACAAAAGGTCCAAGCCAATTAGGGCTAAATTTTCCTTTTTCACCCGGTAAAGCATTCACATTTCTTTGATTCTCATAAAGGAATAAATCACCAACCACAAATGTTCGTTCAATTACCTTATGATTGTATTGTTTCTGAAGAGATTTATGATAAGCTTTTATATGTTTTAATGCATGTATTCGTTGTTCATCCAACATTTCTAGCTCTTGTAATCATTGTTCATGAAAAGTATCCTTTTCAATTATCCCATGAAATGAAACACGTAGAGAAGGTATTTCTAGTTCCAAAGGCATAATAGCATCAATACCATAGACAAGGTTGTAAGGAGAAGTACCCATGGCAGTACAAACACTATTCCTATAAGCCCATAAAGCATAGGTCAATTGAGTATGCCAATCTTTCGCATGCTTACTAACTGTTTTTCTCAAAATTTATTCAATAATTTCATTTGATGCTTTAGCTTGTCCATTAGATTGAGGATAATAAGGAATTGAAAATCTATGTTGAATTCTATATTTCTCCAAGAATTTTGTGACTTATTTGTTTTTTTAAGAGGTACCATTATCTGAAACTATCCTCAAAGGAATACCAAATCTTGTTATAATATTATTAAGGATGAAATCACAAATAACATCCACCGTTGTTGAATGAAGAGGGACAGCTTCAACCCACTTCGTGAATTAATCTGTAGCAGTCACAATGTAAGTATGTCCTTAAGAAGAAGCCAGTGAGATTTTTCCAATAAGGTCCAAACCCCAAATAATAAAAGGCCATGGAGAAACTTGATTATGAAGCTCGCAAATAAAAGCATGAATCAAATTACTATGTTGTTGACATTGAGGACATTTCTTAACAAACATGAAAGAATCTTGTTCCATTGTTTGCCAATAATAGCCCATTCTAAGCAATTTATTAACCAAGGATTTTCCACCAAAATGAGCCTTCACCAAAGCTACGGGGATTTCAGTTCTATTGAGACATCTTAATAATAATCCTTCATAAGAGCGTTTGTAAAGCGTATCTCCTAAAACTATGTAATGTGCTACAAGCTTCCTAATACGATTACATGTGTTCCTTGTTGCTAATTGAGGAAAAGTACCATCCTTCAAAAAATGAAAAATATGTGAATACCATTCATCTGAATGAAAATTGAAACAATTAGAGGTAATCTTTTTAGAAATTGTAGGGATTTTAAGAGTTTGCATAGTAAATTGAAATTTTTCAGCATTATTCTCAAGACAAACCAAAGAAGTTGTGCTTGCCATGGCATCTGCATGTCGATTATCCTTCCTAGGTAAAGTCTGAATCGTATAAGAGGAGAATTGTGAAAGCACATCAAGAGCTAAATCTCTGTATTGTGTCATTTTATCATTCTTAGTCTGATATCCTCCTTTAATCTATTCAACAATTAATTACGAATCTCCATATGTTTGTAAATGTTTGATATTAAGAGATGAAGCTACTCGTAGGCTAGCTATAAGAGCTTCATACTCCACAATGTTATTAGTACAAGGAAAGGTTAATTTTTATGATAAAGGGATGGGTTTTTTGGTAGGGGGAATCAAGATAATACCCACACCAAAACCTATCTTACATTTAGACCCATCAAAATATAATTCCCAAATATCATCCTATTGAATAGCTAGAATATTATCATCAGGGAATTCTATTGAAGTAGAACATGTATTTGAGTGAGGAAAAGGAGCTTCAACTAAATAATTTGTTAATGCTTGTCCCTTAATAGACTTTTGAGAAATGAAATTAAGATCAAATTCTGTAAGCAACATCACCCACTTTGCCAACCAGCCAGAGAGATCAATTTGTGAGAAAAGATGCTTCAAAGGATCAAGTTTAATAATCACATTAACTTCCGCATTTATAAGATAATGCCTAAGTTTGTGACATGCATAAACTACAGGTAGACATTGTCTTTCCAAATCTGTATATATTGTTTTGTAATCAAGTAAAGTTTGACTAATGTAATACACAGGTCTTTCCTTACCATCATTATCATTTTGAGCTAACAACGCACTCATAGCCTTCAGAGTCATTAAAGTATATAAATGGAATGGTTTATCAAATTTAGCTGGCTGCATGATAGGAGGATTTGCAAGATACTCCTTAAATTGCTCAAAAGCTTGTTTACACTCATCATTCCAAGAGAAAGTGGTATCCTTTCTAAGAAAGGAAGTAAAAGGGATAGTTCGATCTATTAAATTAGAAATAAAGTGAAAAATAGCTTGTATTTTTCCTTGTAAACTTCATGATTGAGAAATATTCTTAGGAGGAGGCATATTAACAATAGCTTCAATCTTTCCAGTATCTACTTCTATGCCTTGCTTAGAGATTATAAATCCTAATAATTTACCAGAATCAACTCCAAAGACACATTTCTTAGGATTCAATCTCATGTTGTAACTTCTAATCCTTTCAAATTTTTAGGAATGGGAACACTGAGAGGGGGCGAGGGGGGGGGGGGTGAATCAATGTTCACTGTATTTTACTTTAATCTTTTCTTACTGAACATAAATGCTTAAGTACTGAATTAAACATTCACATAAACATGAAACATGAAATCAACACATGACACCAATATGGTTACGGGGAAACCCAAATAGGTAAAAACCCTGGTGGGAATTGACACCCACTAATATTTTGCACTAGTGTTTTGTGATCCTTGTTAGAAGATCCTTAACCCTACATTAGGAGTTTCTTTACAATGCTTTAAGTACAGTCGACCTTCTCAAGGGTCAGACCCTGTTAGGAGTCTTTTACAATAATCCTTGTTAGGAGAGTGGACACACTGTCTTAGAGCTCACTGCTCAAGTGATGAAGGCTACAACCTTCTGATATCAGATACACACTATATCTGCTGGATGAACTATCACTGTGACACTGCTTGTCAGATCAGTTCCTTTGATGCGTTGATGCTTTGACCTCTTGCAAAGCTCTAATACATCTTCTTGACTCTTTGCATATGTCTGCTCTGGTTATCACAACTCTCTATCAACTTCCATACCAAATACAATGGGCGCATCTTATATTTTAACACGCATACAAAATAAACAACTAGGTCGGCCTTATAACCTATTACAAAAAATGCTTCCAAATGAATTGGCTTAAGTGTGCTCACAAAAAAACAAGTATACATGTCAGAAACCTAAATACAATAGGTGCATAGCCTTTACAATATTATATTATAACCACAAACCAAAATACTAACTATCGGCTTCATGCTCTGTTCTTCTCTAGCACTCACTGGTTGTGTGTCTTCAACTGTCTGTATCTTTCTCATCCGTGCATATCTGATTATGCACTCATAGACTAAGCATGAGTATAGTCTAACCAACTTAACTTCTAGGGCACATACCATAATTCTTCTGTACGCACATGCGCTGATGCTTTGAGCTAAGGGAACTCTGTATATTGTCCAGTCTTCAACACTCAACCGATTTCTGATATTCTCATCAAGTGCACTGACTTCAAACTGCTATATGACTTTGTTTCCATAATGAAAACACTATATCAAGTCATATACATTAGTATAGTCAACTTTCCAACAATCTCCCCCTTTGTCATTGATGGCAACAAAGGAATATGGCCAAGTTGCTAACTGTCCCTTAACAAAAAAACTTTGTCTTCTATACATTTTTTATACCTAATCTTATATCTCCCTATACATATTGTAATCCATATTCTATACACAACTCCCCATTTGACATTAATGACAAAGGTGTTTCAAAAACTATATCTACATATACTCGCTGAGGGAAAACATCCGGATATGCTATCTTAAGGTTCTGGATCTCCTTCTTCTAAAAAGTTATCAAAGAGTTTACTATATGGAGATGGGCACATAAAGCATACTGAGGCTTCTCCACCTTCTTCAAATCTAAGGAGGAACCTCGATCATAGGTTATCATGGTAGCATCAATCTCATTGATGTTTTGATTTAGAATGTCTAATGAGGGTGCAAGAGCATTTCTCAAATGAGTTTATCTAACCCTTATCTTTTCCATCTCTTTCTCCACCTTCTCAATTTTGTCTATCTTTCCTTGGTAGACATTATTGCATATGTTCACATCTGTGGATTTGTCTTTTACTAAACTCTTTACTTGCTCAATCATAGCTTCTGCCTCTTTTATTTTGGAATGAGCATCAGTAAGCTTATCTTGTTCGATACATTTTGCAATGATTTTTCTTCCTTGATCAGCAAATTCTTTTAGGGATGCTTGACCAGTATTGAGTGAGCTAAGGTCAAGTGCAAATTTGTTCACTAATTCATTCAACCTCTTCTTTAGGTACTTCTCTTTTGCAACTAGGGATGCAGATTCTTCAAGGCTTGAGAAATTTCTTTTGAAATGTGAGATGACTGTACTCACATCATCAACAGATTGTATCTAAGATACTTTCTTGTCCTCTAGCAACAGATTGTTCAAAATGTTTACTGATTCTACCAAGAGGGGATTCCTCATCACTTGCTTTTCTTTGGCTTTCTCCATAGCTAAGACGCTAAATTTAATTAGGTCTTCTTCTCTCCATGAGTCCAAACTAGATGTGTCAGGTGTCAAACTTGACAACAATGCTACAGAGGGAGTGATGGGAGTGCTATCCATCACTTCTTATTTTACCTTGATTAATTCAACTGATGGTTCATTATTCTTTTCTATTTCTTTCTTTTCTTCTTCTTTTTCTATTTCTTTTTCTTCCATCTTATCTTCTTCTTTCTCATCTGATATATTTTCAATCAATACCTCTTCTTGATGAATGGGAGGTCTATTGCTACATAAAATTTCATCTTCTTGTGTGCTCACAAAAGCTTCCTCAAACTTGTCCAACTCTATGTCAGTGGCTGCCATGGCTATCTCCACATCATCAATGATAATGGTGCTATCCTTGAGTGATTCTGACATGGGCGCAGACTTGTCTAGCTCTGTTTGTGCTTCCACTGCAAGTGTTGAATCCTAAGGACCTATTAAAGATGCAATAGTGGGTTCTACCATCTTGACTTCCTTTATGGATACTTGTGCTTTGGGTGCAGTAGATGGTGTTAGTCCATTTTCTAGTCAATGCAAAATCCTATGAAAATGGCCTCTTCCCTGCTAATTTTGAAGTTGTCTCACCCTGCTGCAAGCTTGTTTTAATGTGCGAAGAAAATCCATAATGTTTCATGGTTTGTGCTCTTAGCCCCATGCTCTTTAATGTATCACCTTGCTCTAGTTAAGATCGCATCTCCTAATTCATAAAACTCAGGGAGATATTCAAGTTTTATGGTCTACAGGAAACAGTCTCAGAATCTGCCAAAGTGTCGAAAACCTATGATGTTTTCTTTTTGGTTTGCATGAATACCCTGGATGTTTTTGATCCTTCACCGAAAACCTTGGATGTTTTCGACCTCACATTTCTTCCCTTTTTCTGGCATTCCTTGTTTGTCGATCTTAAGTGCGCAATTGCAATCAGTTGGTGGGGCCCAGTTCTTCATGATGTTCAGTTGCTGAATCTCCAGATGAAGCCCAAAGTTAAGAAATCATTCCGCGACCTAGAGAATTCCTTAGTCATGAGTTCTCAGAATGTGACCCCAGTTAAGTAAATGTTTTCAAGACTCCGTGAATCCTTTTGTCACGTGATCCCCAGATATACTAGGGTCTGGGATTGGGTTAAGTTTCAAAGATTCTTGATCAGACGATTGGCGTATATCTGCATAGAATCTTTTCATGCTATGCAGATATGTGACAGCCATCCAATCTTCCAGGCAGTGAGATGCACTTCATGGGTCCCCCTGCCACGTATGCCCAGTTGATAGTTTTTCATTTGTCCTTGTGGGGCCGATGTCAGAATCTACAAAGCAGTATCAAGGATTAGATCTAATGACAATCTCATGATCGCATGGAATCTTTGGATTCTATGTGATTATCTGACAACCATCGATTTCACTATAAAGTCTTGTCAAGGATTGTGGGGTCATTTTGCTAGGTGTTGTTGAGATGTTTCATCATGATTGGCTGAGCTAGAAAGGGAGGAAGGACACGTCATGGGTCTGGTACCCAAGGGAAGTTAACGATGATGAGTGTAGGTAGTTTGTCGCATGTTCGCATGAGCCATTTTCATGCTATGTGATCATGCAACAACCCCTTAGCGTCAACTCTAAGCGGTAGCGGTGGTTGTATGGAAGGTGTGTCGCATGTTCACATAGCCCTTTTCCTGGCTATGCGATCATGCAACAAACCCCTTGGTGTTAACCCTATGCGGCGGTGATTATGTGGTGGTCAAGAGTTGAAGTGTGTCGCATGTTCGCATAGCCCTTTTCCTGGCTATGCGATCATGCAACAACTGTTTGGATAT
The DNA here is from genome assembly GCA_027943335.1 of Chamaecyparis obtusa. Classification (NCBI taxonomy): domain Eukaryota; kingdom Viridiplantae; phylum Streptophyta; class Pinopsida; order Cupressales; family Cupressaceae; genus Chamaecyparis; species Chamaecyparis obtusa. Next base: position 292,597 of record BSBK01001235.1, read on the forward strand.
CACCGTTACAGAGTTAAGGTGGGTCCGCAGTACCATTCTTGCTAAGGTGCTCAGTTTCATTTGGCTAAAAGGTAGATGATGGGGCCAGAGATTTTTCAAAGCTCATTTGACTATTATGAAGATAATGTGAACAGCCCGATCTGCCAACAAAAGACAAAATCAACGGTCATGTTTAAAAGTTGAGCCTACTAACCGTTTCCATTCAATTTCAAATCTTCTTGCAGGGTTTTCCACCAAGGTTTAACCAGAATGCCATATAGGACAAAATGATGGTTCAGATTTAACTACACCAAGACATTTGCAGTTGAACGAAACAAGGGGGCCAAGAAGATATTTTGAAAATATCTAATTTGTTATATCCGGTGACTCACATTTCAGTTTGAAGAGATGACAGGTGCTTTCCAGAGTTGAGAGCAGGTCCCATTTCCAGTTTGAAGGCGGATGACTCATCCAATGAGTAGAGAGGAGGAAGACAAGTGTCAATTTTTTATGATTTCTGAGTTTCTTCCTTCTCCTTCTTATTCTGCAATTCTTTCAGGGTAGAGGGTTCCAACTTTGGAAGAACTCTAGTCTAGGTTCCAGATTCTGGGTAAACATCCATTGAATGGTTCCAGGTCTGTGGTGACTCTAGCAGGGGGTTCTCCAAGAAGGTTCCAAAATAGAAGTTCAATTTTGGTTCATGATTATCTAGCATAATGGTCAATGTTCTTCATTTTCTATCATAGTTTTAATGCAAGTATTTGTAAATTTGATTGCAAATTGAAGTACATGTAAGGCATGTATGGTTTTCAGAGAATTGTCTTCATGGTATTGAGTTTCACTTTTAGTATGAGTTCAATATTCAAGGGATATTGATTTTGTCTTCTCCAAGGGAGAATGTATCTATTTGTATTTGGGTATCCTTCAAGGTAGGATTGTAAAATCCTTAAATGCAGATTGGAAATTAATCAGTACTATGAATTTGTATGATTCTTCATATTGAGTGATGGAAATGTGTTAATGTAAGGCATTAATGTAGGAATATTAATCAATAAAACATGGTTTGCAATTTGGGTTTATATCTATTGGTTTTGACTCCATGCTCGGATTGAAGGCACTGATCTTTACCGTTAGAAGTCATTTGCCAAACTAGCATCAATTTAATCAATCAACTTTCCCTTTTTGTTGATGAGTTTGAAAGATAGATTGAGCATGTGGGTAGGCTTCCCATAACAAAGATTCATCTCAATTATGAATCCTGTTGCAGGACATATTTATTCTATTTAATCCATTAGTGAATCTGCTTATTAGGTGTTTGTATTAGTTCATATCAGTTTGCATAAGTAGAGAAGTAAGGTACACCCACCTGAGTCTATGGAGCCCGAAGTGAAGAAGGATTCATCCTTGTTAATTAGCATTTCTCTTGCCAGGAAAAGAGCATCAAAAGGGAGAGATTGGGTTATGGTCTAGTTGTTTACCTTTGCAAGAAAAAGAGCTAACAGATGGATACATGTGTTTGTTCATAAGGACCTTCTCAAAGGATTTCTCTATTTCTTTGGCAACTAGCTCATAATTTTTATCCATTATATTCAGAGTTCTTGTCTTGGTTTTGAGGTGAGGCTTCACCAGATCTAACAACTTCTTCTCTTCTAGCTCACATACAAGAAGAGTTTCATCTAAGATCTTTTCCCTTATCTGTAGATCTTCTTCAATGGCCTACCTCTTTTGGAATTCTAGGATATTCCATACTTTGTCAGGGATCATTGTTTTTTAGTTCCAAGACTATCCTTTTGAACTTGATCATGTGCTTTATGATCATGCTATGAATTTTTTATTTGTCAATTTCATTGAATTTATCATAGAACTTCCCAACCTGATCAATTCTCCCTTCATCAATTATTCTAGCACTTAGCACACTGAGATTAGGTTTGAAACTTACTTCAGGAGGTGCTTGAGTGTTCCTTCTATTTCTTGTAACTCTAGAGGATGGATGATTAGTGCTGGTTTCTTTCTTCCTCTTTGGCATTGCCTTATACTCTGGAGGAGTAGTAGGGTCACTGGTTTCCTTTGGCACAAAAGGAGTATCATTCATTATATCCTTCTGTTCTTTGGATTTCTCTATCTTCACCTTCTTCAATTTTGGATCATATGATTTTGCCTTTGCTGCAATCTGCACTCTTCAGTTCCAAAGCAATCTTTTGTTCTTTTGCTTTGTTAAGATCTACTTGAGACACCATGTATTCTCAAGATCTCTGATGTGACTTTAGCAACCTTTCTTTTTGTTGCTGCATTGTTTAGCTTGGCATCTACTTCTCTGGTTTTCTCCTCATATGTTCCCCACCTAGGTTCATTAGGATCTTTGGGGGCTGATAGTAGTACTTGCGCATATGCTTCAAGGACATGTTCCTCTACTTCATAACCAAGTGGATGAATCTAATTAGTTCTTGGCTCAATAGCTTCCATACAAGTTGTGTATGTCTCTACCATAAAGCAAATAGTATCCTTTTACTTTTCCACAATGCTCTCTAGAATTCTGTACCTCATTTGCATCTTGGCCCTAAAGGCCTTCAATTCCAATGTTACATAATCTCTCAATGTACTCTCAATGGATGCTTTGTTAGGTATCTGTGACATTGTTGGAATGGACTTGTCCAAATACAAATCTGATACTCTCCCAACTATATGAAGGTACATGTAAATGATTAAAGACCCAAACCTAAATATTTTGGTCTTATCATGCTTGATTGCCTTGATGTTATCAATCAGTTGTGCGCGCAAGATCTCACAAAGATTGTGTTGATACCGAAAACTTCTATGCCTAAAAAATCAAGACGACAGGGAAGTATACTATATATCTATCATACTTTATAAATTTCCTTTGATAAAAATAAAAATAAGTGAAAATGCATCCTATGTTTGTCTTTTACTATGATGATTGATTTATTAATTTCATTTTATTTTAATCATTTGAAATAAAGAATAGCTTATTTTAAAATAAAATGAATAAATATTAAGAGGTAGAGCAAAAAGGCGGCGATCGGGAGTTGAACACTCGACCTCTCAAGCCGACCTTTTTTCCTACCTATCTACCCTCCTACCCCCTAACCAGTTAGTCTATTTCTTTTCTTCGAGAGGAATATGAGAAGATATTTATTTATCTTTATTTTTATGTGCAGGTGAAGAATTATTACAACTCTTACACAGGGAGTAATTTCTCCTTTAATCATTCTTCCTTTTGTAATAATGTGAATTTTATTTATTTTTATATTATTTATTCTTAATGTTAAAAAGGAAAAAGAATGGGGAGAGGGAGTAGAACCCTCGACCTCTCAACCCATCCTTTATCCTACCTAAACTACCCTAACCAATTGCCCTATGCTATTCCTTGTGAATATTGGTAGGAGTATAGATGTAAATATTTGATTTTTTTATTTTATTTTATTTTATTTTTATAATTTAGGAATTAATTATTTGGTGATTAATGTTTTGATCTTTCATGTATTAATTTCTCTAAATACTTTTTAAAATAATATATTGTTTATTCGGGAGAAATTATGTATGTTATAATCACTTATAATTTGTTTCTTCCTAATTTGAGTTTTACCCTCAAAACTAAAAATATGTGATGAGGTGGATTCATTTTTGATATTCATTTACTTATTTATATCTAATTTCATACATTTTTCTTATCTTTACATGTAGCTAAATCATTTCACCATGATTATAGTTTAGCATAAATATTTTTAGGTGAAAAGATTTTAGTTTTCTTTTTAAGATCATGAAATTTTAATCATGTACAATTTGTAAGTTTTTATTTATTTATTAGGGTTTGTATGATCATCGTGTTTTTAGATTCTTCTCTTACCTTATTTTTTTAGAATGTTTGTATTTACTTTTTAGTTAAATTTTGTAGGTATATTTTTAGGGTTACTTTTATAAAGGTAAATTTTAGGGTGCCCTAATCATGTTATTTGCATAATTGTATTTTATTTTGAAATAATTTGGAGTTGTTTTATCTTAATGTGTTAGCCTATTAAGTGAATGGATTTTTAGGGTTAAATTTATTTTGTATTAAGTGGTTTAATCTTAAGAAGGATTATTATTTTTTATTATTTTATTTTATTTTCAAAATAAAATAATAATTGGGAGAATAATGATGTACTAGTCTTATTACATAAATCCTTCATATTTTAATAATTTTTGGAGCTTAAGTATAATTATATTTTTATTTTTAGGACTTAGTTTAAATTAATTATTAATAAATAATAAGTGGTCTTTAAGAACATCTTATATATATTTATTATTTATTTTATTTTATACACTAATAACAAGTATTTTTATGTGTGCAAGAAATATCAATGTTGTTATGTGCGGAACACCAGGCATTATCAAATAAAGTTGTACGGGAGATATTTTGAAAAATTATTGGATAGTTTATTATGCGCAGTTTAGGGTTAGTTGTGTGATTAGTTCCTGTGAAAGGGCATGTCCTTTCACAGGAGACTATTAAGATTGATATTTATAATCAATCAATGGAAAACAAAAAATAATAATATAGATTCTATCACGACACACAATTTGAAATTACATTCTGAAATATTGGGAGAACCTGGTTGATGCTTTGCTCTAAAATTAGATGGAAACTATTGGATCAGTATATGTAGATCAAGTGGTTTTTGAGGCTTAATTGCGAAGTTCACCGGTAACATCTGTTCCTCTGTGCTATTTTGGTTTAATACTTTGGATAAAGTATCTTTGCTTTCTTTGAGATTATTATATTGCAACGTTAAATAGGGATTGTAGAGCTATGTCAGATTGGTTTCCCATTGTGTATGGCTAAGCATGCCTTTTGAATGATGCATAATTCAATTGGTCTGTCCTCTGGGAATTAAATTTCTTTTGAATAGTTGTAATCCTATTTTAGTCTATTGTTGTTAATTGATCAGTCTCTGAAGTGATAAATTTATTTAAATTTGTCTCCAAAGTTATACTTTTAATTCATAATATCATTTTGTCGTTAATAGATGGAACTAAATGAGCTTTGGCAGTAATCATCAATTAAAGTAATCACACATAGTTTTCATTTCTGTTAAGGAGTAGGCACTGGTCTTTATTTTAGGTGTAGTTAATATTTATTATCTTTTCATCATAGCAATTATTTACATTATTCTTTTTATACATTCAATCATCTAGGAAAGCTTATTAAAATTAGGCCTACCAGCCTTGGTTTGATTTAACCAAAATTGCAGAGGCACTTATCGTGCCTGTCAGTTGGCCTCAAAACGACCAGCGTTTTCGAGCCCCAACAGATTGAACTCCCCATCTTCCTTTACAAGTCTAATGGCTACTAGAATTGTTTCCATAGACACACTATTCACCCTACTGGTGTGATGAAACCTGTATCCAAGTATCATAGACATCAATTTGATGTCAGCTTGCTTAATAGGCTCAATTGTCATCCTGCACCTATCACTCCTTGACTTACATGTTTGCTCAACAATTTTACTGACATCCTTTCCTACTGGAAGGACGATGCCTATCATAGAAAGGCATGTCATCTCATATATTAGGTCACTGGTGATTCTTATTGGCACATGACCTATCCAGAATAAATCATCATGAATTCTACTCAATAGTATCTTAATACATTCAGTCTCATAAAATTTATATAACATAGCATACTCAACTATAGGATGATCATTCCACTTAACATAATCATCCATGAATGTTTTATCTGGTTTCAACATGGTATCCATGTGTGCCCTTAACCGATCCAACCCTACTAGTTCTTTCTTGCAGTAAATGTATGCCCTAATGTCCTCGACATGTATAACACCCATAGGCGTGCAAGAGAATGCTCCTTCTAAATCATCTAGGGTTGAATTAAATGGATGCTTCTTAAATACATATCTCTTCTTCTCTGCAACATTGAAAACTATGGGAGTGGCCATGACTTACTTGTTTAATCACTTTCCAACTAATTTTTGAGATAATCTTAAGACTTCTGAATTGGCGCGATGAACTAGGGTTTCTACAATCGACCAAATGCACTGCTAATTACTGCAAATCAATCTCCATGTCTTCACAACAACTTCTAAGGATCTTTCTGCTCTTCAATCACTCTGAATTCGAATGCAATGAATAATCAAACAACTTTCTATGTACTTAAAGTGAAAATTATGCCATTAATGCTTGTCACGTAAACCAAGCTATCACTTCAAAATTTCCAACTTGAGTTCTGCTAACAATCAGTATGTGTGCTCTTGCACGAAGGTTCATTTATACTCCAAAAGCATAAATCCAAAGGCGCATACTTTGAGAATGAGTATACCAACCATGCATGGGTCTAGAGCTAAATTAGCTCCCCCTATGACCCTGAGGGCCATTCATCCAAATGTAGAGGGTGATTCCATAGTGGATGCATCTAATACATACTCATAAGTCTTGTCCTTCTTCTTCTCTGACTAAATCAAGCTCTCATCATCTAAGGCTTTGACAAAATTAACTTCTCCTTTAGGATCCAATACTAATTCTTTAGCCTTTTTAGGGCTTTCTTGACCTTGTGTCTTTGATCTACAAAATTTTGAGATATGTCCAACCTTGTTACAAGAGTGACAAACGACTGGAGGTCTTATATTCCTCGGCACATTGACATGAGTCATCATTTTACATGTTCTAGCTGAGTGACCATTATAGTTACATATCTGACATGTAACATTCTAAGAACTTCTTATATTTGTCTAATTCTTATTTCTCTGATCATGTTGAATCCTGTTCTTCTTACTAGTCTTGCAATTCATAGCTCTATGACCAAATTTATTGCATCAATAATAGTAACCATTAAAAGGTCTTACCTCTGTACAGTTCCTTGCAATGTGTCTATGCTTGTTACATGCAAAAAAAGTGTGTTCTACAGGCTTGCGCTCATTCTTAGGTGGTCCACCATTGTCTTTGGTTTGATCTTCAGTCTTCTCAATATCAGTAGAGTCTTTTTGTGTATCCTTCCTTGCTCATATGTTATCAATCTGACTTTGTGCTTCATTGTATCCAATACAACTAGTGTCTCCTTTGGCTCTTCTTGCATATAACTAAGATTCTATCAAATTAGAACTAGTTTGTAGTTTGTCAATATGATTCTTTGCTTCTTTTAGTTTAGATTCTAAGCTTACTTTGTTGTTTCTTAACTCCAAGATTTCCAAGTTAGCTTGCCTTAATTCATCATTGAGTTGAAGGTTCTCTTTGACTTTTTCATTGTAAACTTCCTGATTGTTAATCAACTTATCATCAAATTCTTCAAGTAGTTCTTTCTTAGATGCATTCTCTTCATTCAATTTCTTGACCTTTGCTCCGACATCACTGTTAAATAATTCTATCAAATCCTTTCATAGCCTTTTGATAACTAATTGTTCATCACTGACTTTTCCTTTTAGTTCTTCAATTTCTCTTTTTGATTTGTCCAAGTCTTCAAGAGAAGCTTCAAGATTTCTTTTCAGATGTTTCATTTCTACTTTGTCCATGATCTCCTCGAGTGGTTAAACTTGTTTGTTGAGGACCAGAGCTCTGATACCAATTGTTAGGAATGGGAACACTGAGACGGGGGGGGGGGGGGGGGGGGGGTGAACCAGTGTTCACTTTATTTTACTTTAATCTTTTCTTACTGAACTTAAATGCTTAAGTACTGAATTAAACATTCACATAAACATGAAACATGAAATCAACACATGACACCAATATGGTTACGGGGAAACCCAAACAGGTAAAAATCGCAGTGGGAATTAACACCCAATAATATTCTGCACTAGTGTTTTTTGATCCTTGTTAGAAGATCCTTAACCCTATTAGGAGCTGCTTTACAATGCTTTAAGTACAGTAGACCTTGTCAACGGTCGGACCCTATTAGGAGTCTTTTACAATAATCCCTGTTAGGGGAGTGGACACACTGTCCTAGAGCTCACTGCTCAAGTGATGAAGGCTACAACCTTATGATATCAAATACACACTATATTTGTTGGATGAACTGTCACTATGACACTGCTTGTCAGATTATTTCCTTTGATGTGCTGATGCTTTAACCTCTTACAAAACTCTAATACATCTTCTTGACTCTTTGCATATGTCTACTCTACTTATCACAACTCTCTATCAACTTCCATACCAAATACAATGGGTGCATCTTATATTTATATGCGCATACAAAATAAACAACTAGGTCAACCTTATAACCTATTACAAACAACACTTCCAAATGAATTGGCTTAAGCGTGCTTACAAACAAACAAGTATACATGTCGGCAACCTAAATACAATAGGCGCATAGCCTTTACAATATTATATTATAATCGCAAACCAAAATACTAATTGTCACCTTCATGCTCTGTTCTTCTCTAGCACTCATTGGCTGTGTCTTCAACTATCTGTATCTTTCTCATTCGTGCATATCTGATTATGTGCTCATAGAATAAGCATGAGTATAGTCTACCCAACTTAACTTCCAAGGTGCATACCATAATTCTTCTATACGCACGTGCGCTGATGCTCTGAGCTGCAGGAACTTTGTATACTATCCAGTCTTCAACAGTCAACCAATTTCAAATATTCTCATTAAGGGAGTTGACTTCAAATTGCTATATGACTTTGTTTCCATAATGACAACACTATATCAAGTCATATACAACAGTATCGTCAACTTTTCAACATAAATATCTGCCATAAAATGGTAACATGATCTTCTCTTTGTATAGATTTTACTAAGATATCATCCACATAATCTTCAAGGATCTTATGAATGTAATCATGAAAAATCAAAGTCATAGCACGTTGATAAGTTGCTCCTGCATTTTTTTAATCCAAAAGGCATCATGAACCAACAAAAGGTTCCCCAAAGTGTTATAAATGCAGTCTTAAATTGATCTTCAGGAGGGATAAAGATTTGATTATATCCCAAAAAACCATCCATAAAAGATAACAAGGCATGTCCCGCTGTTGAATCCACAATCATATTGATGTTAGGTAATGGGAAAAAATCTTTTAAGGATGCCTTATTTAAATCTCTAAAATCTATACACATCCTTATCTTATTTTCTCCTTTTGAAACATGCACAATATTTGAAATCCAATTTGAGTAATCAATAGAATGGATAAATCCAGAATCCAATAATTTTTCAAATTCACCTTTGACTAATAAAGCAATTCATCGATTCATCTTTCAAATTTTCTACTTCACAAGTTTCATATTCAGTTTTAAAACAATGTTACGAGTAACAATCTTAGAATCTATACCCAACATATCTGAACATCTCCAAGAAAAGATGTCCTTAAATTCAAGAAAAAGGGAAACCAGCTGATCACGTTCAACTTGATTCAAACATTTCCCAATCTTTATCATCCTTTTAGAGTTGTTTTCATCCATTTGAATATCAATAGTTTTAGTTATTAACAAATCACTTTGTATCGAAGGATCCTTCAATAACGGTGTTAGGGATTTTTCTTGTGGGTAAAACTTGGCAAGGATATTGGCTTGATTCTCGGTAAATAGGTTTCCAAGTTTGCAAGAAAGGCCTAATTGATGAGGATTGGATAAGATCCTCCTTCTGCTTTGAGCTCCACAAGACTCAGGCAGGTATTGCCTAAAATAGGTTACTATCTTTCAAGTAGACTATGGATTGGTGGATTAGGTCTTCATTGTCATGCTATTGAGTTTATTAGAGGTACTTTTATGGAAGATAATTCTAAAGACAACCGAGAACAACCTATTGCAGAATGTGACTAATGAAACTCCTAGTATGATAATATGAACAATGGTATAAGGGTGATGAGTCCTTCTTTTTATGAGTAAAACTCAAGGAAGGCTAACCTTTGATTAACTCTTTAAGGAATCAACAACTATGGACTGTAAAACATTAGAGACAGTCCTACTTTTTAGGTACATGAACATGAAATGAAATGGTATTGGTAATGATGAATTTGTGTTTGATGACTGAAAAGTGTTTGAATGACATAGATCAGATCAGTGCCTAATCCTTTGGGCAAAGATTCTAACATAAATCAATAGAGGAATTTCTAGGAAATATAGTGATATGCCTTACAAACCACATACAATTTGGATAGAATGCCTTACAAACCATCTTCTCAATCTAGCTTTGCTACCATCAAGATCTTCCATGGATGTATTCATTCTCTGAAATTGTACATAAGGATTTAATTCTTTGCTTGAAAGAAACTCATGCAACAATTAGATAGTTGCCTTACAACTAGTATGTTCTAGATGCCTTACAAATAGAGATATACAAGAATAAACACAAAGAAAAGAGACAATAACAAAACCAAGGTAGAAATTGTATTGTATTGCATGGAAGTGTATCAATACATACAAGTAAACTCTTTACTCAAAATCATAGGATCAATAATCTACTCTGCAAAGTTTGTATTATCAACATTCAACTATCAAGAATATGGAACCAGAGAATAGAATCCCTTGGATTTCCAAAGACTAGAACCAGGAACCAAAAGATTGGAAAACTAGAAAGCTAGGAGACCCAAAAAGTTTCAGAACCATTACAAAATCAGAACTCTTACTACTTATACCACTAGCTATCTTGGAATCCTCAAAGAATTCAGGATGCAATAAGCTTTAGATAGCTAGGGTTAGGGTTTCACCCACTAAACCAACCAATATCAATCAACAATTAATTCCAGTGAAGAAAACCAAGCAACCTGGACAAACAAACCCAAAATTGATCATCATCAATGAAAATCTTCTGATTTGTACCGAAGATCATGCAAACACCATGCCTTTTCAGTCTATTTGTACACCTGCAACACACCTCAAGCTTTATCTATGTCCATTTTATGATGGTACAGGTGTCTGTAATTAATCATCAAATCCCCTGGACCACCCTGCAGCAGTCGGCACAACAACCTCATCAAATCCTATCGCTAAAACCATAAATTCTAGTCCTTTCTATCACTGAGAAACCCTCAAAAATTTGAATTTGAATTTCAATGGCTATTTCCAAGCGCCAGCAACAAATTGGCAGTCGACATTTGAAATTAGGTCAACTTTAAGTCCTGACCGTCAGATCTTCATGCTTCATGGGCTTTATGATCTTGACTCTATAGGAATCCTGGTTTACATTTAGCGATCACGTGACAAAAGCTTTTCCCTATTCACACAATGAAAACACTAACCCACCTTTAACCCTACGAACTAGCGAAAAAATGAAATGAATCTACCCTGGTCACATTTGACGAACTGGCGACAGAAGGGTTCCGCCAGTTTGCAAAACACTTTATGCTACCACTAAATAATTTAGCGATCATGCAACCTTCCTTCGCTGAGTCACCAGTCAATTTAAAGTACCGCCATCTCATTTAGCGAATGAGCGAAAAGCAGTGAAATTCATCGGGCCGCTAAATAATTTGTCAGGACTGCCAAACTTTAGACCTCCGCCTGGGCCCGCATTGTGCCACCTGTCACCACATCACTCACTGAAACCACCTGGTCATCACTGACAAAGGACCCACCCTCTATAAACCTGTAAATCAGATGGTGGTCCATTGATTGCATGGCCTAGAAAGATTCCATGCAATCATGCGACAAACCATAGATCTTGCCACACTGTTAGCCCCCTTGAAAGATTCGGGCCCACTGACAACATATCCAGTCATTCACCCATGGACCAATCAGATACCACCAAATCATGTACACGTAGTAGTGGACCCGCCAAAGGAAAAGATTACGTCACGAAGCAGAATCAACGATTATTGTAAAACTGCAAGCCTCTGACAAATTCTATCAGATCTTACGACAACCATTGGATGAACCTTTTTATACTGCTCTAATAGACCTCTGACACAAAAGAATCAACGGCTGGTCTTATAGCCTCATGTGTCAGAAATAACCCTTAAGATCATACACTGGTCGTCGATGCTCTGCCACTGTCAGAACCACTGAACCTCTGAAATTGTCGGCCCCACTGACAACTGCCAACACATTAAAACATGGACCAATGTAGAGCTGCCAAATCTCCCTGTGTGGCAATAGACCCACAAAGAGATACACCAAAAGATTGGGTGGCTGTCACATGATCTCATGGCTTTGACACAACCCATGAGATCATGTGCCAGCCGTTGATTTGAAAGAATGCAAAATGCTGGGCCCGCAGACCACCTGAACACGTGACCACAGAGGAAAGACAAACCATTCGCTGGGTCTCTTAATATTAACCAATATCTGCCAAACAATGAGATATTATGTGAACACATGTTTGCCCAATCATCGAAAGAAAAGGCTAACTCCTGGGAAACCTTTAGAACTAGCGATAAGCAAGTAATCGCCAGTTCGCCGAATAAAAAGATGTGACTATCGGGCACCATGCGAATAAATGACTAGCTGGGAAAGAAATGTGCATATGCATTTAAGATCACCTAAGTGGCCTGAAAAGGTAATGAAAGATTAGAATGAGGCTGGGGTAAACTAGGGCACTTCACTACAATGACTAGATTTTTGAAATATTACCAAGGGTTTAGCCAAAAAATAGGGAAAAACAACTGCAGAGCTGGAAGAAAAATGGTAAAGCCATGAAATTTTGTAGGTGCCAACAAAAGGGAGAGTATTATGTTTATCATGTTCTCCAAAATAAGCATTGGTACTTAAACAATAAGGTTTTTGTTGTTTGTGATGAAAGTTAGGTAAGTCTTCATAAACCTCTAAAAATTCCATTAAGGCTTCATCTTCAAGAAAAATATCCAAAGAAGGTTCTTGATTAAGGTCAATGAGAAGTGGGTTAACCAATTTCTACTATTCACCACAAATATGATTAACATTAAGAGGAAAAGCCGATGGTTGTGTATAAGGATTGAATCCTAATCCATATGTATGATCATAAACTTCACCATCCAAAGGTACTTGTATACCTTGCTCATATTTACCACATCCTTTCCCATTAAATCTTGATTTCTTAAGTAAATGATAACCAAGACCATATCGATCAATCATATTAGAAGGAGTCCAAGGAGTGGCATATGTCACAAAATATCATAACAATCAAACTTTATAGTTTCAATCATATCATTAATCGAAGCGGCAACAAAATTACTTTTTAGTTCCTCGGAAAGCAAGGAAGGAGTAAAGACTTTTTTCTCAAATTCATTTTGTTGCTTCATGAATTCCAAATCAGAGACCTTGTATTCTCCAATAAAATTAGGATTAAAATCCAATGTCCCCTAATCATCCTCAGTCAAAGAAGAAGATGGAGCTTCTTGTTGTTGAATCTCAGGTTGTTTTATCTCAGATTGTTGTATCTCTGGTTGTTTTTCAATCTCTTTACTAGGTTGAAGAGGCTCATAGATTTTGGTATATTCTGCATTTAAGCAAGGATTCAATGCATCGTTTGCATGTAATGTATACATTAAGTTGTTATAGATGAACCAAACCTTGCAATGAAGAGTAGAAGGAACTACATGCATAGTATGTAACCATGGTCTTCCTAAAAGAAGATTATAATTGAGAGGTCCAGGCATAACATGAATAGGAGTATTTAGAATAATTGGACCAACTTTAATAGGTAAGGTAATAATGCCCAAAGTTCTCTGTGCAATATTATCAAATCCGCGTATTGGAACATTATCAGGTTGAATAAAGGTGAGACCAGCCTTGATTGCCTTAAGCATATCCATGCTACAAACATTAAGCCCAGATCTGTTATCAATTAAGGTTCTTCAAATGATACTCTGGTTAATAGAGACAACAACCATAAGAGCATCATATTGATTATGCACCTCTACATAAGGTAAATCATTATCAGAAAACACAATAGGAGGTACATAAGGCATAGTATGCATGCAATCTAAAATAGAATGAATGTTCTCTTGATTAGGAGGTGAAGCAGGAAGAGTAGATAAAGATTTTTGTAATGCCTCATGATATGTCGAAGAAGTTTGTAGTAATTCCCATAAAGATATCTTAGCAGGAGTAGCACGTAATTGGTCAACTAAGTTATACTCCTTAAAGGTAGATGGAAACCTAGGTGCTTTAAGAAGCATAGGTTGAGAAGGAGGTAAAGAAACTGGAACAGTAGGCTGAGGGTTATTTCATGTGCGATAAGCATGTGAAATGGAATCAGCATTATCAAAGAAATCCAAAGGATCTCTAGGTTTACCCTTAATTATTATGCGACGACATCCTTTTACCATCATCAAAGGTGTAGGATATATAATTTTAGGTTTATCGATGTTGAAAATAGTGGGAAATGAAGATAATCATGCACACACCCTATGGTAAAGGTCAATTGGAGAGGTTGTGGAGGAGAGTGAAATAGGAATAGGATCAGTGGAGATCTTATCTGAACCATTTTCATCCTCACTACCATCTACCTCATTAGGGAATCTATCCTCTTGTACAATAAAATCCTCATCAAAGTACTCAAAACAAGAATCATACATGTTGAATACAAAGAAATACTAAAAGCATGAAAATGTAAATGTTTTTGTATTTTAAAGAGATTTTGTAAAAAAATTTTGTATTTTTTAAATATAAATGCCAAGAATAAATGCAAGAAATATAATCTTATAAGCATGCAAGATTTAAATCTAACACCAAAAAGAAAGAGTTGTCATAAACGGGTTCACCAAAATGAATAATGGTAAAATGGAGCTTTAACAATGCATCTATCATTCACCTACTATTCATTTGTAATGTTTTGAATTGGAATTGCATAAGTAATGTAAATCTGGAAATGCTTGAAAATCAGTCAAGATAAGATACATACCTCATAATGGAACAAATATGGAAATACCTATTTTTTGAAGCCTATGCGCAGTTTCAGAAGATTCTGCAACCAGATCTGGGACCAGAAAAATGAAATAGAGAAAACCCATAAAACTTTTATCTTTCTGGCAACAGGTAGTCTTTGACCCTGATAAAAGGTCAAAGACTACCTCAAGATTTTGAAGGTCATCTTTGACTTTGTTCGCAGATCTCAGAAGTTTGCTGAAAAGGGTACTCAAATCTGCCCTTCAATTCTTGAAATAGTAATTGTAGATATCTGAAAATGGTGTTTTGGGCTAGCTATATAGTGTTTTGCCTTAGTCAAACCCCCATTTTTGGTGATCTCCACCTCCACGAATAGCTGATTGAAATAGAATGTGTGTGTGTATTGAAAGTGTAATGCCAAGATCTAATCCTCTAGATTAAAACCCTAACATGAATATGTATGAGGAAACAATGCATATATTTGAATAAGATGGGAAAGCATACCAAGCCCCCAAGGCTAAAATACTCCTACCAAACTCATAATCCATAATTGCTACCCCATGATTGTATCTTTGAATGCTTGAATGTTGGTAATGGTGGATCAAGGAAGAAAGGATCTCTCTTGCTCCAAATAGGTGTTCAAAATGGTGTGCTCATAAAGATGCTTGATATCAACAATGGCTTGATCTTCTATATCATCCTCTTGCAATCTTGCATCTTCATTCCACCATCACTTTCTTGCTTGAATCAATTATGTCTCCACTTGATGGATACTTGATCATGAAATTGCTTGGTGAAAATGAATGCAAATGAGAGTCTTTATATAGAGGTTTTAAGGTGAGGCTCCTAGAGTAATGTGAGGACCCATAATTCAAATTTCACCTCAAATTATGGTCCAATAACAATAACCAACTAAGGAAGGAAAATAATTAAATGAATTTTGAATTAAAACCTTTCCGCAGTCAGATCCGAAGGCTCGACATTGATTTCGGGGCCCACCACGACCAAATTTGAAAAGGGGAATGAAATCCCAAAGGAGGTCAAAGACAAGCTCATCTCTAACCTAGGTCACGGATGACCTTGACCATGACCTAGATGAGGGATGACCTTGTCCTTGACCCAGGGGTCCAGATCCTGCCAGAATTAGAAACAGGAGATCCTGGGGATGCTTGGAGACCTAGAAATGGTGTCAGAATAGGGCAGAGTGCCATGGAGAGGCACAAAATCCTATGATGATCATGATGAAGATAAGGAGGACCTATTTCTAAGTCCTACCTAGAAAATAGAACCATGGAAGAGGGAAATTAAGGAGAACCCTCAAGATCCTAACCCTAATTTCACCTAGAATGAAGAAATCAAGTGCAGAATGCATCCTAAATGTAAGTCTATCATGATAAATGTATTAAAAGAGGGTGCTAAACCTATTAAGATGGAAGTGCTTCCATTTTAAGATGATACATCAACATCAAAATATTAAAATACTAAATTGAGTTCAAGTTATTTAATATTTGTATGTTAAATAAATGTAAAATTTTAATGTTTGAATAAGAGTTGCTCTGATTTTTTAAAAACTTAGGTTTATGCTCAAACATTGAAGAATATTGAAACAATTACACTTAAGAGACTATAATAGAAAAAATGTAGAAATAAAATGATCCCCATCAAATTAGATTACATAAAAATTAAACAAAGCTAAAATTAAGGTTTAACCTAAAAGTCAGTCTTAAAATTTTTAGAGTTTTCCCTTAAATATTTATTTTTCCATCTTTAATTTCCATATAGCTAACTATTGTATTGTTATTAGAAGACATATCTAAAATCAAAAAAATCTCAAAATCATAGCTTCTTTCCTAAGGTGCTACTATTGTCTAATCATATAGCTAACTAAGCCTTGCATTGTAATTTAGTCATTTTTCCAAAATCAAAAAATCCTAAAAACATAGTCTCCTTCCTATGTCATTACTATGTGAGTTTGTGACCTGCAACACAACACTTCAATAGGATAATAACATCACTTGTTAGTGGAAAATGAAGATTTAATTGAAAAAGATAACAAGCAAAAGCATCCTATTGCTCTCTAATTAGTGTGAGTATGAAATAAGGGTTAGTTTACTCTCAAATTTGACCCCTAATTAAATAGTGACAATCTACACTAAAATGAGAGATTCAAGAGTGCATGTATACAACTAAAATGAAATATGAAATCCTAATTTCTTCCATTATAACCCAAATTGAAGTGTTTTCTACTTAATAAAAGCTTGAAAGCATGGAAAACAACTATCAATCTAAGCATTAATTAGCAAATTCTCCAAGCATGAGAGTTCATAATCATGGATTATGAAGCCTCAAATTCATAAGCAAGTAGGAGTCTAAGCATTAAGAAATCAAAATTAGAAGCATGTAGAAGCTAAAAATATTTTAGAAGATAAAGAGAAAGAAGTCTTTGAAAATTCTATTTTATAGGATTTGGAAGGGAATCGATGGTTGAGATGCATCCATTAGGAGTGGTTGAGATGCATCTTGGCTTGATCCTTGATCCATGTGCAAGCCTCCTTGATTTGATTTGTGTTTGTTGTGTTTGTTTGATTTAGAAGGTATTTATGCATTTGTTTTAATTAATAACTCTAGCTTTTGCATTTTGATCGGATTGAATCAATTAAATAGGCCTAGAGTTAATAACCTTGATTTTTGCTTGAACCTTAGTAATGAATGCTTGATTTAGGATTTGATGGGGTTTATTGAATTTTTAGGAATTTATGTTAATAATCAAAGATCGAATTAACATAATTAAGGTTATATGCTGAATTAAGGGAAAATAGGGCCTTAGGTTCTATTAGCCTAGTTTTAGGTGATTACATTTGCCCCTCTTTGAATTGCTTTGCGTACAGCAAAAGGATTCAAAGAAAATCTGATTCAAGATGTGATTCAGGAGATTTATAGAGCAGCGAGAACTACTCTGAAGTTAAGAATTCTGAGCTTGATCAAACGAAATCTTACTTGATTTGAAAAGCTGCCAATTTTCAACTTGATTGAACTCAAATTGACATTACTGATTCCGAGCTTGATCAAATGAAATCCTACTTGATTTGAAAAGCTACCAATTTTCAACTTGATTGAACTCAAATTGACATTACTGATTCTGAGCTTAATTAAATGAAGATCAATAAAAGAATTTCGAGCTTGATTGAACGAAATTCTACTTGATTTAGAAACTATCAATTTTGAACTTGACTAGACAGGAATTGATGATACTGACTCTGAGCTTGATTGAACGAAGGTCAATATGAGATTTTGAAAAGAATTTTTTGTTGAAAATAACAGTCTCAGCTTGATTGAAGAGAACTGTCGTGCCCCTGGTGTTAAAGAATTTGATTCAAAGCATTAGATTTTGGTATGATTATGCCCCCTTAGGACTGAAATTGGAACAAATTCGAATAAACTCATGAGTTTCAAGCATTTAGAAAGATTCACAATGATTAAATGAGTCTTGGATCAAGCATAGATCAATTGGAAAGAGTTTTCAAGCCATTTAGATCAATTTTAGTGTCCCAAAAGCACTGTTTGACCAAGTTTGACCAAGAATTTGAGAGATTTGACCAAGTTTGACTTTTGTTTAAGTAATATCCCAGCATATAAATCTGATGTTGTACTGAGAAAACCAATTTCCGTTGAGTTTTGCCCCTGTTCGACTGTAATTTGACCATTTTGACTTTTGCTTTCTAGATGTTGAATTTGCTTTGTAACTTGTTTTTTACTGCATTTGAGTGATATAAATCATTTGTTTCAATTTTGGTCCCGATATTAAGCCTTTGTGATGTCTTATAGATAAATGTCCCTTAGGGCTCCGGGGCCCCCAGGAGGCTTAAATAGGTCAAAAATTGACTTTTAACTATTCATTTTCACTTTAACCCTTTGAGAATTCCTTGAGCTCTGAGCAACCATGGTGTTCCCAGCGGAGAGGCATAGATTCAAGATGGCTAGACGACATGACCACCCAAGGCATTATGCAGAAGCTGTGAGTATTTGATAACGAATCTTGTCAATTTAAAAAAAATAATTTTCACACATTTCTATGCATTTTATAGGCAATTTAATCTTGAGTCACATCCCATATATGGGATTGCATCCAGTCCATCCTGTGTCACCTCCTAGATTTTGGATCACATATGGGATTTCGGGGATCGCACCCCAACGGGTTGCATCTGGGCAAATTTAAATTTCCTTTAGCTTTTTAAGTTAATTTTTGAAATAGGTCCACATCCGGTATACTGGATCGCATCTCGGATTGCCTGGTCTGCATCCAAGATTTCTAGATTCATATCCAGTTTTAGAGTTGCATCCCATATTTCTTGATCTGCATCTAGGATTCTGAATCGCATCTAGTTTTCTGGATTTCTGAGCCAAGTACACTTGATTATTTTTTTTTGAACTTTTAAGCAATTTTTTGATCAATTTCCTTAGTCTAACGCTGACATAGTGCCCCTATTTCATGTTGTGTAGGCTGATTTTCTAGTTGTGTCATTCAGATCCCCAAGGCCAGCCCAGGTCTTGGCTCTACATGATCAGTTGAGTGAGGAGGATCAACAGATAGTCAGGCGATGCGGTCTTTGGAGTCTAGGCAATTTACCTCATATTCAGGTAAATCACGGGCTTCTCACGGCGCTGGTAGAGAGGTGGCATTCTTAGCACAACACCTTTCATTTACCGACTAGTGAGATGACAGTGACACTAGAGGACATGTGGAGGATTCTGCATGTGTACATTATGGGACATCGCATAGAGTACGAGGTGTCTGGGCCTACACCAATTGCTGATGTGAGGAGTCTTTGGAGACGAGACTATAGCTAGCCATTATCTAAGTTGGGACTACATGGTCACCAACTATGCCCCTTTTCCTATATACTTAGCTGGTTTTATAGGAGGCATCATGATGCCAGATAGGGGCCAGCACAATTTTATGTGTGGATGGTCCCGTGTGATAGGTCAGATGATCCAGTCCCTAGGGAGATATGCCTGGGGTAGTTGTATACTTGCTCACATGTACCATGAGCTTCACGAGATCGTCTACCAACACTCCCAATCTATGACTATAGGGAGCATTATTTTACAGATCTGGGCATGGGAGCACATTCCCATGACCCATCCTATTGTTGACAGGCACCGCGACATCGAGTTGCCTTACATCTATATGTATTTTGGATTCATTCAACAGCCCCATCTGGGCAAGTTAGAGTACTAGTGCCGTCTATTAGATGATATTATCGATGTGGAGTGGTGACCCTATCGAGATTGTGAGGCCCGGCCCTCAGATGCCAAACAAATGCCCTTCTTCTTTCAGACCCGATACCTTGTGGGATGGACCCGCTATGTCATTGAGCAGTTTTTTATCACCAGAGTCTGCTGTTAATATGGACGTATATAGGGTATGTCATAGGAGACATGTCTTTATGCTCAAATCTATAGTGAGGAGGCTCAGTGGGGAGCCAAATTAGTTTTTGAGATAGCCATCTATGAGATCGCGCACATGCAGCGCGTGGTCTGGGATTATCAGCGAGTTGTTCATGACACAGGTGTCACAGATGATTATCATGATCATTACTTGAGGTATCCATATCCTCAATTCACTTCTGATGATGCTATTCCAAAGATCAAGGACGCTCTTGATTATGATCTTGATGATGATGTTGGAGGGTGAGCCTAAGCTGCTAGAGGAGGGGATAGAGGCTGAGGCTGAGATGGAGCCCGCAGAGGCAAAGATAGAGATGGAGATGGGGCCCGCGGGGGCAGAGGTGATGGAGGAGATGGCGGTGATGGAGGAGATAATAGAGGTGGTGGCGATGGAGCCATAGGTGGTAGCACGCATTAGGCCTCATGAGGTGATGCTAGCCATAGGAAATGTAGAGTACGGTTAAATCCTCCTTAGAGAGATACAAAACCACTACTACATCGTGATGAGCATGCGCAGAGACCTGCAGGAGGAGATTAGGATTCACCGGAGCAACAAGCATGATAGGATCCCCCTGCAAGTGGTTATGGAGATAGACTATCTCAGTGCGAGCAGAAGAGAGCTACTCTCAGATTATAGGTGGGCACCCTTACAACTCATCTATCAAAGAGGGATGAATAACTAGCACAGGTTAGAGAGAGATACCCAGATTGCATAGCTACGAGCAGATAGAGATGCTCAGTTGGTACAGGTGAGAGCCGAGCAGGATCGGTATGTGCATACAGCCACCCACTAGGGACAGAGGGTGACATATTACTTCACCTTGTATTGCACTTCTATTCCTGCTGCTCAGAGGGCTCCTTTGTATTCTATTATTGCTTAGCAGTCTGAGGGTGCCATGCCACCGCCACCGCCACCACCACCTGGTTGAATAGATGCACCCCCTCCTGATCCTCCAGCTAAGGACAAGGGGGCCAATGAGGTGTAGACCTCTATGATGTTTATATTTCGTATCTCTAGACATATTTGTACTTTATTGCACATCTTGTATCTGTTCCATTTTTTATCGATGTACTCTTTATGTCCTTTGGATTTTGGACTTTCATTGATACATTATCTTGTTGTTTCCATCTCTTCTCTTTAATATATTGATACTCTAACACTGTTGATGATTTCATATGTTTGATGGACATTCTAGATATTTTGTTTATGGACATTGCTAATGATATATTAATGCTCATACCGATTCTGCCATAGATGTTCTTATCTAGTTTATCTATCTTGCTATCTTTGTCATCTGATCTCTGATGGTTTTCTTTCTGTACATGTGATATCTGATGTTTGTTTTATGCTTGGGATATTTGATGTGATTGTCATACTTGGTCAAGATTAGATTAAGTGATGATAAAATGATATAATATATTTCACTGATATATGCTCATATTTTTGTTATTTTCAAAGTTTATCATGAATGTATGGATGTATGAGATGTATTGCGATGTGATGTATGGACATCTCACTTTTATTTATGTATGAATGAATATGGATGCAAAATGCAGATGGCCTTATGAAATGAAATGGTTTATGAATGCAAATGGATATTAGTGATTTACACTCCATCATTTTAGGTTTAGTTGCTTATGATTCCATGATGTACTTGGTCACAAATATCAAATGGTTAATGTTGAATGTTTTAGAATTTTTAGCTTATATCATAAATGCTTTTAGATAGATCTCAATTTATATCATTGCTTCAGATAGTTGAATCCACATTTTCATTCTTATGCAAAACTAAAATGAATGCAATTTAAAATGAATTTCAATGCAACTAAAGACAATGAAATGCATCTAAATGAACCTAATGCAAATTAACATGATATGCAACTAAAATGAACTCTAATGCAATTAACCAATGAAATGCACCTAAGAGACCTAGGACAGTCACTGTTTATTCAAAGTGGGTTGTTTTTCATCATATAGCCTCTATTAGCGGGACCTCATCAGGATAGTACAATTTTCACAAATAGATTTAACAATCTTGAAAATATGAATACATCCTCTTTATTCACCATGTTGGAAGACAACCTAAACATTAAAGCACCTAGCTATAAATGTTGTCAGTTACTTCCTAATTAATATAAACCATTTCTTTTCTAGTGCATAATGTGTAAATGTATACCCGCAATGACCTTTCATTTTGTATTCATATCCTAGGGTATAATCCGATTTACCATGCACCTTACTAGGGAATAGTTTATCTATGTTAGTTTTTAAACAGGCAAGGAAATAGATCCAACCTCACTAAGGTTTTCATAGGAAATAGGTCGAGGTATACATGGTGTTTCACTACATGGTGAAGACACTTATAGTAGACACCCATTCCTCATCATCACCTAAGATCATTGGATTTATTACCACAAACAGAAGACAAAGAAAACATTATGCCCCCAGTCCTTGTTTCTCTTTAGTTCGTAGACATCATCGAGTTACTCAAGGAAACATAACAATAAAAAATTGATAATAAGAAAATTTCATTGTCCTTTAACATGTTCATTGTATTTGCATAATAGAAACAGACAGTTGTGGTTATAGTGTTTAAAAACACTTTTGATTAATCTTGCAAACACATAGTTAAGAATTATCATCAACCAAAGATTAATTCCTTCATCCATAAGTGTCTCACCTATTTTAGTGTTTAGAAACATTGTTTTCATCATGACGCTGTGTTGAGAAACACATTTTTAGATCCTACCGATTGGTGTTTAGAAACACCATTTTTTGTAGTTTATAGTCAATTGCGAACAAGTGTTGTATTGAAAAATACCATTGTTCATAGTTTATTGTCAATTGCGGACGCAACATCTTGTCAACGGATGTGATTTGATCAAATGCCCCCTAGGGAAAAATAGTTTACCTAGGACCCTAATGTGGACAGATTCCAGTCTTAGGAAGGCACAATTCTCTGATAGTTCTTTTAGGATTTTGGCGGGTCATGAAAGTGACTAAAGAATATATACAAACTGATATTTACATAGGTTGAAGGTGTAAGCGTTATCTTGATAGATAGAGCGTCAATTTACAAGTAGCACCTGTTTACCAGGTTTTCACCACTTGGCCAAAGTTTTACTCTATTTTTGCTATCATGGCGCCTGTTTACCAGGTTTTCACCAAGACACTTTTTTCTCTTTTCCACTTTTTTTTTATTCTTTTTGCTTTTTTTATTTTTATTTTTATTTTTCTCTTTTCTGATTTTTTTGATGACACATCAAGGTGCCTATTGCTAGGTTTTCACCAAGATAGTCATTTTTTTAGAACTTTTTCCAATGTTTTTTATTTTTTTCAAGATCCATATTTTTTGTTTTTGAACTTTTTTCAAGACTCTTTTCACTGTACAGGAGCTTCCTCAAGAATGTCAAGCATAAAACCTTTTTAGATGTAGAGTATTGATTGGATCTAGTAAAACATCTCCTTCAGGTGTAGCCAATTGATAGGCTCCTGATCCAAATGCTACAGTAATGACAAAGGGACCCAACCAGTTGGGTTCAAACTTTCCCTTTTGTTCTTGATGTTGTTGGTTTTTAGGATTTTCTCTAAGAACTAGATCTCCTATCTAAAAACTTCTAGGTTTTACCTTCTTGTTGTATCCTCTTGATATCCTTTTCTAGTAAGCTTTGAGATGGTCAAATGCCTGTTGCCTGTGCTCATCCAACAATTCAAGTTCTTGTAGTCTATAGATTCTATAGTCCTCATCAGTGACTAGATGTTTCAATGATACCCGTAGTGATGGAATCTCCACTTCAACTGGTAAGACTGCTTCAGATCCATAGACTAGTGCGAATGGAGTTGCACCAGTAGGTGTTCTTATGCTTGTTTTGTAAGCCCACAATGCTGGATTGATTTGCAAATGCCAATCCCTTCCTGATTTGTTTATTGTCCTATGCAAGATTTTTAGGATATTTTTGTTTGATGCCTCAACCTATCTATTACCTTGAGGGTAATATATTGAGGAACAGTGCTAAGTGATTTTAAATTAAAGACACAATTCATCTATGTCTTTGTTCTTGAATTGGCCCCATTGTCAGTCACAATCGACGAGGGTATGCCATAACAAAAAATGATATAATTCAAGATAAACATTGAAACTTGTTTTCCTGTTGCATTGGACAATGGGATAGCTTCCACCCATTTTTTGAAATATTCAGTTGTGGTGATGATATTTATGTCCGCTTGATGAATTGGGGTAGATCTAACCAACCAAATCAAAGGCCCATTGTTGAAATGGCCAATGTGTTATAAAAGGAATCAACTCTCTAGCTGGTGCATGCATGAGATTACCATGGATTTGGCATTTCTTACAATTTTTTGCAAAGGGGATATCATCTTTCTCCATAGTGGGCCAATAGTATCTAACCCTTACGAGTTTCTTGGCTAATGAAAAATCATTCGAGTGTGATCCACACACACCTTCATGAACTTCTTTTAATACACGATTAGACTCTTCATGTTCTAAACACCTAAGAAGCATGCCATCTAGACTACGTCTAAACAAGTCATTAGCGATGATTACATAACATGATGCCACTCTTAGGAGGGATCTCTTTTCATTTCTAGATTAGCCTTCAGGAATTATTTGGTCTTTAAGATAGCAGTAGATATGGGCATATCTAGATAATACTTGAGTTTCAAGGACAAACAATTTGGCATTCAAGAGAGTCATAAGCTGGGAAAGGGAGTTTTTCCACCAGGAAGTCATAGCGAAATTGGTGTTCTTCCAATTGTAACATAGATGCTAAAGTAGCCATCGTATCAGCTTCTCTATTTTCTGATCTGGGAATTTGTTGGAACGTGATGAAGATAAAGTACTTTTTCAAATCCTCCACCATTGTCTTGTAAGGCATGTGCTTCTCATCCTTAGTTTGATAGTCGCCATTCACCTAATTAATGATGAGCTGTGAATCTCCATAGATGTGTAATTCAATGATTTTCCACTCTATTGCAAGCTTGAGTCCATTCACAAGAGCTTCGTATTCCACCATATTGTTGGTGCATAGAAAAATCATTTTGTATGCTTTGGGAATCTTATATCCTTGGGGTGTGATGATTAAGCAACCGGCTCTTGATCCTTGTTGCATGAAGGATCCATCAAACTACATTTTCCAGGGATATTCTATTAAGTGCATGATAGATTCATCTAGAAACTCTATAAGTAATGGCCTATCATCAATAAATAGTGTCTCTACAAGTTGATCAGCAATCACTTGTCCTTTCATGGCTTTCAGTCCACATATTCGATGTCAACTTCACTTAGGATCAGGACCCACTTAGCCAGTCTTCCTGTCAGCATTGCTTTGTTCAATAAGTACTTAAGAGGATCGATTTTAGCCATAAGTTTCACCTTGTGTGCCAAAATATAGTGTCTAAGCTTTTGGGAGGCAAACACCACTACTAGGCATGCCTTCTCAATCATTGAATAGTTTAGCTCATAGATGACCAAAGTTCTACTGATATAGTAAATGGCTCTTTCCTTCTTGGTCTCATCTTCTTGTGCAAGTAGTACTCCTTGTGATGTTTCTGTGGCTAATATGTAGAGCAACAAAGGTTTTCCATAAATTGGCGCCATCAAAATTAGAGGATTCATCAAATAATTCTTGACTTGGGTAAAATTTTCTTCACATTGTTCATCCCAAGAAAATGTGGTTCCTTTCCTCATCAATTTTGTGAAGGGTTGCGCTTTATCAGCCAATTGAGATATGAACCTTCTTATAGATTGTAGCTTGCCTTGTAAGGTTCTCATTTGACTAATATTCTTTGGTGGTCTCATTTCTAGAATTGCCTTCACTTTTTCCGGATCCACTTCAATTCCCTTAGCTGAAATTATGAATCCTAAGAGTTTTCCAGATGACACACCAAATGCACATTTCTTAGGATTAAATCTTAATTGGAATTGCTCCATTCTATCAAAGATTTTCCTTAGATCCTCTATGTGCGTAGTCCTTATCCTTGATTTTGCCAAAGTGTCGTCAACATAGTCTTCCATATTCTTGTGCATCATGTCATGGAAGATTGTGGTCATTGCCCTTTGATATGTGGCACCTGCATTTTTAAGACCAAATGGCATCACATTCCAACAATAGGTTTTCCATGCACAGGTGAATGCTATTTTCTCTTGGTCCTTAGGAGAAATCTTGATCTGATTGTATCTTGAAAATCTGTCCATTAGTGAAGACGTCTCATAACCTGTTGTTAAATCCACAATCATGTCTATGTTTGGAAGTGGGAAATCATCCTTAGGACAAGCCTTGTTGAGATCCCTAAAGTCTGTGCACACTCTTATTGATTTGTCTACCTTAGAAACATGAACTATGTTGGAGATCCACTCCGCATAATCAATAGCTCTAATGAATCTAGATTTCAATAGTTTTTCCAATTCTACTTTCACTAGCAATGCCACATGTGGATTCATTTTTCTATTTTTTTTCTTGAGATGTTTTACATCTGGTGAAATAGACAAGTGATGCATAATTAGATCTATATCCAATGTAGGCATATCTGAGTAAGACCAAGAAAATTTGATCTTCTTTTTTTTTAAGAAATCAGTGAATTGGATTTTCTCATCTTCTGTTAATGATTGAGCTATGTGAACTAACTGAGGAGCTTCTATTGTTCCCAAATTAATGGGTTGTGTCGGTTCAATCAGAACTGAGGACCTTTCTTGGAAGTGATCTGGGAGGATATCAAGCATCCCCTCCTTTGGCACCTCAAGGAGTTTTTCACCATTGGATATGTCCTTTTCTTTTTCTCTTTTAGGATCTGATACTGCCACTAGGTGGTTTTCAACATCAGACCTCTTGTTCTTTTTGTTTTTCTTCTTAAGATTGAGAAACTTGATATCCTCTTCGGTCATGATTTCTCTCATTACGCTAGTGGAATAATGGAAGGGTTCACAACCATTAAGATAACAGGCTAGGGAATAGTCATTGTCAAAAGATAGCAAGTTTGTGTTTGTAGGTTCATCCGAGTCTATCAAGTCAAGGTATTTCAAGGAAAAAGATTTGATAGGCTCAAGAGACATCACTGCATTGTCATCATTGTTCATAACATGCAAGATATCATCTATTAAGTTTGCCTCTAAATAAGTGTTAGGATTATTAGATTCATGTTCGTTATTATTAGAGTTCATTTTAGTGTTATGCGGATCTAACTCTAGCGATCTAACATTAGAACTTTCTCCTTCTTCAATCAAATTTCTAGGAGCAAACTTGTGTATCACATCTATCTCTATTTCCATGGTGGCATCAGAAAGCACATCCCATTCATATTCATGTGAGTCTACTTGACTATAATCTAAAACTCTTAAGAAGTGAGCAATAGTCATAGGTACCTCATCTTCTTCATTAGCATGATTCCCTTCTTCTTGCAATGGTTCTTGTGGATTCATTGCTTCTAGCTCTTTTCTTGTTCTTGTTCCTCATCAGGTTCCCCTACTTGTGCTTCATTTTTCCTTTGCCTAAAAGAAATGCCAATATCTGATAATGGATCTCCTTGTAAGAGCAGCAACCTTTCATAAGCAATAGGTTGTCCTTCTATTTCTTCATCATCATCTGAATCCCCTGATGTATCAAACACATGACCCTTCTCTGTTGTGGGATGAAATCTAGCTTCTTTGAAGCCTACTCTAGTCTTGTCCTTAGGATTTCTGAAATCCATGTGTAGAGGTTCTACTAATCCTCTATTTTTTTGTCCCAATGGTCCCTTTCCTTTGTACCCCATTTGTTTCATAAACTCATATCCTTCCCCACACTTTCTTGGAGATATTTCAACATGTTTTACATTCCCATTTCCTTTAGGTTCTTTGTAAAGCCATTGCAAAACAACTTTTTCTTCATTCTCTTCTTCTAGGGATACTTTTGATTTCACCATCCCAGTTCCTTCATGTATAGTTAAAGTGCTACCATTGGAAGGTGTAAATGTAGATGAAGGCATTCCTTGTGTTCTAGGAGATTTAAGAAGATCTGTCAAAGATGTTGCAGGATCTATTTTATACTCTCTCATGCTTGTTTCTTAGATGTTTATCTTCTTGCCAAAGCTCCTTAAGACCATTTCTTTGGATGTTTTTACTTTGTGAGAGCTTTCTTTATTATGAGGAACCATGGTTTTTGTCTCCTTGAGATTATTGCAAGTATATGTGGTATCCGCTAGAATAGTAACTTCCACTCCATTATGAGGAAACTTTAGGCATTGATGATAAGTGGAAGGCACTGCTTGCATTGAATGTATCCATGGTCTTCCAAGAAGAATGTTGTAAGAAAGGGGTAAATCAAGAACTTGATATAAGACATCTTGTTCCACGGCCCTACTTTGATGGGTAAGACAACCAATCCTTTAGAGGATCGCTCTTCCTCATCATAAGCTTTGATTGTTATCTTCCTCCTTGGATCAATTGCGTGCTCTGAGAAACCCAGTTGTTTTATCAAATTGTAAGTACAAATGTTCAAACCAGCACCTCCATCTATCAAGACACGCTTGACATGGTGTTTATGAATAATAACCTCTAAATGAAGGGGCTGATTACGTGGTTGGTTCATTGATTTGTCATCCTCTTCAAAAAAAGACAGGTAGTGTGGGGAACTCATGTGACCAACCATGGCCTGGAATCTATCCATATCTAAGTCTTTTGGTACATTGGGCTTAATAGGGCATGATCAAAAACCTCCCTATGACTAGGGGAGATTTTCAACAACTCTAAAATAGATATCTATGCGGGTGTCTTTTGCAATTGTTCTACAAGATTGAATTTTGGAGCTGACACCACTTGTTTAGACGTTGTTGTTGTTCTAGGTGGTTCTTTAGACGTTGAAGCCCCTTTGAGAGTGAGCTTAGCTTGTCCTGGTGTTACAACATTGGAGGATTCAACTTTGTTTTTAACTCCTTTGAGAGTGATCATGTTAATGGAGTATTCACATGGCTCCATCATGCTGATTACATTGTCACCATCAGTGTATGTGTAGTTAAATTTATTGTTCTTAGAAGTTTCTCCTTTTTCATAGTTAGGTAGTGGGGTTTGAAATGCCTTATGATCATTATTCATGTGATGTCCATCTACCTTGACTTTCCCTTGTTCAATGAGATCCTAAATAACATGTCTCAATTTCAAGCAATTATGCATGTTAGAACTTGCTTGGTCAGAGGACTTAGAACACCTAAATAGATGTCACCCAATTAAGGGATTTAGTACAAGGGACCTATTAATGTCCACCAAAAATACTAGGATTTATCTATTGTAATTGTTAGAGAACAATAGAGTACTTGACCTTTTAGAAATGGATTTTCTTAGCTTGATAAGATCTTTGTTATGCTTAATTTAGAAACATCACCGGTTGCTACAGGTATGTTCTCCTATGTCATTGTGCCTCTCTACACAGTCTTCTCTCTTCTCCCTTCTCTTCGCCTTAACTTCTTTAGCGTACAAGTTCACTCTTTACTTTAGCAGAATGAGGGAAAAATATATTCTTGTCAGGCAGAGGAATATATAGACTTTTTTCCCTAATTTCTTTTCTCATGCATGACCAGTATAAATATCACCTTCAAATCCATCACCCAGTAGAGTATTAGTTCACTAAGTAAACATCTGATGCATGCTATGCTTTATTTACTTTATGGAAGAAAACAACAGATGCGTGTTAAAAAGCTTTCCTTCACAAGAGATAACTCCATGATTTAATGCCACAAACTCTGACATTAAAACCTTCAAACATGCCTCATACCGATCATCTTGATAACTCAAAGTCTACCAGATTTCATGCAGTAAATCATGGTGAAAGTGTTAGATAACTGATTGTTAACTATGACTTCCCCGGTTCATCTTATCATGACGAAGTCTTCACTTGATCTGTAAAGATCCTTAAGGTTGTGAGCAAGTAAGAGCCTTGACCTATCACCTTTCCTTCCTATGTCTATTGGTTGCATCATTTCCTTGGTCTCTGTAACTAGTTACCGGTTGCCTCTTCCTTGGTGACCGGTTGCTTCTAATGAACATAAATAGTCTCTTGTTTGCACAGTGTCACCAATTTCCAAACCAGTCTCTCCACATATGGGATGTCCTCAGTTGTATCTGTAACTATTTTTCTACATAGATTCAATACCGGTGTCCTTAGATTCATATGTCAACACCTCTTTTTCCAATCAATGTCAACACCTCTATTGCCATGTACAGGTTACTATCCCTAAATGCCAACAATCTCCCCCTTTGGCATTGATGGAAAAAACCATAACAAATAATGACACTACCAGTGTACACACACTAGTGTTAGGTGTCTAGTGCTAATCTCCCCCTTTGACAATAATGCCAAAGGCTAGTCATAAAGACTACCTTAAAGAAATATTCTCCCCCTTTGAGCGATAGTCCTATTCATCAATCTAGGTAAGATGAGGTGGATTCCTTCGTTGAAGCATAATGAATTGATGAACACATTTTCAAGTTTACTGAACATCAAGAAGGGGTATCACCCCTAATTTACCTCTGAGATACTCAAAAGTACTCTTTGGTAATGGCTTTGTCAAGATGTCAACAATCTATTCTTTTGTGGGTACATAATCCAATCTCACTTCTTTATTTTGTACCTTCTCTCTCAAGTAGTGATACTTGATGGCAATATGCTTGGTTTTGGAGTGCATGACAAGATTCTTAGATATGTTTATTGCACTTGTACTATCACAATAAATTGTAATCGGTTCAGGTATCTATTCTTGGATTCCTTCAAGTAGTTGTTTGATCCACATTACATATGTGCCATTGATTCCTGCAGCAACATATTCAGCTTCTGTTGTGGACCGTGAAATGGAGTTATGTTTCTTGGTTGTCCAGGACACAATTCTTTCTCCAAGAAAGAATGCACCACCCGTTGTGCTCTTCATGTCATAAATATTCCCAGCCCAATCTGAATCAGTGTAAACCTTTACTTGGAAGCCTCCATTATGAGGAAACCATCATCCATACTCCTCAGTGCCCTTCAGATATCTAAAGATTCTCTTCAGTGTTATTAGGTGTGTCTCTTTGGATTAGCAGTGAATCTTTCTACAATTCCTATTGCATGTGCTATGTCTAGTCTACTGTGTATTGCATATTGTAATTTTCCTATCATGGACCAATAGAGTGTCTCATTTACTTCTTTTGCATCATCTTCCTTTGATAACTTTAGGTTAGTTATCATAGGTGTACCAACCGGATTGGATTCGTCTAGCCCAAAAGTTTTAAGAATTTATTTTACATACTTGGACTGAGAGATAAAGATACCTTCCTTTAGCTGATGGACCTATAGTCCACTGAAGAATTTTATGGCTCCTATCTTAGACATTTCAAATTCTTTCTTCATCTCTTCAACAAAGGCTTTTCTCATCCTGTCATCTCCTCCAAAGATGATTTCATCCACAAAAATTTCAGCAATCAGGTTTCCTTCTTCTCCAATCTTGAGATACATGTTGTTGTTGTCCCCAGTTCTTGTGAATCCTATTGTCAAGAGGTATGAATGCAGTCTTTCATACCATGCCCTTGGGGCTTGTTTTAGATTATAAAGAGCCTTTTTCAATTTACAGACCACACCACTCTTCTCTTTGGATGTGAAGCCTTCCAGTTGTTCAATGTAAACTTCCTCCTCCAGTATTCCATTTAGAAATGCAAACTTTACATCCATCTGGTATACTTTGAACTTTTTGTGAGCAGTATAAGCAAGAAGAATTCTTACTCCTTCCAATCTATCCACAGGTGCAAAAGTTTCCCCATAATCCATTCCATCCTCCTAAGCATATCCCTTGCAGACCAGTCTTGCTTTGTTCCTTATTACTTTTCCTTCTTCATTTAGCTTGTTTTTATAGAACCACTTTGTCCCAATGACATTCTTGTCCTGTGATCTTGCCACAAGCATCCACATGTCATTCTTCTTTATTTTTTCAATCTCTTCTTCCATGGCCTTGACCCAATCTTCATCTTCCAGAGCCTCCTTGGTGGTTTTGGGTTCTATATAGGAAAATAAACAAATATTTTCTCTAGCCTTTTTCCTGGTCAAGATATTTGCATGTTTGTCACCAATTACATTATCAATTGAGTGATATGTGACATACATTGGCATAACCAGTCTTTGTTTCTGGTCAAGTTCTTCCGGTTGAGAAATTTCTTCAACATGGTTATGAACAACTTCTTGTTCATCATCTTGAGTTGGTTTGACAATTTTAGGTACAACATCCTGCTCCAGAGGTCTATTTTCATGATATTCTCTTTCATCTTCAATAGTTATTTCATTGAATTCCAAAATATTTCTAGCATTATGATCCTATAGACTTTCATTTTCATTATGACCGATCTTCTTTCTTGGTTCTAAATATTCATCAACCTTTACATTGATACTTTCAATTATTTTTCTTTTCCTCTTATTCAGACACTGGTAGGCTTTACTCTTGGTAGAATAACCTAGAAATGTTCCTTCGTCACTCTTTGGCTCAAACTTACCATAATACATATCTTTTTTAATGTAACAATTGCTACCAAAAAAATTGAAATAGCCTACACTAGGAGGGTGACCGAACCATAGTTCATAGGGAGTCTTATCGGTTCCTTTCTTAACTTGAACTTGACTCAATGTGTAAACAACAATGTTGATTGCTTCTCTCTCGAAGTGATGAGGGAGATCCTTCTGAATCATTAGGGTTCTCTCACAATCAATCAGCGTCCTATTTCTTCTTTTTTCTACTCCATTTTGTTGAGGAGTTCTCTATGCAGATAATTGTCATTTTATTCCATATTCCTCACAATAGCGAGTGAACTCTTGAGAAGTATATTCACCTCCTCTATCTGATCTTAGACACTTCAAGCTTTTACTGGTCTCCTTCTCTACTTGAGCCTTGTAGATTTTGAACATGTGAAAGGCCTCCTATTTTTGTATGAGAAAGAGTGTCCACATCATTCTTGAGAAATCATCTACAAAGAGCATAAAGTACCTATCTCCATAGTAGCTCTTTGTTCTCATAGGTCCACACAAATCTATGTGCACAAGATGCAAAACATTTTCAACAGAAAAAGATTTGCTACTAAAACGTGTTCCTGTCAAGTTTCCCAAATGACAATCCTTACAAATATCTTTGTCTGGTTTTGTGATCTCACGAAGTCCTCTTACAGATTTCTTCTTGCTCACCTTAACAATATTGTCAAATTTTATGTGGCAGAGCCTCTTATGCCACAACTAGCTATTGTCCTCTTTGGTTACAAGAAAGATCTTGTTTTTTTCTCCTTTGATTGATGCTATGAGGCAGGCTCCTTCCATTGAGTCCAGATAGAGCAGGTTCCCTTTAATCTATTTACCAGTAGCAACATGAGCTCATGATTGGTTCTTGACAACACAAAAACCTAGCCTGAATTCTAATAGGAATCCCTTGTTGTTAAGTTGGGCAATGCTCATTAAGTTGTACTTGAGCCCTTCTACCTAGTACACATCTTCACATACATAATCATTGCTGAGTGAAATAGAACCTTTACCTTTGATAGAATAGGGGGCATTATTACCAAAAGTTACCGATCCACTGTCATTGAGCTTTAAGCTAGTCAACTTGTTCTTATCTCCAATCATGTGGTGAGTGCATCCACTGTCAATGATCTAGTCATCATGCTGATGAGATCTTGATATAAGTTCCATTTCACTTATCACTAGACTTTCTTCTATTATTGCAACAAATACAATTTGTGGATCTTCAGAGTCTTTAAATTCATTGTCTGTAACTCCTTCTTCTGCAAGGTAGCACTCATTTTCTTTGTTCATGAATCGGTTGTTCTTTTCTTTGTTTTCATTGTCTGGACATCTTGTAGCAATATGTCCTATCTTATTACAAGAGAAATATTTTAGTGGGATCTTTCCTTTGTATTTCCCTTTTCCTCTGTGAAATCTCCTAGTGATGAGTGCTTCGAACTCATCTTGTTCCATCTCTTCTGAGAGTAGATTCTCAAAAAGACTACCAATCTTACCGGTAGAGCTATTACCAATTTCTCTTCCTTTCTTGGTGGAAGAGGAATTTACAAAAGACTTAAAAGAAGCCTCTTGCAAGGGTAAGTTGTTATCAAAATTACTTAGTTCAAATGTAGTCAACTTACCGATTAGTGAGTCTAGAGTGACTTGATCTATGATCACTGATCTAAGCTCCTGAATAGCTAAGATATTGATGGCATACTGATGCCTTAGCATTCTCAATATTTTTCTTACCACTTCCTCCTCAATTAGTTTTCCTCCAGCACTTTTGATGGAGTTAATCAGTTCTTTGATTATGTTGTTGTATTGCTCAATGTCTTCTCCTTCATTCATCCTCATGTCATCATACTTTCCTCTGAGGATTTCTACCTTGGCTCTTTGTACATGTGGGTCACCCCCATACACTAATTGCAGCTTGGCCCACATCTTGTGAGCAGTATCTAGATTTTCAATCTCTGCATAGACATAGTCAGGTTGCGTGCTTGCTATCATATCCATTGGAGTTATATGTTCTGTCTTGATCTTCAATTTATCAGAAGTTAGGGTACCATTGGGTTCAATGTAATCAGTGGTTACATGAGTCCAATATTGATCTCTGATGGTTTTCATATACAACTTCATTCTGCTTCACCACAAAGTATATTTTTCCTTGGAGAACTTTGATCCTTCCTTTCTCATCATCTTGACTTTTTCCTTTTTGTGGTTAAGCATCAAATAAAATAAACTAGGCTCTGATACCAATTGAAACTCCCAACCAGTGTTGAGAGGGGAGGGGTGAATCAACACCTATAAAACCTTAAAACAAATCTGATGTAGTATACTACAACTGTAAGAAAAACATATTCTAGGATGAAAAAAGCATCAACCAATCAACCAATAAGTAACACCAGATTTATCACATGGAAACCCAAATTGGGTGAAAACTATAGTGTGAGGAAATCTCACAAATTTTACACTCTTTTGAAGTGTGCCATGTTAGGAGCCTTCCCAATTAAAGGATTACAAATGTACTGTTAGATGCGACCCGGTTAAGGGATTTGATACAGTAAGGCCTGTTAGAACCTTCCTGGTTAGAGGACTTAGAACCCCTGAATAGATGTCAGCCGATTAAGGGATTTAGTACAAGGGACTTGTTAATGTCCACCCAAAATACTAGGATTTAGCTATTGTAATTGTTAGAGAACAATAGAGTACTTGACCTTTTAGAAATGGCTTTGCTTAGCCTGAAAAGATCTCTGTTATGCTCAAATGAGAAACATCACTGGTCACTACAGGTATGTTCTCCTATGTCATTGTGCCTCTCTACACACTCTTTTCTCTTCTCCTTTCTCTTCACCTTAGCTTCTTCAACATACAGGTTCACTCTTTACTTTGGTAGAATGAGGGAAAAATATATTCTTCTCAGCTAGAGGAATATATAGAATTCTTTCCCTAATTTCTTTTCTCATGCATGACTAGTATAAAGATCACCTTCAAATCCATTACCCAGTGGAGTATTAGTTCACTGAGGAAACAATAGATGTATGCTATGCTTTATCTACTTTATGGAAGAAAACAATAGATGTGTATCAAAAAGATTTCCTTCACAAGAGATAAATCCATGATTTAATGCCACAAACTCCGGCATTAAAACCTCCAAACACCCCTCCTACCGATCATCTTGATAACTCAAAGTCTACTAGATTTAGTGCAGTAAATCATGGTCAAAGAGTGAGATAACTGATTGTTAACTATGACTTCCTTGGTTCATCTTATCATGACAAAGCCTTCACTTGATCAGTAAATATCCTTAGGTTGTGAACAGGTAAGATCCTTGACTTGTCACCTTTCCTTCCTCTGTCTACTGGTGGCATCCTTTCCTCGATCTTTGTAACTAGTTACCAGTTGCCTCTTCCTTGGTGACCTATTGCTTATGATGAATAGAAATACTCTCTTGTTATTTGCATAGTGTCACCAGTTGCCAAACTAGTCTCTCCACACACGGGATGTCATCAACTATATCTGTAACTATTTTGCTACACAGATCCAATGCCAGTGTCCTTAGATTCAGATGTCAACACCTCTTTTTCTAATCAATGAAAACACCTCTATTCCCAATCAATGACAACACCTCTATTGCGCTCATCCTTAGATGGTTCAACAATGTCTTTAGTCTAATTTTCAGTCTCCTTAGCATATGTAGTGTCTTCTGGTGCTTTCATCCTTGCTTGCATGTCATCAATCTAATTTTTTGCTTCATTGAATCCAACATCGCTAGTATCTCCTTTAAGCTTCTGTGCATATAATTGTGACTCTATCAAATCAGAACTGGTGTATAATTTCTCAATGTGATTCTTTTCCTCTTTCAACTCAAATTCCAAATTTTCTTTATTGTTTCTTAGCGCCAAGATTTCCATGTTTTCTTT
Organism: Chamaecyparis obtusa; assembly: GCA_027943335.1. Classification (NCBI taxonomy): domain Eukaryota; kingdom Viridiplantae; phylum Streptophyta; class Pinopsida; order Cupressales; family Cupressaceae; genus Chamaecyparis; species Chamaecyparis obtusa. Next base: position 329,188 of record BSBK01001235.1, read on the forward strand.
CCTCAATTCTTCATTCAATTAACAGTTCTCTTTGATCTGTTCATCATACACTTCTTGATTGTTAGTTATCTTTTCATCCAACTCTTCAATCTAATCTTTTAGAGATGTGTTCTCTTCATATAGCTTCTTAACCATCTTCCCTAAATCACTGTTTGAACAATATTTCAAATCTTTTCTTAGCTTCTTGATGAAAACTTGTGCACCATTGATTTTTAATTTCAGTTCTTCAACTTCTTTCTCAGATCTATCAAGGTCTTCAAGAGATGCCATAAGATTCTTCTGCAGATTCTTTTCTTCTTCCGAACCCATTGATCTCTTCAAGTGGTTAAACTTTTCTTTAGAGGACCAGAGCTCTGATACCAATTGTTAGGAATGGGAACACTGAGAGGGGGGGGGGGGGGTGTTGAATCAATGCTCACTATATCTTAATCTTTTTACTTTACTCTTGAAAATTAACTTGATTGCTTAAGTACTGAAATAAACATCAATGTAGACAAGATAAACAATCACAAAACATAACACCACTATGGTTACGGGAAAACCCAAATAGATAAAAACCCAGGTGGGAATTGACACCCACTAAGAACTGCACTAGTGTCTTATGTCCTTGTTAGAAGATCTGCAACCCTGTTAGGAGTTGTTCTTTATAATGCTTTTAGTACAATGACCTAGTCAAAGGTCAGACCCTGTTAGGATTCTTTTACAATAACCCCATTAGGGGTGGGGACACACTATCCTAGAGCTCACTACTCAAGTGGTGAAGGCTACAACCTTCTGATCTCATATACACACTATATTTGTTGGATGAACTGGTGTTGTGACACTGCTTGTCTGATCAATTCCTTTTGTGTGCCGATGCTTTATCCCCTTGTAAAGCTCTAACTCATTCTATCTTCACTTCGTATGTCTCTGATTTGCTTATCTTATCTCTATATACACTTTCATACTTTATTACAAAGGTGCATCTTATATTTATATGCGCTAACAAAACAAATAACTAGGTCGTCCTATAACCGATTACATACAACGCTTCCAAGTGAATTGGCTCAAGCATGTTTACACAAAAAGATGTTTACATGTCTAAAACCTAATTACAATAGGCGCATAGCCTTTACAAAATATTATTATAACCTCTAATCAAATTACTAATAGTCAGCTGCATACTCTGTTTTGTTCTAGCATTCACTGTCTGTACCACTTCAACTATCTATATCTTTGTCATACTATCTCATTTGATCATGCGCTCTTAGACTTAGCATGAATACACACTTACCATCTTATCTTCAAGGATGCATACCATAACTTGGTCATATGCATGTGCGTTGTTGCTCTGATCTACTGGTGCTCTACTAACTGTCCAGTCTTCTATACTTAGCCATATTATGACCTTATGATAATGTGCGCTGACTCCAAAACTCTATATGACTTTTTTTCCATAATGAAAACACTATATCTATTCATATACAATAGTACAGTCAACTTTTCAACAATCTCCCCCTTTTTCATTAATGGCAACAAAGGAATATGGCGAAGTTACTTAACTATACCCTTATATAAAATTCTTTAGTATATACTCTAACTTATATCTCCCTTATACTCTGTACTATAGTTCATTACATCATATATAATACTCCATATTCTACATATAATAGTCCCCCTTTGACATTAATGACAAAGGTGCTCAAAAAAGTGTATCTACAAGTACTTACAAAGAAAGTACATCCGAATATGAAATGTGCAAATTCTAGATCTCTTGTTTCCAAAATGCTATCAGTGCATTGACAATCTATAGATGGGTGCATAAGGCATATGCCAGCTTCTCCATCTTTTCCAAGTCTGTACTCAGACCTTGATCATATGTCACCTTAGTGGCATCAATCTCCTTGATGTTTTGATTAAGTATATCTAGAGAGGGCACAAGATCATTCCTGAGCTGTGTTTTCCTTTCCCTTATCTTAGACATCTCTTTCTCAACCTTTTCTATTTTGTCTATCTGTGCTTGGTACACATTATTGCACATGTTTGCATCGATGGAGAGATCTTCCACTAATTTCCTTACATTGTCTATCATTTCTTCTGCTTCCTAAATTTTCTTGTAGTGATCAACGGTCAACTTATCCTGGTTCATACAAATAGCAATGATCTTTCGTCCCTTAGTTGCAAACTCCTTCAAGGATGCTTGACCAATCTTCAATGAACTGAGGTCAAGTGTGAAGTTTCCAATTAGTTCACTCAATCTCTTCTTCATATATTTCTCTTCTGCAACTTGGGATGTAGATTCTTCCAAGCTAGAAAAGTTTTCTTTGAAGTTTGTCAATATAGTATTGACATCATCTACTGAATGAACCTTAGACACTTTCTTATCCAAGGGTAGCAAGTTGTTTAGAATGTTGACTAATTCAACAAACAAAGGGTTCTTCATCACTTGCTTCTCTTTTTCTTTCTCCATAGCTAGGACACTGATCTTAATCAGGTCTTCTTCTCCCCAAGAGTCCAAGCTTGTGGTGTCTAGTGTCAAACTTGACAACAATGATGTTGAGGATAAGGGAGTGATAGGAGTGATGTTCGTCACTTCTTGCTTTATCTTCATAGGCATTTCAATAGATGGCTCATCTGTTGGTTCACTTCTTTTTACCTATTCTTCTCCTTTCTCCTCTTCTACCTTTTCTTTTTCATTTTCTATTTCTTTTTCTGTCTCCTTTTCTTCTTCTTCACTTGTTAGATCCTCTATTAACACTTCTTCTTGTAGTTTAGGTGAATTGTCACTGCATATAATTTCAGCCTTATGTGTGCTCACAAAGGCTTCCTCAAACTTATCCAAGTCTTTATCTGTGGCCGCCATGGCTATCTCTACATTAGCAATGATGATTGTGTCATATTTTTGTGTCTCAGTCATGGGCGTACACTTCACTGCCTCTGTAGGCATTGAATCCTAAGGACCTATTACTGGTACATTGGTGGTCTCTAACTCCTTAGCTTCCTTAGAGAGTACTTGAGTTGTGGGTGTAGTAGGTGGGTACATGTGCCTATCCAGAAAGACTTTCTCAAAAGCTTTCTCTGTCTCTTTAGCTGCCAACTCAAAGTTCTTATCCATTATGTGCAGTGTTCTCAACTTTGTTATGAGGTGCGACTTCACCAGATCTAACAATAATGTTTTCTCTTCTAAGGAACATACAGGGAGGCTTTCATCTAGAATCTTTGCCCTTATTCTAAGATCTTCTTCAATAGCCTGTTTCTTCAAGGATTCCAAGATATTCCAAATATTGTCTAGAATGATTGTCTTAAGTTCCAAGACTGTCTTCTTGAACTTAATCATATGTTTTATGATCATGCCATGAATATTTGATTTATCAATTTCATTGTACTTCTCATAAAACTTTCCTATCTGATCTATTCTGCCTTCATCAATAATCCTTGTTCTCAGAACTTGAAGACTAGGTCTGCAACCTACCTCTGGAGGTGCTTGAGCATTCTTTTTCTTATTTTTGGTTGCCCGTGAGGAAGGGTGACTTGTGTTGGTTTCCTTCTTCCTTTTTGGCATGCTTTTGTATTCTCGTGGTGATGTGGTATCTAGATCAATTGTGTCTTTGGGCGTGGGAGGGATAACATATGTTTTACCCTGTTTATCCTTTGGATCATCTGTCTTCTCAATCTTGATTTTCTTCATTTTAGGATCATCTTTCTTAGCTTCCTCTGTGGATGTGCTCTCAATTTCCAATTCTATCTTTTGTTCTCTTGCTTTGTCTAGGTCTGCCTATGTTACACCATGAATTTTGAGAATCTCAAGTGTAATCTTAGAGGCTTTCCTCTTAATTGTTGCGATGTTCATAACTGCATCAACTTCCCTTGTCTTTTCTTCATAAGTACCCCACCTAGGTTCATTAGGGTCCTTAGGTGTTGATAGTAATACTTGTGCATATACTTCCTGGAATGGTTCTTCTAACTCATAACCAAGTGGATGGATCCACTTTGTTCTAGGCTCTATGGATTCCGAGCATGTTATGTCAGTTTCTACCATAAAGAAAATGTTGTCTTTGTATTTCTCAACAATGCTCTCTGGTATCTTGTACCTCATCTACATTTTGATCTTGAATTTCTTCCATTCAAGCTCCATGTAATCCTTCAAAGTGCTCGCAGTAGATGCCTTAAGAGATATTTGAGGCATTGTAGGTATAATTTTGTCTAAGTACAAATCTGAAACCTTTCCAAGTATATGGAAGTACATGTAAATGATTAAAGACCCAAACCTGAATATTTTGGTCTTATCATGCTTGATGGCTTTAATGTTATCAATCAATTGTGCGCACAAGATCTCACACAAATTGAACCCTGATCTCACACAAATACCTACAAGATCTCTTGTGCGCACTATTCACCATGTTGGTGAGCTGAACCCTGTAACCTAGTATCATAGACATCAATTTGATGTCTTTCTCTTCAATAGGCTCAATTGTCATACCATGCCTATCACTTTTGGACTTACATGCCTGTTCAACTAATTTCCTTACATCTTTGCCCACTAGAAGAAGGACGCCTATCCTGGAAAGCCCTGTCATCTCATGAATAAGATCTCTTGTGATTCTTACTGGGACTTCACCTATCCAAAATAGGTTATCATGGATTCTTCTTAACAAGATCTTGATCCACTTGGATTCATAGAACTCATATGTCATAGCATACTCAACGATGGGATGGTCTTCCAGATATGCGAACTCATCTAGGAATGTTCTGTCCGGTTTCATCATGGACTCAAGGTGTGACCGTATCCTATCAAGACCAACTAGTTCCTTCTTAAAGTATATGTACGCATGAATGTCTTCTACATGCATTATGCCCATAGGGGTTCTTGAAAATGCACCTTCTAGGTCATCTAGGGTTGACTTAAAAGGGTGTATCTTAAATACATATCTCTTTCTCTCAGAAACATCAAACACAATTGGTGTAGCCATGACTTACTTGGTTAACACTTCAAATCAGATTCCAAGGACTTTTGAATCATCGCGTCAAACTAGGGCTTCGTAATTGATCAATCACACTTCTTCATTGGTAAATCAAGATTCAACATTTCACAATTCAACTGCTAGGGCTTCTATGGTCTCCAAACACTCTAACTTCAATGCAATGAGTAATTTGTAAGTTTTCGTAGACTATAAAGTGAAATTTTTGCTATTAATACTTGTCGTGTAAACTAGAATTCGACTAAGAATTTCCAACTTCCATCATGCAATCGATCAGGTAGTGTGCTCTTGCACATAGCATCAAATAGTCTCCAAAATGTTAAATCTAGAGGCGCATATTCTAAGGGTGAGTATACCAGTTGCGCAAGGGTCTAGAGCTAAATTAGCTTCCTCTATGACCCTAAGGGTCATTCATCCAGATGTAGAGGGTGCGTCCATTGTGGATACATCCAATACATACTCATCAACCTTATCCTTCTTTGCCTCTGACCAAATCAAGCTCGCATCTTTTGAAGCTTTCACAAACTTGACTTCTTCTTCTTCATTCAATATTGATACTTCTATCTTTTTAGGGCTTTCTTGAATTTGTGTTCTTGATCTACAAAACTTTGAGATGTGTCCAGCCTTGTTACAAGAGTGACAAATAAATGGAGGCCTTAAATTCATCGGTGCATTGATATGGGTTACCATTTTACACTGTCTAGCTAAGTGACCATTATAATTACATATCTGACATGTAATACTCAGAACTTCTTGCATTTGGTTGATTTTGATTTCTCTGATTTTGCTAAGTCTTGTTCTTCTAACTCATTCTACAATTCATAGGTCTATGACCAAATTTATTGCATGAATAACAATAACCATTGAAAGGTCTTACCCCTTTACAATTCCTTGCTATATGTCCATGCTTGTTACATGCATAACAAGTTTGATCTACTGGCTTGTGCTCATCCTTAGATGGTTCAACAATGTCTTTAGTCTGATTTCCAGTCTCCTTAGCATCTGTAGTGTCTTCTAGTGCCTTCATCCTTGCTCGCATGTCATTAATCTGATTTTGTGCTTCATTGAATCCAACATCACTGGTATCTCCTTTAAGCTTCCATGCATATAACTGTGACTATCAAATTAGAACTATTGTGTAATTTCTCAATGTGATTTTTTGCCTCTTTCAACTCAAATTCCAAATTTTCTTTGTTGTTTCTTAGCTCCAAGATTTCCATGTTTGCTTGCCTCAATTCTTCATTCAATTGAAGGTTCTCTTTGATATGTTCATCATACACTTCTTGATTGTTAGTTAGTTTTTCATCCAACTCTTCAATCTAATCTTTTAGAGATGTGTTCTCTTCATTTAGCTTCTTAACCATCTTCCTTAAATCACTGTTTGAACAATCTTTCAAATTTTTTCTTAGCTTCTTGATGAAAACTTGTGCAGCACTGATTTTTAATTTCAGTTCTTCAACTTCTTTCTTAGATTTGTCAAGGTCTTCAAGAGCTTCCATAAGATCTTCTTCAGATTCTTTTCTTCTTCTGAACCCATTGATCTCCTCAAGTGGTTAAACTTTTCTTTAGAGGACCAGAGCTCTGATACCAATTGTTAGGAATGGGAACACTGAGAGGGGGGGTGTGAATCAATGTTCACTATATCTTAATCTTTTTACTTTACTCTTGAAACTTAACTTGATTGCTTAAGTACTGAAATAAACATCAATGTAAACAAGATAAACAATCACAACACATAACACCAAATATGGTTATGGAGAAACCCAAATAGGTAAAAACCCTGGTGGGAATTGACACCCACTAAGTACTACACTAGTGTCTTATGATCCTTGTTATAAGATCTCCAACCCTGTTAAGAGTTGTTCTTTGCAATGCTTTTAGTATAGCGACCTAATCAAAGGTCAGACCCTGTTAGGAGTCTTTTACAATAACCCTGTTAGGGGTGGGGACACACTATCCTAGAGCTCACTACTCAAGAGGTGAAGGCTACAACCTTCTGATCTCAGATACACACTATATCTGTTGGATGAACTGGTGTTGTGACACTGCTTATCTGATCAGTTCCTTTTGTGTGTTGATGCTTTAGCCCCTTGTAAAGCTCTAACTCATTCTATCTTCACTTTGCATGTCTCTGCTCTGTTTATCTTATCTCTATATACACTTTCATACTTTATTACAAAGGTGCATCTTATATTTATATGCGCTAACAAAACAAATAACTAGGTTGGCCTATAATTGATTACATACAATGCTTCCAAGTGAATTGGCTCAAGCGTGTTTACAAACAAAGATGTTTACATGTCTACAACCTAATTACAATAGGCGCATAGCCTTCACAAAATATTATTATAACCACTAATCAAATTACTAACAGTCGGCTGCATACTTTGTTCTGTTATGACATTCACTGTCTGTACCACTTCAACTGTCTATATCTTCGTCATACTATCTCATCTGATCATGTGCTCTTAGACTTAGCATGAATACACACTTACCATCTTATCTTCAAGGGCGCATACCATAACTTGGTCATACGCACGTGTGATGATGCTCTGATCTACTGGTGCTCTGCTAACTGTCCAGTCTTCTATACTTAGCCATATTCTGACCTTATGATAATGTATGCTGACTCCAAAACTCTATGACTTTGTTGCCATAATGACAACACTATATCTAGTCATATACAACAGTATAGTCAACTTGCCAACAAATATCATGTCACTTGAATCTTTGGTTTTTGACCGAAGGGCAATGGTGACCGAAAGGTCAACAAGTACTAAGGAGACTGTGGAGAATACCTAAATGCAAAGCATCAATTTATATAACAGACTGAGGGAGTGCCACATAGGGTTATGCCTTGGGGGTGAGTACCTCTTTTCCCACCAATGAAAATCTTTATTCTACGAAATAAAAAAAATTGGGCCTCACTTTCTCTTTTCTCTTACACCCAAGATCCTGAAGACAAGGAGAGATGATACTTTGTGTAGTAGTAGGTCCACCCTACAATGTGCAAGCACACGGGATAATTTAGGCAAACATGATTCATATACTGATTAGAAAGAAAATGCGATCAAAATAGCACAAATTGTTATTCATTTCCTTCCTAATTAAGACTGTGAAAATTGTTGTTCATTAACACGTTAAGAAAAGAAATGTGATCAAAATAGAACAAATTGTTGTTCTTTCCCTTCCTAATTAAACTAGGTGAAAATTGTAGGGTTCAATTTATCCCCTTATTTAGATCTATAAAGAAATTAGGGGGATTGAATTAGGGGAAAGTGTAAGGACTGAAAAGTGGGATGGAGATTAAATTTGTGGGATTAAAGTCAAATTAGGGGTCATGTCACAAGTTAGAAATGAGGGGGAAGTTAATAATTTAAAATTATTAATTTACTCACAATTGAGAAATTAGATAATTAATTAATTAATTTTTGTTAATAGAAGAAAAAGGGAAAATTGGGTAAATAAATGTGATTTATTTCCCAAGCCATGAAACCTTAGGACAAGGGAACAAATTAATGGTTATTTGCTAAAGGATTAATCAATTGGCACGATCATTTAATAGATGGGTAGTTAAGGACAAATTGATAAGATATGATGTAATTATAGGACAAAAATTAGTAATTAATAAAATAAAAGAATGACACAATATTGATGAATGATAATTATCAAACGTACAAAATTAGAAGACATGTAAAAAAGGGGAGCCCCATACATTGATAATTTTTAGTGTCGACAATAAATATACCCCATACAGTTAAATCTTGATAGCAATATCACAATTTGACTTGCTCTAGAAAATATCTCCTATTTATCAATAAATATACCATTTTACAACTAGATAGTCAGTGTTTATAGCCGAAAACAAATGCCATTTTCATAGTAGAACCACTATTTAATGTAAAAAAATACATCATAAGAATGAATTAAAGCCCACTCAATGCTATTTTAATTTTTCTATCATACTAGTGTTGAAGTAAAATTGTGGACAATACAATTCTATTTTATTGTCCCAGGACTCCTCCACTTGCACGTCTTTAAATCGTTCCGTATTCATTACTGGCTCTGTCCAACACCTTTTAACTGCCACCACCATGGATCAAGTTGTTGGAAAAAATTATTTAAATTAAGCTGTTATGAGCACGTTATTCCAATTTGGTTGTTAGATCATATATTAATTTAAGAGTTTTGAAGCATTCTTTCAATAATCACGTTTCAGGAATCTTCTGCCAGAGGATGTCAAATTGGCACATAAGACTCCCCTTTATGACCAATTCTACACGGTAAAACGTAGAGAGAAAGGGAGAAGGTATGGATATGTAGTAGTTTATCAGTTAATTAATGCGGTTTCTTTCTTCAAATCAAAACACAGATTAAGGCAATGTCATACCAGCATGACCCTCACGTTTAAAAGTTAACCTGACATTTAATTTAAAAGAAACAGATTTTGATGGTTGGAAATCTTGTCTACCATTTTGATTGATGCTACAATGGTTGTTTCATTGCAAAGAGAATCGACCCAGATAAATATAAAACCCTTTTCTCTGCAGAGAACACTGAAATTTGATGGGAAGGCCCTGTTAAACATACAAGTATCTGCTAAGGATTAAAGTGAAATTTTGCTCCATATCATTGAACAATTTGTCTTCAACAAAACAACATAATATTGTGACTTGTCAAAAAAATGCAACAAAGCAGACTTTGCCTGCAATATATTCTTACAGAAACATTTTATACAAACTACAATAAATATCTATTTACCAACTACTCACTACTCTCTTCCCCACAACACATCTCCCGGAACTATTTCCATCAAAAGGGAAGAAGATTACAAATTCAGGTCCCTGTAAGATCAGTTTCACATGTTTCATCAATTTCTGAGTATTGCATCCCTACTAAAGGGTGGCAACATATTTCCTGCTTGTTTACATCATGAATGTGAAATTCCCAATCCCCCTGAAACACAAAAGTTGTTTCAAAAACGTTTGTAAAAAAAGTACCAGTGTCTTTTACCGTGCACTATCCAGCAAAAGGGCACTTTGCTAGTTCCAAGGTCTGGCACACTTCAACAATCTTGCTCAACCTGAGTATTTTTTATGGTCTTTGTGTTAACCTCGTGCAAAAGTTGCAGGAATTATGAAAGGGGTCGGAGTAACAACTATATTTCTTTCAGGATTTGAAATATCCGTGCTACCTGCATGTTGCACAAATTCGGTGGGCGACATTGGCTTTCCATGGCATATACAGACTATTCTTACTTGATTACTGTTGTATGATAAGATCCCACTGATTGTTATCCCCTTTGGCCCTACTCCTGTGGTTGTGACCCTGTGGAAAGTTTGTAACAAACCATTGTCTAATTGAGGACTCCTCATTGCCTTCGAATCGGAGTTATTGTCTTGATCTTGTGTTTCATTTTTAGAATTTTGTGTTTGTTTGGTTTGTACCTCCTCTGAAATGTGCTCAGGAATAGAATGACAAGAAGAATTTTGTTTCTTCTCATTTGAAGCATAAACAAAATGTGTGGGTTTCTTGCTTGGTGCATAAATCGCCTTCTCCTGAGCGGTTTTGGAGGATGAGATTTCAAAATCTGATTGAGCTGAACTGCAAGGAATTTTCTCTGCTGCCTCTCTTAGTTCTGCCTTATGAGATACACTCACTTCTGAGTTGGACAAATTCTGACCTTCAGCCTTGCTCACGGAGGGAAATCTAGTTAAAGGCTTAAAGCCCTTCTCTGATTTAATTGATTGACTCTTTGTCTCGTCACTACTTGATCCTGCAAATATTTAAGGCAAAGAAAACATATCAGGCCTGTAAGATAAATGAAGAGGAAAGAATACACCAAATAAATCATTTTCTTTCTCATAGTCATCTCAAATAGCCTCATGACTGATATTCTTAGGAACGTTCTATATTTAACAGGAATGCAATATATTTTAATGGAGAAAAGGAAACTTCAAATCCCATCATAGGAATCTTCCCTAGATGATTGAAGACAGAGAAGAAGAAGAATAGGAAACTTCAAATCCCATCATAGGAATCTTCCCTAGATGATTGAAGACAGAGAAGAAGAATACAATTATATGCACAGTCCACTAAACGAGATCAAATTTTCCTGATCAAATTTTCCTGATCAAATTCACCAGGTTGCGAGGAGGGTTTGTGAAGTTCTCCAAACTTTGGGTAGTTTGAAAGCAATACTAATCCCCTCGAGGCATAAAAGAAATTTTGGAAAAGAAAAAAAAAATCTTCAGTTGTTTTTTTTTCATGTATGAGCATCTGCTGATGGGATACTTGAGCACAAGTGGAATGGTAGACTCTAAATACAGAGGAATTGATTTGTTATGGAATGAAAGAATCTTATTTTTTTCTGGTGAAATTTTGCATATTTTAATTGAACTTTTGTTTGCCTATTGACTTAACTCTTAATCTGTAAGGTTCCAAGTCATTCACAAATACAACATTTGGGACTTAGTTTCTCGCTAGTATAATTGAGGGAATCAATTTGCCTAGCACACCCATGTAGATCCATTATTAGAGTTTTCAGCGAATCTTTTGTTACAGTTTTAATGTAACTCCTGAAATATTTAAGTTAATCCTCTATCTGTATAGATGTAAGGTACTTGATTATTGTCAAACAAGTTTTTTCAGATCTAAACAGAGATGTATTCCAAAAATTAAAGATTTTTTCCAACTCTTTAAAGGCACTTACTAAGCCAAGATCATTATAAATGTTTTAAGCTTGAAAAAGAACAATCATGCATTTTATTCTTAAACCCTAACTAAAGAATCTTACCTTCAGAAGATTTTCTATCTTGATCTGGAATTGAAGAACTCCTGGCCAACGATCCTCCAGAAGAATGAGAGTTTTGCACTGAGTTTGGCCCTGATGCTTGTGTTCCCTTGGCCTGTGGCACCGATAGCCAACTTGGTAGAGTTCCATGAATAGGCATTTGGGAAGGTGGAATACCAAAGGCAGAAACAGGCTGGATAACATTAGGCATATGAGGGGCATTAGATTTGGAAGACTCGGAACCTGTGGGCTGAATTGCAGATGTCCAGTAAGGCATCATGTATGGGAAAGAGAAACCAATTGGCAGAGGCATGCACTGACCACTGGCACCAGCCATTGCATATGGATAAGTTATTGGTAGCACAGGAAATGAAAGATTAGTATAGGGTACTGAAGCCGAGGGTGAGGCTGAGGCTTCACAATTTGTAGCCTGGCTTCTAGATACCGTACTTTCACAATCCTCAATATTGGAGCTTGAGCTCCTATGCCCATTCTCATAGAGATTATTAGAGTTTTTCTCTTCACTGCCAGAGTTTCCTCTCCCTGGGCTATTGGTATTCTTTGTAGAGTTTCCTTTCCCTGGGCTACTGCTCTTTCTTGCAGAACAATTGCCATTTATGTTACCACCCATTAACTTGCTACTTTCAGTCTGATCTGTAACTCCAACTTTAGTCTCAATATCAAAATCAGAGGGTAAGGAATCCATGGAACCAATCCCACTTTTTTTCCTCTTTACCCTTTTCTCCTTTTCAGGCCATGGTTCAACCTCTTTGGAAACCTTATCTCTCTCCCTCTTCAAAGATCTCTGTGTTTCAAGGAGAGACTTGGATTTTGATTTACCTTCTTTGAGATCCATCTCGTTTTGACTTGTTTGAGTGGTGGTGGATATCTCGGGATTCAACATCCATTTGTTGCCAGAAAGAATTGAACCAGAACTAATAGGAAAAGAAACAGAGACCTTATTCTCTGAAAAGGACTTACCTTCATCTCTTCTAGCCTTTTTCTCTTCTCTTTTCTTCCTTGCCTCTTGTCTCCTCAAGGCATGCATTTCCCGTTTCCTCTGCTGCTCCAGAGCCTCCTTTTGCCTGGTGGATTGAACACCCTCCTGGTTTCGGTCAGGCATTAGCACATCAATACTTGGCTGTCTATGAAGAACAGAAGACGGTGAAGGCGCCATGAAACCTGCTCCCAGAGCTCCAACACTGCAAGTCCTGAGGATCCTAGAATGCCCTGTTCCATTCTGAACCGCGGTGTTATTGGGTGCGCTTGTATTCAAGAAATGATGAGGCCAAGCTGGCTTCCCACCGGACCCATTGAGGAGCACCGATGGTTTTATTTCTTCAAAGGTAACTGCACTACTCAGAGACCTTGAGAGAGGAAGGGGACCTGAAGTAACTCCACCACCAGCAGCTACAGAGGGATTATTAACATGCAAACTTTTCCAGATCTCCCTTCTTCCTGAATCAATATCAATTCCTGCAATACTTATTTTGGATTCCTCCCCAAACTCATCAAAGTTCCCAGATGCGAATTTTCTCAAGCAGGGCTGCAGATTTCCAGAAGGATATTTCTTCAGACAGGGATTTTCCCTCTTCTTATCCTTCGACCTCCCGCTGGATCCTCCCAAGGACAAATCCAAGCTCAACTCTAATTCTCCATTCAATTCCTCATCCTTCTTCAGTAAAAAGTCCTTATTCATTGGCATGCTCTCAGACTCCTTTGCACTCCCCATCACTACCACAAGTTTCTATACCCAGCCCAAATAATCCCTGCTACATTTCCAGAAAAGCAACATTATTCCAGCAGTCGATGCTCCTAAAATGCATGATTCCACCATTAAAAAAACACAAACAATATTTCTCTTACCGAAGAAACATGGATTCCGAGTCCCACTAATCACTTATCTTGTTCCAATTTCTCCAAATAACCATAACTGAAAGGATGAATCAGAAAACACCCACATTCACCATTAGAAAAACACAGATAATGTTTCTGTAACAGAACAAAACATGGATTTCCAGTCCCACCGATCACTTACCTAGTTCCAATTTCTCCAAATAACCATGAATCAGAAAACACCCACAGGCACCACTCCAAATAACTTTCCCCCCCAATATAAAACCAAATACAAATCTCAAAGAGAACACAGAATCTGATACACCCACAGAGATCACGAATACTACCTTCTCTCCCAAACCAAAAGTCGCCTTCCAAAACTACCCACCAATCCTTGCACCCAATGAGCTCAAATTACATCACCCAACTTCTCTCTTTCGCTTGCCATGTGGAAAAAACAGAGGACAACAACACAATAAAGGCCTTCTCTCCCACTGACAGCTCTGCTATCTTAAGATGAAATCCATCAACGTGCCAACCCATTTCTTCCTCTTTTCCTCTTTAAACAGCGACCGGCATGACACACATTTTTGTCTTAGATTTTATGTGCAGAATTATGTCGCCTTAATAGAAAATCCCAAATTCCAACTCCCAGTATGGTACATTCTGCTAGGGTAATAATAATAATGTTTATGTACATTCTGCTAAACGGACGCCAAATTTAACGAGACCGCTAAAAACACGGGCCTTCTCCAAAGTTAGCGGTGTTTTTCGGATAGTGTCATTTTCGTAGTCAAACTTAAGTCGTGGACCCTGCCCACTCTCTTATCTGCCACGTGGAAAAATCTGGTTTGCGGGCCCTACATAAACCAAAATATTCGGCACGTGGAATATGCTGAACTGTATTGCACATCTCCCGATGTTGCTCGTGGAGCCCACGAGTAAAGCGCACCGTCCCTGCTGCCCAGTGTTGACACGTCACACGCTTGTGTTTCACTTATCAAGGGCTTTTCAGCCAGCCTGGAATTTGACGGCCCGTGGTCCTCCTCTCTTTACAATGTATAAATTTTGGGACAGCCGTACTCTGCGGTTGCCTTATATTTACACAATCTATAAATTGTTTTTTCACAAAATTTAAGGAGTTTTTTATTTTATTGAAAAAGTATATATTAATGACAACTAGAAATTAAAATAGAATGTTTTTTTAATAATATTGTAAGCTCATATTTTTAAAATTATATAATTTTTTTTTATAGATTTTTAGTGATTTTATTGTAGGTTTCATTTGGCAAATCTTCAGTCTTTAATTGGACCTAAGTTTTGGGGGCAAGTTTCTATGAGGTGAGTGATTTTATTCGAGTTTCACTTGGAAAATCTTGAGTTTAAGTGGACCTTGCTTTGTGGGCAAGTTTCTATGGGGTTATTTAAGTTTATTTAGGTTAACACACTTGATTTTATAAGGTGGATATTTTAAATTTATAATAATTATTATTTGTGCATTTCATTTTTGTGGAAAAAATAAAATATTAAAAAGAAGGAAATAATTGTAGAGTCACATGGGATTTTTTTTGTTAATCACATACTTAGACTAGATGTCTTTATCTAACCTAACCAACCCCTTGAGCTTAGCCATGTGACATTTTGATTTCATTGAGTGTTAATCCCAAGCAATTTCACTCTTACATTTTTTCCACATTCCATGTTGAGTAATACATATTGCTTTTAGGTTTTGTTGTGAATGTTTGTGCTTACTTGTTGTGTGTTATGTTATTGCGTTTATAAACATTCATTCATTCAAAAACCACCAAGGAATTTATTGAGAATGACATTTACATTTCATTACATTCTCAAAACATGCTCTTCAACACTATCAATCTTCACACACATAGACATTGAAAATCAAGATGAGGGAATTTGACCAATGTATATTTTACTAGTTCAAATTTCCTAGTTGTAAATTGGAGAGAGATCTACAATCATGTAGGTGAATTTGAGCAATATACAATCAAATTTAATGAGTCTATATCTTTAGTTAAAAAGTAATGCTTTGACAAATAAACTTTTGATTACATATCAATCATTGTATTTTTCAATCAAATATCACATTAATTTAAATTAATGGATATTTTTAAAAAATTAAATAAAAGATTGATTTTTTAGATTTTTCCTTAATTGAAGTATGTGTCACTAATTCTTAAACCTATTTTTGATAACCCTCTTCCATTAAGTGCAATATAAAACGTCAAAACAAATAATACAAAATTGAATCCAAAAAACTACACAATATATTTTATTAATTTCAGTAAATAAAAAACAATTCGAGTTATTTTCAAGATTAAAAAAATATTTTAAGAATTTCTTAAATTAAAAGATATTTTTTAAAAATTCTAAATAAAAGATTGTTTTTATATTTTTTCATAAAAAGACAAAGCTTTGCAGACCTCTAAAGTAGCCATCAAAATGTGTAATTTATTCTTAAACTTATTTTTCGAAAGCTCTCTTCCATGACTTAATAATAATTGTACACAATTGAATCCAAAAACACATACACTATATTTTATTAATTTTTCTAAATTAAAAATATTTCAAGTTATTTTCAAAGATAAAAGAATGTTTTAAGAAATTGTTTAAAATAAAAGATAATTTAAAAATTGTTATAGAAATATGAAAAGCATTTACACAATATGAAAAGTAAAAAAGGCTAACATTATGAACTATGGAAATTACATGGCTCTATTTTAAAAAATACAATATAAATTATTTTTTAATTAAAATATCACTAATTCTCAAATCTATTTTTTGGTGTCCCCCTTCTATTGCGTACTATAAAAGTATCACATATGTTTTCTCTATCAAACCATGAGAAATTATTGTTCAAAATTTTCACATAGATCCAAAAACATATTTGCTATAGAAAGTCATTACAAAAATATATACAATTAAATCTAAAAATCCATATCCTATATTATTAATTTTTCTGACTATAAAATATTTCAAATTATTTTCAATAAATAAAATATTTTTTAAAGAATTTTAAAGATTGCTCTTAGATTTTTCATTAATTATTTAAAAAATGAAAGGATAGAAAAGAAGAAGCCAAACCTTCGCAGACATTTAAGGTAGCCGTCAAATTCCAGCGCAATAATTATCGACACTAATCTATATTTCCAACTCCTACCGTTAAAACGAGAACGCCGTGCTGAGCATTATCCGTACGTCCTCTCTCGTACCACGTGTCAACTCCGCAGGTGGTCTCTAAGACGTCAACATCAGGATGAGCTGCACAGCTGTCGGCGGGTCCCGCCGTCCACAATTCTCGCCGCGAAAACGACAGCTTGCGTTCTCAATACTTCGCAACGGCCGCTCGGGAGTCGGGAATGCGGAGAACCGCTCTCCATCCGACGCGTGTCACATCCATTTTTGGACGTTTTAATGGACTTGCAAGCCATGCTCCGACACGTGGCACCGATAGCTGACAATCCAACCATGGATCATACACGTGTCGATTTGTGAGCGTTTAGGCCATGTGACAGTCTTTTTCCTTGCCTCGCCTTTTTTGGGGGGTTGCGGAATAAATCGGATTGGATATGCTCTCAAAATCCATTTGTTGGGAGGAGAACAAATAATGCATTGACACGTGTCAGAAAGGAAGTGTACGACACACTCATGAGAAGGATAAAAAGCACTAAGGGGATTGGGTGTATACGGGGAGGGGTTTATGTTTTGTGTACCCTTGAGCCTAGACCACTCAACTGATTGGACCCCTATATTTTTATTTGTTTCCTTTTTCTATCCCACCTTGTCCAAACTCATTTCAAAGGCCAGATCTTTATGTACGTATATTCACAATAGGATTTTATTGCCAAAGATATGGTAAGAATTTAAAGAGAGAGTACAATCAAATAATCCAACTACTAGGGAAAATACCAAAAGCCTACCTACTTGGGCTAATTTGGGCAAACATGAGTCATTGGCTCTTCTACTTTGTTTTAGGGCACTAGAATCTCTGGCTCTTCTACTTGTTTGAGGGCACTAGAATGTGGCCCTGATTCCAAGTGGAATAACTTTTCATAGAAAATCTTTCCATGGCAATCCTTCAATCATAGGATTCTATCTATCTTAATAGGAATATTTGTGTATCCTCTTTTTTAATAAATTTTTGGTTTTTTTTCGGTTTTGGATAATGTTGAATTATGTAATTTGAGTTTTTCGTATAAATTGTGTGTTTCTTTACATCAAAATATATTACATTGTGTCTGTATTGGAATAATGTGACAGTTAAGTTGTCATATTGTTGTTCTTCTCATCAAGATTCAAACCCCGTTGTGGTGCTATTGTTGAAAGTTAAAATGGGGATGAGGTCTCTCATACGTGACCTCAAGTGTTCTTAGCTTGTGTCAGATAGAATTAAGTTGAGGGCAAAGTTAAAACTTTTATAATACATTGCGTGGTATATAATAATTATTATTTGTGTATCTTCTTTTTCAATATTATTATTTTTCATTTTTGTTGATAATGTTGAATTATGTAATTTGAGCTTCTCGTTTAAATTGTGTGTGTTTTTACATCAGAATAGATTAAATTGTATTTGTATTGGAATATTGTGATAGCTAAGTTGTCATGTTGTTGTTCATTTCATCAAGATTCAACCCCTGTTGTGGTGATATTGTTGAATGTTGAAATAGGGATGAGGTCTCTCATTTGTGACCTCAAGTGTTCTTAGCTTGTGTCATATAGAATTAAGTTGAGGGAAAAGTTAAAACTATTATAATACATTGTGTGTTATATAAAATCAAGTTATAGATATTTTAATATTTTATCATGACGATGTTTTCTTTTTAATGATAAATTAAGTGTCATATCAATTCGAGTTATAGACATAGTTGAAGTTTTATAATACACTGAGTGTTATATAAAATTACGCTATAGATGTTTAGTCTTCTTTAAAAATTTGAGTTATACATCATGACAATGTTACTTTTTATATGATAAATTAAGAGTTATATAGATTTAGTTATCACTCACGATAAAAAGTTAAAATTTTATATTAATAAATTAAGTTATCATGAAGGTATTTGTCAAATAATGTTTCATCTTCTCTAGTGGCATCCCTTAATCATAAGATTATCTCTCTTAATAGAGGATTTTGTCTATCCTCTTTTTTAATAAGATTTTTTTCATAAAATTAATTGTTATATAAAATTTAGTGGTAGGTCACGAAAAAGTTAAAATTCTATAATAAATTAAATTAATATGAAGGTTTTCGTCAAATATCTTTTTGTCTTCACTAGTGACATCCCTTGGTCATAAGATTCTCTCTCTTGGTCAAGATTTTTTTCTTTGTTATTTTTCAATAAGATTTCTTTAGGCTTTTTATAGTATTGAATTTGAATAAGTTGAGTTATTATGAAGGTTGTACGTAATTAAGTTGTAAATCACAATAAAGTTAATTTCTTATAATACATTAATTATTATATAAAAGTTACAGACGCTTTACAAAAGAGCTAAATTATAGAACTTGACAAAGTTAAAATTTTGTGATAAATTAAGTGTTATATAAAATTTAGTTGTAGGTCATGAAAAAGTTAAATTTCATAATTAATTTAGTTATTATTAAGTTGTGCCTAAAACAAATTGGTTTTATCAAATCTAGGTTCATATAGGATAATATTATTGTTATCTAGGAATGTATGGAGTGGCTAGATGCTCTAAGAAAAATGCAATATTTGTCAAAATTGATTTTGTTAGGGCTTATGATCACATTGAATGGCCTTTCATCTTGGCGATGCTCAAAGCTTCAAGGTTTGAGCCTTGTTTCATTTAGTCTGTGCAAATAATGTTTGGGAACCCTTTGGCTTGCATCACCATTAATGGGCAATAATTTAAATCTTTTGGCCTTTCAGATCTATTTGTCAGGGTTTCCTTTTAGCTCCCCCTTTGTATGGTCTTGTTGCTAAGGGCTTTGGCTATTTGTTAGCCTATGCTATCTCGATGGGATGTGTTAGGGGAATTCTCTTGTCTAAGTAACCTTATCAACTTGTCAATGGCCACTTCGCAAGTGACTCCTTCCTCACTTTTATTGAGGAAGAAAATAATGTTTAGGTAGCTCTTCAATACCTTGAAACTTTATGCTTGGCTTCTGGGTCAGCAATTCAATGGTACAAAACCCATTGCTATAGGCAATTCTTCATTCATTCCCCTCTCTAGATTCTCTATTATGGGTGTAAAGGGGGATGAGGTCTCTCATTCGTGACCTCAAGTGTTCTTAGCTTGTGTCAGATAGAATTTAGTGAGGGAAAAGTTAAAACTTTTATAATACATTGCATGGTATATAATTATTATTATTTGTGTATCTTCTTTTTCAATATTATTATTTTTCATTTTT
The DNA here is from genome assembly GCA_027943335.1 of Chamaecyparis obtusa. NCBI lineage: Eukaryota > Viridiplantae > Streptophyta > Pinopsida > Cupressales > Cupressaceae > Chamaecyparis > Chamaecyparis obtusa. The sequence goes on from BSBK01001235.1 coordinate 349,160, forward strand.
GTTGATAATGTTGAATTATGTAATTTGAGCTTCTCGTTTAAATTGTGTGCTTTTTTACATCAGATAGATTAAATTGTATTTGTATTGGAATATTGTGATAGCTAAGTTGTCATGTTGTTGTTCATGTCATCAAGATTCAACCCTAGTTGTGGTGATATTGTTGAATGTTGAAATGGGGATGAGGTCTCTCATTTGTGACCTCAACTATTCTTAGCTTGTGTCATATGGAATTGAGTTGAGGACAAAGTTGAAACTTTTATAATACATTGCGTGTTATATAAAATCAAGTTATAGATATTTTAATATTTTATCTTACAAAAATGAGTTATAGATCATGACAGCGTTTTCTTTTTAATGATAAATTAAGTGTCATATCAATTCGAGTTATAGACAAAGTTGAAGTTTTATAATACAGTGAGTGTTATATAAAATTACGCTATAGATGTTTAGTCTTCTTTAAAATTTTGAGTTATACATCATGACAGTGTTACTTTTTATATGATAAATTAAGAGTTATATCAGATTTAGTTATCACTCATGATAAAAAAAAGTTAAAATTTTATATTAATAAATTAAGTTATCATGAAGGTATTTGTCAAATAATGTTTCATCTTCTCTAGTGGCATCCCTTAATCATAAGATTCTCTCTCTTAATAGAGGATTTTGTCTATCATCTTTTTCAATAAGATTTTTTTTCATAAAATTAATTGTTATATAGAATTTAGTTGTAGGTCACGGAAAAGTTAAACTTCTATAATAAATTAAATTAATATGAAGATTTTCGTCAAATATCTTTTTGTCTTCTCTAGTGACATCCCTTGGTCATAAGATTCTCTCTCTTGGTCGATATTTTTTTCTTTTCTCTTTTTCAATAAGATTTCTTTAGGTTTTTTATAATATTGAATTTGAATAAGTTGAGTTATTATGAAGGTTGTACGGAATTAAGTTGTAAATCATGATAAAGTTAATTTCTTATAATACATTAATTATTATACAAAGTTAAAATTTTATGATAAATTAAGTGTTATATAAAATTTAGTTATAGGTCATGAAAAAGTTAAATTCAATAATTAATTTAGTTATTATAAAGTTGTGCCTAAAACAAACTGGATTTATCAAATCTAGGTTCATATTGGATAATATTATTGTTATCTGGGAAGGTATGGAGTGGCTAGATGCTCTAAGAAAAATGCAATATTTGTCAAAATTGATTTTGTTAAGGCTTATAATTGCATTGAATGGCATTTCATCTTGGTGATGCTCAAAGCTTCAAGGTTTGAGCCTTGTTTCATTTAGTCTGTGCAAATGCTTTTTTGGGACCCTTTGGCTGGCATCATCATTAATGGGCAATAATTTGAATCTTTTGGCCTTTCAGATCTATTTGTCAGGGTTTCCTTTTAGCTCCCCCTTTGTATGGTCTTGTTGCTAAGGACTTTGGCTATTTGCTATCCTATGCTATCTCGATGGGATGTGTTAGGGGAATTCTCCTATCTAAGTCACATTCTCAACTTGTCAATGGCCACATTGCAGATGACTCCTTCCTCGCTTTTATTGAGGAAGAAAATAATGTTCAGGTAGCTCTTCAATACCTTGAAACTTTATGCTTGGCTTCTGGGTCAGCAATTCAATGGTACAAAACCCAATGCTATAGGCAATTCTTCCATCCTTCCCCTCTCTAGATTCTCTAGTATGGGTGGAAATGGACTCAGTATGGAGATTTTTTTTTAATTCTTGGACATTCCCTTTACATTCTAGGGTTGTTGTTGACCTCTGGTATGTTGTCTTCCAGGGATTTGTCATTGACCTCTAGAATATTGTCTTCCAGGGATATGTCATTGACCTCTGGAATGTTGTCTTCCAGGGATCTGTCATTGACCTTTGGAATGTTGTCTTGGCCAAGATTGAGGATTTGTTTTGTACTAGATTACCAATCCTCTTTCTCTAGCCAATAAATTCCAAATTTGCTCTAAATTTTTAGTTTCTACTCATGTTTATTATTATTCTTGTTGGGCTTTGTCCAAATCCTCGTACAACAAATTGGAGAAGCTCTTGTGTGATTTTGTGGACTTTTGGAGATGATAATGGCTTTCACAAAGTCGCATAGGAGTATTATTGTCTCCTTAGGGAATTTAGAGGCCTTATCCTTCTTTTAACCCAGAACCAAGGCCTAGCCTTATGTGCCAAATGGGTCATCGAGGTCATATTGTTGACTTTGGCATGTTTTCCATTGATGCCACAAGGTGTTCCTTGTAATGCTTATAGAGTTGACTATGTGATTATCAATTGGTTGGATGCTAATAAGCTGTGAGTTAGTGATCAAAGTTATTATTATGTAATCTACTATTATATGATGTGAACATGAGGCATTTCTTGAATATGGACATGCAACATTATTGGTATTAATTGCATTATTATTCAAGGATTGACATATGTGGATTAGATTATGTTATCATTGAGGGATGACTACAAAAGAAGATTAATAACAAAGCTATTATGTGTGTGAATGAAGAAGAAGACATGAAGTGCTCATATGCACTACTTGTTGATTTAAGTTGAATCAAGGACATATTTTGTAAGTTTTTGGTTCATAGTTTTTTGGTGACAGAAACAAAGTTCCCAATGATGGGAATTTGTTTTGCAATAAAATGTTGGCATAATTGACATTGTACAATTATGAGGGAAATTGTTTTGGCTAAGTCAATTATTTGGTATTGTCATTAATGTCAAGCAATTGACTAAAGTGAAGTCTGATGTTACCAACCATCTTGAGCAAGTGTTTTGTAAAGGGTAACTTAGGAGTTTAGATGATGATTGTATCAAGTTGATGAAGGAGTTTCTTAACTCTATATATCATGTTTTACTGATATACTTGGTCGGTAAAGCATGGACATGAAAATCATTGTATAGTGTGTAGTCGGTTAAGTTACCGATAGTGTATCTACACCGAGTGTATTATTTACACAGTTCTCTGCGAAGGCAAATAACTGAGTTGTGTTTGCCAAGTGATTTTCTGTTAGAAGATGCGAAGATTATTCTAGAAGGACTGACAGTTGTGAAAGATTAAATGAGATTACAGATGCACGGATCGTTGCTGGATCCAATGGCTGAGAAAATTCAGAAGGAAGATCGTAGGAGAAGATTTGACGAGGATAAATGCACATACTTCTAAGTGGAATATTTCAAGTTCCTAGGTAACCAAACAAGAGCAAGGGTATCGAATGAATTAATTTGGATCGTTTATTTGTTATGTCGGTGGATCGAATGGCCATGAAAATTCTATCATAATGAACGGCTAGAGATTGGCGGTGATCCATGAAGATGTCTATATAAGGAATGGTTGCGTAGATGATTATATCATGGTCGTGAGCTAAGTATTGTTATGCTGCTGAAATTGGGAGTCGACCGTAGATCAGTGAAATTCTGATAGGGATAATCAGATGCTATAGATGGAGTGTTGAAGCAGAGAAGAGTGAAGCAGAGACGGATCTTATCAGACAAGGTGAGGTTGTCAGCAAAGGTCATTTTATTAATGTTACAATAAGTTTCTTTGTAACATGTTGTTGAAAATCTCTTAACAGAGTGGGCCTAACAACTCTTTTGTAAATCCTTTGATCGGGTACACTACTTAATCTGAGTAGGGTTAAAATCTCTTAACCGAGTGGGTTTAACAGCCTTTGTAATTCTCTTAATGAGTCCCTTTTAACCGAGGAAGTGAACTTCAAAAGAGTTCTAGAAGAAATCTCTTAACCGAGTCACATGTAATGTGTGTACTGTAATCCTTGACCGGATTGGCTTTTAACAGAGCGTGCTCTAGAAGAGTACATTTTATTTGTGGCTCCAAAGCCGCAGTGGTTTTTCCCATCTTGGGTTTCCACGTTAAATACTGGTGTCATGTGTTAATTTTCATAGTGTGCACATTATCTGATTTACTGATCATGAACTGTTGTTTACCGAGTTGCATATTCACTGAAACTTCATGTTAGCTTATTGTTGTTGTACACTGAGTGGCCTGTATGAATCATTTTGTGTTATTGAGTGCAGAAAGAGTTAAAACTGGTTAAACCGAGTTTACCTGATTCACCCCCCCCCCCCCCCTTCTCAATTAAACATCAACCCAACATAAAAGTCTTAACTTCTATCCAAATTTATGACAGGAACAAAATAGTGATGATGTAACTAGGAAAGTATAGATTTATTTCCCTATGTAGAAATCTGATGTATTTGAAACTTTTAAAAAATGGAAAAGCTTGGTTGAGAATGAGACTAGTAAAAGACTAAAATGTCTCAGATCTAATAATGGTGGTGAGTATTGCAGTAAAGAGTTTGAAGATTATTGTTCCTCTAATGGTATTCGTAGGCAAAAAATGGTTCTAAGGACTCCACAAGAAAATGGAGTAGCTGAATGCATAAATAGGACAATAATGGAGCATGCAAGGAGTATGTGGTTGCATGTTGGGCTGCCCTTAAACATGAGGGAAAAGGTTGTAGACACTATTGTTTGTTTAATCAATAGAGGTCCCTCTACTCCTTTGGGTTGTGGTATTCCAAAGGAAGCATGGACAGGTAAGAAGGTGAGTTATTCTTTTCTTAGAACCTTCAATTATGAAGCATTTACACATATAGATTCTGAAAATAGAACCAAGCTAGAAGCTAAGTCAAAGAAATGTATATTTGTTGGATCTAGAATTTGATGAATTTGGCTATAGACTTTGGGATGTTGAAACTCATAAAATTGTAAGAAGCAGGGCTATCATATTCAATGAGAAAGTGTTGTACAAAGATCAGTTGCAGCAACCACTAGTACATTTGACCCACTTTTTAGACCAGCATTTCCGACCAAGCTATAAAATTATTTTCCATGGTCAGTTTATAAAAGAAAATTTTGATTTTTTTTACTTCTATTCCCGTGATGGTTAGAATTACGACCCTAAAGAGTGGTCGTAATTCCGACCAACATAGGAGTAGAAGTAAAAAAAAAGGTCAAATTTTATACATATATCCTGCCTACCGGCACATTTCATTTTATTTCATTTTGGCATAGTCCGTGAGCAAAGGAGTGTTGAAGGAGGTGGTATAAGGTGGGAAGTTGCACTACATTGACACTGCGTGCATATATGCAAGTAAGTTCGAACCAGTGGTTGAACGAGGGAAGCTGCACTAAATTGACACTGCACGTGTATATGCAAGTAAGTTCAAACCAGTGGTTGACTATCACAGAAGTGCAGACCGATGATCGATAAAATATTCATTTTCTACTATTTCATTGCGTGGTTTGGTGTGTTAATGAGTTAGCAGGTTTTACTTGTGTTTATTCTTTGAAAATCTACTTTGCTTTGAAAATCTGTATGCCTGGTGTTAATTCTTGTGTTTATCCAGCTGTAACAGTCTTAATTTTTTGTTAATATATAGAAATCCCATGAACTCTAAGGGCCCAATTCATCCAACAACTTGATCCCACACGATTGTTTTCTTTTGTTGCAGTCGAGTTTCAACTTGTCTGTTTGAATACATATAAAATATTCAACCTAGGGCATCATTGTTCAAAAAGAAAACTAACCTTCCCAACTCTGATCTTTTGAACTCTTATAAAGCATTTCCTTAACTCACCTTTCACATAGTGGCATTGAATCCTAATGATGAAAATGTGAGTTAGGGCCACATCTTCCAACAAAGATTGTTTGCACGCCAAGCACTGTACATGAACAGTCAATAAAAGGACTGAAATTCTTTGATTTTAAGACTTCAAAACAATATAATCAGTACATGGAATGATAAAAACTTATAATACCAAAAAATGAATGTTTTTCCTATCAATGTTGCATTGAATAGACAATTTAATAATATAAACACCAGACTATGTCTTCATGACAAGCAGAAAAGTGACTGTTTGTAAAGAATTAAAAGTTTATTGCTTGGTAGTTCATTACATTGTCTTCTTCGACTATACACACCTCCACACAAGAAGGACTAAAACCAAACCATAGGATGGTCTAGGAATTTAGAAGACATCCTTTATTACAAAGAAAAACAAAATATAGGAACTCAAGTCCCAAACCAAAAAGGACTAAAATTCTTTGATTTTAAGAACTGTATGATTCTCTTTTTATCAAGTTGATAAATCTCAACAAGGTAACTGATTATTTCAATAAGGAATATTGTGTTTGTTTCTAAATGTAGTTATGCATAACTAAATTTCATAAGATTTTTTTGCTAAGGTCTTGGTTAATGTTTTTTCTAATAACATTAGATGACTTGAACATATGTCCTCTTAACAATTCTATGCATATTGATTTTAATATATAGAAATCTCATGAACTCTAAGGGCCCAATTCATCCAACAACTTGATCCCACATGATTTTTGTCTGTTGTTGTAGTCGAGTTTCAACTTGTCTGGTTGAATACATACAAAATATTCAACCTAGGGCATCATTGTTCAAAAATAAAACTAACCTTCCCAACTCTGAGCTTTTGAACTCTTATAAAGAATTTCCTTAACTCACCTTTCACATAGTGGCTTTGAATCCCAATGATGAAAATGTGAGTTAGGGCAACATCTTCCAACAAAGATTGTTTGCACACCAAGCACTGTACAAGAACAGTCAATAAAAGGACTGAAATTATTTCATTTTAAGACTTTAAAACAATATAATCAGTACATTGAATGATCAAGACTTATAATACCAATCATTGAATTATTTTCCTATCAATGTTACATTGAATAGAGAGTTTAATAATATAAACACAAGACTATGTCTTCACAAGCAGAAAAGTGATAGTTTATATAGAATTAAAAGTTTATTGCTTGGTAGTTCATTACATTGTCTTCTTCAACCATACACACCTCCACACAAGAAGGACTAAAACCAAACCATGGGATGGTCTAGGAATTTAGAAGACATCCTTTATTATAAAGAAAAACAAAATATAGAACTCAAGTCCTAAAGCAAAACTGAATGGCCTAGGTGCCCTGCACCAATCCACCCCTCATGTAAGTCAATATTCTAAAGTCCTTGAATCTAAGAAAATGTAAGTCAATAACACCAAATATATCACTTAGAAGTCTTGTGAAGAGGCTTGGTGATTTTAAGGCTTTTGAAGCACTTTATAAATATTGAATACATCATTGTTTGCCAACTATTTGACAGAGCCTAGGAAATCATTGGTTCTTCAAGACAAAGATTGTTTGCACGCCAAGCACTGTATAGGAATAGTCAATAAAAGGACTGAAATTCTTTGATTTTAAGACTTCAAAACAATATAATCAGTACATGGAATGATAAAAACTTATAATACCAATCAATGAATGCTTTTCCTTTCAATGTTGCATTGAATAGAGATTTTAATAATTAAAACACCAGACTGTGTCTTCATGAGAAGATCACATTGACCAATACACCCCCCATCCCACCATCCACACCCATCCACTCATGACAAGATCTTGTCCAAAATCATGTTGAAATATCCATTGACCTAAATCAAGATCCTTCCCTCTCACTTCCTTCGTTACATTATCACTTTTGGAGTATATTCTAAAGTCCTTGAATCCAAGCAAATGTAAGTCAATAACACCAAATATATCACTTAGAAGTCTTGTGAAGAGTCTTGGTGAGTTGAAGTGATATATTTGGTGTTATTGACTTACATTTTCTTAGATTCAAGGACTTTAGAATATACTCCAAAAGTGATTATGTAACGAAGGAAGTGAGATGGAAGGATTTTGATTTAGGTCAATGGATATTTTAACATGATCTTGGACAAGATCTTGACATGAGTGGATGGGTGTGGATGATGGGATGGGGGGTATATTGGTGAAGAGTCTTGGTGAGTTTAAGCCTTTTGAAGCACTTTAGAAATATTGAATACATCATTGCTTGCCAACTATTTGACAAAGCAATGATGTATTGTAAAGAATTAAGAGTTTATTGCTTGGTAGTGACTGTTTGTAAAGAATTAAAAGTTTATTGCTTTGTAGTTCATTACATTGTCTTCTTCGACCATACACACCTCCCCAAAACCTCTAAGACTCCTATCCCATAAAACTCACGTACAAAACTGACCAAAATCCCCTTACAAATTGATTTTCAACTTCTTCTTTTAACCTGCACAGTTAGTTATTCGTTTGCATTGTTGTCTAGTTGACAACTAGTTGTCAACTTTGACCACTTTAATCTTTCTTGCATCATCATTAACCTTTCAAAAGGTTTTAGGTTCCTATCCTAATACCCTAAACTCCCTAAACCTCTACTAAACCCTCATTTAGCTCTTTAGGCCATAATTGCATAAAAATGCAATTTTACATCTTTTTGGCATCTTTGCACTTTGAAGTGCAATTACATGATAATAATGGCATCAATGGCCATATAAAAAACTTAGATATACCTATAGGTCCTTGACCCTTACATAAATCCTTGGATCACTCAAGTGACCCCATAAATCTATACCAAGTCATAAATCTCCCATTTTGACATAGGATAAGAGCATGGTGATAGAAGATAGATTCATTTTGTGCATAACTTGAAGTCATCGTATTCCATGAGGGTGCATCTTTTGAGAAATTTTTTTTGAACATTTCAAGGGACCAGTAGTTCTACAATTAAATCATCATAACTTTCCCATTACTTAACTAGCACACATGGCACAGACTATCTTCAAACTGACAATATGTTGCATGTGTAGTACAAAACTATTATTAATTGGCAGATTAAATGCAGATAATTACTAATAGATTAAGCATATTATTACTATGCTTAATATTCCATTTAAATGCTAGTATATAAAGAAGATAATCAGAAGACAATGAAGATTTGTCTGACCAATAGTCTACAAAATTAGAACTTTATTTTAAATGCATTTAACACAAAAAAAAAATTACAAAACTGAACCAATGGCATGTTTACAACAAAGAAATAGAATGATAATAATATGCTAAAAATTCTATTTTATTTAATACATGCCAAAGGACCAGTCCCAACAATTCTTAAACATACTTTATCTGATATGATGAATTCTTTAATAATTGTTTAAGAATTCATCATATCAGATAAAGTATGTTTAAGAATTGTTGGGAGTTCTATTAGACCTTTGTTGTAAACATGTCATTGGTTCATTTTTGTAATTTTGTTTTTTTGTGTTAAATGCATTTAAATGGAACATTAAGCATAGTAATAATATGCATAATCTATTAGTTAACATTTAAAGTGAAGATTTTATTGCTCACTAGTCTGCACTTCTGTGATATTCAACCACTGGTTCAAACTTACTTGCATATAGGCATGTGGTGTCAACCTAGTGCAGCTTCCCACCTTATACTGCCTCCTTTAGCACTCCTTTGCTTGTGGACTATGCCAAAATGAAATAAAATGAAATGTGTCGGTAGGCGGGATATATGTATAAAATTTGACCTTTTTTTTACTTCTATTCTTGTGTTTGTCGGAATTACTTTATCTGATATGATGAATTCTTAATAAAGGTCTAATTCTGTAGACTTCTAGCACTAAGGAAGATTTGACCTAGCCAAATCTTCCTTGTACCACACAAAAAATTGTGTGATAACTATGTCTACTCCAACCTTAATTATTTAAGAATTCATCATATTATATAAAGTATGTTTAAGAATTATTGGGAGTTCTATTAGACCAAGACTATTTGACAAAGCAATGATGTATTCAATATTTCTAAAGTGCTTCAAAAGGGCGCTTAAATTCACCAAGACTCTTCACAAGACTTCTAATGTTTGTAAGCTATACTTGAAAAAAATTGTAAGTTTTTTGTAATGAAGGCTTCCCTTGTTAACACCAAATTACAAACTTGGAATGAAGGTTTCATATTCAACAACATTAGTAGTGCAATAGAAATGTAATTTAAAAGTTGGAAGACAGTCATTGTTCCTTGCCTCCTTTCACCTTCCATGCATAAACACTTATAGGCCCAGGTAATATAAGGCAAGGCTTCTCCCACAAGTCACATTAAAAACAGAAAGTGGGAGAGCCTAGGAAATCATTGGTTCTTCAAGACAAAGATTGTTTGCACGCCAAGCACTGTACAAGAACAGTCAATAAAAGGACTGAAATTATTTGATTTTAAGACTTCAAAACAATATAATTAGTACATGGAATGACCAAAACTTATAATACCAATCAATGAATGCTTTTCCTATCAATGTTGCATTGAATAGAGAGTTTAATAATATAAACACTAGACTGTGTCTTCATGAGCATATAAGTGATTGTTTGTAAAGAATTAAAATTTTATTGCTTGGTAGTTCATTACATTGTCTTCTTTGACCATACACACCTCCCCACAACTTCTAAGACTCCTCTCCCATAAAACTCACTTACAAAACCGACCAAAATCCTCTTACAAACTGATTTTCAATTTCTTCTTATCCTGCACAGTTAGTTATATGACTGTTATAGTTACTTATTCGTTTACATTGTTGTCTAGTTGTCAACTTCGACCACTTTAATCTTTCTTGCATCATCTTTAACCTTTCAAAAGGTTTTAGGTTCCTATCCTAATCCCCTAAACTCCCTAAACCTCTACTAAACCCTCATTTAGCCCTTTAGGCCATAATTGCATAAAAATGCAATTTTACATCTTTTTGGCATCTTTGCACTTTGAAGTGCAATTACATGATAATAATGGCATCAATGGCCATATAAAAAACTTAGATATACCTATAGGTCCTTGACCCTTACATAAATGCTTGGTCAAATCTGTATGTTTGTCAAATGTAAATGGAATACTTTGTGTCTGACATACTTAAATGGAATACACCAAGAAGTACCAAATGATGAATGCTCAATTGTTGTAATGGAAAAGCATCAGAACTGTCCATTTCTAGAACTTGATTTTTCTATAGTCCTAATGATTTTTCTTATTTTTTGTCTTTTGTCCCTTTTTTATTTCCTATGTCTGTGCTTGGTGACATGATTTTGAACATTGTCAACATACTTAAATGGAATACACAATACCAAATGATGAATGATCAATTGTTGTAATGGAAAAGCACCAAAACCGTCCATTTCTAAAATTTGATTTTCTATAGTCTTAATTATTTTTCTATAGTCCTAATGGTTTTGAACATTTTTGATAAAGAGTGTTTCTTTTTGTGATTATAGTCTTAATAATTTTTGTATAGTCTTAATGATTTTTCTATAGTCGTAATGATTTTTCTTATTTCTTGTCTTTTGTCCCTTTTTTATTTCCTATGTCTATGCTTTGTGACAAGATTTTTTCACCTTCTTTTGATGGTATATTTCATTCAGACTATGTGGAATACTATTTTGTTCACTATTTTATTTCAGCTTGATATTTCTTTCATTTTTCATATACACAGAGTCTACACATGCTGATAAAAAAATAAGCTACTTGATTTAGATTTAATATTCATGATTGTAAATGGTTAATATTTCTGATGGTACTCCTTGGTGTATTCCATATAAAAATAATCAGGTTTCTATGGTATGATAAATGTCCCTTTGCGTTGAGAAAATTAGAGTTGAGAAAATGGTTGTTCAGTGACGATTTGTATCTACAGGTTGCAAACAAATTATCCTTCTTCCATCAACGAGTCATTCCATTCAAGAAAGACCATGTCTGATGATATCAACCAACAACAAAATAGGGAGACAATTGCTAGATTGTGGTCTAACTTTAAAATAAAAGGTGATGGAAAATGTTATTGTCCCTACAAAATTTGTAAGGGCTTAAAGACTCGAAGATATCTAATCAAAACAACCGAGGAACATTGTAGGAAGCATGGTCACATTGAAGGGGAAATGAATTTCGTCCATTGGTATGTATTTTAATAATTTATAAAATACATAAGACATGATTTGATGATGACATCATGGTCATGGTTAATTTAAGGTCATCATTTTATATAGGTCAACCACCGTGGGTTTCATGTTATGGACCATGACAATCTGGAGAATGTGGATTTCCAAATGAGGGAACATGGAGGTGTGAATATAGAAGTAGAAGGTAATGATCCCACGGAAGAAGATCACGATGATCAAGATGATGATGATTATGATGATGATGTTGATGCAGATGACCTTGATGTACCTATACTTGAGAAGGCATACAAGCCTCTATACAAAGGCTCCCAAACAACTCTTCTTGTTGTTGTATTGTTGTTGGTGAACTTGAAGGTTATGAAAGGTTTATCCAACGTAGCAATAACACGTATGTTAAGGTATGTCATCTTTTTTCAATTTTTTAGTCGTAATTCCCTTATAGATAACAAAGGGTGAATCATGTAGTAATTAATATTCTTTATATTAACAAATTATATTTTTGGTCATAGGTTGATAGGTGAGTGTTTTTTACCACCATCAAACATTCTACCTCGCTCGTACTGAGAATTATCTTCCATTATGAAAGATATTGGAATGGAGTATCAATCAATACATGCATGTCTGAAAGATCATATTATATATCATAAACAACATGAATTTGCAACAGAGTGCCCTGATTATCATATTAGTAGATATCGATCAGATCGAATAACAAAAAAGGTGCCTCACAAGGTTCTTTGGTATATTCACATTATTCCATGTCTGCAACGATTATTCAGGTGCAATAGCTTGGCACAATTTATGGATTACCATTCACACAATAGAAGTCAAGATGACATTATGTGAATGCCTACTGATGGTTCAGAATTTAAGGAAATAGAGGAAACTTGGCCACACTTTAAAGAAGAACCTTGTAATCTCAAGCTTTCATTGGCAGTGGACGGTGTCAATCTATTTGGAGAGATGAGATTTGTTTACTCGGTGTGGTCTGTTTTTGCATCAACAATAACATTTCTCCTTGGATGTCCATAAAGAGGGAGCACATAATGTTGGCAATGATTGTTCCAGGTATTATTTTATTTAATAATCATCTAAATTAATTTATTATAAATAATCCATCAAAATGGTCATAATAATTATGTAATGTTTTTGTTCATTCAACTAGGTAAGTACCAAGTTAAAGATATCAATGTATATATTGAGCCCCTTATTGATGAGTTGATGGTGTTATGGAATGGGGTCACTATGTATGACATCTCTAGACCAATAGGACAAAGACAATTTCAATTCCATGCAATGCTTGTATGGACAATACATGATGCCCCTAGGCTAACACATTTTTGTGGTATGTTCTCTTTTTAACACCTCTTTTTTGGTATGTTATAGTGCTAACACAAAATTAACATATTTAATCCAATTATACATGATCTTGTAGGTCTTCAAACAAAGGGAAAATTTGCATGTCCAGTTTGTGGTCCAAAGATGAAATCTCGTCATTCAAAAAGTTTAGGAAAGTAGGTGTTCGATGAGCATAGACACTTTCTCCACAGAAATTATAAGTACTGAATTAATGAAAAACATCTTTTCAATGGGAAAGAAGAGACTACATCAAAGCCACAAAGAATGACACCTCGCCTATGGAAGTTGAAATATAATAGAATAAATCATCGAGGTAATGTCATTCCATCTAATGGTTTTTGTTTGAAATTTATATTTTGATATTGTGTTTTGTTTACTGATGATGTAATTGATGCTCGTGAAGGTCATCAAGGCATTAATGACCAACTTCCAAAAGGACTAAAAATTTGTCCTAAGCAATTTAGTAGGTTTTCATACTACAAGAAACTCTCAATCGTGCATTTGTTTGTTGCTATGCATATTGGAAAGAATGTAACATAGACATTATGGAAAATATTGGATGGAAGGCGTGACAAAGACAAAATTGTCAAAATTTGTAGTAACATTGAAGAATCCAACCATGCAATGAAAAATGTCATTCGATCAAATAAAAATGGAGACCAGATTGATACAAGTGCCCTTACTTGGTTATTGTCAAAGCAGTAGAGCAATGCTATAAAAGAAGTCATAAAAAAATATGATTTCCTATAGGATTTGCTGCGAACAGAAACAATCTCATATCAAAGAAAAGTGAATTTTGGCCAGGGATGAAAACACATGATTGGCATACATTTATTAAGGTAATTCATGTTATTTTGTATTCACTATATATTCTTATACTGCATGTAGTTTTCATTGCATTCTTTTATAAAATATTGATAAGATCATTTTACAAATATTGCACATAGTCTACTATTTGTTGCAAAATCATTTCCTGAAAGGATTGAATGGTTCACAGAGGAGAGAATTAAAGAATAATAATAGTTCATGATAAGTATGGTACTGGGCATGGATCAACAGAAGCCACGACCCATCAAATATTGAGATCTGGTTATTATTGGTCAATTTTGTTCAAAGACACTCACGAGGACGTTCGCTCTTATCATGTTTGTCAGACCAGTGCCATACGCGAGAGACTTTCGGCGATGCCCCTACAACTAGTTTACGAGGTGTCTCCATTCGTCCAATGGGGGCTAGATTTCATGGGGATGATTAATCCTCCATCATCTGTGGGGAATTGATACATCTTGACTGAAACCAATTATTGTACGCACTGGATAGAGGCACAAGTTCTAAAAAATTGTACTACTAAGGTGATAACTAAATTCCTAGAAGAATTCATCATCACAAGGTTTGGCATGTCGCTCTTCTTGGTATGTGATAGTGCTCCTTATTTTTCATCTATGAATCTCATTCAATGGGCCTTCGAGAATCAGGTAATTCTCAAATTCTCATCCAGTTATTATCCACAAGGGAATGGAGTTTCTAAATCGACCAACAAGAACTTAACTATAGTAATCAAATGCCTTTTGGATAATAATCCTAGGGATTGGCACACTTAGTTAAAATATTCCCTATAGACAGATCGTGTGAGAATCAAGAATGCCTTAGGGACCTCTCCCTACCCCAAGTGGTTTACGGCCTACAACCCATTTTTTTGATGAACCTAAAATTACTAATTCTGAGATTTATGGATCAATATGTTGAGGGTGAGGATCGGGTGCAGATTCACCTCATGAACTTACTAGATCTTGAGGAGAAAAGAACCATGGCTTTGGAGCATGTGGCCAAACATCAAGCTGTTGTCAAGTGTTGGTTTGACAAAAGAGAAATAATAAAGGCCTTTAGGAGCATGTGGCCAAACATCAAGTTGTTGTCAAGCGTTGGTTTGACAAAAGAGCAAGAATAAAGGCCTTTAGGATTTCTAATCTAGTTCTAATGTGGGATAAAGCAAAAGAGAAACCAGACAACCACACTAAATTTCAACATCTGTGGATAGGCCCTTTCCAGATCATAGAAATTATGGGAGAAAATACTTTTCAGATCAGTTCTCTTGATGGAGAATTAGTCCCATTCCCAGTTAATGGCCAGTTTCTCAAGCACTACTTTGGGTCTTGACTGGACCTTGTATAATTTTGTATATTCTTGTACTTTAGAGTCTTTTCTTTTGTTTCTTTTGGTTCTTTTCATTTATGTCTTTTCATTGGGTCTTTTATTTGCAGGGATAGATGCTTCTCGAGTTTAGTGATCTATACCAGGTAGTCTGGGCAAGAGATAAAGGTTTTCCTTTGTCAAACCCTTTGATGTAGTTTTTACTTGCAGCAAACTAGATACAGTGATCAGAAGTAAGGTGTTTTCCTTTCAGACTTCTAGAAAGGATTCACCAGAACCAACCATCCTCAACACTAACGCACATTTAAAAGGGATCCCAGGTCACAAGCCTCTTATGATAGGATTCTAGTCAGAGTCAGGAAATGCCCATAGTCACAGAAGAGGTCAAGAGTTAGAACCCTATCCTAATTGGAACAGAGACTAAAAGAAAAGAGAAAGAAAGAAAAAAGGAGGAATGCATAAAGACAAGGTCAACTAAGAAGGAAGCTCACAAACTAGGGTAGCATAGTCTAAGCGCTGCCCCGGTTTAATAATAAAATAAAATATATAGGAAAAGAGCTAATATCTGATAAGAGCAGAAAAGGAATACCAAAGTACCAAAGTTCCAACAAAGAATAAGATCATTCAGACCGCAATGGTTCAAGGAACTCAGTTCCAATCTGATGCATGTTGAGTCTAAGAGCCCTCCAAAGAAGTTTAAAACTTCAAATAAAGCTCATATGAGGATGGATGGGGTGATTTTAGCAACCTCTACCGAGGCTATAGATGTCCGCCTAGCAATAGAGCAAAGTTGAAATGATTCTTGGCCAAATTTGGATTGGTGGGCAGTGATCTGATGATGATCGGTTCACAATCAGTAAAGGCTTACGACGAAGGATTCTTGGAAAGTTTGAACACACGTAAACACACACTAGATGCGGGTGTAATGATCTCCTTGATCTTGATGATGATAGGATAATCACTTTAACTGAAGGTTTTGTGTCTGGCTCACCGTAAGATGAGATTATTTCAAGGAGGAATGGGTCTGGGATACTTGGGTTGTTTCCCTTTCTTTTGTTGGGGGCTATTTGTTGTGGTTCCACAACCACACTCCCCTTTTTGCCTCTCATTTTCAGGGGTCCCCCTTTCTTGTAAGCTTGTCCTTAGTGGTTTGTTTGTTTGTCAATTTTTTTTTTTGGGTCTAGTTTTTTTTATGTTGTTTCACTGTGTCACAGTGTCACACTTTCAGATGTCTGAAAGTGTGAAAGGTTTGAAGATGCGAACAACTGATCAAACCTTGGCATTTTTGAAACCCTCAGGTTTTGGACTTTCAGATGCTTGTCCACCAAAAGGTCTAACTCTCCAAAAAGAGTCAGTGTTTCAGACTTTCAGAGGTCCAAAACCCCCGAAAGGTCGAAAGGTTGATCAACAAGGTGGCTGACATCACGTGTCGGTTGCCTATATAAGGCAGTGAGAGGGTTTATACCCTCACTTCTTCTTTTCACAGTTCATATTTTTTTGGAGCTTTTTCTGCCTGTCTTTCTTCTGGTTTTCATTTTGCTTTCACCTTGTTGTTGTTGTCTTCTAGCTTGTTCGAGGTTGGTGCCCTCTCTTCCCTTTCTTTTCTTTCCTTTGATTGTCATTTTTAGTCATCTAGATAGGGTTTTGTTTTGTGTAGGTTGAGTTAGGTTTCTGGTTTGTCATTAGGGTTAGGTAAGTTTGAGTGGTCTGGTCTCATCTCGGGGATCGTGAGGGTTGCCCCTTTGATCCCATGGCCCCAAGTTTTTGGGCGAACTTGTCGTCGGACTCATTTTTGAGTCCTAACATGAAACCCTTATTTTGGCATTTTTAGCCATTAGAGTTTCAAACTTTCATAGTCTAAAACTAACGGATTTCTCCAAGAACTTGACTAACTGTCAAGCTTTCAGCGCTTCAGGGTTTTCGCACCCCAAAAAAATGCATCGTCCAACTTGTCAAAACTGTGAAGTCCAAAATTATCTCCAAAGTGGTCAAGGCACCAAGGCTACTCTTTGGCATTTCAAAGGTTTCACACTCCGAAACTTCTTCACCTCTAATTTTCTGAAGTCTGAAAGAGCATCTCTGAAAAAACTAGGACAACTCTAGCTTTCTTTCATCATTTCGGCCCTTTCAAACTTTCAAAGGTCTCCTACCCTCGAAAGTCTGAAAGGCCAAAATCTACTTCTCAAAGCCTTTTCAGGCTTATTTTGTTTAGAACACTTTGTTTTTTTTAAGATTGTTCTCCCTTTCCTGAGTTCATGATTACTGATTCATGTCCTTTTCTCTTTACAAGAATGGTGGAGAAGGTTTTTTCACCAGCTATGAAGTATCAGTTCAAAGGCTATCATGCACCCTCCAAAGTGAGCAACTTACATGTGGAGATTATGAAAACTGACATCGGCCACGTCAATTGGAATGACTACCTGGTTAAGTGTGCCAAGCCAGTAGGATGATCTGAGGAATGCACTTCATTAGTGTATTGTTCTCTTGTGAATGTAGCAGCACACCTAGTCTCCATCTTGTCTTCAGACCTAATCAACACTTTGGCAAACCACTACATACTGGACGAGAGAATGGTAAAGAATAGTGTGGGCAAAGTGGTCCTAGATCTAAGGCTAGATAATATTGAAGATTTTTTCCACTTGCCAAAAGAGGTCAACAAATTTTTCAACTTCTACATCAACAAGGGAATGGAGTTCTATAACAAGGATGTTTCACGAGCTCACGACATAGTAAACAATGAGTATCTTATATAGCCCCTGCCTGAAAACAAGTTGGATAGGATAGATATGTGGAGAGTGTATATGAAAGAGGACATCCAGGCAGCCATCATCATGATCAATTGGGTGTATGAACTACCTAAGTCTAGTCAGCTGGAACCATGGATGATCCTACTTATGGAAAAAATAAAGGAGAGATAAGCAAGGTTTGATTGGGCTACCATCCTTAGTGACAACTTGGATGAGCAGTTGACCATAGTGAAAAGTGATCCCTATTGCTACATGACATCCTATGTTGTGTACCTGTTGGCTGCCAGGGCAGTGTACCCAGGGTTGACAAAAGTTGGTGTTATGGGAGAGTTGTATACATAGCCATTCACAATGTACCCATAGCTAGTTAGGAAATATTACTACACTCATAACAGCCCTGATTTCTACCTCATCAATGATGCCTTTATTTTCACCATCATATGCTCCATAGAGGGTGACTATGACAAAAGGATGTCAACTGAAGCTACTACAAAAGTGAAGGCCCTTGGGGCATTTTACATTCAATTCAAGACTTTCACATACATCTGGGTGACAGGCTGCACCCTGGCCCTTAAGAAGCTACCTAGGTATCCTTCTGATAGAGTGATCCTGTTGGAAATAACAAGACAATTGTCCAATGCCCACAAGCACATTTGGCACAAGAAGAAACACTGTTGAGATTTCCCAATTTCCATAGGGCCCCACTATGTACTTGATATGAAGATTTGCAAGTCTCTGTCCTTCGAATGGGATGAATTCCCTCTTTCAAGCTACAATCACGTGTGGACCCATTTTGATCCCATTGGTACATATAGTTACATAATGGGAAGGCACTATGTGCATGAGCCACATATTGAAGATCATTGGATGAATTGCTCAGATGACGATGAGGTCAGGGTCTGTGATTACTCCTGGATGAGTTTGGAGCTGTCACAGACTACCTTACTACTAAAGATTTCCCCAAAGGTGAAGGTAGTTGACTCTGAGGACATCATGGATCCCATTTACAATTAGGATAAGGTATATACCAGGGCTATTTTGAATGCAGAGGTTGATAAAGATGAAAATGATGATATCAACTTCAAATCCAGACACATCATCAAATTGACTAGGGATTGGGTCACTCATCCATTTCCTATGAACCTTGTACCAATGAAACAACAACCAGATCATCCCTCTAATGAGAAGAAGAAGAAAGGAGAGAAGATGCTAAAGCCACAATTCAAAGAGGTTGCACCACAAAAGCTAGAAATAGTGTATCGACATGAGCGTCCTACAACATATGGCTCAGTTACCCATCTAAAGAATACTAAAACTAGAATGAAAGGGAGTATAAAACCTCTAGATGTTCATTCTTCTAGTGGCCTCGATCCTCCAGGTGTACAGAAGAAGAAACCTAAATTCAAGATAACTGGACCTAGGCCAGTTGGGGTGATTAAAGGGAATGTATACAAAATGAAGAAAGATTCAACTCCTACTCAAATGGATACCATCTTAGAAGAAGATGAGGATGATCTGGCTCAACTACCCCTTAGTAGGAGAACTTGCTCTGTGGGATTCTTGAAAAGAAGGAGAATATTGGAAGATGATCAAGAAGAGGCTGGAGGAGCAACCCAAGGACAACCAATAAATCTGGACTTGTCGGGCGATGATGAATTCAATATCATGGATTTAGAGGGGCTCCATGGTTTCAAGGAGTCTGAGAAACATGTTCCAACCATAGGACAATCTTTTCCTTTGGATCCTTTCCCTACATAGTTTTCAAGTCCTCTTGATAATGTGGGAGAGGAAGTTCAAAAAAAGTCCCAAGAGAAAGTTGAGGGAGAGGCAGCTAAAACATAAAAGGAAACTGTGGAGTCAGGCAGGGAGTCTTCCATGGGTGTCACCTTCAAGGAGGATGTAGCTGCATAATTTCCTTTGGCTTCACACCTAGTTCCACCTCCACCTCCACCTATGCATCAAACTCCACTCCCGCCTCTGCATCACACACCACCTACCACTCCATTTTTGCCTCCTGTTCAAACCACTATGTTGCCTCCACAACCTCCGCCTACTCATGTTCCTATGTGAACTCCACCACCTCCACCAATTCCTTCGCCTATGCCCCTTGTTTCTCCTACTCCTCCCTCACAAAATATTCCTCCCCAGGATCCCATGCCACCACTGGTTCATAATGAAGCAATAGCCCAAGGTCGTCAAGAGCTTGAGAAAGAAATAGAGGCAACCGGTGGGATGATGTCAGAAGAACAAGATGGATCAGAGGAACCAATGAACTAAAACTGATTGAGAACCTAATTGATGAACTTCAAGTGATTAGAGATCACCAAGCACTGAATGGACATGTAAGATAATTAAATTAGTTTTTATGTTGTCATTGATGTCAACTAGTTTTGACAGTACTTATCATGTTAGTTGCAAATATCTAAACATCTATAAAGAGGAGATAAAAGATTAATAACATAGATATCTACATTGAGGAAGATGGATATGACATCTGAGGATAAGGAATACCCTTGGTAACTTATTGATGAGTCTATGACTTCATATTGTTGACTTGATTATGTTGCATTATTCTATTATGAAGTTGGAAGCAAAATATTACAAAGCAGTGTGGTCAGTTAATGAAGCATTCCAATATACACCAAGAAAGTGTATAGTATACCAAGCGATAGTATCAACCGAGCTTGTTTTCATTGACACATTTCTTTGTCAACCGAGTATGGACAAAAGAACTAAATGATTAGTTTAGCTGACATAAATTGATGAAGTGGAAAGTACCTCGAAATTAGGTAGGAAGATAAAGTTTGTTACGAGATCAACAGCTAACAAAATTTGAAGAAGATCTAAAGGATAGAAACAAAAAGTGTTACTGACACATCAGCCGAGGAAAGTTTAAGTGGCAAAATCAAAGAATGAGATTAAGCGGAAAATCTAATGGATGAGAAGAAAATGATTTACTTGTCTATTTAAGAGACTAGGGTTTCATTGTGAAACTTATGCTGGAGGAAGAAGACTACAGAGATGTCGCGTGAACAAGCTTCATGCATGCCTGATCATACTGGTTAAAGGAGAACCAAACTACAGAGTTAACCAAGCATTAGAGAGCTTTTATCAAGGGATGGTAAGTTATTGAATGTTGATGAACTGAATAGAAATATTGATCAGAGGATTTTTATGAGCATAAGAATAGATCTGAACATCTGCAAATCAAGTTGTATTGTATTCAGATCACCTGATGTTATAGTTTATCCATTCTAATTAGATAAAATTTATTAACCGAGTAGACTTGAAAGTCTTATATGTCTTTCATAAAATGTACATTGTTATCCTGTCAACCCCATAGTGAATGTTGGTTGGACGATAACTGTTAGTGTTAAATTCTCTAACAAGGTCACACCTTACAATGTGTTTTGTAACCTTTAATGGGGTTGGCTCTTCACTGAGCTCACTTCAGAAGAGTGAAAATATTTTGGGTTATCGGTCCCAGGTGGTTTTTCCCTTTGCAGGGTTTCCATGTTAAATCTCTTATGTTATGTGTTAATGTTGTGATTTTTGGACATCATACTTTACATGTTGCATATTTTATTTGGTCAGTAATCACTATGAGCAATTAACTGGTAATCAGTAAAGTCACAGACAGTTTAGTATTTATTATTTTACCAAGCTACAGAATTTAGCTGAATTTGTTTTAAGTGGTACATTTTGTATTTGGGACTGTGGATAACTGATTCACCCCCCTCTCAGTTATTCTAACAATTGGTATCAGAGTTGCACTGGTTTCTTGGAACATATTTTTAAGGACTTCAGCATAAAGATCACAAAATGTATAAGAGAGAAGTGCCAAAACTGAATAAGAACAACTTTACAATATGGCAAAGCTGAATGAGACTTCATATATCTAGGATTGGGAATTCTGCCCTCACTCTATTGGATAATGGCTACATTGCACTGCCTACATGACCTTTGAATCTTGATCAATTAAGAGATAGACATGAGCATAATATTACTATGATGGAGATTGTTTCTGCTCTATCAGATACTGAGTTTGAAGATGTCAAGGATTGCCTTACTTCTAAGGACATGTGGGATAAACTTACTCAAGTTTATAGTGGTGATGCTAATGTTAGAACAGCTAGAGCCGAAAGTTTAAGAGGGAGATTTGATGATATGAAAATGAAAGAAGGAGAAAACATTGTGCAGTACACAAACCAAATAAAGGAGGTAGTCAATGCTATTAGAGGATCAGGTGGAGTTATTGAAGAAGATACAGTGGTAAGCAAAATATTGAGATCCTTATTTCCTGATTATGCAATTAGAATATCCATAATAAATGAAATGAGGTTTTCACCTAACAGTACTCTCACTCTTGACAATCTAATCGGTAAGCTAACAACCTCTGAATTGGATAACTTTGATAATAGTGTTGTACCATCTATTGAATCTTCTTTCATGACTTCTCTGAAGATTGGTAAGTCTAGTAGTAGAAGTAATAATGATGATAATGACAGTAATTTTGATGATGAGCTTGATGAGATTGAAGCTCTTATGGCCAGGAGATTACCTAAAGGTAAAGGTAAATATAGAGATAAATTACCTTTAGCATGCTTTAACTGCAAAGAAGTTGGTCATATTGTTGCTATATGTCCAAATAGGAAAGAGGATGATAGAAACAAAGACCAATCTGGTGAAGGAAGATATGGGAGAAGAGGCAACAGAAGTTACTGACACTGCAACAGAGACAACCAAGACAATAATGATAAAGGCAAAAAGGTATGCTACATTGCTAAAGAGAATGATAGTGATTCTGATACAGATGATGATGTAGAAGTAGTATTTGTTGTGATGAAGGATAAATCTGAGGAAGAAGAAAGGTATGTAGAGACAACACTCATTTCTAAGATTAATAAAAATGATACATGGATCATTGATAGTGGCTGTACACATCACATGACTGGTGATGAAGAAAAATTTGATCATCTTGAAAAATATAATGGAGGATTTGTAAAAAAGGGTAATGATACACCCTGTATGGGCTAAGTGTGGCACAACTTAACAATTCAGGTCACCGAGTAGCTTTTGAGAGAAATAAGGTAAAGATATTTGATGATGGAGGAAATCTTGTTGGAACAAGAGCACAAACGAAAGGTAACTTATTTTATCTTGACAATGTTAAATCTTCTTGTTTAATGATGAAAGATGAGGATGCATGGTTGTGGCATAAAAGGTTATGCCATTTAAACTTTGATAACATGATCAAGATAAGTAAAAAGAAAAAGGTTAGAGGTCTACCTAGCCTAGCTAAGCCAGATCATGTAATGTGTCATCAATGTCAAAAAGGTAAGATGACAAAATCTAGTTTTAAGAGAAAAGATTACTCAACAAAGAGAATTTTGGATCTAGTTCACACCGACCTATGTGGTCCCATGAGAACACAAAGTTATTATGGATATAGATATTTTATTCTATTTGTTGATGATTACAGTAGATTGATGACTATAATGCTCTTAAAAGAAAAATCAAAAGCATTTAAGATGTTTAAATGGTATAAAGAAAAAATAGAAAAAGAAACCAGGAAGGAACTGAAATGCTTAAGATCTGACAGAGGTGGTGAATTTATTTTTGATGAGTTTACTAACTATTGTAATGAGCATGGTATTAAAACATAGGTTTCAGCACCGAGGACACCTCAACAAAATGGGATTGCTGAAAGGAGGAATAGATCAATTGTAGATTGTGCAAGGACACTGATGATAGAAAAGAATGTGGCTCAGACATACTAGAGAGAAGTAGTCAATACAACTATTAATGTTCTGAACTGAGTACAATTGAAGGACACAAAAAAAACACCCAACGAGTTATGGTTTGGTCACAAACTGACTATAAGTTACTTCAAAATTTTTGGTAGCAAATGTTTTATTCTAAAAGATGAAAGAAATAGAAAGTTTGACTCTAAATGGGATGAAGGGATATTTCTTAGATATTCCACTAAAAGTAAAGCTTATAAGTGTCTAAATAAAGTTACTAATAAAATGATAGAAAGTACTAATGTCAGGGTTGATGAATTTCTTACTAAGAATAGTGAAGAAAGCACTAGGGAACTAGAAGACTATGGTAGATTCACTTACATTGAACATTCAGAGCACCTACTGAAGTCACAGACTGTGTCAACTAGGCATTAGGAAAATAATACTGAGGAACAACAAAGAGAAAATGATGATTAGGAAGGAGGTACCGAGCAAGAGAATGAACTTGAACAGGATGAACAACAAAGAAGAGATCATGTGCTGGCAAGATTTGTCAGGAGACATCATCCCGAGACATCAATCCATAAGGAGGTTCATTTCATAGTTGAAATACTACCCCCATATTGTGAACCATTGTGAGCATGTTGAGAAGGTTGTCTTAAGTTCCTAGGAGGTGTTTTTCTCCTATAATGGTCTTGTTGTGAAGCCCTTATTCCTCTAGGGCTAGGAGATCATGAAGGTGTTCTTGAGTATCTTCCACCTCATGGAGTTTTAGGAGGAGTGTGTGGAGGAGAGTTGCTTCCACCACCAACACACATGTTGTTTTATTGATCATTAAGCTTGTAATAGATAAAATATGGATGAGGTCCAAGAACAATAGCTTGCACATAAAAGAGACCCCAAAACCAATATTTTACACTTACATTTGAATTATATTGATATAGAAAGTAAATATAGATGACTAATATTGAAATTAAGAAATAAAGGTACTTACCTCTAAAAAAGAATCGGCTAAAAACCCTGTCAAACGATCTCAAAAATAGTTGATTTTCACAATCTCGAACCAAAACTGTGAGATCTACAAAACCCATAAATCTTTTTCTGAGATTGAATCAAGTCGACATTGGGTCAAAATTGAGGTTGTAATCGACAAGGTCAGGATCGAGGTTGTAATTGACCAGGTCAGGATCAAGGTTGTACCTGACCAGGTCAAAGGCTACATTTTTATTCTGAAGGTCGATTCTGATTTTGTTCACAGATCTCAGAAGTTTTTTGAAAAGGGTATCTAAATCCACTCTCAAATCCAAAATCTCGCACTTGTACCTATAAGAAAAAGAGGGTTTTTGTTTATTGGGGGGAAGGGGTTTGCCTCAGTCAAACCCCAATTTAGTAATTAACCTTGAAATTGAATTAAAATTGCTGGAATAAACAAAGTAAATGAAACAATTCACCTTGCTTATGTTGAAAACCCTTATGGAGGATTCGAATCCTAGAATCCACAAGCATGGATGCTCCAAATGAATGTAGAATCAAATGTAGGATGTCTCCAATCAATTGTCTTTAGATCTTCAACACCAATCTTGAATGGAAATGGAGGAATCTTCAACAACAAAGCTCCATAGAGCTTGAATCCTTCAATGGCTTCTAATGGATCTCCTTGATGAATTGAATGCTTGAATGCTTGAAGGCTTGAATACTTGATCTTCTTGCTTACTTTCACTTGAGAGCTTGAGAGATTGTGAGATGAGATGTTTGATTGCAAAACTTGATGTGAAAATGAGAGAGGAAGGCTCCCTTTTATAGTGATCTAGGGTACAAGAGGGGCCTCGTAGAAAACAATAATTAAGGGCCCATGGCACAAAACTCTAGAGAGGTGCACATGGAAAGGAAATTAAATTAAAGTCTTGACACAAAACTCTAGAAGGGAACCACCCTTAATATAGAAATAAAATAATTATTTAAGAGCCTTGTCACAAAATTTGAGGTAAGGCCAACCCCAAAGTTAATTTGAGCATTAGGCACAAAACTTGAGAAAGGCTAATCTCCAATAATAAATTAGGAATCCTATAAAAATATTGCGAAAGGTCCACCTCAAATATTAATTTGAGAATTTGACACTTAATCTGAGAAATAGTGGCCCCGAAGAGGGAAAATGCAAGATTTTGATGAAATCCCGAAACCGGAAGCTAACCCCGAAGATCCCAGACCCTAGGGTCAAGGTCAAGCTCAAACCTGACTAGGTTAGGATCAAGGTCTATCTTGACCTATTTAGGATCGAGGTATACTTTGACCCCATAAGGTCAACTTTGACCTTATGGTAAAAAACCTTAGGTTCATAGTCCAGAATGCCAGGAAAATGCTAGGAAGAAGTGGAAAATGGGGTAGAACAGGGAAAAAGCCAGATCCAAGCCAAATATCCATTCAAGGTGTTCAACATGACCCCAAACCACTTACTCAAAGGGCTAAATGCTCTTACCATGGAAGTGCTTCCATTTTAAGATGATACATTAAGCCCCCACTTTAGTAAGATTATGGACTCGATGCAAACTCTTGGTAAAGGAGATCATAAAGAAAAAGATAATCTTATTGAAATCAAAGGGACAAAGGAATCCTCAAGCCCCCAAGGACTTGAGTCTTCGTCAAATCTAAGATTGTAATAAGAGAGACATCACTAGAAGAAGATAGAAAAGGGAAGAGAGGAGTGGTTAGCTCGCCCAGTAAGCTGTGTGTATCTCACTGTGAACCACAAAAGGATAGGATGGCCCACCAAGCAAACACTTGATAGTCACCCCATAATGTTGTGCACCTTCTGGCATCTTTGTGCATGTATGTAGTGCGTCTTCTGAAAGCTTTAATAAAGTACCCATGGATCCACCTTCTTGTATCACCATGGAATACAAAATGCATGTCTCCTCAGGATTTAGCAACTTATGTGCGTTACCCTCAGAAGATTTAGCATATTGATGTGTGTCTTTTTAGGATTTAGCAATTTATGTGTGTTACCTTCCAAGATTTAGAATATTGAAAAATTTGAAAAATGCATGTCTCCTTAGGATTTAGCAACTTATGTGCGTTACCTTCGAAAGATTTAGCATATTTGATATTGGAAATGAGTGTCTATTCAGGATTTAGCAACTTATTTGCGTTACCTTCTGAGATTTAGCATGTTGCAAAACAAAAGGTTAGAACAAAAATACATAATATAGAGAAAGGGAGGCCGTATATATGCCCCCCTCCTTAATGTGGAAAAAACATACTATTTTGACATGTTAAGGAAAGAAAAGAACAAGGATAAAGCCTTCTTCAACAGCAAGACAATATCCATAAACAACACCTAGTCCAAGACAAGAAGGTCATAGCTCCTATGAGGCCATGGAAGGGATGAATGCAAAGAGATATCATGCAAAAAGTGAAAAAGTAACCCTTGTGAGGGATAGCACACTATTCATTTTCCAAGGTGAGAGATTTATCAACCATGGAAACCCAATGTCAAACAATGAAATAGGTTGTGATGAAGGAAAAAGATCATTAATGCAAACCAAAATGTTCATGTATAATTGGATATCACATAATAGATAGATACTACTTAACCAAGGAAAGAGGTGAATCCCAGAAAGATAGAAAAGAAGGGGATGACATCCTTGCCCCCCAAGCATAGGAACACAAATGGAAAGGGACATTTTATATGACTCACAACACTATGTAAGACAACGAGCCCCCAAGGATTAGGCTAACATTGTTTAGATAATGTGGAGCTCCATAATAGGAACATAGATGTTATTTAGAGAAAACAGGATTGAAATACAACTCATTACCACATGATATATAAATAACATTACTATCAATGAGCTGCCTAATCTTATAATGTAAATCTTGACATTCATTAGTAGAGTGATCATGAAATCTATGATATAAACAAAAAGGAAGAGTCTGCAAGTGTGGACTACATTTCCTTTTGCGTTTAGGTTTAGTAATCATCTTAGCACGAAGGAGTTTAGGCAAAAGAACTTCTTGGTCAATGTCCTTCATAGGTTTATCATGTTTTGAAGTGTTATTGGAGATGTTATTAACATTGATTTATTGTCGAGGATTAAATCCCAATCCATAAGAATGCTCATGCCCCCAGTGTGTAAGGGCATTTGAATTCCCTATTTATGCTTACCACATCCTTAACCATTAAATCCTTTATAACAAGGAAATGATAACTAGGACCATAACGAGAAGACATATCAGAACAAGTCAATGGAACCTCAGTAGTCACAATATCATCCTTGGTAGATTTGATAGATTCATTGTGGGTAGAAGAAGTGAAAAATTTATTATGAAGAGTATTAGAAGTAGAAGTAAAAACTCGTTGTTCAAACTCTCTTTGTTGTTTCATAAAATCAAGATCATTAATCTTATACTCTCCAATAAAGGTAGGAGTAAAATCCAAGGTTCCCCAACCATCACCAGGAATAGCATTAGAGGAGGAAGGATTACTATTAGGAATAGGAGTAGTGTGGGTTTGAATATTCAGACAAGGATTAGGCGCATCATCCACATGAAGCGTATACATCCCATTGTTATGTATACACTTGACTTTACGGTGAAGGGTGGAAGGAACGGCATGCATCTCATGCAACCAAGGTCTACCCAAAAGAAGGTTATAATTGAGAGGTCCAGGCATAACATGAATAGGTGTATTCAGGATGACTGGTCCTACTTTGATAGGTAAGGTAATGATTCCTAAAGTATTCTTAGCAATGTTATCAAAGCCACGTATAAGAACATTGTCAGGTTGAATAGTTGAAAGATTGGCGTTAATCACTTTGAGCATGTCCATGCTACAAACATTAAGCCCAGATCCATTATCAATCAAGGTCCTATGAATGATACTTTTATTGATAGTTATAGCAACCATAAGAGCATCATATTGATTCTAAACTTCTTTAGAAGGTAAATATTTTTGAGTAAAAACAATGTCAGGAGGACCCAAGGTAGCATCCATGCATTGTAAGAAGTTATTAATGTTCTCTTGATTAGGAGGTGGAGTAGGAAGAGTTGCTAGAGCATTTTTCAAGGCTTCATAGTAGGTAGGTGAAGTTTGAAGAAGCTCCCATAAAGAAATTATGGCAGGAGTATTTTGCAATTGAGTTATCAAATCATACTCCTTGCTAAGAAGACAGGGTGGAGGAGGAAGAATAGGTTGAGAAGATGGAAAAGAAGTAGAAACCACTAGATTAGGTTGAGGGTTATTCCTTGTATGATGTGTGTGAGATATTGAGTCTTGATCATTAAAAGACTTCATAGCTTTACCTTTGATAGTAAGACAAGGACAACCTTTGAGAGTTAACAAGGGTTTAGGATAAACCATATTAGTTGTCTCAACACTACAAATAGATGTATCAAAAGGGAGAAAAGAGGACATCCTAGGAGAAGATGAGGTAAGATCTTGATTCTCCATAGGATCATTACTAAAAGGGAGAGCATTAAGGGAATTCATATCATTCTCCACTAATGCCTCATCACTAGAAGAAATCTCAAATGGAGGTAAAGCATCTATAATGTCATCTTCTTTCACTAAAATGTCCACATCAGGGGAGTGTGTTTTAGAAAAAGAGTTATCATCATGTATGAATATGTCATCCATTAATAAATCACCCTCTTGTATCAAAGATTCTTCATGAGGAGGGGATAAATCAATGTCTTTATCCAAGGGTTCATCACAAATAGGAGGATTATCATCCCTACCAATAAAGCACATTGTAGGGTCTCCATAATTCACTAAAGCATGATCCCTAGAGGGGGAAGAAGGACATCGATTAGGAGAATAATTAACATCAATTCTCAACTCATCTCCATAAAGAGAAATGTGATGGAGATATAGCCTAAGGTCATCTTCTTGCTCTAATATATCCTTATAAGGTAATTCAAAAGAGGACAAAGCAACATCACATGCACTAGATGAAGTCTTGCTAGGTGTAATGCCATGCAATGGTAAGGTAAGAGGAGGATGTTGTGTAATCCAAAAAGTGTTGGAAAACATTTGAAACAACTTGTGCAACATGATAACAAATAGATCTAGATATATCCAAATGCATTCAAATGAAATTTGAAAAGGAAATCAAACACAATAGGGCATCTAATTCCACAAAAGAAAGAGTATTCATAAAATGGGTTCACCAAAATGTAATATGAAGGTGAAAACACAAGGTAATACAAAGGGAGATCTAACACAATAGAGCATCTAAATTCACAAAAGAAAGGAGGGTAAGCATGTCAGGTTCACCAAAATGTAATAGATAAAATATGGATGAGGTCCTAGAACAATGGCTTGCACATAAAAGAGACCCCAAAACCAATATTTTACATTTACATTTGAATTGTATTGATATAGAAAGTAAATATAGATGACTAATATTGAAATTAAGAAATAAAGGTACTTACCTCCGAAAAAGAATTGGCTGAAAACCCTGTCAAACAATCTCAAAAATAGTTGATTTTCGCTATCTTAAATCGAAACTGCGAGATCTACAAAACCCATAAATCTTTTTTTGAGATTGAATCAAGTCGATATTGGGTCAAAATCAAGGTTGTAACTAACCAGGTTAGGATCGAGGTTGTAACTAACTAGTTCAAAGGCTACATTTTTATTCTGAAGGTTGATTTTGATTCTATTCGCAGATCACAGAAGTTTGCCGAAAAGGGTATCTAAATCCGCTCTCAAATCCAAAATCTTGCACCTATACCTACAAGAAAAAGAGGGTTTTTGTTTGTTGGGGGGGAAGGGGTTTGCCTCAGTCAAACCCCAATTTAGGAATTAACCTTGAAATTGAATTGAAATTGTTGGAATAAACAAAGTAAATGAAACAATTCACCTTGCTTATGTTGAAAACCCTTGTGGAGGATTCAAATCCTTGAATCCACAAGCATGGATGCTCCAAATGAATGTAGAATCAAATGTAGGATGTCTCCAATCAATTTTCTTTAGATCTTCAACACCAATCTTTAATGGATCTTGAATTAGGAAGAGGCTTGAATGGAAATGGAAGAATCTTCAACAAGAGAGCTCCATAGAGCTTGAATCCTTCAATGGCTTCTAATGGATCTCCTTGATGAATTGAATGCTTGAATTCTTTAAGGCTTGAATGCTTGATCTTCTTGCTTGCTTGCACTTGAGAGCTTGAGAGATTGTGAGATAAGATGTTTGATTGTAAAACTTGATGTGAAAATGAGAGAGGAAGGCTCCCTTTTATAGTGATCTAGGGTACAAGAGGGGCCTCGTAGAAAATAATAATTAAGGGCCCATGGCACAAAACTCTAGAGAGGTGCACTTGGAAATAAAATTAAATTAAAGTCTTGACACAAAACTCTAGAAGGGGACCACCCTTAATATAGAAATAAAATAATTATTTAAGAGCCTTGTCACAAAATTCGAGGTAAGGCCAACCCCAAAGTTAATTTGAGCATTAGGCACAAAACTCAAGAAAGGCTAATCTCCAATAATAAATTAGGAATCCTATACAAATATCAAGAAAGGTCCACCTCAAATATTAATTTGAGAATTTGACACTTAATCCGAGAAATAGTGGCCCCGAAGAGGGAAAATGCAAGATTTTGATGAAATCCTGAAACCAAAAGCTAACCCCGAAGATCCTGAACACTAGGGTCAAGGTCGAGCTCGAACCTGACTAGGTCAGGATTGAGGTTGATCTTGACCTAGTCAGGATCGAGGTAGACTTTGACCCCATAAGGTCGACTTTGACCTTATGGTTAAAAACCTCAGGTTCATAGTCCAGAATGCTAGGAAAATGCTAGGAAGAAGTGGAAAATGGGGTACAATAGGGAAAAAGCCAGATCCAAGCTAAATATCCATTCAAGGTGTTCAACATGACCCCAAACCACTTACTCAAAGGGCTAAATGCTCTTAACATGGAAGTGCTTCCATTTTAAGATGATACAAAGCTGTTGAGCCAAAAGCCTATCTTTCTCTTCTTGTGTGGCTCTCCTTTCTATCTCCAATAAGGCTTGTATTTCTGACTCTAGGAGTCTAAGTTTCTCTTCCTTTGCAGCTTGTTCATCTAGGAAGGCTTTCTTTTCATGCTCAATTCTTTTGAGTCTTTCACTTATATATCTTGAAGTTGTTTGGAGTGGTGAACTTGGTCTTGAATGCCTAAACAAGTCGTTTGTGTATGCCGCATTCACATGGGTATCATAAGGTTCATCATCTTGACTATCATTTTGTGATTTATCTTCTTGATAGGATCTCTTCATTTCCCTTTCAGAGCTTTGTTGTGCATCCAAATATCTGGTTGAGATAAGGGGTGAGATTGGTCAATTTTCATTAGAGGAACTGCCCAACATAATGGTGTCTCTATGTCTTTCAAATAGGTTGTCAAGAATTTTATCCCTTTCTTCCCTCTCTCTTCGAGTCATTGTGTAACTCATGTCCATATCTAAATGAGAAGGTGCTAAGGATGTTCTCAACTCATTGAGGTTGCTCTTGGGGTCAAACCAAACTTCTGAAGTATTCCTAGGAGATTGATCAAAGATGGGTTCTTTTCCCTTACATTTTTGGCGAGTTTGAACTAAGGGTAATTGATCAAAGACTACTTGAGGTCATTTTCCTTGAATTACCTAATATATTTCTGTAACTGACATGAAAGAAAAGGTACTAGGTGATAAGACGACCCTAAGAAATGTTGGTACCAAACTAGGATAGTAAAACCACTCACTTGTCCAAAAGAGAGATGATAAGATAGAATTTTTGCAAAAGGCATAAACCAACACGACCATAGAGGTGCCTAATAAACAGATAAGTATCCTATCACATATGGATCAAGAGGATGATTTACCCAAGTTATATTTGATTGAATTTTAAATTGTATGGAAGTGAATTGGACAAGAGATTACTAAAACTCTCCAAGCGTGTTATCAAAGAATCTAAAGGTTTACTCTCTCAACAAGGATGATTTTTAACTTACCGACTCCAAGCAAGGTCACTTGTGAAATCAAAGAATACTAATCCAAGAGGTCAAGACACAAGAACCCAAGGTGCAAATAGGCTTCCAACAACGAGGCAAGTGACTTACTATAATCTAGATCGACCAAGGAAAACTAGAAATAACACAAATCAACTCACTGTTTGACAGACTGCAGGACAATTTTGTGTGAGGGAATGCAATCCCACACGAGGAAATGCTAGGAATCATGTGGGAAAATGAAATCTTGTGTGATAAAATGTCAGGCTCATGCGAGAATGTGCACAGAGCTAGGCAACAAAATAGGATCAAGCCACTTAACAACAAGTTTGTAAACTCATGAACTCAATTTTTGTTCATTTTAAAAAGGTCAAGTTAACACATCAACCATTTTTTATCATTGATCAAGCACATAAGACAGTAATCAAGGAGTTCAAGAAAAAAAATGTCTTCAAACAATGAGCAAGGGGCAAAGCAACCTTGCACATGAACAAGAATAGTGACTTAGTATGCTACTCCTTAAAAATTCTACTTGTGTATGTTCTCAAAATGTTTTGCAATCATGCACATAAACCTAGAAAGAAAATTTTGGTTACACTATGGTTCTTAGTAATGGTTTGACTCTACAAATTTTGTAATCTCAAGAGGGAAAACTCCAATCCAGGCGCATCGGGGTTTTGGCACATTCTAAGAATTTAATCAATCAGAGATGTTGAGGAGATCTGACAGCCCAACAAGAAACTACACCCACGGAGATTTATTCCTCAAGGACATTTATATAGCGGTTGTTGCTACCACGGTGAAAATAGCTATGACTACTTGAGGTTCCATCCATGTGGTTTACCCAACAAAGGGAGTGTCCACTATGGTTAACCCTCTTTAACAAGGTGACTTACAAAAAGGACCACATGGGGACTTGGTTTAGATTCAAGGATTTGAGTTTTTGATACTACCCAAAAAGGGAGTAGAGCATAATCCTCTAGCCTCTTCACTTCACCCAAACATAGAAAGAAAGTTCATTGACACGCTAAGATTGAAACCACCTCACCAAGGTTCATGATGTCAACAACAATGTCTACCAAGCTCTCTAAGTGGGACCAAGAGAGAACATATCGATTAATGTTGAGGAATAAACCAAGTAAGACCGTGAGATAGTAATAATATCCTCCCTACCTACAAGGGGTTCTATCGTCAAGAAGAGCTTCGCAAGAAATCCACTCTCTCAAGAATGCCACAAATAGTGTTCATAGGGCCTAATTACTATGTGAAACATATATGCAAGAAAGTGAATCTATGTTATTTTTAGAGCCCCAAAATTGAAGTGTGATCTATGAAATAAATAAGCACTTAAGCTAGACACATGAGAGATTCATTTTATGCCCAAAAATCCAAATATTATAGAGATTGTAGCAACTCACCTTAGGTCCAAAGATCTACAATCCAATGCTATGCTACCTTAGCAATCAGAATCAGGGAAACAATCACAGCAAGCATTAAATGTTAGAAACTAACAAATCTAGAAATTTAGGTCTTTGTTGTTAGACTATCACGCAAGATTGTACACAGTGCCATGTGAGAAAGTACATAGTCCCGCGTGAGAGAGTACACAAGGCTGTGCAAGAAAGTACATAGGCCCGCATGAGAAAGTACACAGGCCCACGTAAGAAAATGCCTTTATCACGCGCAGCAATGCTAATATCAACACAACTTCACGAGATACAGCGAGAAACTTCACGTGAGACTCTGTAACAGTGATGCACAGAAGTACAGACAATGCACAAAAATTGTCAGAAAAATAAAATAAAATGATATGAGGCAAGAAATGCAATTTTCTGCCCCACAGTGGGCGCCAAAAATGTGTGCTAAAATGTTGTCACACTTTTGTGAGTCATTAAATTCAAGATTTCTCAAGAATGAGGTCTCAAATGGTGACTCATAGCTCTCTATTCATGGAGTGCAAGGTTTTATGATGGAGGCCCTCAATTTAGACCTAGTTTGTGCCCATGCAAGTACACCATAAAATGAGAGATTCAAAGAGGAAAAGCAAGAATGCTAGTCTACATGATCATCAAGTATGCATGCAAATGAAAATGAAAGCTATTCTAAATGATAACAATTCATGAAAGAAAACTAATCTAAGAAAGGAAATGCTTATGCAAGATTATTCTATGAAAGGAAATATGAATCTAATTTAATATGAAAGTGCAATATTAATCTAAATGGATTGCCATGGGGCATGAGAGAAGAAGACAAGAAAAGAGAAGTTGCAATATCCAAGCTCAAGTGCTCAAGAATCTTCTCCAAAATCGCTCTTCAAACTTGCAGAATAACAATACAAAAATCTAGATGTCCCCAAATGAGGAGAGGACTCCTTTGAAAGGAAAGCGGACGGTCAAGATTAAGAGGCAAAAAGAAATAAGCAATGGTGGAGATTAAATCTTGGTTGATCCATGTGCTCAAGATTCTTTAAGAGGCAAAAGGATGAAAAAGGTCCACCACTTAAAAGTTGTGCATTCAAAGTGGAGAGAACAAGGGATTTTTATTTATTTTTTATTTATTTAATTTCATTTTTCAACATGAAGAGATATTTAAGTGGGGATTTTATTAAAAGAGGAATTTTATTTTAATAAGATGATTTTATTTAATTAAAAGGGAAGTTTTTTTTTTCTTTTAATTAAATGAGGCTTAAGATAAAATGATCAAACCTTATGAAATATTGAAATAATTGATTTAATTGCAATTTGATCAAGGAAATTGATTTAAATGGAAAATATTGCAAGGCAATTATTCAAGAAATTGATAAATTGGTGAATGGGGGCTCAAAGTCTAGGTGAGCATTTTAGGGTGCATACAATCATGTGCTAGCAAGATTTTTCAGGAGACATCATCCTGAGAACCAAATCATTGGTGACAAGCAAGCTGGCATGTAGACAAGAAGTAAATCAAGACAAGGTAAATGCTTAGTTTGGGAGTTTGAATCGAAAAATGTTAAAGTTGCATTGGAGAATGAAGAATGGGTAAATGCAATGAATGAAAAGATAAAACTGATAGAGAAAAACAAGACATGGACCTTATTACCTAGACCTAAAGATAAGAATGTTATCGGTACTAAATGGATTTTCAAGAGCAAGTTGAATGAAAATGGAGAGGTGACAAGGAATAAAGCCAGACTAGTTTCAAGGGGTATGCACAGGAGGAAGGAATAGATTATGGTGAAACCTTTACACCTGTTGCTAGACTAGAAGGAGTTTGTATGTTACTGGCCTATGCAACACATAAGAAGTTTAAATTTTATCAAATGACTGTTAAATCTGCATTTCTGAATGGGATACTAGAAGATGAGGTCTACATAGAACAGCCATAAGGGTTTTTTGATCCAGACAAGAAAGATATGGTATGTAGACTACATAAAGCTTTATATAGTTTAACGTAAGCACCTAGAGCCTGGTATGAGAGGCTGCATACTTATTTGTTAAGTATTGGTTTTACTAGAACTAGTGAGAACATCAATTTGTATATGAAAGGTGAGTCTGATGACACTGTTTTGATTGCTAAAATATTTGTGGATGATATTATTGTTTGAGGACAAGATCATATATGTAAATCATTTATTGATGAGATGAGAAAATAATTTGAAATGTCTATGTTTGGAGAGATTAAGTTCTTTCTAGGCTTGCAGGTTATTTAGCAGAATCATAGAATATTCATCACACAATCCAAGTACATATAAAGGAAGTATTGAGAAAATTTAGCATGGAAGATGGTAAACCAGTTGGAACATCGATGGTCACAGGCTGTAAACTGACTAAAGAAGATGAAACTACAGAGGTGAACCAGATACTGTACCGATCTATGATTGGTAAGTTGATGTATATAGTACATAGTAGACCAGACATTGCACATGTTGTGGGGATAGTTGCTATATTTTTTGTAAATCCTAAGGAGTCACACATGGTTGCTACAAAAAGAATCTTAAGATACCTGAAGAAAACTGAGGACTATGGATTATGGTATCCTAAGGAAGGGAAGTTTGAACTAAGAGTCTACACTGACGCAGATTGGGATGGAAATATAGATGACAGAAAGAGTACCACCGGAGGAGCATTTTTATTTTGTGAAAGACTTGTTACTTGGACAAGTAAGAAAAAACCTTGTATTTCTCAGTCTACTACCGAAGCAGAGTATGTTGCTGCTGTTACAATCTACTCAAACATTGTCTATATCAAGAAAGTATTGGAAGGGATGAACGAAGTAATCACTGAGCCTGTGATTATATATTGTGACAACACAAGTGCAATAAACATTTCTAAGAATCTTGTAATGCACTCAAAGACCAAACACATCTCTATTAAGTATCACTACTTAAGAGAACAAGTACAGGAGAAGCAAGTTAAATTGGAATATGTTACATCAAAAGAGCAACTTGCTGATATATTTACCAAGCCTCTACCGAAGGAAACTTTAGAATACTTGAGGACTAGACTTGGGGTTCGTCCCCTGTCTACCGGTCACTAATGTGATCTGGAGGCTGCATCAGCCTAATCTTATCAGAAGATCATTCATGTTGATGCAGCATAGTTCACACTTTGGATTCTATCTAAGGTTGTGGAAGGTTTGAGGAGTCAGAACATAGATTTTCATATTGGTATACTGAGATACAGAGATACAGTATAGGAACTAGACAACAAAGAATTACTTGGCTAATACAGATCTGTATATTTTTTTTGTGTTTCGTTGGCATTTTTGTCAAAGGGAGAGAAGTTAATGAAATATCAGACAAAGATTGTTGTCAAAGGGATTATAAGAAAAGGAGATAAGTTAAAGAAGAGCTTAAAAGAGAAATAACTAAAGAAGTCAGGGAAAGATAATCTAAGAGCTGCTAAAGATCAAATCTACAGAAGATAGTCTGCACATGTAATGTTTTTATGTAACATAGTGATTAAACATATTAAGCTAGGGAGAGCTACAACATTTCTTACATAGTTGTAGAATACATGTTTAGTATGTGTATGGTATATTTCATATTGCTTGAGTTTCCATCAATGACAAAGGGAGAGATTGATGAACTACAACTGATTGAGAACCTGATTGATGAACTTCAAGTGATTAGAGATCACCGAGCACTGAATGGATATGTAAGATAATTAAATCAATTTTTATGTTGTAATTGGTGTCAACTAGTTTTGACAGTACTTATCATGTTATTGCAAATATCTAAACATCTGTAAAGAGGAGATAAAAGATGAAGAACATAGATATCTACATTGAGGAAGATGGATATGACAGATGAGGATAAGGAATACTCTTGGTAACTTATTGATGAGTCTATGACTTCATATTGTTGACTTGATTATGTTGCATTATTCTATTATGAAGTTGGAAGAAAAATGTTACAAAGTAGTGTGGTCAGTTAATGAAGCATTCCAGTATACACCGAGAAAGTTTAGTGTATATCGAGTGATAGTATCAACCGAGATTATGTTCACTGACACATTTCTTTGTCAACCGAGTATGGACAAAAGA
Organism: Chamaecyparis obtusa; assembly: GCA_027943335.1. Classification (NCBI taxonomy): domain Eukaryota; kingdom Viridiplantae; phylum Streptophyta; class Pinopsida; order Cupressales; family Cupressaceae; genus Chamaecyparis; species Chamaecyparis obtusa. The sequence goes on from BSBK01001235.1 coordinate 387,449, forward strand.
ACTAAATGATTAGTTTAGCCGACATAAATTGATGAGCTGGAAAGTACCTCAAAATTAGGTTGGAAGATAAATTTTGTTATGAGATCAACAACTAACAAAAATCAAAGAAGATCTAAAGGATAGAAACAAAATGTGTTACTGACACATTAGCCAAGGAAAGTTTAAGTGGTAAAATCAATGAAGGAGATTAAGAAGAAAAATCTAATGGATGAGAAGAAAATGGTTTACTTGTCTATTTAAGAGACTAGGGTTTCATTATGAAACTTATGCCAGAGGAAGCAGACTACAGAGATATTGCATGAACAAGCTTCATGCATGCCTGATCATACTGGTTAAAGGAGAATCGAACTACAGAGTTAACTGAGCATCAAAGAGCTTTTACCGAGGGATAGTAAGTTATTGAATTTTGATGAACTGAATAGAAATATTGATCAGAGGATTTTTATGAGCTTAAGAATAGATCTAAACATCTGCAAATCAAGTTGTATTGTATTCAGATCACCTGTTGTTACAGTTTAACCATTGTAATCAGATAAAATCTATTAATCGAGTAGACTTGAAAGTCTTATATGTCATTCATAGAATGTACATTGTTATCCTGTTAACCCCATAGTGAATGCTGGTTGGACAATAACTGTTAGTGTTAAATCCTCTAACAAGGTCACACCTTATAGTGTGTTTTGTAACCTTTAACAGGGTTCGCTCTTCACCGAGCAAACTTCAGAAGAGTGAAAATATTTTGGGTTACTGGTCCCAGGTGGTTTTTCCCTTTATAGGGTTTCCACATTAAATCTCTTATGTTATGTGTTAATGTTGTGATTATTTAGATATCATACTTTACATGTTGCATATTTGATTTGGTCGATAATCACTATGAGCAATTAACTGGTAATCGGTAAAGTCACAGATAGTTTAGTATTTATTGTTTTACCGAGCTGTAGAATTTAGTTGAATTTGTTTTAAGTGGTACAATTTGTATTTGGGACTGTGGATAACTGATTCACCCCCCTCTTAGTTATTCTAACAGGAATCGGTTGATAAAGAAGAGCCACTAAATGAGGAAGAGCAGTTGAACAAGGAGGAACATACACATGAGGAGGGGGAGCTAAATGTAATGGAAGAATAGGAAACAAAAGGATGAGAGGAGAAGAGTCATGAGGAAATGGAGATAGAACACACAAAGACCACCTTGACTCTTGTAGCCCCTTATGAACCTCTCAATGATTTTTCAAAGCCCACTTGGTTCATGAAGGACATCCAGCCTAGGAAAAGGGTATATATTGATGATGAAATAGACATGGCTACATTAGGGCAAGCATTCCATCAAACTGGATCTAGCACCTGAGCAAGGACATTGTCATACATAACACAAGATCAGGCAAGTAGATGGAAGGCTCAGGTGGGTTTTCCTATAATGAGAATCAGTATAGCAGAAGTCACTCCTAATGATTACATATTGAAGGAGGTAGATTTGGGAGAGCCAACCAGAGAGGGGAGTAAAACTCTAGCTACCCTCAGATTAAAGCACGCTTTTGGTTTCATGGATAAATATGAATAAAAGATAAAAACCTTGATGGAGCAGAATAAGGCCATTAAAAAGTTTATTCTCAAGACAATGGGTCCCATTGATCCTAATAACCCTAAGGCCTCATTACAAGCCATTTTGGAGAAGAGGGGTGAAGTAAATACAGATATTCCACATTCTTTTGTACAAGCTTGTGTGGACTGGAAAGTCAATTTTGAGGAGTTTTCCAAGATGGCTCTTAAGAAGATTGTAAGGCCTTTTAGAGGCATTTTGCAAGGAATCACATCCTTGGTAGAGATCATGAGTGAAGAGGATGGTATGGAGGAAAAGATTCTGAAATGGCAAAAGGTGTTGGATGACCTTATAATAATAAGGAAGCAATGCTTCCAAATTTTGGTAAAGGTATATGAAGGATCAGAGCTAAATAATTTTGATAAATTGATCCAGGATATAACTGGAGTGTTGACTGTCTTTGAAAAGGTACTTAAAAGAATGGATAAAAGGAGAGATGACAATCTTCTTTTTGTAGGAGAAATGCATAAGTTCTTTGATGTATTGGACTTGGATTTGTATGATGAAGATGACGATAAAACTATGCTTTCTGTAAATGCCATTGTCAATCAGTATTTGGGTATATTCAGGGGAGTCAGAATAAAAGAGGACCTCCAAAAAATGTTTTATTAGAAGGAGGAGTTCCAAAAAATGCTATCTCAAGAAGAGGAGATAGAGGGGTTTGCAACAGAGTTGATCGCCTTCCAAGAGAAACAACAAGAGCTCCTTGAAGGGGTCAAAATGCTTGACTTTGAAGAAGTGCTAGAGATTGTGGATAGATTCCACAAGGCTCATCCAGAGGTACTCCCAAGTTAGTATACGTCCAATTTGGACTTAGCCAAATTTTGTGCAGAGGAGAAAGCAGTTTTTGTACTTAGCCATTTTTGAAGATCCTATTTTTCAGCCTTTTGGCCCTATATATTTTTTGGCCTTCGAAATTCCAAAGTATGAAATGTGGGAAAATAGGATTTGACACTTAGTCAATTTTGAAGCTTGGTTTTTTCGGGGCAACTTTCAGGATTTGTGTTTTTTTGGCACGCCCGCCGTTTGACTCCAGTTGTCTCAGACTTGATTTTTCAGTCAACTGAGCCTCCTTTATGGGATCATTTTTGTATGATTTTGGGGCCTCTTTCAGTTGAGTACATAGGGAGAAGCTATAACCAAGGGTTAAGGGTAGGATCACAAAGTTATATGAAGAGCATGCATGAGTTGCAGCTTTATTTTCGAGTTGTTTTATGCATGATCTACTCAAGTTTTATAATGCACAAGGTTTAATCCCATGCTAGGGTAGTTTAAATAATTTTTAGACATAGTTGCATTAATGTAATCTTTAGTTTAGATTTATTTCCAAGTTTTAGATGCAGCCAAAACCCTAGTTGCGAAAATAAAGCAAAGCTCTATAAATTGTAAGAATTCAATGTAATGGGGGTCAGATTTATCATTAATGCAATACATACAATTGGTGCTTCAATCATAGTATGATATTTCTACTATCTTTGTGAGACTTATGAATGTGTGAATCGCTCATTTATTTTTTTCAAAGAGCCAATTGATTGTGTGGTGGTTTAAATCTACGATTCTTAGTTTAGTGTTTGCTGGTGTTATATTGCTTTGTTGTGATGAATTATCGAGAAGATCTTTATTTGGTGCTTTAAAGATAAACTTGTCTCACGTGTGTGCACATCTATGGTAGCTTTGTGATTCGATGATTTTTGGCTTATCATATGTCTGCATTCATTTCCCTCGATGATTTCATCTTCTTAGCTGAAGATTGTGATTTATTCTGATCTCTGTTTTGTGGGTTTCCTCATCTTCTCGGTCTTTTAATTTGTAAAGTAGTGTGATGTTGGTTTATGTCCATTAGTTTCATTTCAATAATTTCCTTCAAATCCTTGTTACCCTACTTCTTACTTTCCTTTGCAAATTAGTTACGGTAGTTTAATTAGATTAATATTGCTTTCATTTTAAAATCTAAAAATCCAAAAAGAGAAACATTGTGGTATTATGAAGTTTGTTTTGCAGCCTTCCTTGAGATATGAACCAGAAAAGGCCTCCTTGTTAACAAATTCACATTTGTCTTCAGTTGAACTATCCAAGCGGTTGAGACCCAACCCAAAAGGAACCTTGAGATTGATTCACATCATTCTTCCAAGAGGGGAATTTACTTGCGTAAATTCCTAGCCTTTATCTCATGTAAAAATGACAGTCAACATAAGTGGGGCTAGAAGGAGGGCCACCAAAAGGAAGACCCATGAATATTGGATCGTTCTCTCCTGAAAGGTTTGAATGAGTCCTAAGATCTTCACCAAACAAAGGGGAATTCCTAGAACTTAGAGAAGTTTGCAGACCTCACAGCAATAGAATAAAGCTTAGAGAGGATACTTCGCATCATCCTAATCTTCCTCCATTTCCGCTCGTTGCTTCCCCACCTGTTGCTTCTCTACCACCAGCTCCAATGCCATTTTTTGCAAATGCTCAAAGATCTCCATTGGACATACACGAATAGCTCCATGAGCTTCCCAAGAATCCTGAGAAATTCTATCCACATTTCATCTATGGAGAATCTAGGATAGAGAAAGAACACATTTGTGCATTCAAAGAATTATGCAATTGTAAGGAAATTGCTCATCAAAATGTTGTGTTTCACCTTTTCCCCTAGACATTGGGGGAATTTGCATATAATCGGTATCTAAATTTTTCATGATGAACCATTTCCACATGGGGGGAATTTGAAACAAAGTTCCTTAACCAATTCAAGTTATATGTGGATACGGCTAATCTTCACCACCAGTTCATCTCGGTGAGGAAAGACCTCAATGAACCAATTTCCATGTTCAATCATCATTTTCATAAGATCTACTAGAAGCTAGAATATCCTTATACTGTACCAGTTGGGGCTGCTATACAAGTGTACTTACTTGCCTTGGACCCATTAACTTTCATATTCTTGAAGAGGCTTCCCCTAGGAAACATAGACACTCTAGAGAAAGTATGTGATAAAGCTATCATATTTACCCAACAAATGGATCCACAAGAAGGTGAAATTATGGTGTCTCACCGGCATTAGGGAACATTGCTATGATTGGTCCATTCACAACAAATAATCAACTCCCAGCGCAGCGCACTCCAAGGCTCAATATGGTACCATCTCCATACACTTCTTCCCCACCACTCGCCATCACATACCCAGGGTATGATGCACATAAGGCAGCCTTATGTGAACAAAATGCTATTGTCCTAAATGAGCTGGACCATGCTCTAGTGAACAAGTTGGATGCCATGAAAAAGACATTGTCCCAGTTGACAGGAGAGATCACCAGAATGAAGCTTAACCCACCTGAGAACTAGGGGAACTACCAATGCCTGACTGCTTCCCTAAACACTTACTCCCAAAATCAGAATCATAATTATGGCAATTACAACAACAACAATAACAATACTGGTGGAGGTTATGGGAACGCTTCTCAAGATTAACAGTTTGGTCAACAAGGAATGAACAAAACATGGAACATGCATCCAAATAATGGTAGTATACCCTCTAACAATGTCAATGTCTTCAACTCATCTGAGGTTAATTTTACTCAAACTCCCAACACACACCAACTAAATAATGAGTACAGGGGGGAGTTTGACAACCAACAAATCCAAGATCCTGATAACTCTTAGACCCACTTCAGTGCCATGGTCTTTGATTCATACAACCTGAGAACAAGTGGAGGTCCTATCAATAACACAATGGAAGAATATTTTGTCTTCCCTTTCAATCAAGAAAGTCAGCTGGAGTACTCTGACATCCATGCTTTTCAGAATAACAATAGAAACACTTATAATCTGAGGAGCAGGAGAGAACCTCTGACTAATGGTATTCCCCTAGGAATGAATACCACTCCACCTAATCCACAGGCTTGAAACAATCCTATACCTCCTCCAAGCCCCAGTGCTAATGTCGCTCTAGCAGTACAACATCAACCCACTCTGCTAAATAATCCAGTCTGGGCCAATGAAAAGTACAGCATAGTGGAGGAACTGAAGAAAGTTAGAACTAATATGTCAATGTATGACATGTTACAAAGTTGTCCTTCCCAAATAGAATCCCTCCTGAGATCACTAGATCATTCCAAATCGGCCTCGTCTAGCAATAACACTAGAAATACATCCAAAGTAAATGTGGCTGAGGCAATGCCGGCTATGTTCAAAGATAGGGTAGAAGTACCCCCATTCTTGCTTAGCCTCAAGATATTTGGAAAGAACTTACATAACTATTTGATTGACTCAGGAGTTTCCTATAATGTCATTCCTTTATCCATATGCCATAGGCTAGGGATGAGTCCTCAACCTACCAATAGGGTTGTGATTCAACTTGACAAAATAGAGGTCAAAGTCATAGGGGTCTTGAAGGATACATGCATACAATTGACCACTGACCCCAGAATCTAGGGTTGCATTGGCATACATGTGGTGGACATCTTGGAAACATATGGCATGTTACTCAGTAGAGAGTGGACCCAATCATTGAGAGGTTGGTTCTCCACAGACTTTACTCAAATTTGGCTACCATGGAAGGGACTCAATAACCAAATCAAGATCAATGCAGAACCCAAACTTAAATAGATGATAACCGAGTACAATGCCCCAAATGAAGTCTTGTTCTCACAAGCTGACTTGGGGGTGTATCGGCTCAATAATGCTTTCACATTCGATCTTAAAGAAGAAGATAACTCAAACGATAGCCTAGTACAAGGGTTGGTGAGTACCCAAATTCCTGAGGAGATTCTCACAAAGTTCATAGGGGGTATGATGAAAAATATGAGACATCTTGGCCAAGATGTTGACCCAAACATACTGATGCTACCAGGGTATTGTCACCTCCACCAGATAAATCAGTTAGAGTTTACATGCCAAGATTGCCAAGACACGATTGTCTACACTCATCTAACAATTCTAGCTCTTGTAGACATGAGATTTGATAGTCCTCATCAGTGACTAGATTTTTCAACAAAACCCTCAGTGATGGAATCTCTACTTCAATTGGTAGCACTACCTTAGACCCATAGACTAGTACAAAAGGAGTTTCTCCTATTGGTGTTCTAATGTTGGTTTGGTGTGCCCATAATGGTGGAATAATTTGCAAGTGTTAGTCTCTTCCTAATTTGTTGACTATTTTGTGTAGGATCTTTAGAATTGTCTTGTTTGATGCCTCAGCCTATTTGTTACCTTGTTGGTAATAGATCAAGGAATAGTGCAAAGTGATTTTGAATTGTAGGCATAAGTCATCCATATCTTTAGTTTTAATTGACCTCCATTGTCATTATAATTGATAAGTGTACCCCATACCTACAAATGATATAGTTTAGGATAAACATTGAGACTAGTTTGTTCGTAGCATTGGCCAATGGGATTGCTTCAACCCATTTTGTGAAGTATTTAGTTGTCGTGATGATATACTTATGTCCATTAGACAAATTTGGGTAAAAATTTCCTACTAGATTAAAGGCCCATTGTTGAAATGGCCATTGTGTAATAAATAGGATTAACTCCCTAGTTGGAGAATGTATCAGGTTTCCATGAACTTGGCATTTCTTGCATGTCTTGGCATAATTAATAGCATCTTTTTCCATTGTAGGCCAGTAGTATCCCACTCTTAAGAGTTTCTTGGCTAATGAAAAGTCATTTGAGTGAGACCCACACACACCTTCATGTACTTTCTTTAATACACGATTTGACTCTTCATATTCTAATCATCTAAGTAGTGTGTTGTTAAAAGAACATTTATACAAGTCATTTGCAATGATTAAATAAGGTGATGCTACTCTTATGACGCATCTTTTTTCATTTCATGAATAATTTTTAGGAAAGGTCTAATCTTTTAGATAGGAATAAATATGGGCATATCGAGATAAGACTTGGGTTTCAATAGTGCATATGATCTAGGAATCAAAGGAATCATTGGCTAGAAAGGGTAATACTTCCACCGGGAAGTCATAGAAAAATTGGTGTTCTTCCAGTTGTAACATGGATGCTAAGGTAGCCATCGCATCGGTAACTCTATTCTTTCACCTTGGTATTTGTTCAAATATAATGTACCGATTTCCCATAAAAATCAAGTTGACCCAGAAATGTAGTAGTGGGATTCTGAGAGTTGAAATCTCTATTTTTCCCAAATGGGTATCCAGAAATACAAAAACATCAAATAAAAACTAGAACTAAAAATATTTTTGGGTGATGTAGGATTGCCCTGACACTACTAGATGCTCCTGCATCATCTATGTACGCCTCTTGAAATAGTTATGCACATATTTTTCAACTATCTTTTTACAAGAGAATTTTGGAGCTCATTTGGTTTCTCTATTGGTTAATATTAGTTCTTGGGAAATCATTGCGGGAAAGTTTCAACACCTCAAGAAAAAATCTAACCTTTTTTTGTCTATGCTTTCAAGTGAAATTATTTGGTTACTTTGGAAAGCTAGGAATAATGATTTCATAAATGGTCGTGCTAGATTACATACAGAGTCTCTTAGGAGGCTCATAGTTGATGACATTATTTGGAAAGTATCAGTTACAATGAGGCTTACAAAAGACAAGTTTAAAAGGCTTATCAAGGATTGCCAGGTGAGGGTCCTTACATGAGAGATCTCTCATAGTCATACTTGGGCAATAAGAATTGTAGAAAGAACCCCTTTTTAGGTAGGCTTAGAAAATTTCATGGTAGACCTAGAAGAAGAGAGGAGGAGAAAAGCAGAGGTTGTAGCTGAAGCTCCTATTGAAATGGAACTTGAGGCTGAGATTATTATTTTCAAACAAACTATAGGACCACTACCATGTGCAGCATGGTTTAAAGAAGAAAAAAAGAAATAGCTTTTTATATATTTTCATTCCATAGATTCTAGTCGATTAATCCTTAGTCGTATACATGTATATGATTCAATTTTGTATATGGTGTAAATGTAGTGTATTTGATAGAAATATAGATAGATAACAACATTTATCTAGCCCAAGATGTTCCTGGCTCTAAACTCTCGATGTATTGAGCTCATATTATAATTAATAGAAAAAAATTGTGTTTTAGAAAAACATCACTCATTAGAAAAACTATAAAGTATAAACAATAATTTATTAAAAATATTAGAAATTATAAAAATATTATTTAAAATTACATAATTTATATCATCTTCAAATTCTTCATAGTTTTCTTGTCATAAGTAACAAAAAAAATCAATGAACTCAAAGAGTTTAATTGGTTGAGCACAATAGTTGAGGGTTATGGTATTTTCACTATTTACATCACCCATTGAAGCTCAAACCCTTGGAGGCATGATAAATAACATATTTGTTCAAGATTGCTCCTTGAGTGAATCTGGAGGAATGGGCAGTTCTCAGTCCTTGAATCTAAATTCAAAAGGTCTGAGTGTGTGACTTGTACTCCCATATCAAATAGCTCAAATGATTATACGAGTTTGATATAAGATTCTCTAAAAACTTATTATTATTATTAAGAGTGATATCAATATCCCAACTTGGGCAAGAAAATAAGATACACTATCATAAAATCAAACATTAAATAATCATGTTATAGAATATAAAGAATATTTGCATCATTAAAAAAATATAAGTAAAAATATAAAGAATATTTACATCATTAAAAAAATTAATAATTTTACTTATAATAAAATAGAACATTTACTTATTAATCTTGAAATTCCTCATATTTTGGTTGTCATAAGTAACAAAAAATAAAAATTCAATCAAATCAAAAGTTTCTAGTTCAATTTATTGAACATAAGTGTTGAGGGTCATGGTATGTTTGTTGATTATCTCATTAATTGAAGCTCAAGCCTTGCAAGTGTGATAAATATTTCAGAGTTGTTCCTTGAACAATTCTAATCGAATGGACAACCCTTAGACTTTGATCCTAAGCTTGAGAGATTTCAACCAATGATTTGTACTCCCATATCAAATAACTAAAATAATCATATGAATTTCGCATTAAATCTTCCAACAACAAAAATAAATTAGTTATAAACATTGACTTCATTACCCCCACTTAAGCCATAAAATAAGGTAGTCTATAAAAATGGACTCGGCTAAGCTCCCTACAAAATGTACCATTGACCAAATTTCAAAAACTAGAAAATACAACATATTTTTGCTAAATTTTCAGCATATGTTCTTCATCATCTGCATATTTTTTCATCGAAAACCACTAAAAATTTGCAAAAAAATCACTATCTTTTCACGAATCTGAAAAAAAAAAATGTTTGACATTTTTTTGTCTGTAATACATTTTGTAGGAAGTTTACCCAGTGCCTATAAAAATTGACAAATGAGAAGATCCAAAAGAGACCCTCACTTTACTATCACCGAATTGTAAAAAAAAAGGGGAAAAGGGGGATTCTACCAAGGAATAGTGCCCATGCCCAAATAACCAATGATAAATAAGCCCAATATTTTTATAATAAATCTTTTGACGCTACATATTATATCATTTTCCATATTGATTATGGATTTTTCCCTACTCAACTTCCAACTCAAATTTGTCCACATATAAAATACTTGATAATCCTTCACAATCAATAGCTACATCTTTGTGAATAAAATAGTTCAACTTGTTAGACCAGTCCTTTTTTTCTACATACGTATCTATGACTAAAATAACTTGAAAAGATTTTGTCGGATTCCACTTTCTTTTCATATGCAACTTGTTGCCCATGTAGCCTGATGAAATACAATTGATTTAGAACCTAATTGAAGATCTGTGATTAGAGATCACCAAGTTGCTTATTAGATATGTAAGATGATTAAATCAGTAATATGTTGTCATTGATGTCAACTAGTTTTACAACACTTATCTTATAAGTTACAATACCTAAACATCTATAGAAAGGAAGAAAAAGAGATGAAGAACATAAATATCTACATGAGAAAGATGTATATGACAGATGATGATAAGGAACAAATTGGTTAACTTATTGATGAGTCTATGACCTTATGTTATTGACTTGATTATGTTGCATTCATCTATGATGAGGAAAAGAGTCGAAAGACACAAGGAAGTGTGGTCGGTTGATGAAGCATCACAGTATACACCGAGAAGTGTAGTGTATACCGAGAATAGTATAAATTGAGCTTGTGTTCATCGACACATTTCTTTGTTAACCGAATAGAGAGAAAGGAACTAAATGATTAGTTTAGTCGATAAGGATTGATGAGTTGTAAAGTACCTCGTGATAGGAGATGGAGATAAAGTTTGTTATGAAGATCGACGGCTAACAAAATTCAAGAAAGATCTAAAGGATGGAATAAAAATGTGTTACTGACACATCAGCCGAGGAAGGTTTAAGTGGAAAAATGGACAAATGAGAATAAGCACCAAAATCTAATGGAGGAGAAGAAAATGGTTTACTTGTCTATTTAAGAGACTAGGGTTTCGTTGTGAAACATATGTTAGAAGAAGGAGACTACAGAATTATTGTATGAACAAGTTTTCATGTATGCCTGATCAAAATGGTTAAGGAGAACCGAACTGTAGAGTTTACCAAGCGTCAGAAAGCTATTACCGAGCAACAGTAAGTCATTGATTATTGTTGATACAGAATTTTGATATATTGATTAGAGGATTTGAATGAGCTTAAAATAGATCTAATAATCTATAATTGAAGTTATGTTGTGATCAAATCAATTGCTGTTACATTTTAACCATTGTAAACAGAGAAATCTCTTAACAGAGTGGACTAGGAAAGTCTTTTATGTATCATTCATAGAATGAACATTGTTATCATGTCAACCCCATAGTGAATGCTAGTTGGACGATAATTGTTGGTCTAAAATCCTCTAACAAGGTCACACCTAACAGTGTGTTTGTAACCTTTAACAGGGTTGGGTCTTCACCGACCTCACTTCAGAAGAGTGAACAATTTTGGGTTGCCGGTCCTAGGTGGTTTTTCCCTTAACAGGGTTTCCACGTTAAATATCTTGTGTTATGTGTTGATTGTGATGTTTGTTTGATGTCATACTTTACATGTTGCATATTGGATTTGGTCAGTAATCATTATTTGGTATTGACTGGTAATCGGTAAAAGCACAGATAGTATAGTATCTTATGTTACTGAGCTGCAGAAGTTTAAGTAATTTGTTTTTGGATTATACATTTTGATCTGGGGCTGTGGATAACTAACTCACCCCCCTCTCACCTATTCTAAAAATTGGTATTAGAGCGTTGGTTTCTTGGAATAGAGTTTTGAGGACTTCAGCACAAAGGTCTCAAAATGTATAAGAGGGAAGTGCCAAAGCTAAACAAGGATAACTTCACAATATGGCAAAGCTAAATGAAGATGCACATATCTAGAATTGGGAATTCTTCCCTCACACTAATGGAGAATGGCTACATTACACCACCCTCTAGTCCCTTGACTCTTGACCAGTTAAGAGACATACATGAACATAATGTCACTATGATGGAGATTGTTGCTGCATTGACAGATGCTGAATTTGAAGATATCAAAGGATCTACTACTACTAAAGACATGTGGGATAAAATTGCACAAATTTATATTGAAGATGTAAATGTCAAAAGAGCTAGAGCTGAAAGCTTAAGAGGAAGATTCAATGACATGAAGATGAAAGAAGGTGAAAACATTGTGCAGTACACAAATAGAATAAAGGAAGTAGTTCATGCTATTAGAGCATTAGATGGAGTTATTGATGAAGACACTGTGGTAAGTAAAATTCTAAGGACCTCATTGCCTATTTATGCCATCAGAATATCTGCAATTCATGAAAATAGGTCAGCACCTAATAGTACACTCACTCTTGATAATCTGATTGGAAAGATTACAACATTTGAACTGAACAACTATGATAATAGTGTTGTACCGACTATTGAATCAGCTTTTATGAGCTCTCTGAAGATTGGTAAGTCTAGTAGTAGAAATAATAAGGATGATAGTGGTAGTAATACTGATGATGAGCTTGATGAACTTGAAGCTCTTATGGCCAGAAGTTTACCTAAAGGTAAAGGAAGGTATAGAGGTAAGTTACCTTTAGCATGTTTTAACTATAAAGAGGTTGGTCACATTGCTGCTAGATGTCCACACAAGAAAGATGAAGATAGAACCAAAGACCGATCTGAAGGAAGCTATGGGAGAAGAAACAGTAGGAGCTACTGACACAACAACAGAGACAAATGAGACAATAATGACAGAGGAAAAAAGGTAAGTTACATAGCAGAAGAAAATGAATCTAAATCTGACTCTAATGATGATGTAGAAGCTGTATTTGTTGCTGTGAAAGATGATTCTAAGGAAAAGAAAAACATGTAGAAACAACACTGATCTCTAAAGTTAATAAAAATGATACATGGATCAGAGAAAGTGGTTGTACACATCACATGACTGGTGATGATGATAAATTTGATCATCTTGAGCAATACAATGGAGGATTTGTTAAGATGGGTAATGATACACCTTGTATGGTAAGAGGTAAAGGATCCATGATGATAAATGATAGAATAAAATGTGAAAATGCTTATTGGGTAGAAGGACTAAACTATAATTTTCTAAGTGTGGCACGACTGAACAATTTAGGTCACCAAGTTGCTTTTGAGAGCAAGAAAGTGAAAATATTTGATGATGGAGGAAGACTAGTTGGAACTGGAGCACAATCAAGAGGTAATTTGTTTTATCTTGATAATGATGAGTCTTCTTGCTTGATGATGAAAAATGAAGATGCTTGGTTGTGGCATAAAAGGTTATGCCATGTGAATTTTGATAACATGATTAAGATCAGTAAAAAGAAAAGAGTTAGAGGTCTACCTAACTTGTCAAAACCTGATCATGTTATGTGTCATGAATGTCAGAAAGGTAAAATGACTAAATCTAGTTTCAAAAGAAAAGATTATTCAACAAAGAAGATACTTGAGTTGGTTCATACTGACCTATGTGGTCCTATGAGAACTCAGAGTTATTATGGAGATAGATACTTTATTCTTTTTGTTGATGATTATACTGGGTTGATGACTGTCATGTTCTTAAAAGAAAATTCTGAGGCATTCAAGATGTTCAAGTGGTATAAAGAAGAAGTAGAAAAAGAGATTGGTAAAGAATTGAAATTCTTAAGATCTGATAGAGGAGGTGAATTTATCTCTGATGAATTTACTAATTTATTTAATGAGCATGGTATTAAAAGACAAGTCTCTGCACTGAGGACACCTCAGCAGAATGGCATTGCTAAAAGGAGGAATAGGTCAATTGTTAACTATGATAGAACATTAATGATAGAGAAAAATGTTGCTCAGACATACTGGAGAGAAGCTTTCAGCACATCTTTTTATGTTATGAACTGAGTACAATTGAGGAAGGACACCAACAAGACACCCTATGAGTTATGGTTTGGACACAAACCCACTGTAAGTTATTTTAGGATTTTTGGAAGCAAATGTTTTATTCTGAAAGATGAAAGAAATGGGAAGTTTGACTCAAAAGGTGATGAAGGGATATTTCTAGGATATTCCAGTAAAAGCAGAGCATACAAATGTCTGAATAAAGTTACAAATAAAATGATTGAAAGTACTAATGTTTGAGTTGATGAGTTTGATGATAAGAATGCAGAGGAAAGCAGAAAGGAACTGGAAGACTTTCCTCTACATTCTTATCATCAAACTCGTCAATAAGAATATCTATCAAAGCCGCAAACTGTGACAACTGGTCAGCAGGAAAACAATACCTAGGAATTGGAAACAGAAATCGACGAGGAGGAAGGACCTATTGAGAAAGCAAATGAACTTGCACAGGATGAACAAGAAAGAAGAGATCGAATATTGGCAAGATTTGTCAGAAGACATCATCCTGAGACAAAAATCATTGGAGATAGACAAGCTGGCATGCAAACAAGGAGTAAGACAAGACAAGGTACATGTCTAGTTTTTGAATTTGAACCAAAGAATGTAAAAGTTGCATTAGAAAATGATGAATGGGTTAATGCAATGAAAGAAGAAATAGAACAGATAGAGAAGAACAAAACCTAGAGTTTAGTACCTAGACCTAAAGATAAGAATGTTATCGGTACTAAGTGGATATTCAGAAACAAGCTGAATGAAAATGGAGAGGTAATAAGAAATAAAGCTAGATTAGTATGAAAGGGATATGCACAGGAGGAAGGAATTGATTATGGTGAAACATTTTCACTTGTTGGTAGATTAGAAGGAGTTAGAATGTTACTTGCATATGTTGCACACAAGAAGTTCAAGGTTTATCAAATGGATGTCAAGTCAGCATTTTTGAATGGAATACTTGAAGAAGAGGTCTACATAGAACAACCAGAAGGGTTCATTTATCCATACAAGAAAGATATGGTATGTAGATTACATAAAGCTTATATGGTTTGAAGAAAGCACCTAGAGCCTAGTATGAAAGGATGCATACTTATTTGTTAAGTATTGGATTTGTTAAAACTAGTGAGAACAACAATTTGTACATGAAAGGAGATACTGATGATACTATTCTTATTACTAAAATATTTGTGGATGATATTATCTTTGGAGGTCAAGATCACATATGTAAATCCTTTGCTAATGAGATGAGAAAAGAATTTGAAATGTCTATGTTTGGAGAGATTAAGTTCTTTCTAGGACTGCAAGTGATTCAACAGAGTGATGGGATATTCATCATACAATCTAAATATATCAAGGAAATACTGAGAACATTTGGCATGGAAGATGCTAAACTTGGTGGAACACGGATGGCTACTGGATGTAAACTAACTAAGGAAGAAGAAACTACAGAGTTAAACCAGACACTATACCGATCTATGATTGGTAAGTTAATGTATGTAGTTCATAGTAGACCAGACATAGCACATGATGTCGGAATTGTTGCAAAATTTTTTGCAAATCCTAGGGAGTCACACATGGTTGCTACGAAGAGAATCTTGAGATACCTAAAGAAAATAGAAGATTGTGGATTATGGTATCCTAAGGAAGGCAAATTTGAACTCAGAGTTTATACCGATGCTGATTGGGCTGAAAATATGGATGACAAAAAAATTACCATCGGAGGAGCATTCTTCTTTGGTGAAAGACTTGTTAGATGCACAAGTAAGAAATAGGCTTGCATTTCTTAGTCTACAGCCGAAGTAGAGTATGTTGTTGCTGCTACAAACTGTTCAAATATTGCATATATTAAGCAAGTGTTGGAAGGTATGAATGAGGTAATCACTGAGCTAGTGATTATATATTGTGAAAACACTAGTGCTATTAGCATTTCAAAGAATCTAGTGATGCACTCTAAAACAAAGGATATATCTATTAAGTATCACTACTTAAGAGAACAAGTATAAGAGAAGCAAGTGAAGCTATAATTTGTTACATCAAAAGAACAACTTGCAAGCATATTTACAAAGCCTCTACCAAAGCATACATTTGAATACTTGAGGACTAGATTTGGGGTCTATCCTTTGTCTACCGGTCACTAATGTGATCTGGATGTTGCATGAGCCTAATCTTATCAAAAGATCATTCATGTTGATGCAACATAGTTCACACTTTGGATCATGTCTAAGGTTGTGAAATTTTGAAGAACTGGAATAGATTGGCATATCAGTATACAGAGATATAGAGTATGCACCAGACAATAGAGAGTTACATGGCTACTATAGAGTTGAATGTTTATTTTTTTCTTTGGCATTGTTTTTAAAGGGAGAGATAAACAATATGAAACAATATGAACCAATGAAAATACTGAAACATCTATCTGAGGGAGAGATAATCTGAAAGAAAAGGAGAGTTGAAAAGATCATATTTGCAGATTGACAAAGTTGCATTTGTAATGTTGTTGAGTAACATAGTGATTAAACATATTAAGTTAGGGAGAGCTTGTACAACATTTGTTTACAGAGTTGTAGAATACATGTTTGGTATGTGTATGGTATATTTCATATTACTTGAGTTGTCATCAATGTCAAAGGGAGAGATTGATGAACTACAATTGATTTAGAACCTAATTGAAGATATGTGATTAGAGATCACCAAGTTGCTTATTAGATATGTAAGATGATTAAATCAGTAATATGTTGTCATTGATGTCAACTAGTTTTACAACACTTATCTTATAAGTTACAATACCTAAACATCTATAGAAAGGAAGAAAAAGAGATGAAGAACAGAAATATCTACATGAGAAAGATGTATATGATAGATGATGATAAGGAACAAATTGGTTAACTTATTGATGAGTCTATGACCTTATTTTATTGACTTGATTATGTTGCATTCATCTATGATGAGGAAAAGAGTCGAAAGACACAAGGAAGTGTGGTCAGTTGATGAAGCATCACAGTATACACCGAGAAGTGTAGTGTATATCGAGAACAATATAAATTGAGCTTGTGTTCATCGACACATTTCTTTTTTAACCGAATAGAGAGAAAGGAACTAAATGATTAGTTTAGTCGATAAGGATTGATGAGCTGTAAAGTACCTCCTGATAGGAGATGGAGTTAAAGTTTATTATGAAGATCGACGGCTAACAAAATTTAAGAAAGATCTAAAGGATGGAATTAAAACATGTTACTAACACATCAGCCAAGGAAGGTTTAAGCAGAAAAATGGACAAAGGAGAATAAGAGGAAAAATCTAATGGAGGAGAAGAAAATGGTTTACTTGTCTATTTAAGAGACTAGGGTTTCATTGTGAAACATATGTCAGAAGAAGGAGACTGTATAATTATCGCATGAACAAGTTTTCATGTATGCCTGATCAAACTAGTTAAGGAGAACCAAACTGTAGAGTTTACCGAGCGTCAGAAAGCTATTACCGAGAGATAGTAAGTCATTGATTATTGTTGATACAGAATTGATATATTGATCAGAGGATTTGAATGAGCTTAAAATAGATATGATAATCTACAATTGAAGTTGTGTTGTGATCAGATCAACTATTATTACATTTTAACCATTGTAAACAGAGAAATCTCTTAACAGAGTGGACTAGGAAAGTCTTTTATGTATCATTCATAGAATGAACATTGTTATCCTGTCAACCCCATAGTGAATGTTGGTTGGACGATAACTATTGGTCTAAAATCCTCTAACAAGGTCACACCTAATAGTGTGTTTGTAACCTTTAATAGGGTTGGGTCTTCACTGACCTCTCTTTAGAAGAGTGAACAATTTTGGGTTGCTAGTCCCAGGTGGTTTTTCCCTTAACGGGGTTTCCACGTTAAATCTCTTGTGTTATGTGTTGATTGTGATGTTTGTTTGATGTCATACTTTACATGTTGCATATTGGATTTGGTCAGTAATCATTATTTGTTATTGACTGGTAATCGGTAAAAGCACACACATTATAGTATCTTATGTTACCAAGCTGTAGAAGTTTAAGTAATTTGTTTTTGGATTATACATTTTGATTTGGGACTGTGGATAACTGATTCAGCCCCCTCTCCGTAGCCATCACATTAGTAGCTCTATTCTTTACCCTTGGTATTGGTTCAAATGTAATGTAGTGATTTCTTAAAAAAAACAAATTGACCCAGAAATGTAGTAGTCGGATTCTGAGAGTTGAAATCTCTGTCTTTCCTAAATGGGTATCCAGAAATACAAAAACATCAAATAAAAACTAGAATTAATAATATTTTTGGGTGATGTAGGATTTTCGTGACACTGCTAGATGCTCCTACATCATCTATGTAGGCTCCTTGAAATAGTTATGCACATATTTTTCAACTATCTTTTTGCAAGAGAATTTTGGAGCTTGTTTGGTTTCTCTATTGATTAATATTAGTTATTGGGAAATCATTGTGGGAAAGGTCCAATACCTCAAGAAAAAATATAACCTTTTTTTGTCTATGCTTTCAAGTGAAATTATTTGGTTACTTTGGAAAGCTACGAATAATGATTTCTTTAATGGTTGTGCTAGATTACTTAAAGAGTGTCTTAGGAGGATCATAGTTGATGACGTTGTTTGGAAAGTATCAGTTATAATGAGGCTTACAAAAGACAAGTTTAAAAGGCTTTATGTAGGATGGCTAGGTGAGGGTCCTTACATGAGAGATCTCTCATAGTCATACTTGGGCAAGAAGAACTATAGAAAGAACCCCTTTTGAGACAGGCTTAGAAAATTTCACGATAGACCTAGAAGAAGAGAGAAGGAGGAGAAAAGCAGAGGTTGTAGCTGAAGCTCCTATTGAAATGGAACTTGAGGCTGAGATTATTGTTTTCAAATAGTCTATTGGACCACTACCATGTTCAACATGGTTTAAAGAAGAAAAAAAGAAATATCTTTTGATATATTTTCATTCCATAGATTCTAGTTGGTTAATCCTTAGTCGTATACATGTATATGGTGTAAATGCAGTGTATTTGATAGAAACATAGATAGATAACAACATTTATCTAGCCTAGGATGTTCCTGGCTCTGAACTCTCGATGCATTGAGTTCATATTATAATTAATAGAACAAAATTGTGTTTTAGAAAAATATCACTCATTAGAAAAACTATAAAATATAAAAAATAATTTATTAAAAATATTTAGAAATTATAAAAAATATTATTTAAAATTACATAATTTATATTTTCTTCAAATTCTTCATAGTTTTCTTGCCATAAGTAACAAAAAAAATCAATGAAATCAACGAGTTCTAGTTTAATTGGTTGAGCACAATAGTTGAGGGTTATTGTATTTTCATTGTTTACATCATTCATTGAAGCTCAAACCCTTGGAGGCATGATAAATAACATATTTGTTCAAGATTGTTCCTTGAGTGAATTTGGAGGAATGGGCAGTCCTTAGTCTTTGAATCTAAATTAGAAAGGTCCAAGTGTGTGACTTGTACTCCCATATCAAATAGCTCAAATGATTATACAAGTTTGATATAAGATTCTCTAACAAATTTTTATTATTATTAAGATTGACATTAATATCCCAACTTGGAAAAGAAAATAAGATACACTATCATAAAATCAAGCATTAAATAATCATGTTATAGAATATAAGGAATATTTATATCATTAAAAAAATATCAGTAAAAATATAAAGAATATTTACATCATTAAAAAAATTAATAATTTTACTTATAATAAAATAGAATATTTACTTATTAATCTTGAACTTCCTCATATTTTGCTTGTCATATGTAGCAAAAAATAAAACTTCAATCAAATCAAAAGGTTCTCGTTCAATTTATTAAACACAAGTGTTGAGGGTTATGGTATGTTCGTTGATTATCTCATTAATTGAAGCTCAAGCCCTTGCAAGTGTGATAAATAGGGGATGGGTTCTAGTCAAATGGACAACCCTTAGACTTTGATTCTAAGCTTGAGAGATTTCAACCAATGATTTGTACTCCCATATCAAATAACTAAAATAATCATATGAATTTCGCATAATATCTTCCAACAAGAAAAATAAATAAATTATAAACATTGACTTTATTATCCCCACTTAAACCATAAAGTAAGATAGTATATAAAAATGGAGGCGGCTAAATTCCCTACAAAACGCACCATTTACCAAATTTCAAAAACAGGAAAAGACAACATATTTTCGCTAAATTTTCAGCATATGTTCTTCATCATCTACATATTTTGTGGTTGAAAACCACAAAAAAAATTGCAAAAAAATCACTATCTTTTCACGAGTCTGAAAAAAAAAAGTTTGACATTTTTTGTCTTTAATGCATTTTGTAAGGAACTTAGCTCGTACCTATAAAAATTGACAAATGAGAAGATCCAAAAATGACCCTCCCTTTATTGTCACCGAATTGTAAAAGGTCAAAAAGGGGAAAAGGGAGATTCTACCAAAGAATAGTGTCCATGCCCAAATAACCAATGATAAATAAGCCCAACATTTTAATAATAAATCTTTTGACTCTACACATTATATCATTTTCCATATTGATTATGGATTTTTCCCTACTCAACTTCCAACTCAAATTTGTCCACATATAAAATACATGATAATCTTTCACAATCAATTGCTACATCTTTGTGAATAAAATAGTTCAACTTGTTAAACCATTCCTTTTTTTCTACATACGTATCTATGTTAAAATAACTTGAAAAGATTTTGTCGGATTCCACTTTCTTTTCATATGCAACTTGTTGCCCATGTAGTCATCGCATCAGTAGCTCTATTCTTTGACCTTGGTATTTTTTCAAATGTAATTGTATTGTCTTAAAATGGAAGCACTTCCATGATAAGAGCGTTTAGCCCTCCGAGTAAGTGGTTTGGGGTCATGTTAAGCGCCTTGATTGGGTCTTTGCATGTATTTGGCTTTTCTCCCCTCTTTCCACTTCTTCTCTGCACTTGATTTCTTCATTTTAGGTGAAATTAGGGTTAGGATCCCAAGAATTCTCCTTAATTTCCCTCTTCCATGGCTCTATTTTCTAGGTAGGATTTAGAAATAGGTCCTCCTAGCCTTCATCACAGTAATCATAAGATTTTATGTCTATCCCTGGCATTCTCTCCTGTTCTGGCATCATTTCTAGGTTTCTGGGCATCCCCGGGACCTCCTGACTTGGTTCTGAGTAAATCTGGGACCAAGGTCAGATTTGAGGTCGAACCTGACTAGTTTAGGATTGAGCTCGAACCTGACTAGGTCAGGTCCAACCTCGATTTTTCCCCCCTCATTCAAATTTCCAATTTCCATGATTTATGGGCATCGGACTTTCAGGATATTTGTTTTCCCACCTCCGGGTCAGCCATTTCGGGTTTCAGAATGGTAAATCCTTTAATTTCATTTAATCTAGGTATATTTTCTAAAGTTAGGACCTAATTGGGATTTAATTCTCCAAGGTGGCCCCTCTAGAGGAGTGTGCCCTAGTTCACTATAAAAGGAGGTCTTCCTCTCTCATTTTCACATCTCATCTCAAGCAATTTCATGAGCAAGCTCTCAAGTGCAAGCAAGCCTTCAAGCATTCAACCATCAAGGAGATCCATTGTTAGCCATTGAAGGATCCAATCTCTTTGGAGCCCCCTTGAAGATCCATCCTTCTCCATTCATTCAAGCCTTCTCATATGCAAAGATCAAGTCAAGATTGGTGTTGAAGATCAAATACCATTGATTGGAGACATCCTACATTCATTCTACATCCATTGAAGCATTCCTACTTGTGGATTTGAGGATTTGAATCCTCTACAAGGACTTCAACATAAGCGAGGTGATTGTTTCAATAACTTTGTTTATGCATACTATATTTCAATTCAATTTCAAGGTTAATTCCTAAATTGGGGTTTGAATAAGGCAAACCCCCCATACCACAAAACCCCCATTTTCTTGCAGGTACAGGTGCAAAATTTTAGATCTGAGAGCGAATTTGGATACCCTTTTTGGCAAACTTTTGAGATCTGTGAACAGAATCAAAATCGGACTTCAAATAAAGAATGTAGTATTTAACATTTTATGAGGGTCAAACCTGACCTAAGCTCATCTCGAAGAAATATTTCTGGGTTTTCTCTGTCTTGGCATTTCCAGTCCAAAGTAGGTTGCAGAATTACTCGAAAGTTTACACAGACATCAAAATTTGACATTTTCCAGATCTCCCCCAATTTGAGGTTAGTATTTGTATTTCAATTATCCCCTATTTTCAAACACTATATCCTTTATAGGGGAAATATTGGATTTTCTGTCTCTTCCATATTCTTTATAAAGTGATTCGATTGTGTATTAACCTCTTGGTTGATCAAATTGGATCTCTTCTTTGGGAATTTGGGTTTGAGAATAGATCTCATATTTCCCCCTTTACATCCAAATAGAGGTAAATTCATTTTACCCCTATTCAGTAATGTAGCGATTTCCTAAAAAAATCAAATTGACCCAAAAATGTAGTAGTGGGATTCTGAGAATTGAAATCTCTATTTTTCCTAAATGGGTATCCAGAAATACAAAAACATCAAATAAAAACTAGAACTAATAATATTTCTGTGTGATGTAGGATTGTCGTGACATTGCTAGATGCCCCTGCATCATCTATGTAGGCTCCTTGTAATAGTTATGCACATATTTTTTAACTATCTTTTTGCAAGAGAATTTTGGAGCTTATTTGGTTTCTCTATTGGTTAATATTAGTTCTTGGAAAAGCATTGTGGGAAAGGTCCAACACCTCAAGAAAAAATCTAACCTTTTTTTGTCTACGCTTTCAAGTGAAATTATTTGGTTACTTTGGAAAGCTAGGAATAATGATTTCTTTAATGGTTGTGCTAGATTACTAACAGAGTCTCTTAGGAGGATCATAGTTGATGACGTTGTTCGAAAAGTATCAGTTACAATTGTAATACCCCAAAATTGGCACTTAATAATTTCAATCAATTTTGGTGCATTTTCTTCAATTTTACATCATCAAAGTCCTATTTTACTAGGCAATTTTCTCTCTCCTACCTGACTTTATATGACTTGATGTCAATTGCAAAAACCCTAAATTGCATTAATCTTACCCTATAATTAATTACTAAGTATTAGAATTTATTAGCTAAATAATCCCTATGATAAATTGATTTAATTCTAAAGTCCTAAGTGCTTTAAATTAAATTAAAATCCACCCCCTTTAGCTAATACACATAAAAGGAATTAATCTTATTTGGTTATTTGAATGGACACCTCTTTATTTGAATTTAATAATTCAAATTACTCGAAAGGTCACCCATATGTGGAAATAATTCATTCTCTTAATTAAATAAATATTTCAATATTTGTCTCAATTGGGAATGAAGAGTCACCCATTGCATTCCAAGAACCTCTTCATTCTCTCCCCGGGCTTGTCTATATAATGAATCTTCTTCCTCATTTGAAAAAAAGGCAATTGTGAGAGTAACTAAACTATAGCCAATTTTAGTCTCAATTTTCATTTTTTCAAGCTTTCATTGCAATTAGTTTAAATCTCATTTTAGTATTAATTACATTCTCATACTAGCATAATTTGCTTATTGTTCTTAGCTTAATTTGCATATTTTCTTTCAAGTTCTTAGTGTAATTGCATCTTCATTCTTAGAATTAATTGCACATTCATCTTAGCTTAATTTCATTTTGTTCAATCTTTCATGCTTTTAAATCCTCCATCTTAGTTTGGTCTAATGGTTGTTGGCTCTCCAATCTGAGAGTAATTAAACACCCCAACTAATTAGGAGGCAACAGGTCGATTCACCATGAACTTGTGAATTGAGTAATTCATACTCATCTTCGTAATTCGATTTGTGAGCAATGACTATGTTGTGTCTATTGCTGGATTAGAGGTCCATGTTCAGCTATAAACAACAATGAGGCTTACAAAAGACAATTTTGAAAGGCTTATA
Organism: Chamaecyparis obtusa; assembly: GCA_027943335.1. Lineage (NCBI taxonomy): Eukaryota > Viridiplantae > Streptophyta > Pinopsida > Cupressales > Cupressaceae > Chamaecyparis > Chamaecyparis obtusa. The sequence goes on from BSBK01001235.1 coordinate 411,303, forward strand.
TCTAGGATGGCCAGGTGAGGGTCCTTACATGAGAGATCTCTCATAGTCATACTTGGGCAAGAAGAACTATGGAAATAATCCCTTTTGAGGCAGGCTTAGAAAATTTCACAGTAGACCTAATCAAAACTATCTCAAAAGAGTTCTCCAAAAATGAGAAATACAAGCACTTCCTTTTCTTAGATAGTTCCAGTTGTAGCTATGTCAAACATTGATCTCACATCTGCTCTCTGCTCTCAGATTCACATCATCACATCCATGCCTATCACTTTCATAAAGCTCTCTATACTTATACAAAATCTGCCATCTAGTCGGCTTCACAAATACCATATAAAACATAATAATAAATTATGTAAATGATAAATATGGAGTCAAAAATCTTATATTACCCAAGTGTCGGCAATATACTTTATCCATCTGACTTAGCATGTTTCCATATCCACTATCCTTGCCTTAATCTTCGCAACTGCTTATATGTCTTGTTATATTGATTCTCTATCTTCGCATACCTTCATATCACTGAATCTCACTAATATGATCACCAAAACACATGCGAACTTAACCAAAGCATGTACATATCCAAAAATACCTTCTACTAACTTCGTAAGCCATAATACATCATATACTGTCATCGTTGACCAAAACTGTTCCACAGTACACTGTTGTCCTAAATCTCTACTTAGTCATTTTCATGACTGTGAATCCAGTATCAAAAATTTCTACATGCGATCAATCTAGCATAAGTGTTTCCATGAATGAAAACCCTCATGTGATCCCTAGTGCCCCAAAACACCACTTGCCAATAGGATGTTCCTGGCTCTAAACTCTCGATGTATTGAGCTCATATTATAATTAACAGAACAAAATTGTGTTTTAGAAAAACATCACTCATTAGAAAAACTATAAAGTATAAAAAATAATTTATTAAAAATATTTAGAAATTATAAAAAATATTATTTAAAATTACATTATTTATATCATCTTCAAATTCTTCATAGTTTTCTTGTCATAAGTAACAAAAAAATCAATGAAATCAAAGAGTTCTAGTTTAATTGGTTGAGCACAATAGTTGAGGGTTATGGTATTTTCATTGTTTGCATCATCCATTGAAGCTCAAACCCTTGGAGGCACGATAAATGACATATTTGTTCAAGATTGTTCCTTGAGTAAATTTGGAGGAATGGGTAGTCCTTAGTCCTTGAATCTAAATTAGAAAGGTCTGAGTGTATGACTTGTACTCCCATATCAAATAGCTCAAATGATTATACGAGTTTGATGTAAGATTCTCTAACAAATTATTATTATTATTATTAAGATTGACATCAATATACTAACTTGGACAAGAAAATAAGATACACTATCATAAAATCAAATATTAAATAATCATGTGATAGAATACAATCATGTTATAGAATATAAAGAATATTTGCATCATTAAAAAAAATATAAGTAAAAATATAAAGAATATTTACATCATTAAAAAAATTAATAATTTTACTTATAATAAAATAGAATATTTACTTATTAATCTTGAGATTCCTCATACTTTGCTTGTCACAAGTAACAAAAAATTCAATCAAATCAAAAGGTTCTCGTTCAATTTATTGAACACAAGTGCTGAGGGTTATGGTATGTTCGTTGATTATCTCATTAATTGAAGCTCAAGCCCTTGCATGTGTGATAAATAGGGGATGAGTTCAGGGTTGTTCCTTGAACAATTATAGTCGAATGGACAACCCTTAGTCTATGATTCTAAGCTTGAGAGATTTCAACCAACGATTTGTACTCCCATATCAAATAACTAAAATAATCATATGAATTTCGCATAAAATCTTCCAACAACAAAAATAAATTAGTTATAAACATTGACTTCATTATCCCCATTTAAACCATAAAATAAGATATTATATAAAAATGGAGGCAGCTAAACTCCCTACAAAATCCACCATTGACCAAATTTCAAAAACCAGAAAAGACAACATATTTTTGCTAAATTTTCAGCATATGTTCTTCATCATCTGCATATTTTGTGGTCGAAAACCACAAAAAAAATTGCAAAAAAATCACTATCTTTTCACGAATCTCAAAAAAAAATAAAAATTGACATTTTTTTGTCTTTGGTAGGTTTTGTAAGAAGCTTTGTCACTCCCTATAAAAATTGACAAATGAGAAGATCCAAAAATGACCCTCCCTTTAGTGTCACCGAATTATAAAAGGTCAAAAAGAAGAAAAGGGAGATTCTAACAAGGAATAATGCCCATTCCCAAATAACCAATGATAAATAAGCCCAACATTTTTATAATAAATCTTTTGACTTTACACATTATATCATTTTCCATATTGATTATGGATTTTTCCCTACTCAACTTCCATCTCAAATTTGTCCACATATAAAATACATTATAATCCTTCACAATCAATAGCTACATGTTTGTGAATAAAATAGTTCAACTTGTTAGACCAGTCCTTTTTTTCTACATACGTATCTATGTCTAAAATAACTTTAAAAGATTTTGTCGGATTCCACTTTCTTTTCATATGCAACTTGTTGCCCATGTCGTGTACACAACATTTACCACATTTGGCTAATTAAATTTGTTCACTAATTCCTTTCAATGTTAGTTGGACAACTGACAATTTTCCTAATTTAATAATTGCAAATTGCATTCCCTGCACTTTTTCCACTTGTAAATAGTGGTATACAAGTGGGCATGTATAATATGAATATAATTTGATTGGGATTGATTTTAAGTTTATTTATGTATAAAGTATGTGGGTCAACAAATGTTTCTAGAATTTTAAATTAAATATACATTAATTTAAGTGTAGAAATTATTAATGTGTTAGAGTAGTGTAATCAAAGGTATCTAAGATTTGTCTGATAATGAGCATTCAGGACGTATACATAGAATTTATAATTATTTGTTTTTGTACTTTTGACTTGGTAATATGAGTTTCATCAAGAAGATTGATTCTTGTCTGTTGAATTCTTAAATAATGTATATTGACACCATCTTCTTGCAAACAAAATTATAGAGATTCATGAAAAATTATTTGATACATCAATTTTGTGAAGATTATGACATGAATAGTATATTTTATATTTGTAAATAGATAAATTTAAAATTTAATTGATATATCAATATTTATAGTATTTTATTCAAAAATTCAACAATTTGTCTGATTATGAGCATTCAAGACATATTTATATTATTATAATAGACCATCTACATTGCATTATTAATTTACATCGGTATATTATGTATCATTAGGTACATTTCTTTCTCATCTTCAATTATTTATTTTGGACATTTGACTCATATATGGGTTTGACCAAAGGACATTGGTCGTGGTGAACTCTTAATGTATATTGACACCATCCATTTGCAAACACAAGTTATAGATTGGGTTGTATGGGTTGGTATAATCTCTTTTCTTTTCTCAGCAACCTTTGCTTAGCTAACTCTATGTAATTTTCTTACTTTGACTCAGCAATAAAATAAATAAATAAAAATTATAAAGATTCATGCAAAAATATTTAAAACATACATTTATATAAAAAATATTACACAAATTATATTTTCATTTTTACAAATAGTTTCATATCTACATATGTAAAATTGAACCAAAACATAAAATATAAATCCAATAATATGAAAACTTTTTTTTGTACCAAACCATCACAAAAATCATTATAAAATTTAATATTATATTTTAATATTTTATTCTCAAATATTTCCCTCTTTATCGTAGTTAATTGTTTAGTATTTTGTAGATTTTATAATTGGGAAAAGGTTATGAAGGTGCTTTATTTTTGCTTTTCGTGCTATAAGACATGCATCATTAGCAATGCATTTTTAATGGCAAAAGGAGCTTTCCACATTACATACACCATTCATTAAAATATGATGATAGACCTTTACACATAACATATCATAAAAAAATTCTGACCATGTTAAAATCATTGTAAATTTTTTTCATGATTTAAAAAAAAAGGTTTATTAATTTTATTTTTTTTCACTTTGTTGTGGATATTTTGTTCAAAATTAATAATCAATGCAAATTTTGGGGATATTATAAAAAACATAATGTCAATTTGCATGATATATTTGCTATGAATAAATTGTTATATTTTATTTATATTTGTTTTGCTGAATAGGTCCTTCTATTAGTATTTAATTAAGTAAATTTGCACTATTTATTAAAAAAGTTGGATGATATGAAATCAGTCTACAAATGTCATACAGGCAACGCATGGAAAGCCCACTAAAAATAGAAACATGGGCACAACCTAGAAGCATAAACAAATAAACAGGTCACTAAATGGCTAAAGTAGTGCTCGTAGATGGTGGAGGGTCACGATCATCCTTCTTTTCTCATACATCAATGGGGTCGGGATTGGGGTCCAAACGGAACCATCCTTCATCTGTGTTGTCTTCTTCATTCTCATTTTGTCCAAAGGAATAACCAGAGAAAGTTGAGGGAACCACTTGAAAGAATTGAGTCACCCAAAATCTCTGTCGAAGCTCGACCAACTAGAACCACTTGGAGTGGAGGCGGAAACACCATCAGTAGGCCATCAAGAAGTTGAGTGGCAACACTTGAACCAGACTATTAGCATGGGGCCTAGGAGCGCAGCGTATGAGAGGGACGAGGAGAGGAGTAGCAGACACATGGTAGAGACTACTCGCTAGAGTCTGAAATATTTGGTGACACTCTGATAATCGTACAAGGGGCATTTCCCAATGTTGAAGTAATTCTTACAACTGGCCCACCTCAAGGGTCATCTTGATGGCTTGTACTTGAATCTGCATCATGACATTATTACATATACATGATCTAACATATAAAGAAACATTAATATCAAGAAAGTAGTGAGTAAATTATAGCATTGCATTTCTATCTTTCATAAACTAAAGAGGATTTCCATCCTAAAAGCATGCCATATCTACAAGAATTTTTAGGGAAGTCTAGGTGAATCTCTCAACAAAGTCATATGCCAAGAGAAAGGTTCAGGCCTGAAAGGTCAAACGAAGCCTTGAATCCAAACCCACAACTCTTGGGCATTTCTACAGTACCAGAAAATATGGATGAAAGTCTCTAGTTGACCACAAAAAGGACATTAAGGATCTGACACACCCAGATGTCAAAGGTGAGAGCCCAAAGACAAGCCTTGGGAAAAGAATACACCAGACAAAATAAGCCACTTTAGGCTTAGCAGTGGTAAACCAGACATTAAGAAATCTACGACACTAGGTGAAGTGGTAAGAATTTAAGTGCCAATGTTGGTTTAGAGTGGGAACCATAGGAAGGTGAGGGACTAGCCAATGGAATCCCATCTTGGGATTGTACCTACAAAATGAAGTACACAATAACCACCACCAATATTTCCACCACAGCTTGACATAATGGATGCCAAGCTTGTGTAGCATATTCAGAGGCAATAACGAGACCAGCAAGTTGAAAGTTTGTTGATCTGAGAAAGTCAAGTGGAATTGGGCCTGCAAATATTTCCAAGTGTGAAGATTCATAATATCAAGAGAAAAAAGATCTTGAGGAGTTTGAATGCCTCATTTGTGAAAATACAAAGCATGAATTCTAAGAACCCTGGCTAAAGGAAGTCATTGGTCTTGGATGAGAAGAGACCACAAAAAATTGTGTTGGTTGCAAGAAAGACCATCATGAAAATTGACACTATCCTAGCGGAGCCAAGGCTTGGTAGCTTTCTAGGCATGCTAAATGCTTTTGGCAAAAAATGTTTCATGGATCTAGAATGCATCTTTCATAATAAGAAGGATTTTAAATTCAATCCCCTTCTAGGCTAGTCCTTGAATTGGGTATCCTAAAGAAAGACAATGCTTGAGAATAAATTTCTAGGATTTGTTGTCATAGAATGCACAAATAACCCATTTGGCACACAAAGCCAAACCTTGTTTTTGGGTAGATAGAAGGCCAAGGCCTCTAGATTCCATAAGGTGAAAACAATACCCCCAAGAGACTCAGAAATCCTTAATGGTCAGCTCTAGAAGTCCATTAAAAACCATGCATAAGCTTTTCTTATCTTCTATAATAGGCTTTTGAGGGAGGTCAACATGAAGAGTAATGCATATGGGTAGCATAAAACACTTTCAAGAAAATCTAAAATTTACCAGCAAGAAAAATGGTTTGGTAATCTAGTATGCTAACTTTTTCTCTATCCAAGTCAGCACTGGATTATAGAGGTCAATAGTAGAACCCTAGAAAGTGAATGAAATTCCCCAAAATTTGAAGATCTCGCTATGTTGAATCCACTTCCACCCATACTAGAGAATCCATGGAGGGGCAAGAAGGAAGGATTTTTTGTAACACTAGGTTTTTTGTCATTGAATCATTGACCCAAAAACTTGACAGAAAGTGTCAAGGCATTAGAGAGAAGCCTAAACATTATCTTCATTCTCAATCAATGTGAGGAAAGAATCATCAACAAAATAGCCATTAATAAGTTGAGAAGGTGACTTAAACATGGAAATTCCCCTAACACTACCCACTAAAATGGCAAAGGCTAGAAAATAGTCAAAGCCTTCAACGTTAAGAACATAAAGAGAAGGGGCTAGAGAGAAACCCTGGTGAATAGAGTGGAAAAGGCCAAAGGAAATTTGGATTGTTAACCATTGATAGTGATACAAGCCAAGGCATCTCCAAAAATATTTTGCACTAATTGAATTAAGTAAGGCACAAACCCTAAGGCTTTGAGCATTTCTATAATAAATAGCCACTCAATGAAACCATATGCCTTAGCAAAATCAATTTCGACAAAAATCGCATTCTTCTTAGAGAAAATATCTCATTTCATTCCTTCTTAGACAATAATAATATTTCCAAGGATGAACCTCTATTTGATAAACTAGCCTGATTTAGGATCTATGATATTTGCTTTAAAGAGTGCTTAATGATAATAACAATTAGTTCAAAGCTTTAATTAAGTGGATTAACATAACTAAAATTCATAATTGAACAAAGCAATAATAAAGATGATGATAACAATAAAGAGAGAAAAGAGATAGAAGACACGACACAATTGATAACGGAGTTCACCAACTAGTTGTCTCTGGGTCTCTCTCCAATAGAGTGTTCGATCCTATTATTCTCCAAAAATCAGATTACAATTATTACAACAAGACCATTCCTTCAAGCACAACATCATCAAATTTCTTTGATGTGCAAAATGGCTACAATATCTTCAAATGTTCTCTCCTTCTCATCACCTGGATGAAAATTATAGCTTCTACACCCCCTTTTTATACATAAAATATGCCTTAATAAGGCTTACCTATCAAAACAATAATAATAACCCCTTTTAACAAATTGACTTCATCCATAAATCCCTTTTGGCCTTTTGTTAGGCTTGTTAATAACCATATATAGTTATTTGTTTAGGTTTCAATTTTATATAGTCATTAAGTAAAACTGCACCCACAAATATAATTAGATGCATTAGTGGTGCAATGATGTGTAACAATTTTGGTTGCCGGGAGGTCAAGGGTTTGACCCCCCACCGACCACCTTCCAACCATACTCAACAATCTCTATAAAAAAATAAACTGATGCCCAATTTAGTTAACAAACGTTGTAGGTGTTTTTATAGTGAGAGCTTAAGGTGGAATGGAGGAGGTTAGGAGTTCCAACCCCTATAACAACATGTTGTTTAAATCATACACAACTGAGTGCTACATGACACCACCTAATTGGGTCACATGGAATCTCATCATTTAGTGTCAATGCCACATCAAATTGTCACCCAGGATACCACATCATTACCACATGTTACTTTGTAATTGGACCAAGGTGCTGACTGGGTCACATGTCACATGTTGATGTCATCATAATTACCCTTTTCCTTATAAACTTCAAACTATGATAACTTCCACATACAGGCTCTGTTTTCAATGAAATGAACATCATTGGAAAGCTCTTCAATTTGGTTATATTTTTAATCAATTCTGAGATGATGAATTTTTTTGCCCCTCTTACTAGTCTCTATAATAGGTTTGACTGAAACTTTGACTAGCCATGTAACTCGGACATACAAACTCCTTTTTTGCCCATTCAAGTTGTGTTGGATTTAGTTATATGAGCTCTTTGTGATGATATTAAATTTTGAAGCATTTGAGATACTTTAAATCTTTAGTGAAAAATATCTCCTAGATCAAGCCACCCCACTAGAGAGATTTCGAACCTCTGAAAGTTTGATTACTCAGAAAGTAGGTGAGGGTAAAGTTCCTTCACTTTACCAATCTCCATCCATCTTTCCTTGCTTTGATGCATCCCCTTCAATCCCACTCTAAGGTATTCAATTGGTCCTCTTCATGAAGTTCTGACATTCTTGTCAAGGATGATATCTTTGGTGAAAGATCATCGACTAATGGAACCTGAGCAATCCGAAAGGAGTTGACAAGATGGTTTCCACTAAGAGGACAAACATACCTCTTACCTTTGATGTGTTGGACCTCCTCTTTGATGACTAGGACTCCTAATGAAATGGAATGGTAAAGGATCTATGGGAAGTCGTGAAGGGAGCTATAATAGGTAAAATACAATTAATACAAGTTAATAACCCAAAGTTGTTGACAAACACTAAAAAACTAAAAATGCATGTACTCATATCTAAACGCATATGTTTAACATATAAAGAGAAAATGCATATCGAAACCTTAGATGGTTTTCTTGTAACTTTAGGAGGCATCATCGCTAATGAGGTAGCTATGACCATTTCTTGTATGAAAAATCATAACATATGTTATAGTCATAGAGGAAGGATTTTGAGATTTCGAACAAACGAGAATGCAATCGAAAGTGAATATGAAAATGTTACCTCTTCCCTCTCCTGAACCTTAGCGACATCAGGTGCATTCATTAATTCTGTAAGCCCCAAATGTTTCTGTATATAGAACGTATAAGTTAGGTGCATTCATCAATATCTACATTTACATATTCAATCATAAAACATTTCAACAAATAAACTTAAATTGTACTGAATTACCTTTTGTCATTTGGGTGTCCCTAGGGATATCTTTTTTTGTCTCGGTGTACTGGAAGATGCCTTTCGCATGCGAGATATCCTTGTGCCAAGTGGGGTAACCTAAGAGAAACAAAATTAACATAAGAGAAATGAATATGATACCACATGGGTTCAATTAAAATTGTAAACAAGATATGTGTGAAATATGATACCACAAAGCTTTGTAGGTCGAAGTCTATGGTTGAAAGTGTGACATCATTGACTTGGCACATTTGAGCCCCTGATAAGCCCTATAAAATACCAAATAAATATACATATTGACAAAAGATATTTTGAAACCAGCATATTATTCTATTTTTAACAATATTTAAAAATCTTTACCTCGGTTGTCAAAACTATTCGTGCAAGTGAAGTCGATTGAACACTGCGTGGTGTGCTCGTACCACCTGTTGCACCTTGCAATGCATTTTATTCATGTATCAATTAAAATTATTCTATAAATAAAAATTTATTTACTTTTTTAAGATTTAGGTGATTAATTAATAAATGTCAAAACACAAATAAAAAAAAACCTATGTCTTCTCTTCAGAAAACACCATGGTCATCAAGTCATTGGTGAGGGCCACATCCTTGAAAATGGTAGCATGGAATCTACTCCCACAACATGTACAAGAATGGGATGATGAACCATCCTCATTCACGTCAGTATCTACCCCTACACATATACTCTAGTAGTTGATGCACATATGCTCAATGGGTTGGGCTGAGCCGAATGATGCATCTAACGATGATGGAGGTGGGGCAGGTGTTGATCCATCCTCTGGTCCAACTAACTGTGTGTCATGTTGAACAATGACATCAATCAATGATGTAGCTGCTTGAAGAGTTTGTAACTCTAGAGACTCCTTCAGGGCTACATGGATTGTGACATGAACCATAAGTTTTTTAGCTTTGCACCTCCTATTTTGTGGATCTACCACCCTATGAGCCCCAGGTCTATCTTGCACAGAGCCTCTCCCTCTACCTTGGAACTATCAGATGTCAAAGTAATTTGGCTTTAAGCAGGGGATAAAGTCACAATATAGATTTCTCAAAAAATATAGAGGCACCTCCCAATTATTACAGGGTGGTTGGTCAAAGACCATATACCACCTATCCCAAAAAGCTACTTTCATCCTAGCGTGATCACACCAATGCAAAGGAAATTGACTCATAGTAGTAAGTAGGTTGTTATTAGTATTAGGATTGGTGAAAAGAGCGCATATGTCATCTTTAAGTATGCCCTTGTTTTTCACCTCATCATATGACAACTCATCCACATAAAATGCACGAAATTTGTCCATCCATGAACCCCATTTTGTAAACTCTAGAGATACCTCATTCGCACTATTTATCATTCTTTGTAGGGTTGTGGCGAGGGATGAGTGGTGCACAAGACTAGAGGACCTCAACCTATTCACTAATATAGAAATTTGGGTAGTGTTTTGTGTCAAGCGATCGATAAGATTCTCTTGTGTGGAATCTACATGATCTAATGGAGCATGCAGAGGGTTTGGGTCTGGCTGTGATTGTTTAGGAGCAACATTTTGAAGATTTTGTTGTTGTGGAGCAGCGTCTTGAGGGTTTTCTTGTTGCTCATGTGCAATATTTTCAGGTTTGCTTGTGTTGGTTGTGTAGGAAGAGTTCTTCATAACACATGCATGTTATGAAGAACTTTTAGTTCTTCATAATGCACACTCGTTATGAGGAATTTTTATTATTTTTTATTAGCGTCAACCTAGGCTCGATGTTGCCAAGCCAAAGCATTTTGTGTTACAAGTAGTGGTTGTCATTGCACCAAAAGATCAACCTGTTAATGCCTGATACCACTAGACTTATAGAAGACATAGGAGGTGGTTAAGCCATGTTGTGAATCCTAAGGGGAGCGCTGACCATTTTGCCAACAATCTCCCCCTCAACGTTACCCAAGGGGATTCGAACATGTGACCAAGCTCGGATACCACTTGTTACAAGTAGTGGTTGTCGTTGCACCAAAAGATCGACCTGTTAATGCCCGATACAACTGCTAGACTTATAGAAAACACAGGAGGTGGTTAAGCTATGTTGCGAATCCCAAGGGGAGCGTTGACCATTTTGCCAACATTTTGAATTTTAAATAACGCGCTCGAGTTTTGTAAAATGTTGAGTATTTTTTTGCATGTGGACACTTTTTTGACCAACAACTTGGTGCACTTACCCTCCACGAGAATGGAATTGAGTGGTTGATTGCTTGGAAAAATGGGCTTCAAAGAACCCAGGTGGTTGAGATATGGATGATTGGGCTCCCTTGAGGTTGGAGCATAAGGAGATGTTGAACAAGTTAATTAAGGAAGACAAAGTTGTTTAGTTGTACCCTTCTGGTTCAACCTTGGGTCTTTGGTTTGTACTCTTTGAATTACTCTAAATAAATTTTTTACCCCTCTTTTTAAAAACAATTAAACAAATAAAACTAATTATGTGATAATTGAGCTAGGATAGATAATAAAAATTGAAGTATGTATTATAATTAAATAAAGAGATAGCTATAATTGATAATGGAGAGATGATGTAAATGTTGATTGGAATATTTTGTCATTGTTGAAAGATTAATTATCTTTTATTGAATATTTCTCTAAGTTTTTCTAGGTTCACTTGTCTACAATTTGTAGTTATATATGAATTATAAACTCAATTTTTTTAAGTGCTAGAAGCATGAGAAGAACATTGTTTATATAAGACTTGAATATAATCATGAAGTTAGGAATGTTTAGAACTGTCACCACCAAGGGACAAAAAACAAAAGAGTAACGGAAAGGTGCTAACAAGCACAAAAAAGTCTAAATTTTTTTTCATAAAATAAAGAAATTTATATATTTATTATTTTAAATATAATATTAATTTTTCCTACCAAATTTCAATATTAAGTATTCTTTTACAATTGTTAAATAAATATATTAACATAGAGGTTGTTAAATAAATATATTAAATAGAGGTTATTAAATTTAAGCTTAGATTGAACAGCGGCTATGCAGCCACGAAAACTGTTAGCCATACGAAGGGGAATCAAAAGTTTGCAAAAAGACACTACCGTAAACTTGAAGGTAGGTCCCACTGGTGTCATTGCCACGTGGAAGATGGTGAAGCGTACCGTCGCCGTCAATTATGTTAACGGTGTTTTATAACACGTGTCAGAAGGCATGTTTGTAGCGTATTATAGAGCCCACGTCCACGTCAAGCTGAGCTGCACAGATAAGGATCCCGCGAATCTCGCTGGGACAATGACTTGGCCTTTTTTACCAACTTGGTCTGGCCTATCACAAGTATTTTACTGGTACGTGTCGATTTAGATAAGTTGTAGTGATAATGACAAGTAAATAAGAGTAGATCTTGATTTGGGTGACGTCGTCAAGGCATATCATATCAGATCTGCTCTCGTCCACGTGATGTGTTTAATAACTGTCCTCCACCGTTAGCTTCAACTCAAGTGCTGCAGCTTTTTTGTTTCATTTTAAGTAGTGAATATGATATGGATTTTTTTTAAGTTCCAATTATTTATAGGCATCAGTTTCAATTTTTGATTGATTTGGATAGATTGAATATTTTTTTTATTTTTGGTTGTTTAGTTAATTTTATTTTTTTGGGTGAAGTTAAAAGATTTTTAAAGAGTTATTATAGATGAAGTTTTGGTGAAGGTTTCTACATCGAAAAAAGGGATCGTGCTTGGAGCGATTTTGGTGGAATGGATAGCTCTTAGCTGAAGAGGTTTAGTCTATAGCTCATGCTCTCATATGGAGTAGCTACATGTCAATAGATTTATATAAAACCCTTCATTAAAAAAACAAAAATGTATTTTATTTTTTGTTATTTTATTCTTGTATTGAATCGTGCTTATCATGTAATATTTGTTATCTTCTTTCAATAAATGATTAATATTAGGAGTATGAGTCCAAATTATACTTGTAAGACTAAGAGTCAATGATTTAGAGTATCTATTTTGTGAAATAATGGTTTCTAGTTTAGATGTATCCTCCCTTGTAATATTGTAAATTGTTATGTAAATATAGAGATACCAATACATGTGTAATCTATTTATTTTATTTAAATTAAAATTTTCCAATTTAAAATTTGTTATATAGTTTATATACTTATTAATATTTGTACAGCCGAGTTGACCTAATGGTGGAGAGCTTGTATTCTTCAAAGAGAGCCCACTCTTGAATTTTAAAACACAAGCACTTGTAAGATCAAACAACAAATGAATAACTCCCGGAATTGAGAGCAACAAGAAAAATATGTTGTAATCCTCAAAAGCAAAAAGATAATAATTACAAATGAAAGAAAGAATGCTTATAAAAGCATAAAAATAAAACTCTAGATACAAAAATCCAAATGAAAGAACATAAAAAGTAAAAATATACATAAATTTAACTTAGGTGAATAAAGCAATTAAAAATGTCCTAATTATTCCAACGTTCCCCATTAAGATGGACTTAGGGAGTAGCTTAAAAAGCTAACATGCAGAAATGTGAGAATGGGTCTTGACAACTAAAGGCTTGACGGGGTGCCCAATACAAAAAACAAAGTCTCTCATAAGCGAAGAAAAGGAGAAAACCTACATGGAAAAACCTCTCTAAAAGGGGAAAAATCAATGCATGAAGAAACATGAAATATTGAAGGAAGACCTCATAAAGTCCCTACAAGGACAACTTCCTTCACCCCAAGCATCAATTACAAATTAAGGTAATATGGGGATGCCAAAGGTTTAGTGAAGATATCTACAACCTACTACTCTATAGGTATGCAATCCAAGGTGAGAAGACCATCTTGAATCAACTATCAAATGAAGTGCTTGTAGATCTCAATGTTCTTATTCCACTGATTCTCTATTGGGTTGTGAGAAATGTAAATAACACTATGATTGTCACACCGAAAGAATAGTGGGACCATCAGGAGGAAAACCAAACCTTGTCAAATATTGATGAAGTCATAGAACCTCTTAGCTAGCAAGAATAGTTGCTCAATACTCAACCTCAGTAGATGATTTTGCAATAGCAGATTGCTTCTTACAAGACCGTGCAATAGGGTTAGAACCAATATAAATTACAAAGCCAGAAGTAGATTTCCAATCATCAACATCACTGACCTAATTTGAGTTGGTGAAGCTAACAACCCTAGAGTCTCTTGATGAACAAAGAATGTCAAAATGAAAATAAAGAATTGATGGGATGTCCAGTGGAAAAATAAAGTTTCTCATAAGTGAAGAAAGGAAGAAAACCTACATGGGAAAAACATCTCTCTAAAAAGGGAGAAATCAATGTATGAAGAAACATGAAATATTGAAGGAAGAAATCCAAAGTGAAGGGAAAGAATGTAACTTATATGCATTTTCAATTCATAGATTTTTACTTCAACAATATGTGATGGTACAGGAGCACCCAATGGGACAAGGAAGTGCAAGAAGCCATTGTGGCATGGAACATGGATTCAAGAGTCTAAAGGATCTAAACATGATGTAATAAATCCTATTAAGGCATTTGAATGTAATAGAAAGAACAATTTGATCTTAAAGTCCTAATGGGCTTGATAAGGGCCATAGGACCAATTCATGTAATAGGGGTATAGGTAGGGTACCAAGAGATGGAATAGGTGACTTTGATCATAAATGTTGTAATAGAGCCAAATGATAAACCTTTGAGATGATAGAAACGTCCCAGGGGTCATAGAAACAAAGTTAACTAATTTAATTTTTTAAATCCTAGTGACTAGTTAAGAAGTTGGTAGTGTTGAGTAAATTTTGATAGTTTTGTTAGTTTTGGGTGGACTTTTGATGAAAGAATGGTTGGAATGTAATGTGGATACATATATGAGGCCAAAATATCCACGAGACATACAAAGAATGATGTATTGAATCATATTTGCTAATAAAGAAGTTCATATTTCCTGCATTTTTGTTCAAGTTTCTAACTTCATGGTTCACAGATCTACTTGCTCTTGATATTATCTAGTAGAAACTATTCTATAATGTTTTGAAAGGCATTTTATATCCATCTCAATCTATTTGAAGGGTTTTACAATTTATTTTGTTGTTTATATATTGATTGTCCTATAGACAGTGTTTGTTAAATGTTGATATCTAAAATTGCTTTTAGATAAACAACCTATGGGAAGCTCAGTGAATGGGGGACCTTATGAAATTTCACAGAGAAACCTCTAAGATTTTATAAGTTGACTCTTCATTTTATGTAGAGGAAAAAGGGGAAGAAGTGTTACTAATTTATTCTAATGTGATACGTCAAGCTTTTGGAACACTTTAAATTTCAAATGTGCGGGCTATTATGAGAAATAGAATCTCAAGGAAACCCTACTATAACTATATTTAATAAAAATAGCACAGAAACATACATAAACAATGACTTGAAAGACCAAAGGGCTAGAAGCATGATTGATTGTATTAATATGATTCAATTGCATAAAATATAGTTTGAGGCTTGCCAAAAGTAGCTTTTCAATTTATGTAAAAGTATCCTTCAAATTACAAAGTTCTGCCTTATATAAGCTAAGGCACCACCTGATTATCTTAATAGAAAGCAGCTTTAGAAAAAGTGACACGCGACACACTCTGTAAAGCGAAGAAGTTGCAACCTCCATTGTTGGCCCTTAGCGGAAGACAACTAGCATATGATCTGTTAACAAAATCAAATCCTTCATTAGTTCTCTCAACTACCATCTTCTATGTAATCATCACGATAGTTTTTATGAAAACTGTTCCAAAACTAATTAAGAAATAGCTTCGTAGACACAACACGCATAGAAGCATTCAACTTTAGCAAGGAGGACACATGGAAAACATGCACAAAATCTCTTTTTGAAAGAAAGTCGAAGCTCCTTAAAATCCCGCGAGACATACATGTGTATTGCTTAAATAGTGTTGGGGCCCACCAACAAAAAGGGAAATATAATTAGCACTTAATAAACACATGACACTCAAGCGTAGACTTAAATAGGAAAAGAGAAATTTACCTCCACAAAGTCTGTCCTATTGGCAGATGGCAAGCGCATACTGCATCTTGATCAAAAACACCACAAAGAGGGAAAATGAAGCAAAGGAAAAAGCTCTCTTTAGTAGAATGGTGAAAAATCATTCATAGTCTTGGTGACTTTGCTAGGGAATCCTACCTGTGGGATTTGCCGCTAGCTAAAAAGCAACATTTTTCCTTAAATAATGTGGCCCCACCACTTTTGAATCATGCGACCATGGGTTGGACATGTGTCGTTGCGATAGAACTTGGAGAGGGAAAATGTCGCATGGAGGTACTTGAATCTTCATGGTGCCGACACGTGGTAGGATTTCTTGAGTATTTTCCTCCCCTCAACATTCAAAAACTCCACAATAGTAGTACTTGGCACCCTCTGCAGGGAGAACGCATTGAAAGTGAAAGAGTTTGAAGGAAAAGAGCTTGTATACTTGGTAGAAGCTGTGCGACTTTGGAATTTTGCTTACCCCAACTTTGCGGGGTCATAACATTCCGTTCATTGCTCAAAATTTGTAATTGCATATGTCATTGGAAAGGTCTTCGGGAGATCTAATTTCAATCCCTTGACACTATGCCTTTGGCACACTGTGCTGAGGGATCAATGACACTTCCAACCCCAAATTCCACTCCGAAGGCCTCCGAAAATGCACTTTTCTGCAACATAGAAAAATACCAAAAAAATGGATTTTTCATTTTTTTCTCAATTCTGCTTAACCTGTCACCTTTGTGGTGCCTCCAAATGCTTGAATTTCCTTCAGAAAGCTCTGGATGAAGGATGAGGTAGATAACATCTATAGGAAAACTATTAACCAGGCCCAAAGATAATTCGGAGAGATACTATACCAGAACATCTATAATGATGACATCAATGACAACTGAAAAAAGGGCAACTTCAAAACCTTCCCATAGTTGACGTTGAGCCCTTACCCTTATCAATGGATAGCTAATTGGATTCAGTTCTTTATGTGCTCCCAAGTTTTCTAAAGAATAAATTAAACTTTGGAATAATTTTGATCCCTAAGTTTGTTTGTCCATTAGTGTCTAGCACTTAGTCATTTTCTAGGCAATGTTGGTCGGTCATCACTGCGACCGAGCCATCTTGTAAAGGCTGAGTCATGGATAAAATTGTACAATTATCGAGAAAGGCAGAGTTCACAAAGTACTTTAGTAATCGTCAAGCAGTTTATGCTGAGTTGTATGCAAGTGTTAGTGCTCAGCACCAGCATATGATGAACAGTTAATGTCGAGTATCAAAGACTTCATATGCCGAGCAAGCCAATTTTGACATATGTGTTTGTAATGGAACAAACACTTAGGTAAACCATTTTGCCCGACATCTATGCAATATTTAATATTTATTAAGGGAATCACGTAGGTGATTATGTCTTATATTTGTAATCATTAATCCCTATGTAAGCTATGTAGCCTATCATATTAAGGGAATGCTTAAGTGACATAATTAGAGAATCTAGATCGTTGATCTTGATCTAGGAAGTTGATTTGTTTTCTATATAAGATGAGATCTTAAAACCTAAAATGTAGTATGTATATGTATGAATGGAATGAAGGAGATCTCATATATGCAGAACATAGAACTATTTTGATATAGGAAGAGATCAATTAGAGTGACTGAGAAAAGCAGTGAAGGGCATAACAGAGATATATTTGATTGAGGAGAGAAAACAAGTATTGGAAGGAGAAGATCTATTATCAGCATCATAGTAAAAACTGAAGGATCAGGAACTGATACATTTTAGTAGGTGAATCAGGGTAAATCTCTTAACAAAGTGGTCCTCACA
The DNA here is from genome assembly GCA_027943335.1 of Chamaecyparis obtusa. NCBI lineage: Eukaryota > Viridiplantae > Streptophyta > Pinopsida > Cupressales > Cupressaceae > Chamaecyparis > Chamaecyparis obtusa. The sequence continues at coordinate 429,149 of BSBK01001235.1, forward strand.
GGCCTATGTAAATCTCTTAACTGAGTGCTTACTTTTTTGTAAGTTTTAAATCCTTTAAACAAGGTAGATTGTATAAGTTTGTAAGATCTTAACAGGGAAGACCCCTCATACTTGGTAGAACATCAGTTTATGATCAAATTTTGTAGCCCTAATAGGAAAAATTTAATACTGCAATAGTGAAGATTTGTGGGTGTCATCCACACCCTAGTTTTACCTTTCAAGGGTTTCTGGGTAACCAAAATCTTTGTGTTATGTGTTTCAATTTCATGGATGAAGTTAGATTGTTAGATCTATTTCAATATTGAATTTGATGTTTATGATAAGTAAGTTGAATTTATGTCAAAGTGGAATAAATAGTAGATATATGATTCAATCCCCCTCTTAGTATATCACTTTCCCATATTAAATTTCCAACAATTGGTAACAGAGCTAAGTATCTTAAAAAAGTCTAATCACTTGTGAGTTAAGATCTTGGAGGTGGAGGTTTATAAGTTGGGAAAGATCATAGAGAATCAGAAGATTGACATTCAACTTGCACTTCCCCAGCTTGAAGCAGGCATAGATGAATTGAAGAAATCCTTAAGAAGAAGGAAAGAATTCACAATTCAATAGAATGATACACTATATCAAGAAGAGGATACTAAAGGTCAATTTAACAATGGTAATCCCACTGAATGTGATGCAACTATAACATATTTTCTAGAGAAGAACAACATACTAAATGAAGATTATCATAAATCTGAAGAGAGAATAGGAAAGCCAATCAGTAAGATTATGTGACGTAATTGAACAAAAAAAGAAAGCTAAACAAGACAAGACAATGGCTGAAGAAGACAAAAGGCAAATGTCTATAAGACTTGATGAAAGGACATGTGACTTGAAAAGGCTGACAAATAATCAATTGGACATGGTGAATCAACTGTTACTTTCTAATCAAGAGTTGAGAGTAGGAAAGATATGGAAATAAAAAATTTAAGATCAGAGAATAGCCAACTGAAGAATGAATTGAGATCTGAAAAGGAACTCAATGAAAGGATGAACAAGCCAAATGAAGCTATGAAATATTTTGAAGAATTGTTAAGGTCACCAAGAAGATCCAGTGATACTACTGGACTTGGACATGATGAACACTTGTCATCCACTGAAGAAGGAGAATCATCAAAAAGTGGAGAACAAAGGAATGCAAAGTCAAAGAACAAGAAACCCACATGCCATCATTGTGGAAAGCTAGGACACACAAAGAACATCTATAGAAGCAAGAATGGTAAGTCTAATCCTAAACAAAAGTTCAATGGAAATTGTTTTATTGTAAGAAACATGGGCATCAGGCACATGAATGCAGGTCAAAGGTTAGTAATCCACCTACTACACCTAGATTTCAAGGACATTGTGTTAACTATCAGAAATATGGTCATAGAGCACAAGAATGTAGATCCAAAGCTAAGTGGACATCCAATAAGTAAAATAAAGCACCTAGGAAAGGTAACACATTCAATTGGGACTACAACACATGGTATAGTTGTCATTATTGTGGAGAATATGGTCATATTGGAGTAAATAGTATGAAGACACATTTTAGAGGTAAATCCAAGAGTTGGATGAGTGGAAGTCTAGTCTATTGCAAATACCACAAGATTGGTCACATAAAAAGAGATTGTAGAGCACATGCACCGAGAAATGAACAATTTAGGAATGAAGAAACTATTGAAAAAATAAGGAATCAAATGAATAAGACATGGAAAAAGAAAGAGGAAGCAAGCAATAGTGGTGCCAGTGAACCTGAGGTCACCCAATCCAATGGATCCGGTGATCACACTACATCAAACTAAGCAAAGAAGGTATGTGAGAAGCTGAACTTTCTAATGATTTATTTTACATCAGTTCCTGACATTTGATATGTTAAATTCCATATCTGCATAAATTGAGATGGATTAGGATAGATATGAGAAATAAGTTCTATTGTACATTTGATGCCGAGCATCAGTATTGAAGTACATAGTGACCGAGTCACTCAGTGTATGTCGAGCTCCTAACCGAGTACATGCTAACTGAGTCGACATGCAAATGATGAGACAACTGTAATCACCTACCCAATGTACAGATCATTTAATGAAGCCCTAATCCGACCGTTTGAAGTCTATAAATACAAATGTTACCGTTTATTCTCATTTCACCTAGCGATTTGAGAACTTGCAGAGAAATTTCAAGGCCATCAACAAAGAGCTATTTATCCTAAGTAAAATTTGTGAAGATCTTTACAGCATGCCCTCAACAAACATCAAGAGGATTGTTGGAACAAGGTATTACCAAGTAACTTGAATTCGTAATTTGAACCCTAGATTTTAGAAATATGGCATCTACTTCATCTATAGCAACTAAGAAGAAATGAAAGGAAGTTTTGAATGTTCAACTTGTGAGGAATGATGCATGCAAACCACAAAAATTTCAAGCAATTCTAAAAAGTGCGCAATGAAGGGAGATCTCACGGGTGCCCTATCATCGATCCCACCTAAGGTCATAATGATTAATGATGTACGCTCATGCTACATGTGTAAAATTGGAGAAATAGGAGATTATGATCTAAGGGATCGACATATAAAAATTTATGCAACAATGTAGTGTTGAAGGCTGAACATCAGCAAATTGCCAAGAAAAGGTTAGTGCATGCCCTCAATTTCCCGCGAAACTTTAAGGTTGAATGGATCAAGATTGTGTTAAGAAGAGTTCATGACATGAAGATATGGGTGGAGGATGGGCCGGTCAAGATTACTAAGGATGTGATACACCGAGTCACCGATTACCTTAGTCTAACAGGGAAGAAAACAATGAGATGCCAGAGTAAAGAAATAATACAAACAAACACTCATGCAGTGTGGAATAAGAGAGGAATGAAAATATCCACAATCTCTGATCCAGAAATAGATTTTGTAGTGAGAGTGATTTCTCACAAATTCTATCAGTCTACTAGGTTAGATAGTGTTCCCTGTATTGTGGTCGATCAAGCATGGAAGATGGTGAAGAAAGATCACACTTATGATCTTGCTGGGCTGTAGTTGACCCAGCTTTCTGAGAACCTTACTTCAATAAGAAAAGCCAAGAATTCAATGTGTAAGTTTGGTTCTGTGCTCACTTGTTTATTCTTCTATGTTCAGAATAGTTTCCCTACAACTTGAGATGTTGTATGGAATAAGGACCGACCAGTCACCTAGCAGATAAATGAGTTTGTTGATAAGTTAGGAGAGAATTTTGAGAGTGTTATGGATAGTTACTTTGGAGAATTCAAAAATAAAATGAGAAAGAGGAGTAGGATCCTTGTATCCCTGGTAGAGAAGCACTACAATGACATATGCTTCCTAGTGGATACCGACTATACTTATGCTTAGGTTGTTATACCAAGAATAGAATGGATTAGGCCACTACCTTATGAGGTTAATGTAGATGAGACAACAATGGCCATAACTTCTTTACTAGATGAGGAAATTGATAGGAAGGCTAAACCTTTTGGGACTTATGAAGAAGCTAAGTCTAAGATAACTATGGGGTTAAAGTGAGAAACCATGGAGAGAAAGAGGAAGAAACTAGTTAAGAACCTAGAAAAGATGCTAGGAGAAGGAGAAGAGGAAAATGCACCTCTTGAACTAACACAAGGGCTAGGAGAAGATGAGTCTATTGAGTCTAAAGGAAGTGATGAGGAGGATACTGAAATTCCAAAGAAGGGAAAGAAGGTGTCAGTTGCTAAGCCTAGAAAAAGACAATTGTAGAAATAAAAGCCCACTCATCCTACAGTACTTAGACCAAGAACTGGGACAGCTTCTACTGTCACAATTGTTGAGCCCCAAAGAAAGACACCAACATTAGGAAAAAGAAAACTAGTTCAAACTAAGGCTGTGCCGAGTAATCTCAAGAAGAAACCAAGAAGGAAGTTAGTCTTGGAGAAAGATGATGATGATGAAGAGAAAAAAATAGATGAGAATACAAAGGTGAAAGTATCATCACAAAGATGTCAATTGACTGTGGATGAAATATGCCAAGATATCAAAAGCACTATTGGATTAGCAGGTTCAAGAAAATAAATTTTGAAAAGCTAAATGATGACGACAAAGAGAAAATGGAAGAGGCAATGCTAGAGATGTTGTGAACGTTCAAGATGGTACCTTTACAAATGGGGAATCTCATCCCTGAAGAGCTATATAAAATAATTGATCATAAATGGCAGTATGCCATGATGACAAAAAAATAGATAAGGGAGATTACACTAGCTCAGATCATGCCAGATCTATCCCCACAATACATAAAGACATATATGGAGAAATATAGAAATAGGTTTTTACCCAAGCTCCATGCTTATTCTATTTTATAGCATAAATTTGAAGATGTTCAACAAAGCACTAGGTTGTGGAAGACTATTTTTGGACTGATAATTGAGAAGAGTTCACAACCGGGTGAAGGTACATCCAGTCAAGTGGAGCTAGATAATAAGGAAGACATTGATGAGCCTTAGAATCAAGAGGAAGAAGGACAAAAGGTAGAAGTGAGTGGATCACATGATGTAGTCATAATTGTGGATATCACTGAGGATACCCCAATCAAAACTATAACATATTAACTGAGGAATAAATTAAGAGTCAAATACTTGTCGAGGCAACCTTGGATCAGTTTCTATTGAGCACCAATCCCATTCTAATTCAGGTACATGGCTATCCAAGGATTGAGAATATATCAAATGTGGAAACTACACCTATAAGTTCTCATATGGTCACAGGTGAACCACAAGTCTCACAGAGTATCAGTGCCGAGAAACAAGACAAGCCGACAATAACAATATATAGTGCATCTGCCAAGGAAGGTAAGAAAGAACAAGGAGAAGAAAGCCTACAAGATCAAGTAGACAAATCTGCATTAGTAATAACAAGTCCTCATATGGAGGAAAAGGAGAAAATAGAGGAGGAGGCAACTGAGAAAAATCTAGAGTCTAAGGAACATGAGGCTATTAAAGCTCTAATATAGATGTCGAGTGGGAATACACCTAAGAAGAAATCATAGAAGAAAAAAGAGAAATCTCCAGGAACATAGATTACACTCAATGAAGTTATAGTGATTCCTAAGTGGGACACTGATAACTTAACTTATGAGAAAATGCAAATCTTGCAAGATCTTTTGCAGAAGAAAAGAAAGCAAGAAGAGTTAAGAAGAGAGCATCAACAAAAACAAGTTTTGCATGAAATTAAATGTATATTTATAGAAGATTTTGAAATGGATGATGTGAATGACACTGCACCTATCATGGAAAAACTAGTTCAAATTGTTAAGAAGGTGAATAGTGATGATAGTGAGGAAAATGAAAAACTTATGCAGTTGTCTGAGAGAAAGTTTGAGACCAAGGTACTTGAAAAGGTCTCCATTGAAATAGGAGTAAAATAGGTAGAACTTTCTGCCTTAGTGACTAATTTAGAAGAATTTGTGTAGAATGTTCATTCTCTGTACATGGAATTATGTAATGTAGAAGACTTAACTAAGGAAAATCAAGAGTTGATTGAAAAACTGCAACCAGACTTGAAGTCTACTGGTCATTCACTGAGCATGGATGCAAGATCTAGCTCCATTCACTTCACTAGGTTACTTCATGCACAAGGGAGATTAGCCGAGTTGATGGCTAATGATGGGAGAATAAGAGCTAAGCTAATTTCTATCTAGACATTATTAACACCTCATTTGGAGGTTACACAGAAGGAATTAGTAACAGAAAAGGAGTTAGTATAGAGAGATCCTCATCTTTCTATTGCCGAGAGCTTAGTTGATCTAGCTACCCAGCTAGAAATAAAGATACAGGTTTTGGAGTCTGTCAAGTTAGGATGGGACAATGCATTAGGTATGATAATGTGGCTCCATAAACCATTTTTGGATAAGCATTTTATCACCCCTACATCCCAGGAGCTTCAAGAGACAAAAACAAGGGGGAAATGACATGCCATTACAAGAATAAGGGGAAATGAAGGAAGATTAAGGGAAATGAAATGTCACATACCCAAAATATAGTGAGGAATGCATATCAAGGTATGACATAGGTATGCCATACTATTTTGTAATGTTTATATTTAGTTGTATGTCAAAGAGTCTTATGTATATAAATGTAGAATCTTTTGAAGACCAAGTCAAAGTCTTAGGGGGAGTATTCATATTACTAAGTACTCTTGTTGTAATGTAAAATTCATGACAAAGTGTTTTTTCCACTAATGTAAAAGGGGGAGATTGTTGATCCCTAAGTTTTGTTGTCCATTAGTGTCTAGCACTTAGTAATTTTCTAGGCAATGTTGGTCGGTCATCACTGCGACCGAGCCATCTTGTAAAGGCCAAGTCATGGACAAACTTGTACAATTACCGAGTAGTAGTTACTGTCGAGCAAGACAAAGGTCACTGAGCACTTCAATAATCATCGAGAAGTTTATGCCAAGTTGTATGGAAGTGTCAGTGTTGAGCACCAGTATATGAAGAACAGTTAATGCCGAGTATCAAAGACTTCATATGTCGAGTAAGCTACTTTTGACATATGTGTTTGTAATGGCACAAACACTTAGGTAAACCATTTTGGCAAACATTTATGCAATATTTAATATTTGTTGAGGGAATCATGCAGGTGAGTATGCCTTATATTTGTAATCATTAATCCCTATGTAAGTTATGTAGCCTATTAGATTGAGGGAATGCTTAAGCGAAAAAAGTAGAGAATCTAGATTGTTGATCTCGATCTATAAAGTTGATTTGTTGTTTATGTAAGATGAGATCTTAAACCCTAAAATTTAGTATGTATATGTATGAATGGAATGGAGGAGATCTCATATATGCAGAACATATAAGTATTTTGATATAGGCAGAGATCAGTCAGAGTGATTGAGCAAAGTAGTGAAGGGAAGAACAAAGATATATTTGATTGAGGAGATCAAACAAGTATTGGAAGGAGAATATATGTTATCAAAATCATAGTGAAAATTGAAGGATCGAGTACTAATAAATTTTAGTAGGTGAATCAGTGTAAATCTCTTAACAGAGTGGTCCTCACAGGCCTATGTAAATCTCTTAACCGAGTGCTTACTTTGTTGTAAGTTTTAAATCCTTTAACCAAGGTAGATTGTATAAGTCTATAAGCTCTTAACATGGAAGACCCCTCATAAGGTAAACCATCAGTTTATGATCAAATTTTGTAGCCCTAACATGAAAACTTTAATACTGCAGTAGTGAATATTTGTGGGTATCATCCCCATCCCAGTTTTACCTTTCAAGGGTTTATGGGTAAGCAAAATCTTTGTGTTATGTGTTTAAATTTTATGGATGAAGTTAGATTTTTAGATCTATTTCAGTATTGAATTTGATTTTTATGATAAGTAAGTTGAATTTATGTCAAAGTGGAATAAATAGTAGATATCTGATTCACCCCCCCTCTCAATATCTCAGTTTTCCATATTAGATTTCCAACAATGTCTAAGAATCTACCTAATGCAGATTGGATCCTTTATGATGATTTTAACATGGCTAATCATCCCTAAGATTCTAGTAGGTCTAAATAGTTGAATGTAGTTTGTGATGAACTTGATGGTTGGCTATTTCTTCAAAACTCATTGGGAGTATCAATCCTATTTATGATAAATTCTCTTGCAATTTCAAATGTTGGTTTACGTAGTCTAACTAATTAATGTGAGGTGAAAAAAATTGAGCTATATGGATATATTTTACATATATCTCCTATTTTGTCATTGATTCTTAATATATTAGATTTGTGTATTCAATTGGACCTCTCTACTACCCTTTTGAATCATTTCCCTATTGTTAGAAAAATAAGTTTGTCTCACAACTTAAATATTGACAATTCTCTCCTTTTAAAATTTAGCATTTCCCATTTAAAGAATCATATTTGTTTAGCTACTCTTGATGGTATTCAAAACTCTTTAGCTAATCCATATGGTAAAGGTCCTTGGATTGACTGGTGGTGTGTTTTCATTTCTCAATGCACCATTTTCTTACACTCATTTAAAAAATGAATAGATTTTTTTAATGATGAAAGAGACTTCTCATTATGATCCTACCAATATATCACAATTCAAACTTCCATACCTACTACTAAACTTCACCTACAAAAAAATTGATAATTACAAAGGACAAACAAAATAGGGGCACTAAATATATTTTCAATTATCTCAATTAAAAACATCAAAAGGAAATAATTGGTGCTATAATAGATGAATTTTATGTTATTCATTCTAAAAATAATGATATATGTATAAAGTTGGAAAAGGGAAGCAATGCAACTAGGTAGATCACTTCCCCTTTTCATGTTTTACACATTTTAGAAGGAAGATGTCCTACTAGGTTCAAGAGGAGACTCAAATGCTAAGTGGGACAATTCCATTCACTAAATATGTAATGAAAAAAATGAAAATGATAAGAAGATGTAATGTAAATGATAATTTAGGAAAGTAAGTAAAATCTAGAAATAATAGACTAATACAGATTGACAGAGAGCTGAAATGTACATAAATAAAAACCAGAATGTAGATCTGACCTATAGCTGAAATCTAGGAACATAATATAGGGTATATAATGGAAATGATGACCTACACCTAGGTACAAAATGGGAATGGTGATCTGTACCTGGTGTTTTTGACTAAATTTTCTAAGGATCTTCCAATAGTTTCTATTCTTTTCAGATCTTGTTCGATGACTCCATAATCTAGAAAAATAGGGAAAAGGTTGTCTAAAGAAGTTTTCCTTGGTCAAACCCCTATTTAGGAATAAAGCATTAAATGAAATACAATTTCATAAAGGAAAGTATGTAAACATGTAAATGTCCGATTCACCTTGCATCAACCCTCATAGACGGATGTAGAAGTTGCTCATACCCATGAAGATGCTTGAATGTACTTGAAATAAAGGATTTGACCTTCAAATATAATTTAGAATCAATTATTCCCTCATAGATGCATAGATCTATGAATGAAACTCCTAGATCTCAAATGTAGATATGCAACTTGATATTTGCTTGCAATGAAGGAGAGATAATATGAATGGAAGGAAGGATCTTCTTTCTTGATTGAGAATTAATCCACTTGGCTATCATGGGAGAGAAATTGGATTCAATTGAAGAAGATTGCCTTTGAATTGAATGATCTTGAAGAATTTGAGACTTGGAGAAACTTGATCTTTGATGCTTGCCTTCAAATCTTGAATCCAATTGCTCATTGCTCTTGATTGCTTGAAAAAAATGACAACTTGATTACAAAGTTGTAGATCATGAATGTATATAAAAATAGGATAGATTGGGGGTTTTTATACTCAATCCATCATTGCAGGATTTAAAAATACTCTAGGCTGACCATGGGATCAAAATTCTCGTAAATACCCCGATATAGGGCCTGAGCCAAATTTGGGCCCCAATCCTTGAGGATAGAACACCATTAGCATTTTGTACCCTAGAGAATGGGCAACAATTTGGGAAGGGTGTTGGGATAGGTGAAAAGATGTAGGGGAGGAATAATAGGTTGCCATGATCAAGCATAATGAGCATTTAGACCTTGAAATTACCAAAATATAGTCTAATAGGTCCTAATAAAGCATCTAATTATGGGTGCTAAATTTTTAGGATGGTACAATATGTAATTTGTTTAAATACTTTTATGATATTTTCAAATTCATAAAATGTTATGAAATTCAACCAAATTGTAAGGATAGCATAATTTTTTTTATATTCCTCACAAAAATAGATTATGAATATAGTTAATATCTAGATAGAACCATTTCCTTGGAGGAGTTTGAAAATAATCTTTTCTTTATGGCCCTTGGTAAAAGTTTGGGGAACGATGGGCTTCCCATGGAATTTGACCAATCTATATGGTATCACATTACATAAGATTTTTACTACTTATACTAGGAGGCCTTCATGAAAATATCAACAGGTCCTCACATTATGGGTAACATAATCAATCTTTTGTTAGATAACTGAGAAGGGGGGTGGGGGGGGGGGGGGGGTGAATCAGTTAAGTCTAGTTATCCTATAGTCCCAAAGAATCTCTGATGTATAAAACAAATCTTTACAAATTAATTAATCAACTTGATAATACTTTAATTGTGCCTTTCTATTTATTTATCGAATACCAGTAATTAACTAGTGAATATACCGATCAATCTAGTTACAGTAGCGTGTAAAGAAAAATAACAATCAACACATCCATACACATATAACACTTTGATTTTTAATGTGGAAACCATGTTAGGGGAAAAACCACTTGGGACCGATAACCCAAAATAATTTCACTCTTCTGAAGTGAGATCAGTTAAGAGCCAACCCTATTAAAGGTTACCGTAACACATTGTAAGGTGTGACCTATTTAGAGTATTTATCACTAACAGTTATCCATGACCAAACATTCACTATGGGGTCAACATGAAAATAATCAACATTCATTGAATGTCATAATGAAATATAAAGACTGTTAAGTTCCACTTGGTTAAGAGATTTATCTGTAGAAATGGTTAGAATGCAACATTAATAATCTTATTCAAATACAACTTTCTTTGCATATTTTCAGATCTACGCTAAGCTCAAAATATCCTCCAACTCTGTTCTGCTCGGTAAATTCCTTTCTCTGATGCTTGGTGTTTGTATATTTTCTCAGTTATGTCTTCAACCTATTTGACTAGCTTTGCATGAATGCAATCTTCTCACGTGCATTCCATAATTCATTAATGCAGGGGCATTCTAGTGTACTCGATGAATCTTCATGGTGGTATGTTGTTTTGGTTCTGTGGTACTCGGTTATAGCTTTAACCAATGGTTTCAGTTATTGAGGGAAGCTCAGTCGCTGAAGGAACTCGATGAAGCTTCTGACACTCGGTGGAACTTGTGCTTGATGATCTTGTGTTGCTCGATGTTTCTTGGATTGGTCAATTATCTCACTAGTGCTCAGTTGTTTCTTTGACACTCGGTAGTTCTGGTTTACCGACTGGAGTTCTTGAGTATTTGGTTGGCCGAATTGGTGCATTTATTGTTGGTAGCTTTTGTTGTATTCTCCTATATAGATTGAGAGGCTAACATGGAGAATTAAATATTTGTAAGGCTATTTGAGAGACGACTGTTGTTGCATTTAATATTTGTTTATAATAGTAGACGACTTGGCTTAGGAGTTAATTGTGTCATCTAACCGACTTGTGGCTGAATGATTAGTATTTAAGGAGTGTTTGGGTAGTTGTTTAGGGAAGAGATTCAGTAGTATCAAATTGGGGAGTGATTAGATTTGGATCATGTGAGATCTTGAAGATCAGATTGTTATCTGATAGTTTGTAATAGCAGAGCTAGTGGTTTGCATACTTGGAGACAAGGAGATTGCTTGGAGGCTTGTGAGCTCAATTTTAGATCTACCTTAGTGTTTCCATCAGTTGCTAATTTGTTTCAGAGCTGGACTAGTTGGAATTAGGGCTTGAATCTTTGTTGATCTTGCAGAACTATTTCTTGATTGTAATTGGCCATAACCTGGAAGGCCTTACGATTGGGCATGTTAATGAAAATTCAGTTGGAAATATTGTCTTGTTGTATTATTCCACATTGTGGTGTTTGGATGCTTGTGAGGACTGTCCTTAATTGGATACTCCTTACCTGTCCTACATCAAGTGGTATAAGAGCTTGAAGATCTTGAGTGTGTAAACCGGTTGAGGCTGTTTGCACTAGGACCTTGTTGGTGACTTATTGCTTTGGGTTTTCAAAAATCTTGAAGGATGCCTCTGAGAATATTAGACCCTAGAGAGATTGTAGATCTCTATGATGCTGTGGAAATGAAGATTACAGAGAAGGTGAAATCTAATTTCAGATCTGAGATGGAATTGATGAAGAATGACATGATCGCTGAGGTCATGAGAGCTATTGCTGGTATGCCAAGGAATCTTGGTACTGATGATGGCTATGAGGAAGCTGCTAAAGACTTTGAAGCTGCTGGATCTAGTGGTGATGAATGGAGAGACATATCTGGTGAAGACAGAACTAGTCAGTTGCATAGATCTGGAGCTCGGTTAAGTAATAGTTACCGAATGGAAGTTTCTACTTTCTCTGGTACTTTGAGACCCAAGGACTTGATTGATTGGATTGGTAAATTAGAAGACTTCTTTGATCTTGAAGAAATTAAAGATTCTCTTTGAGTACAATTGGCACAAACTAAGTTGAAAGGACATGCTACTCTTTGTTGGAAAGAATTACAAAGAGATAGAGAAGATGAAGGTGAAATAAAGATCAATCGGTGGAGGTTGATGGTGACTAAGTTGAAAGCTAAGTTCATACCTGCTGACTATGAGCTTGACTTGTTTAAGAAGTTGCAGAATCTGAAGCAAAAAGATTTGACTGTGGAGGACTATACCGAGGAGATCTACAAATTTACTATTTGGTCTGGACATAGAGAATTTGGTAAAGAAAAGGTAGCTCGGTATGTGAATGGTTTGAGATTTAATATTCAAGATGAGCTTGGTATGCTGAAGATTGATTCGGTTGAAGATGCTTATCAGTATGATTTGAAGGTAGAAGATGACTTGAAAAGGAGACAATATAGTAATTCCTGAGAGAAGGAAAAGATTGATCACTCGGTGAAGGACAAACTGACTACTGAAGATGAACTGAAACCTATGGAATTGAAGAAGACTGGTAGAGTTATCTTTAAAGGTACTTGTTATCATTGTGGAGAAGAAGGACATCGTTCTTTTGAGTGTACACAGAAGAAGCTTGGTGACCGACAAACTGCTGTGGTAAATGAGAATATTCAGAATGAACCTGAATCTGCGAACTTGCTGGTTCAATGAACATTGCTCAGTGCAAAGGAGGAACCTTGTCAGAGGAGTAACTTGTTCAGGAATTGGTGCAAGTCTGGAGGTAAACTTTGTGATGTAAATGTTGATAGTGGTAAAACTGATAACCTTGTTGCTGAGGACATGGTTCAAAAACTGGGCTTGAATAGAATGAAACATCATCATCCTTATAGGATTGGCTCATTACAAAATGTTCATGCTCTGGAGGTGAGGGAACAATGCTTTGTTGATTTTCAGATCGGCCAATATAAGGATCTTTGGTTATGCGATGTTGTGGAGATGAATAGTTGTAATATATTGCTCGATAGACCTTGGAAATATGATTGCAGAGCTATGTATGATTGTGTCAAGAATGTGTTTACAGTTGAGAAGGATGACAGGAAGTTTTCCCTAATGCCTTTGCTAGATACAACACTCGGTAAGAGGAGTCTGAGTATTGGTAGCTAAGTTGAGTTGTTGGATCATGAGAGGAGTGATGATAAATATGGAGAACAAGCCTATGTATTATCAAGGAAAGACTTGAAAAGATAGAGGAAATAGAAGTGGAAGAGTGTGCATGGTGAGGAATTGGAGGATTTGTATGTGAAGAACCAGTTTGGGGTTTATGTGTTGAATCCTGAAAGATGTTCTTCCAGCCTATGAGAACATCTTTTCGAACCTACGGTGTCCGATGCAGGGCATTCTAGGGTACTTGGTGAATCTGCATGGTGGTATGTTTTTTTGGTTTTGTGGTACTCGGTTGCAGCTTTAACTGATAGTTTCAGTTATTGAGGGAAGCTCAGTCACTAAAGGAACTCAGTCAAGCTTTTGGTACTCAATGGAACTTGTGCTCAGTGATGGCTATATTTCTCGGTGTTTCTTGGCTTGGTTGGTTGTCTCACTAGTGCTCGATTATTTCTTTGGTGCTCGGTAGTTCTGGTTTACTGACTAGAGTTCTTGAGTATTTGGTTTGACGACTTGGTGCATTTATTGTTGGTAGCTTTTGTTGTATTCTCCTATGTAGATTGAGAGGCCGAAATGGAGAATTAAATGTTTGTAAGGCTATTTGAGAGCTGATTGTTGTTGCATTTAATATTTGTTTGTAATAGGAGCCGACTTGGCTTAGGAGTTAATTGTGTCATCCAACTGACTTGTGGCTAAATGATTAGTATTTAAGGAGTGTTTGGGTAGTTGTTTAGGGAAGAGATTCAGTAGTATCAGATTGGGGAGTGATTAGATCTAGATCCTACGAGATCTTGAAGATCAGATTGTTATCTGATAGTTTGTAATAGCAGAGCTAGTGGTTTGCATACTTGGAGACAAGGAGATTTCTTGGAGGCTTGCGGACTCAAGTTCATATCTGCCTTACTATTTCCATCAGTTGCTAATTTATTTCAGAGCTGGACTAGTTGGAGTTAGGGCTTGGATCTTTGTTGATCTTGCAGAACTATTTCTTGATTGTAATTGGCCATAATTTGGAAGGCCTTACGGTCGGGCATGTTAATGAAAATTCAATTAGAAATATTGTCTTGTTGTGTTATTTTGCATTGTGGTGCTTGGATGCTTCTGAGGACTATCCTTAATTGGATCCTCCTTACATGTCTTGCGTCATTCATAATGAATCTCTTGTCTCCTTTTATAGACATAATAAACTATTTTATTTCCAGCCATAGATTTTACCTCTTAATATTCACCATTGACTTTGTCGCCTTAACCTTCCTCGACAATTGTGTCAGTAACACATTTCATTCTCCTTCATTTGATCATCCTTGAATTTTGTCAACCGTTTGATCATCATAAAAAACTTTATCTTTAACCTCGGAAGCATCCAAAATTGTCCAGCTCATCATCTTTAGTCAATAGTCATATGTTCCATTTATTTCTTTAATTGGGTCAATACTGTGATGTGTCAGTGACTTCTAACTTGGTTAACATTGTACTGGGTATACACTACACTTGCTCGGTGTACACTGTTCCAACTCGGTGTACACTAAGTTCTTTATTTTTTGACCACATAAACTTGTAAGTTCTTTCTCTTCAATTCATAATAGAGTTATGTAATAAAATCAAATCACTAACATAATGTCATAAACTCATCAATAAGTTACCCAATGAATACCATATCCATATCTTTCTCATACATCTTATCTTCATGTTACTATCTCATTCCTTCACCATTATTTCCTTCTTTAGATATTTGTAACTATCATGATAAGTACAGTCAAAACTAGTTGACATCAATGACAATACAATAATTGATTTAATGTGTCACATATAACTTTGTAGCTCGGTGATCATCAATCACTGTCTTTTGTAGTATCCAATCTCTTCTTTGATATATTCAATCAGTTGTAGTCTATCATCTTCTTCCTAAAGGAAAAAGGGAAGATTTTATTTGTGGTTGGCGTTCTAGCATGCTTCTTAACACATCTTACAAAATCATTACAAAATCCTTGACCATAAGGATTGTGGTGCAAGGAATTGTTAGAGTTGATGAATTTGGATTTGTTGTTGACATGTTTTTTCTTGAGAACCTTATTTTGGCATGGGAAACTTGTTGATGGGCCCAATAAGTGGGTCAAAATGCCATTTTGATCAAATTGGACTTTAATAAGGCATAAGAAAAAATCATCCTTGATATGCTTCAATGGTTGAGCTTTGGTCCTAAATTATGTGCTGATATCCAAGTGTTATTTAAAGATGCCAATGCTTAGATAATTATCAATACCATGATGAAAAATTTATTTCCTTTACAAAGGTCCATTCTATAAGGTTTTGTCATAAGGGTAAAATGTCTAATCTACAAATCGTGGAACAAGATTAATGAATCCAACCACAAAAGATTCAACTTGTTACACAAATTAAACACCCAATCAATAGAGATAAATATGAAAATCATGCACAAATAAACAAGTAATCAACATAAATCCATGCACATAATTCACAATTGCTTCTTCACTGTCTCTCTCCTTCTTATGCAATGTTGACTCTGAACTTTGCTCAAATATGTCAACACAAGAACTCAGGAATTGTTGTTGAAATTGTGAGGAATCACCCTCTTTTATAGAATCCTAGACTTCAATGAACAGTTTAGATTAGAGGGTGGTGGCTGATAATGAATGACTATGATTACTTAAGATTGTATTGATTGGACATATTACTGATACAAATTGAGAGCTGATTGGTTGCATGACAAAGCTGATTGAATAGTTAATTTGGTTGATTGGGATTAGGTTGAATAGATTGATCAGAGAATTGGTTGCATGATTGAGAATATTAAATTGATTGAAAAGAGGAACTATTAGTTAGTGATAGTTAAAAGAGGTGGAACTGGAGGAATAATTAGCATTAAATATTTTAAAGAAATTATTCAATTGTGCATATGAGGGAATAAATAAATTAACTAATTTATTTATTTTAAGAAGAATGAGTTCTCATCGGAGAAATGGAAAATTAAATAATTTATTTAATCTTGGAAGATAGTTCGTAATTGGAATTATAATTTATTTATGGTGACAAGAATGAGGAAGAATATTTTTAATTAAATAACTCAATTAATTAATTAAACTTAGAGAAAGAGTTTAATTTAAATAATTTAAATTACTTAATTAATTTTTAGAAGAATAAATAGGGAATCTTTAAAGCATATTAATGAAAAATTAAATGATTAAATAATTAATTATAATTATTCAATTATTGGAATTGGAGGGAAATGATGATTTTAAATTTGAATTTAGGAAGAATGACACCTATTAAATAAATAATAAAGATTATTTAATTAAGTAAGAAGAAAGTAAAATTGTTGCTTGCAGACGTGAGACAATTTTAGGTGTCTATAGGTTGTCCCCTAGCCCCAGATCTCTATATTCTTATGAGTGATGCTTTCAAATATATTCTTCAAAGTGCCAATAACTTGAAGCTTGTATCTAGAATCTCTATCAACATATGTCATTGTAATTAATTCTTATTATGTTGATAACACATTGACGATAGCTTATTATTTTTACAAAATTATGAAAATGACATTCCTAATATAGTAAAATATATTGGAAATACTATGTTACATTTAAGAATCAAAACTTGCCCTTAACAAAATTGAATTTTTAATGGTTCAAGAAGGTATAATTCCTCCATAGATTCCTTGCGAACAGAATAAATCAGATATGGGGAAATTATGAGGTAGCTTGGGATATCCTTTAGTATTGTAGTTTCTCTTTCTATATGTGATATCTTAATAGAGTTAAGAATAAATGTTTCAGCTGAGGGAACACATTTCTTTTTTCTCAGCTAGTGAAATCCAAGTTGCTAATAAAATTTTTCTTGCCACACATGTTTATTACTCATCTTGTTCGATGCCCTCTAGAAAGGCTACATGAAGACTTAGATAATTAGACGGTTTTTTTGGGTCAAATGTGATTGCAATAAATTATTTATTTCCACATCATGGACTAATTACATTCAACATAAACTTAAAGGTAATTTGGGGTTGATTAACCTAGAAAACTAAATGGATTTATTTAGTTGTTAAATGGAAAACTAGGCATGTCAAAGGTGAAGAATCATGGAAGATTATCATATGAAATAGAATAGATGATGCTTCTATGTAAGGTAAATGGTAGTCTCTAGGATGATTAGATGAAATTCTTCATGCTTCATTTTTCTCAATCAAAGCTTCACCTCCACTTCAATCTATTTGGAAGGTTTAGAAACATATTTGTCATTTCTTAAAATTGAGAGAAGCATCTCTTCAACACAGGTTCCACTTTTCTACTTCATACCTAGAATATGCATATTATGTTTTAGGAGAAGCATCTTCCTTTAAAGTTTATGGAGCTTACATATATTTTTATTTAAAAAAGGTATTTTCTTTTTTGGAGACATGTGAGATTTCTCTACTATGAGGTTGTGTACCATGTCATGTTATCAAATCTCAAATTAGTCAAAATAAAAAATACAATTGTTTTTTTGTTCAATCTTGGTTCCACCAGAATTATCTATCAAGTTATGTACCCCTATAAATTGCAATTATTTTAAACATTAGTTATGGTTGCCATCCCATCTTCTCTTATATTTTTCATTAAAGGAAATATACTTATCACTACTTCTTGGCTTGCCCTTAAAGTTTCAATTAAACTTCAAATGGAAGTACTATGTGTGTGAATTTTGTACCTAGCTGTAGACACAACACTTTGGTAAAACATTAGAGGTTAGCAAAATCAAATAAATTTGCATGTAATTGAAACTATGCTAACCAGACGATTTGCTGTCTTCTAGTAGGTGTGAGTATGGTATTCTCATATTAGACCAAGATTAGTGACAATGCAACACCTAAACGAAGGATTTGAATGCAAAAGGATGAATGAAACTATTGATGAAAATTAATCTAGATTTTTAGTATTTTCCTATACAATAAGAATGATATGAATCTGATATGAAACTAGAATCTAAGATGAAATTGATATGGAAAATTAATCTAACAATGATATGAAATGAAACTAAAATGAATTGAAAACAAGATTGATCTCACAAAAGTTGTTGATTCGCAAGAAGCTTCAATTCTTCAGATGTCAATTTGCCAGCATGGTTGTGCAAATTCTGTGGATTGTGGATGATTTTAGAAGAGCTGAGGCCTTGTTTTTATAGAAATCTAGGGCTTTGGAGGTGCATGGAAAAAGTCATAAATCACTCTTGATGAACTTAGGTTGATTTTTGAGTTAACAAGAAATTAGAAATAGATAACTCATAAAATCATGCAAAATCATGCAAGAACAACTTTTTAACTTGAATCAGAAGTTGAGATCAACTTTCAACTCAAAAGAGAGTTGAGTTTAATTTTAGAACAAATAGAATTGATTTTCTGATTCAAAGTTTAAAAGCTCTTTGAATGTGCATAATTAATTATGAATTAATTAAATAAATAAAGTGATTTTTCCTCAACTTAACTGATTTTAGAATAAAAAATAACAATTGATTTATTGGTTAATCAATTATTAAAATCAAACTTTATTAAAAAATAATATCATTAAATATGACAACTTACTTTAATTAATTAAATAAGAATTTAATCAATTAATGATAGAAATTTTGATTTATTGTTAAATTTAAATAATAATAATTAGGAATAAATATAATTAAATTCAATTAAATAATTAAGTGGCAGAATTAAATTAATTAATCAAATATTCAGCATATTCAATTAATTAACTTTAGGATAAATATGATTTATCATGAAATAATTATTAAATTAAGAATAATTATGATAAATTAGGAATATTTCTAGGAATATTCCTCAATGCAGAATTTAGGATAATCAATTAGAGTTTTCGATGTTGTGTAGATGTGCCTTAGGTTAGGACTTTGATGTCAATTTTGTTTGAATTGTTGATATAGGAGGTTAATGAACCTATAGCCCATTTTTGGGGTATTACATTTTGCCCCTCTTTAAATTACTGTGCGAAGTGTAGTGGTTCAAAGATAGTCTATGTATGATAAAGATGTTTGAGATTGAAACTGATTTAAAAGATAAACCGATTCCGAGATAGAAACCGATTGAAAGATTTGAAGATGTTAGGTCCTAAATGACCAAAGATAATGTTCACTATAGCAACAATGAACCGATGATTATGAAAAAGTGTCAAAACGCCTGATTTTGAACCTTATGATTATGAAGAAGTGAGTGACCGATTCCAGATTTGATTGTCAATAAGAATCACATTGGTATCACATCTGAACCCTTCAGTTACGAAGAACCAAGGAAATAACACTAATGAACCAATGGTTACAAAAAAGCTGATACAGTTTACACGATAAATTAGGATACCAGATTGATATGGATCTTGATAAATCTGATATGCCCCAAGCGGTGATAGATTTTCCCCAAGCAATGAGCTCTTTTGATGAATCAGTAACTAGATGTGGTTGTTATCTTGATTACTGATGAAAGATTGATTGACAGAATTGAGTTACATACTTTGAATGATAGGCAATACCATGCCCCCTTTAGGATTAAAATTAAAATTTGACAAGGAAAGTTAGCATTGAATGGTTTAGAAGCATGCTAATTGATTTGAGAAGTGGTTATACACGTTTGAGAATGCATTCTGCATCATTTAGAGGTCTTGAAGACCAAGTTTTGACTAGGTGAAACCATGAGTTGATCATAGTTGACTAAGTTGAAATTTTGATAGTTTGATGTAAGATAATCAGTTAAATTAAATTCTAGATTTATGTGAAGATTGAAGGTCGATTATACAAGCAGTTAATAATATGAATAATCTCAGATTTTGATTTTGATCCCGAAAAAGGATTCTACTTGTTGTTCGTTGGATGGACCTTCGTGTAGGATTCAACTCTTGTTAGATTTGAAAATGTGATTGAAGAATCATTTAAGCTTTGAAGTTTATCTAGCCATTGTGAGATCATGCAAACATGCAAAATGCAAAAAGACAAGCAGAATGAAATGCAACCTAAGACCTAGGACCTAGTCACTGATCATGTGTTGGTCATTTTCATCATTGAATTTTTAGGTAACCAGATAAATCAATACAATACCCACTAGCTATGAAACTATAGACATATGAATATCGATTTGTATGCGTAAGAATCAATACAACACCCACTGGTCAAAAAACCATGGATATATGAATATTGATTTTATTTTCGGAATGTCAGATTAGATATAAGCACCAAGGCACAAACACCAGGATGACTTGAATATCATGTCCATTTTGATATAGCAATTTGTATAAGCATCAAAACATAAATGTTGTGATGACCTGAATATGCCTTGCGTTACAAACACATCAAATAGTCAAGAGATCATTCTAAATCTAATGTGAATTACCCGTGGTGACCCTTTATCATTCACATCCTTAGGTGAGATCGTGTTTCACAATAGGAGAAAGAAATCACTCAAAAAGACAATAGTTACATCAAACATCCTTGAATTTTTTGGGTATCAATGGTTGAGGTATGCATAGCCATCCAATTCGAGATAGATGCTCTTACAGTCGGACACCATATCAATCCAGAATTGCCAAATTTGTTAGATTTTCACATACAAGAAGAAGACAAAGAAAATATTATGCCCCCAGTCATCACTCTCTAAATCTTGTAAAGGACATCATCGAAGAGCTCGTGGGAACAAAATATGCAAAAATTTCAATGTGAATTAGTAAGCACACAAGGAGATAAAAGCATGTGAAGCATAGATTGTTTTCATTTTGTGTTGATGTTTGTGTTTGATTGCATTATTGTAGATGCAAAATCCTTTCTGGAGAGGAGACTGACTGACTGACTCAGATAAAGATTCAAAAGACCTTGACTGGATATAACTCGTCTGAGGTATACTGGAGACCATAGGATATGACATTGATTGCCCCAAAGTGTTAAGCATTGATAGGATATAGACATTTTTGCCAATTGGTGCACAGACCGACTTATTGAAAATAGGAATGCGGAAACACACTGGAAAATATGTACAAACTAAAGCAAGACTAAAAGCTGGGAAAGACCAAGATTGCGCTGATAGATGGAGCATTTTGAAACAAGTGGCACCCATTTGTCAGATTTTTCTTTTTCTCATTTTTTTTGTATTTTTCATTTTTTCAATTTTTTTGTTTTGTACTTTTGATATTTTTTTATTTTTTTGTGAATCATCAAGGTGCCTATTGCTAGGTTTTCACCAAGATGTTCATTTTTTCAGGACTTTCCGATTTTAAAGATTTTTTTAGGACATTTTACCATAGACTAAATGCCTTAGGCGTATAATTTCTTCAGATGGAGAACATTGATTGGTTCTCGGAGCTGTTCTCCTTCAGTCATTGAGAGTTGATAGGCACCAGAGCCAAAAGTAGTAGTGATTACAAAGGGACCCAGCCAGTTGGGTTCAAACTTCCCCTTGCGTTCTCGATGTGATTGATTTTTTGGATTCTCTCTCAAGACTAGATCGCCAACCTGAAATTCTCTATGTATGACTTTCTTGTTGTAGTCTCTAGACATTCTTTTCTGATACACTCTGAGATGACCATACACTGCTTGTCCGTGCTCATCTAGTAGTTCAAGTTCTTGCAACCTAGACACTCTGTAATCATCATCAGTTACTAGACCATGCATTCTGATTCTTGGTGATGAGATTTCAACCTCAATAGGCAATACTACTTCAGACCCATAAACTAAAGTGAATGGTGTAGCCCTAGTGGGCGTTCTGATACTTGTTCTATAGGCCCTGTATGCAAATTAGTTGGATACTACTCTAAATGATGAATTGACTACTAAGAAGCTAACAAATCTATCTAATAAGCAAACTACAATGAAGAATGAAATAACAATGAAGCCAAATTAACATTTACCTTCACCTACAAATGCAACTTGTCTCCATTGTCCTCCTAGCCTTGATTTCTTGAAGATGTTGAGCTCTCAGATTTCTAAGTAAAACTCTTTCCCAAGATGTTTCCAAAGTGTGGAGATTGAATAAAATAAGTGCACAATAGCTTATGAAAATCTAATGGAATGCAAGTGAAATGATGATAATGTGATTGTTTGGATGCTTGATTACTTGGATGCTTGAGTGCTTGAGAATTCCTATTTCCTTATTAGCCCACAAAGGAGAAATGAGGCTCCTTTTATAGAGTTTTGGAGGATCTAGGCCTAGGTGGCTCAATCCTACGGTTGAGAATGAAAGGTGGAAGATCCTAGGGCTAGAATTGACTTGGTTTAAGGAGTTGAGAGAAAGGGGGATGTAGTTGGAATGTGAGAGGAAGAATAGGGATGATG
Organism: Chamaecyparis obtusa; assembly: GCA_027943335.1. Lineage (NCBI taxonomy): Eukaryota > Viridiplantae > Streptophyta > Pinopsida > Cupressales > Cupressaceae > Chamaecyparis > Chamaecyparis obtusa. The sequence continues at coordinate 451,736 of BSBK01001235.1, forward strand.
TTTCTCTCATATTGACATGGAGGAGAAGAAGGTGGAAGGGAAAGACACATGTCAAGTGTCTCACAAAGACCAAAGAGAGAAAGGGGGAGAGACCTTTTCCTCATGAGGACTCTTTGTACAAGTGTCCCATGAGTCACCTTTGACCCTTAGAGGTGGCTTGAGAAGCTCCTTAAGAATAGGAAATGTCTCTTGACTTAGTTGTTGAGAGGACATGTGGTCATGAGACCAAGTCCTATGAGGCCACATAGCCCTTAAGAATAGGACATGTGTGGGTGAGGATAAATATGAATAAATAATTAATAATAATTATTTATTTTAGCTAGGGTGATGTGTCAAGTGACTAGGTGGATGAAGTGGACTAGGAGACTTAGTCATATTTAGGTGATTGTGTATTTAATTAAATCACTTTAATAGACTATTTAGAAGACTTAGGATATAGAATTAGACTATAGTGAATTTATTAAATAAATTGAATAATTTACTTAATAAATAGAAGAAATAAATATTAATTAAATAATAAATATTTAATTAATTTAAATCAAGTCAATAGTAATTAAATAATAAATATTTAATTAATTAATGAAGCTATTTTTAAGTGTATATATTTTGTCTCTCTTTAAAATAATGTGCTGGTCACATTGTTTCAAAGAAAAATCAAGCATTTTTGCCCCTGCCCTAGACAATGTCTCAAACGACCTATGCATGCCCCCTCGAGAGATTGATTGACAAAAAAGATTATTTGAATTTGTATTGGATTTTTTGTGTTTTTATTATTATTTTTTTGTTGTACAATCAATCTCACAAAAGAACAGTAGAAAAAATAGAGGAAAATGAGGTGGAATGGAAGAAAAAAGGGAGATAGGGTCCACACACCAAGCACATCGGGTCCATAGGCTATAAATAGGGCTAAGGGGTCCACAATAGGCTCATTGTGCACACTTGTCACTTGGAGATCAGAGCGCGAGAGAGAGAAGAGCAGAGCCGCCAGGATGTCGTTCCCCTTGTCAGATCACCGCTTCGAGAGAGTCAGACGCTTCTAGCGACCACCTGATTCGGGTGAACCGGTAGGTGACTTGATCCTGCTTTGTGATGTCATGATTGGATGCATGTTAGAGTAGAATTGTAGCATGTTTAGGGTAGATGAAATGGTAGATTAGATTAGAAAATTTTCAATTTTCTAGGCATAGAATGAATGCGGAGTTTTGGCGCACCAATGTGCAGAAACGTTTGACATTTGTGCAAAAATTTAAAGTTTCTACGCATTCGTTTAGGATAGTTGTGCATGCATACTAGACAAATAGAAGGATTGTGCATATATTCAATAAAAGCACACATAGATACTTTCTGCACATTTGTTAAGAAAAGCTGTGCAAATGTTCAACAAAACAGCGCATATGCAAAAAGCTGTGCAAATGTTTAAAAATGCTACGCAAATGTGGAGGAAAACTGCGCATAGGTGAAAACCTGCGAAAATGTGAAATAAAGTGGTGCATGCATGAAAAAATGTTGCGCATGTGTTTTAAATGGCAGAATGTGGTGAAAATAGATAGTCAATTAGGTCAAACTTGATGTTGATAAGCCGATTTGATCTGTCGGTGGTTGATAGTGATCGATTTGATGAAGATTGGTAACATTGTAGCATGTTTGCTAGTTAGCCAGTCTTAAATAGATAACTGATAGAATTATCTGTTAAAATATGTGATAAACATGTTTGAAATTGATATGATAGGATAGATAGATTGATAGATTAGTTTATCAAAATCTGATAGTTTAATTGTTGTTGACTTGCTAGGAGGATATCACAGATGTTCTGATGTCCCAGGAGAGATATCCTATCACATAGAACCTTAGACCAATGCTATCAGAGATAGGCAGACTATTGATTGGAGCGTCAGGATTATATTATGTGATTTACACACCCGAGATTCAGGCGAATCTGAGTATGATGACTACGTTAGCAGAGAGATGGCACTCAGAGACGAGTACCTTCCATCTTCCGATAAGGGAGATGACAGTGATATTAGAGGATGTATATCACATCCTCCGACTTCCCATCATAGGGGATTTGGTTCAGTATGATCGGCACGACGGAGTCACAAAGTGCAGAGCCGTCTTTGGAGATGATGATATAGATGATGGAGAGATTAGTTGGGAGGATATGGTTGATTTGTATGACCCTCTTCCAGTGGTTCTAGCAGGCATGATTGGGGGATTCGTATGCCCCGATTGTAGGTCACGCGGATTTGCAGTTGGATGGGGCCACACATTACAGCGGGTGATGGAGGTGACCCAATTTGCTTGGGGGGTGTGTTTATTAGCACATTTGTATCATGATTTACATCAGGTGGTGTAACATGGGGGTGCATCTCTATCAACAGAGGTGACACTGCTCCATGTTTGGGCATGGGAGCATATTGCAGTGACTAGACCACTGGCCATTAGATTTCGGGGTGCAGGGTAGCCCTATATTCATTTATATTCCTCATTTTTGTCTTAGGAAAAACTGAGACATTTAGAGTTTTGGCGATACACATTTGATACATTGGACACAGTGATATGGAGACCTTACCTAGGGTGTGAGCCATGGGATGATGAGCGCTAGCTGGGATTTTGTTTTGAGTCATGATGGCTTATAGGGTGGATGCCCTTTATTATCGAGAGACAGCTTGTCAGCCGGGTTCTGCGCCAGTTTGGCAGGATTCAGGGTATGCCCCAGGGAGTGACTGAGTTTGCACGTACACATAAGGAGAGATGGGATTGGGGGCCTATGGGATCATTCGATGTTGCATGGCAGGAGTTTTTGGATGCACCATTCCAGGCATGGTCGATGAGGTAGACAGTCATGGATCCTGGGATGACTATGGATTTGGAGCAGTTTTTGAGAGATCATCTAGTGCCACGTACCATAGATCCAGCAGCGAGACCTCTAAAGAGAGATCCCGCAGACGGACATCGGGGGAGGTGGTGAGGACGAGATAGGAGGGGACGAGGGAGAGGAGGAGATGGAGGAGGAGGTGGAGGTGGTGGAGATGGTGGTGGAGATGGAGGGAGAGGTGAGAGAGCTGGCCCACGGATGAGGGGAGGTGGAGTGAGACAGAGAGGATTGATGCCTCCCCTGGGTAGACAGGGATGGAAATAGCCTCTGGTACAGCTAGGACAACCAACTGTAGGAGCTCCCTTATAGGTACCAGTCGCTCAGATACAGATACCAGTTACTGCAGTATAGGGAGCAGCTACACAGGGACAGGCATAGGTGCCACAGGTACAGGTACAGGTGCAGGGACAGGCGGGGTAGGCACAGGATGATGTAGACATTCTATTGGCCCAGGGTGGTGTGGTACATGGTGGTTAGGTCTAGGATGAGCCAGATGCTAAGATGCCAGATGTACAAGCACATGATGAGCAGACAAACATGGACATCAGGGGACAGGATCCCTATTTGCAAAGAGATGCTGCTGAGGAGGAGGAGCCGGATATTGATGCACTGCTAGTCCGACTAGCAGCTACATAGGTAGAGGCAGACCGGGTGCCAGGTCTAGAGAGATAGATTGAGAGGATGGCTAGACAGATGGATGTACTAAGAGCAGAGCGAGACGTAGTGATAGAGAGACTCAGGGAGTCAGAGATGTTATTTGATGAGCTGCAGAGGACAGAGGACCTAGGTCCTCATGGAGATAGCCTGAGAGCCATGATACAAGCTGGGAAGGAGATATCCTACTGGCGAGAGGCATACACACAGGCAGTCCCGAGAGATCAGTGGATCAGGAGTTACAGAGAGAGCTCAGTGGGCATCAGGTCAACGACATATGAGCGACAGGCACCAGCTGGCAGTGGAGGGGTATCATCACATCCTCGTAGAGCACCCAAGGTTCAAGAGATCAGGGTGGATCTTCAGGAGCAGGTGGCTCAGCAACCAGAGGTTTTATTGCATCACATAGACAACAATAGATAGAGTCTAGAGGCAGTGGATCATAGCTATGACTTGTATACACATTTTGTATCACATTATCATTGTATCATTATACTTCATTATGTTATTGACTTGATATACATATAATTTTGGACGCATTGTTATGAGTATATATCATTGAACATTTGGACAGTTTTATTGTGTTATGGAATTTATGTGATTGACTCTATATGATTTGATGCAAGTCTATCATGTTTTGTTATGATGTTTATATACATGTGCGTACTAACATATGCAGGATGTGATGATTTACTTTTAATATGTATAAAATGTATATCCTAGAAGGCAAAATGATTAATAGCCTATTTGATGCACAATGGTTAATAATCTAACATATGATGTATAAATGCATGTCCTAAATGATTTTGATAAATGCAACGTTATGTGATTACTAATGCAATGATGTAAAAATGATGTAGAAAATGGATAATGAAATGAATACTACATGAACGATATAATAGATATAATGCATGATGATATAAATACATATAAATGGATTATAAATGTCAGTGTAATGCAAAATGATATCTAATATAATAATGATAATGTAAGGATGATTGACTATAAAAATGTACAACGTGATAAAAGAAAAATGAAATGAAATGATAGCTATAACAAGTGATCAAATGATATACAAATGAACACACCTAATGAAGATTATGCATGTCTTTAAAATGATTAAGTGCAAAATGTGTGAATATTTTTGGTTGGCCAAATGTCTTCAATTGAAATAACAATGTTTTTGACATAAGAAGAATGGATTAGGAGAATCAGATAACCTAAAAGATAACCTACAAATCCCTATAAAGGAGCATTGATATGCAATTCATGAGATGGTAAAATGCAATGCAAAATGAACTATGAAATGAGTTGTCTCCACAACATTATGTAACATCTTAGAACTTCATAATAAATGGAATTTGATTTTCATCATTGAGCTCGTTATGTTGCAAGAAAATGCAAGCATCATGGTATAATTAAACCAGGATGACCTGAGCACTTCTTGCATGGAGTTTAATATTGCAAACTTGACAAGCATCTAGGTATAATTGAACCAAGATGACCTGAGTTTCATTTGCGTAACAGACAAGGAATATTTCCCCCTCCATTGGGGAATAAATATTTCGAGTCGAGGTATGCGATGACGTATCACCATAAATAGTATTTGCAGAACAACATGATTTGTATGTTGTCCATACTATGAGATGGATGAAGGCACTTACACATAGACACCCCAATTACTTGTTCCTTCGATTTCATTAGAAAATACCCCACAAACAGCAATCAAAGAAAAATACCATGCCCCATCCCGGCTATTCTAATCAATGACATATGGGAGTTTCAAACTCATGTCAAAAGATATCCCGGAATAGCATAGGAAACATGATAATAATGAAATCCAGATATGAATGCATAATCTACAACAAACCATTCTAACATGCCTGCCATGAATATACATTTCTTTTGCCAAAATATAGATTTAAGATATGTTTGATCAGATCAATTAATGATGTATAATCAAGATGTATAGATAAGCAGTCACGTTTCGAAGGATAGATCATAGATTCCGATTCAGCATGAAGATACCATTGTGAAAGGACATTTGATTGTGTTTGCTTGCCTGGTGAAAATACTCCATTCTATCCTTGAAGAGTCACGACTATCATAGATCCACTTCCCAAACTAGGTTGAGGACATGCCCCCAGCTAGGTGATGGATTGACTTATTATGGATGAAGAAAGACGTAGCAAGACTAGGATGAAGACCATGACAAAAGATCAAGCTATGATGGGGTTTTATTATGGATAAATACAAGGAATGGTGTATGAACTAGCCATTTTATTATGATATATACACGGTGGGAATGAGGACTGATTAGCTATTTTATTGCGGATATATACAATGAATGGACACACTAGAAGAAATCCTAATAGATAGAGAAGCTAACTTGTCACATATAGCACTTGTTTCTAGGTTTTCACCACATGCTTTTATTGCAGTTTTCTTTATGATTTTTTTTTTTTTTGTCTATATTTTTATATACATGCCCCTTGCATTGGGATTTCAAGGATAGAACTTCTTGAGATGGATGCTGTTAAGAGGTTCATCCAAAGAATCTCCCTCAGGTGTAGACAACTGATAGGCCCCAGAACCATAGACTGCTGTAATTACAAAAGGACCTAACCAATTGGGTTCGAACTTTCCCTTCTTTTCACGGTGCTATTGATTCTTGAGATTTTCTTGAAGGACTAAGTCACCCAACTAAAAATCTTTGATTTTGACCTTGTTGTTATACTGACGAGACATACGCTGCTGATAGACTTTCAAATGATCATAAGCTCTCTGATGGTGTTCATCCAGCAGTTCTAGTTCAGCCAGGCGTGCAACTCTATATTCTTCATTAGGAATCAAATCTTTAAGAGTAACACAAAGTGAAGGCAACTCGACCTCAAGGGGCAAGACTGACTCTTTTTATAGAGTTTTGGAGGATCTAGGCCTAGGTGGCTCAATCCTACGGTTGAGAATGAAAGGTGGAAGATCCTAGGGATATAATTGACTTGGTTGAAGGAGTTGAGAGAAAGGGGGATGTAGTTGGAATGTGAGAGGAAGAATAGGGATGATGTTCCTCTCATATTGACATTGAGGAGAAGAAGGTGGAAGGGAAAGACACATGTCAAGTGTCTCACAAAGACCAAAGAGAGAAAGGGGGAGAGACCTTTTCCTCATGAGGACTCTTTGTACAAGTGTCCCATGAGTCACCTTTGACCCTTAGAGGTGGCTTGAGAAGCCCCTTAAGAATAGGAAATGTCTATTGACTTAGTTGTTGAGAGGACATGTGGTCATGAGACCAAGTCTCATGACCTTGAGGGGCAGGACTGCTTCAGATCCATTTAATCAAATCACTTTAATAGACTATTTAGAAGACTTAGGATATAGAATTAGACTATAGTGAATTTATTAAATAAATTGAATAATTTACTTAATAAATAGAAGAAATAAATATTAATTAAATAATAAATATTTAATTAATTTATCAAGTCAATAGTAATTAAATAATAAATATTTAATTAATTAATGAAGCCATTTTTAAGTGTATACATGCCCAAAGAGCTAGATTGATCATGAGATGCCAGTCTCTTCTTGTTTTATTAACTGTACGGTGCAAGCTTTTCAATAGATTCTTGTTGGAAGCCTATGCTTGTCCATTCCCTTGAGGATAGTAGATAGATGACCAATGTTGAGTAATCTTGAATTTGGCACATAAATGATCTAGGTCCTTGTTTTTTAATTGTCCCCCATTATCTGTGATTATAGAATGTGGGATCCCATATCTGCATATGATATAGTTCAAGATGAACATAGATATTTATTTCCTAGTTGCTTGCGTTAAGGGAACTACCTCTACCCATTTAGTGAAATAATCTGTAGCTATGATTATATGGGTATGTCCATTAGAAGAGTGTGGATAGATAGCACCTATAAGATCAAAAGCCCATTGTTGAAAAGGCCATTGTGTGATAAAGGGAATTAGATCTCTCCCAGGAGCATGAATTAAGTTGCCATGTACTTAACACTTTTGACAATTTTTAACAAATTTGATAGCCTCTTTTTCCATTTCAGGCCAATAGTACCTAGCCCTAACAAGTTTTCGAGCTAGTGTTAAACCATTTGAGTGTGACCCACAAATACCTTCATGGACTTCCTCTAGTGCACGTTGAGACTCTTTCTATTCTAAACATCTAAGTAGCGTACCATCTAGACCTCATTTGTACAGATCATTACCAATGATGACATATCGAGAGGCAGTGCGGATAAGGTTTCATTTCTCAAACAGGTTAAAGGAATCGGGAATGATTTGGTCTTTGAGATAGGAAAAGAGGTTTTTATATCTGGATGAATCATAACCTACAATAGTGCAGATCATGCGGGTTTTAGGGGAGTCATATGCAGGATAAGATAGTGCTTCCACTAGGAATTTGTAGCATAGCTCATGTTCAGGCTGCTGTAATAGAGTAGATAGCATTGCCATTGCATTGACAACCTTGTTTTCTATTCTAGGAATTTTCTCAAATGTGACAGATATGAAATATTTCTTGAGATCATCTACCATGTGTTTGTAAGGAACTAGCTTTTCATCCTTCATCTGATATACATCATTTACTTGATGGATGACTAGTTGGGAATCACCATGCACATGTAATTCTGTTACCCTCCACTCAATTGCTAATTTCATACCATTTAGAAGGGCTTCATACTCAGTAATGTTATTTGTACAAGGGAACTTTAGCCTGAAGGCTTTTGGTATAGAATATCCTTGAGGTGTGATGAACAAGATGCCTACCCTAGATCCATTGTGTGTATAGGAGCCATCAAAGAAAAATTGCCATTCTCTAGAAGAAAGAGTCATGATAGAGGCATCTAGAAAGTCCATGTGCATTGGTGTGTCATCAAACAATGGTGCTTCAACCAATTGATCAACAATTACCTGTCCTTTTATAGCTTTCCTTTCAACATATTCAATGTCAAATTCACTTAAGAGCATGACCCATTTGGCTAATCTACTTGTGAGGGCAGCCTTGCTTAGTAGGTATTTTAGTGGATCAATTTTAGCTATCAAATGTGTTGTATGGGCTAACATGTAATGTCTTAGTTTCTGTGATTAAAAGATCACAGCTAGACAAGCTTTCTCAATCATTGAATAATTCTTCTCATATGCAACCAATGTTCTGCTTATGTAATAGATTGCTCTTTCTTTCTTATCATCATCATGTTGAGCTAGCAATGCCTCCAGTGAGGTATCAGTAGCGGATACATATAGGATTAGTGGTCTTCCTTGAGTAGATGGCATCAAGATTGGAGGATTTGATAAGTACTGCCTTATATGGCTAAAATTCTTCTCACATTCTTCGCTCCATGCAAATGTCACACCTTTGTGTAATATTTTTGTAAAAGGTTGTGATATGTTAGCAAGCTGTGATATGAATCTTCTGATAGATTGTACTCTCCCTTGCAATGTTCTCATTTGACTGATATTTTTGGGAGGTTGCATTTCCATGATAGCTTTAAATTTAGCTGGATCAACTTTGATACCTTTCTTTGAAACTATGTATCCCAAGAGCTTTCCAGAAGTGACACCAAAAACACACTTCTTAGGATTTAGTTGGAGACTAAACTTTTCCATTCTGTCTAGGATCATGCTCAAGTCTTTTAGATGTTCAGTTCTGATCATAGATTTTGCTAAAGTGTCATCAACATAATCCTCCATAGTTCTATGCATCATGTCATGAAAAATAGATGTCATAGCTTTCTGATAAGTAGCACAAGCATTCTTAAGGCCAAATGGCATGACATTCCAAAAGAAGGTACCCCATGCATAGGTGAAAGCAGTTTTCTCTTGATCCTCTGGAGCAATTTTTATTTGATTATATCCAGAAAAACCATCCATTAAGGAATACATCTTGAAACCCACAGTCATGTCCACTATCACATCAATGTTAGGTAGTGGAAAATCATCCTTAGGACATGCTTTGTTCACATCTCTAAAGTCTGTGCACACTCTGATTGAATTATCTGATTTAGAAATAGGTACAATATTAGAGATCCATTCAGCATAGTCTATAACATGGATGAATCCGGCTCTTAGTAGTTTCTCTAATTCAACTTTTACCAAGAGTGCAACATGAGGATGCATCTTTTGCAATTTTTGCTTGATAGGTTTTACTCCAGGAGCAATAGATAAATGGTGCATTATAAGATCAGGATCCAACCCTGGCATATCTGAATATTTCCATGCAAAGTTGATCTTTTTCTCTGTTAGGAATGTAGTAAATTATTGCTTCTCTTCTTCTGATAAGGATTGTGCTACATGTACCAATTGTGGTTCCTCTGTTGTACCCAAATTGATGGATTGAGTGGGCTCAATTAGAACTGGAGATCTGTCCTATAAATGACTCGGAAGGACATCAAATATCTCATCCTTAGGTGCCTCAGAGAGGTTTTCACCTTTGGATACGTCTTTTATTTTTACTTTTGTAGGTTCTGAGACTCCCATAAAGTGGTTTTCACCCTCAAAACTCTTTTTCTTTTTCTTTTTATTCTTTTGACTAAGATACTTGATGTCCGACTCGATCATGCTGATGCTCGGTTCACTGATGGAAGTCCTCATAGGCTCAACTGCATTGAGGTAGCAAGCAAGGGTGTAGTCATTGGGAAAGGTGTAAATACCATAGCTTGGATTCGTGGAAGTTTGGTCAATTAGGTTAGGATGTTGGATAGTCAAAGTGGGAACAGATTGGGAAATTATGTTTACGCATATGGATCTTTCATCATTGGCACTGACCTGACGCTCAAGTTCAAAGGTGATATTACAACTCAAGACATTCAATTCGTGAATAGGCTCAATGTCATTATGGAAGTCCAATTCAGCCGTAGGTGGATCAGACTCGTTAAGTTCATTATTTCGCTCTAGACTTATGTCAGGTTTAGGCGCATATTAGTGAATGACATCAACATGTTTTTCTGTGATAAGCTCATCTTCTTCTGGAATGGCTCCCCATTCATAGTCATTTGATTCATCTTCTGATTCGGGACCTCTAGGAAATCTTAGAACATGTGTAAAGTCAGGATGAATACCCCAAAAAGGGTTACCCTTAGTTTCTGATTTGAATTCATACTCATGGGAATCAGTTTCAGAGTAACTACCACCATCCTCTTGGTCTATTTGATTAGCTTTGAGAGTAGTTGGTTCTTGTGTTGCAACTATCTCTTGTTGCATAGTAGGTTCTTGTGCAACTATCTCTTGGTGCCCCACGGCGGGCGCCAAAAATGTGTGCGTGAATTTTGTACCTAGCTATAGACACAACACTTCAATTAAACATTAGAGGTTAGCAAAATTAAATAAATTTGCATGTAATTGAAACTATGCTAACCAAATGATTTACTTCCTTCTAGTAGGTGCGAGTATGGTATTCTTAGATTAGACCGCGATCAGTGACAATGCAACAACTAAACGAAGGATTTGAATGCAAAAGAATGAATGAAACTATTGATGCAAATTAATCTAGATTTTTAGTATTTTCCTATACAATAAGAATGATATGAATCTGATATGAAACTAGAATCTAAGATGAAATTGATATGGAAAATTAATCTAACAATGATATGAAATGAAACTAAAATGAATTGAAAACAAGACTGATCTCACAAAAGTTGTTGATTCGCAAGAAGCTTCAATTCTTCAGATATCAATTTGCCAGCGTGGTTGTGCAAATTTTGTGAATTGTGGATGATTTTAGAAGAGTTGATGCCTTGTTTTTATAGAAATCTAGGGTTTTGGAGGTGCATGGAAAAAGTCATAAATCACTCTTGATGAACTCAGGTTGATTTTTGAGTTAACAAGAAATTAGAAATAGATAACTCATAAAATCAAGCAAAATCATGCAAGAACAACTTTTTAACTTGAATCAGAAGTTGAGATCAACTTTCAACTCAAAAGAGAGTTGAGTTTAATTTTGGAACAAATAGAATTGATTTTCTGATTCAAAGTTTAAAAGCTCTTTGAATGTGCATAATTAATTATGAATTAATTAAATAAATAAAGTGATTTTTCCTCAACTTAATTGATTTTAGAATAAAAAAATAACAATTGATTTATTGGTTAATCAATTATTAAAATCAAACTTTATTAAAAAATAATATCATTAAATATGACAACTTACTTCAATTAATTAAATAAGAATTTAATCAATTAATGATAGAAATTTTGATTTATTGTCAAATTTAAATAATAATAATAATTAGGAATAAATATAATTAAATTCAATTAAATAATTAAGTGGCAGAATTAAATTAATTAATCAAATATTCAGCATATTCAATTAATTAACTTTAGGATAAATACGATTTATCACCAAATAATTATTAAATTAAGAATAATTATGATAAATTAGGAATATTTCTAGGAATATTCCCCGATGCAGAATTTAGGATAATCAATTAAAGTTTTCGATGTTGTGCAGATGTGCCTTAGGTTAGGACTTTGATGTCAATTTCGTTCGAATTGTTGATATAGGAGGTTAATGAACCTATAGCCCATTTTTGGGGTATTACAAGTACAAGTTTTGAAATCTAGAGAACAAAAATGGATTCAAATGTTCAATCATGGGCTTTTAAGATATTACATTACATATTGCCCATTAGGGACATAGATTGAAGTGTATAATGATCTAGGTTGTTAATTGCCCATTTTGTCATGAACATGAAAACATGAGGCATATTTTTTGGGGATACCTATTGTTAAAAATAATTGAATTCCATTTTTAATGACTTGCTGACATTTTTGAACACATGTTGAGTTGGAAAGAGCCTCTACTTGGAGTTGGACTACATGTTAATGTGATTTTTTATGGTGTTAGACATGATATTTTGTTTCATCTTTAGAGAAATATATGTAAAATTATCTTAACATTCATAATGATCATGGGGAGGTTGTATCTTTACTTTGATGTTTTATATTGCCTTGTTTCTTTACTTCTCCATCTTTAGGCATATACCATGAAGAATTTAAGACGCATTTACAAACTCAACAAATTAAACCTCAAATGGAATTGCTTCTGAAGATCAAAAGAGTTTGCAAGCTTATGGATTAAAGTCCTCTTTGTAGAACTGATATACGCTTGTGGTCATCTCAGCTTTAACTAGCTCCTACATGTCTTAAGCTATTCCAAAATTCTTTCACTCAATGTTGTTGTTGCTGGTTGTAATTTTTGTCATGTCTAAGAAAACTATTCTTTGCTAATATGTTTTATTTGTGATGTCATCACTACGTTAATGATGGTTGTCATTTTTGACAAAGTGCTCTCTCTTGATCTTTATTCTTTACAGTATCTCTTTTTACAATTGTTTATACAATCTATATTTATAATATGTATTTATTCATTCATATCCTACATTCTCTCATCCTGATGATGGGTCACAGAGTGTGATCCGAAATGTTGATGCTAAAAACACATACACAATCGAATCCATAAACAAGTATTTGCATTAAATGTAATAAAATCAAATTATCTCACTCCTTTAGGGGAAGAGCATTGATAGCCATTTTAGCTAACTTTGTGCGCCCTAAGTTCCTAAAAGGTACATTGAATTTTGACCGTTTTTAAATTATTTTGCATATGACTCATTGCTTATAGCTATTGTTCTAGACTCAAGGTAATAGAGACAAATGCACTCAAAGACTCAAAAAAGGGTTCATTTCAAAATGTTGTTCAAACTCCATAGAAGCAAAAATCTGCAAAAAAATCTTGATTATACTCGATTAATCCTGAATCCTAGAGCTAGCTGATTTTTTCGTTGAAAAAATCCTGATTCATGAAAAAATTGTTGACCAATCGTTGACCTGGTTTCCAATGACCTTTTTACATTTAAAGTGCATCAAAATCATATTAAAATCCCTACAAAATGACAAAAAAATTGTAAAAAAAACATTGCAAAAACCTAGAAAACCCTACTAAAAACACACGAAATTGTCAAATCATTCATAAATAGGGTTGATTCCAGGATGGAAGCAAAGTCAATGCAAAATTGACATGAAAAATTTGTAATTTTGTCCCTCTAGTTATCTTTTCGGCCTATGAAAAATCCCAAAGAAAGAAACAATCATCAACAGAATTTGAAAGGGCCTCCAATCATCCTAGATTATAGATAGCATGATAGAATTTTCCAGATTCGATTGTATACAATTTATGCTTGTTTGATTCAAACATATCCCCTAAATAGATAAACAGCTGCCAAGACGGAAACAATAGTGGCCACAGAGCGGTGTGCGCCCACGTGAATATCCAAGGGCACTAAATGCCGTCTTCATTGAAAGTCGAATCGACACGTGTCAGAATAAATTCTCTCTTCGAGTCATCCACATCTACGGCAGCACATACGTACGCAACGGAGGACGTCATTGACCATTCAATTTCAACGCATATTTCAGCGTTAATTAACGTCCAACTTGCCGTCTAAGACACTTCACAAATTCACAAGAGACGCAAACATGGGAAAAATAAGATGGTCGTGTCCGCTGCCTCGACTGACACGTGGAAGAGCATAAAGAAGTCTTTAGGGCCACGTCAAAATGAGCTGTAAAGTTGTCTCCTCGTCTTTTCGAAAGGGTGCTAGGGCATTGTCAGTCGTATACGACCCATTAGGTATCAGTCATGTGTTGGGATGATCTTTGTTACTTCACTTGGAAGTAGGTGGGAGGTTGAAAGTAAAACTTGATTGGATGCTTTTTAAATGTCTAGTTGGTGAATGCCCAACCATGCAGAAGTTGAGGGGAATAAAGCCCCACATGGTAATGACCCTCACATTAATTGGCTTCACATTATTCAACTAGTCTAATTAAGTTTGTTTGCATTTAGGAGATGATGTGAGTGTAATGGTGAAATGGAGTTCCCCAAAAAAAAATGATTGGATGTACTCATTTTATGTAATGATGTGCTCATTTTTTAGTCTTTTATTCATTCATACATACATATATACATTCAATCTCATGAAGTTATCTCTTTATTATCTTTTTACACATGCAAGTATCTTTAGATAGTTGTTTGTTGTTTGGGTTTGACTATTGATTTGGCCAGGTCATTTACATAGTAGCAAGATTGATCTTTGTAGCCATAAACTCAACCTTTCCCTTTTAGATATTGATCTTGTAGCAAGATTGATCTTTGTAGCCATAAACTCAACCTTTCCCTTTTAGATATTGATCTTGTAGCAAGATTGACAAGACCATGCACAAGTGATCTTGTAGAAAGATTGACTAGACCATGCACAAGTTGAGGGGAATAAAGCCCCACTTGGTACGACCCTCAATTTGATAGGCTTCACCTTATTCAACTAGTCTAATTAAATTTGTTTGCATTTAGGAGATGATGTGAGTGTAATGGCGAACTCAATTGAATAAAAAAAATGGTTGGATGTATGTATATATCAATAGATGATGTAATTTAATGTAAATATGTGCTCATTTCTTTAGATTTTTACTTCTAAGTAAATAAGTTCATTGTCATGCAATAAATTCTTATTGGTGGATCCCTAGACCGAGAACACATTTGAGGAAAAGAGAGCCCCACTTGATATGACCCTCACATTAATGAGCTTCACCTTGTCAAACTTGTTTACTTTCTTTTAAGTGGTCCATGTAAAATTAAGTTTTGTTTGCATTTAGGGGATTATGTGAGTGTGATGGTGAAATGGATTAGCATAAAAATGTTTGGATATATGTATATAATAATAGATGATGTAATTTTATGTAAAGATGTGCTCCTTTCTTTAGTCTTTTACTCGTTCATATATACATTCATGTTCATGCAACTAATTCTTATTGGCGGATCCTTGGACTAAGCACAAATTTGAGGGGAATGTAGCCCCACTTGATATGAACCTCACATTAATGTGCTTCACTTTGTCCAACTTGTTTACTTTCTTTTAAGTAGTCCAAGTACAATTGAGCTTGTTTGCATTTAGGAGATGACGTGAGTGTAATGGTACAATGGATTAAGTGTAATTTTTTTTGGATATATGCATAGAACATGGATGATGTAATTTTATGTAAAGATGTGCTCATTTATTTAGCCATTTACTCATTCATATATACATTATTTCTCATGTAGTTAATTCTTATTGGTAGATCCTTGGACCAAGCACAAGTTTGAGGGGCACAAAGCCCAACTTTATATGATCCTCACATTAATGGGCTTCACCTTGTCCAACTCATTTACTTTCTAAGTACCTAGTCCACTTAATCTTATTTGTATTTAGGAGATGACATGAGTGTAATGGTGAAATGGATCAAGTATAAAATTGTTTGGATATATATATATATATATATATATATATATATATATATATATATATATATATATATATATATATATATATATATATATATATATATATATATATATATATATATATATAATGTAAATATAAGTATTCATTTTTTAGTCTTTTACTCGTTCATATATACATTCAATATCATGAAGTTGTCTCTTTATTATCTTTTTACACATACAAGTATCTTTAGATAGTTGTTTGTTGCTTGGGTTTGACCATTGATTTGGCGAAGGTCATTTACATGGTAGCAAGATTGATCTTGTGGTCATAAACTCAACCTTTCCCTGTCAAATATTGATCATGTAGCAAGATTGTCCAGACCATGCACAAGTTGAGGGGAAGACAACCCCACTTGGTATGACCCTCACTTTAATAGGCTTCACCTTATTCAACTAGTCTAATTAAGTTTGTTTGCATTTAGGAGATGATGCGAGTGTAATGGTGAACTCAATTGAATAAAAAAATTGGTTGGATGAATGCATATATCAATAGATGATGTAATTTAATGTAAATATGTGCTCATTTCTTTAGTCTTTTATTTATAAGTTTGTTTGAATTTAGGATATGATATGAGCGTAATGATGAAATCGATGGAGTATAAAAAATGGTCAGATGTATGTATATATCAATAGATGATGTAATATAATATAAAGATGTGCTCATTTCTTTAGTCTTTTACTTACAATTATATACATTCATTCTCATGCAGTTAATTGTTATTGCTGGATCCCTAGATCGAGCACATGTTTGAGGGAAAGGGAGCCCCACTTGATATGACCCTCACATTAATGGGATTCATCTTGTCAAACTTGTTTGCTTTCGTTTAAGTAGTCCATGTACAATTAAGTTTGTTTGCATTTGGGGGATCATGTGTGTGTGATGGTGAAATGGTTTAACATAAAAATGTTTGGATATATGTATATAACAATAGATGATGCAATTTTATATAAAGATGTGCTCCTTTCTTTAGACTTTTACGCGTGCATGTATACATTTATTTTCATGCAACTAATTCTTATTGGTGGATCCTTGACTAAGCACTAGTTTTAAGGGAATGAAGCCCCACTTGATATGGACCTCACATTAATGTGCTTCACCTTGTCCAACTTCTTCACTTTCTTTTAAATAGTACAAGTACAATTGAGTTTTTTTTCATTTAGGAGATGATGTGAATGTAATAGTAAAACAAATTAAGTGCAAAAATATTTGGATATATGTATATAACATGTATGACATAATTTTATGTAAATATGTGCTTGTTTATTTAGTTGTTTAATCATTCATATTGACATTATTTATCATGGATTTCATTCTTATTGGTGGGTCCTTGGACCAAGCACTAGTTTGAAGGGCACAAAGCTTGACTTGATATGACCCTCACATTAATGGGCTTCACTTTGTCCAACTCGTTTACTTTCTAAGTAACTAGTCCAATTAAGTTTGTTTGCATTTAGGAGATGACACATGAGTGTAATGGAAAAATGGATCAAGCACAAAAATGTTGGCTTATGGAGAGGGGCGGGGGAGGGGGTGAATTAGTAATCCTTGATTCTTGTACCTTAAAAACTTTCTCTAATTCAACTCGGTGTCAAATCGGCCAGACACACTTCAATATTAACCAATAACAATAAATTAACTTTATCCATCAACAATAATATTCATAGTAAACATTCAACACATATAACACCAGCATTTAATGTGGAAACCCAATTTGAGAAAAACCACTATGGAAATTTTCATCCACTAAATAAATACTCTTCTGAAGTATGCTCGGTTAAAAGCCAATATGATTAAAGATTACAATACACACTGTTAAATGTGACCCTGTTAGGGGATTTGCCTCATATCTGTTAGGATATTCACCCTGTTAGGAGTGGCCTGGTTAAAGGTCTTCAAGCACTCTTCTGAATGTTACCTCTTGCAAGGATTTACAATAAGACTGTTAGGTCCACTCGGTTAAGAGATTTTTCTATTATAAATGTTAATAAGAAATAATATATAAATTGACCTATAAATCTACAACTATCTTTTGCATAATTAGATCCCTTGTGCACTCTTTGTCTTCACTTCAATCCTTCACTTTCCAATGGCTTCAACATTTCATCAATCTCATCTTTCTAACTTGGAATTCAACCTTTTTCTTCTTCACTGCATCAGTTAGTGACTCAACAACCCTTCAATTTTCCAACTTTTTCTTCATATGATTTCATCCTTTATATAGACTTTATTTTTCCTCTTAATCTCCTTTACTAAGTTTTCCTTTGATTAATCTCAGCCTTCAGATCATCCTAAAAAACTTATTCAATGAATTTAGAGCTCGGTAAAATATTTTATCATCACCTCAGAACTTGAACTTTCTTGGAACTTGAACCTTCTTTGTTTTCCACTTAGATGTATAACATAGATCATCACCTTGAATTTTCTTTCTCGTAGATCTCTTTAACTAAATCTTCCTCATCATTATCATCTTCTAGCTCATCATATCTCATCAGTAAATGTCATTCTGATCCATGTATTTAATTTTTGTTCCTTGCTTAGTGGTTAACTCATTTTCCTTCAACTAAATCTCGGTTAAATTTGCTCGGTAACTGAAACCTTCTACTCAGTGTCTTGACTTCCGTTCTCTTTACTAAAACTTACTTTTCTTTTATTGAATGACTTTTTCCTACTCGGTAACCAAACTATTTTTCTTACCGAATTGACTAATCTTCTTTACCGACTTGATATAATCAAATGTTTAGTAGAAAACAATTATATCATCATAACCTTAACATTTTCTGATCTTTATTAGCTACCCAATTAAGTTCTTCATCTTCACAACATTTCACTTCCTCTTCTTCTCTAACTTACTCAACTTATATCATACTTTGAATGATATGGAAACTCAATATAAATTAGAAATCAATTTCTTGACATAAATGACAAGATAATAACTGATCTAATCATTCTACAATCTTGTATACCTATGATCTTAGTCGGTCTTCCTCATCATCATCATCAGTTATAGTAACACAAAATGTTTGGTTATATGTATATATAACTAAATGATGTAATATTATGTAATGATGTGTTCATTTTTTAGTCTTTTACTCATTCATATATACATTCATTCTCATGAAGTTAGCTCTTATTTTATATTTTTCACATACAACCATCTCTATATAGTTGTTAGTTGCTTGGGCTTGACCACTGATTTGGCTAGGGTCATTTACATGGTACCAAGATAGATCTTGTAGTCATAAACTCAACCTTTCCTTTTTAAAAATTTATCTCGTAGCAAGATTGACCACACTATGCACAAGTTGAGGGGAATAAAGCCCCACTTGGTATGACCGTCACATTAATAGGCTTCACCTTATTCAACCTTTCTACTGTTCGGTGTCTTGAGTTCCTTCTACTTTACTAAGTGACCTTTCTTTTTACGTTTACCTTACCGAGTGACTTTTCCATCTCGATAGCCAAAACAACTTAACTTACGTCAAATCTTCATCACCATGCTTTACCAACTTAACATAATCATATTTTATGTAGAAAACAATTATATCAACATAATCTAATCATTGTCCGATCTGTATCATTTTCCCATTTAAGCTCTATAACTTCTCAACTTCTCATTTCTTCTTCTCCTTAACTCCTTCATCTTATATCATTACCGAATAATATGGCAACATGATATAAACTTGAAATCAATTGCTTGACATCAATGGAAAGATAATAACTGATCTAACCTTTCTACTATCATGTACTCCTCTGATCTTGGTTGGTCTTCATCATCAGCTCCATCAAATAATCGATCTTTTAATATTACTATCATTTATGGTAACAATGTCCCTCTTTGGCATTGATGACAATAATAACAAATTTAGTGTTCAATTGATGATGGTATCCTTCATCGTCATTCATATCCTATACTCCCTCTGAGTAGTAACTTCTCCTTTTATGATCTTTCATCTATAATTTATCTCTCTCTTTCAGTAACACTTTCCATTTTGATTCCATCAACAAAATTATCCTTCTATGTATTCAACAATCATTAGTAGTACTCTCCCTCTTTGAGTAACCTTCTCCCTCTGGAGTTATTATCTCTTTCATGATAATATTCCATCAATTACCATTCTCCCATTTAAGTAATCTTCTCCCTCTTTGACAACAATGCCAAAGAAACATAAGCTTCTTAGATTATACCTCATGTGTATAGATTTCCATTCCAGTCATAAACATCCTCAACAACTTCAGGCTTCACCTAAAGAGTGAATACTAGCATCAACTCACAAGAAAGATATTCTATTGAATCCTTGAATTGATGCGGTATGAATCTTTCCTTAATGAACATTAGATAGGGAAAGGACCCCTAACTTACCTCAGAGATACTCAAAAGCATCATTTGGTAATGGTTTTGTAAATATGTCAGCTATCTGCTCTTTAGAATTCACATACTCTAATGTCACATGCTTATATTGTACTTTCTCTCTCAAGTAGTGATACTTAATAGATATATGATTTGTCTTGGAATGCATCATAGGGTTATTTGATATGTTAATAGTAGTGGTATTATCACAATAAATTGTAATAGGATCAGTAATCTCTTCATGCATACCTTCCAGTAGTTGTTTGATCCATACAATGTTAGAACTATTCATAGCTCCTGCCACATACTTAACTTCAACAGTAGATTGTGAATACTGTTATCTCTATTGAGCATTTAAGGTTGTCATTAGTATCAAAGGTTATCATACATATTGGTTGGTCACTTACATTGAGCAAGTCAGTAACCAGAAACAAGACAGACTAGTCGGTAAAGCATACACACCGAGCACTACATAGTTTATCGAGCAACATCATCATTGACAGATAGTAAACACCGAGTGTTAGTATACACTAAGTAGTTTATACAGTGTTTACCGAGGATCACAGAAAATGGCATAGTAATAAGAAATGACACATTCTTCTATGCATATGGTTGCAATGAATTTTAAAACATTTTACCAAGATTGAGAAACATTTATTGTTATGATATTCATTAAATGCAATGTATATCTTATGTAATAGTTTGATCTAGGTTATTTTTGTACACCGTAGATCTTAGGGTTATGACTAAGTTGTGTAACCTAATTTTGTTAAAGTGACATAAGAAGATCGCTATATAAATGTATGTTTGCATCATTTGTGATGTAAACTAATGCAAGAACTGATATATGAATCAAGGAGAACTTGAAGCATTTTCCCAACTTCAAGTCTATCAATTAACATAGTAGTTTGCAGAGCATATCAGATTAAGCAGAATCAAAGAAGGCTACCGAGCAGTTCAGGATAGAGATACATCACAGTACAGGTGAAATAGATTTAGAACTTATAGATCTGTATTAGATACTTGAGTTGTCAACTAGAAGATAATTACCTATTGCTTTCTAACAATTGTAATAGAGTTTTTGGATAAATCTCTTAGCAGAGTAGACTTAACAGGCTTATGTAAATCTCTTAACTGAGTACACACTTCATTAGTGTTGTCAAAATCCTATAACTAGGTAGATCTAGCTGATCTAACATGTTACTCCTAACAGGGTAAAATCACTAGAAGTGATCAAAACTTGTAGCCCTAACAGGCAAACCTTTTCTATCTGCAGTAGTGAAGAATTTGTGGGTGTCATCCCCACCATAGTTTTTACCTTCTAACATTGGTTTTTGCGTTACCAAAATACTTGTGTTATGTGATTGCTATTTGATTTCATGTTTTTTACTTTCTTAAGTTGAATGAATGATTGATACATGCAATTAGATACAAGTTATTTTGTAAGGATATCACTATTTACTGTTATAGATCTGAAAGGTTTACAAGTAAAGTTTTTGAAGGTACTGATTCACCCCTGCCCTCTCAGTACCTATCTCTCCTAATTCCAACAATTGGTATCAGAGCATAGTTCTCTTATTGGATAGTTTAACCACCGAAGGGTAAAGATCTAAGTCATGGAGAGATATAAGCTTGATAAGACTATTGAGAATCAGAAGATACAGATGCATATGTTTGTTGAACAGTTTAAGAAAGCAAGAGAAGGTTTGAGGAAACTACTGGTTGAGAGGAAGAACCTAGCTATTCTACAAAATGAGATCGGTTACCATGAAGAACCTATTGATGAAATGTTTGAGCATATTGGATCTAGTTCTAGAAGCATCTCTGATGGATTTGAAAGTATGATAACTAATTTATCTGAAAAGAATCAGCATCTATCTGAACAAGTGAAAGCACTTCAAATTGGTCAAGAATCTCAGATGGTGAGAATGGTGGAAATCATGAACAATGCTAGGTAGGATGAACAAGATAGGAATTTGGCTATTGAAGACCGAAGACTGATGACTGAACAACTTCAAGCAAAAGAAAGTGAAATATAGAGACTCACTGATCGTCACTTCCAAGTATCCAATTAGATGATGACTGTGAATCAAGAGGTAAACTGAGTGAATGGATAATTGTCAAGAAGATTAGAGGATGTTGCAAAACTTAGAGTGGAGAATGAAAAGCTAAGAAATGAAGTGAAAAATCAACAACAACACAATGAAATGATGAAACTGGCTGAGGACAGTTCTAAGAAGATTGATGATTTCCTGACTAATCAAAGAAGATTTGAAAGAAAAGCTAGATTAGGTTATACTGGTGAAGGGGAATCATCACGTCAAGCTGAACAGGTCCACCACAATCAAAATCAAAGACCTAAAGTGCTGACATGTTATCACTATGGCAAACCAGACCATACTTCTAATGTTTGCAGAAGCAGAGCACAAGGTAAACCTCTTGTTTTTCCTAAATTTAATGGATATTGTTACTTTTGTGGAAAATATGGACATCAAGCATATGAATGCAGAGCTAAAAAAAATGCTAACAATACTACTATGGAGAAGCTATGCTATACATGCAACAAACATGGACATATTGCACAAGAGTGTAAGGCAAAGATTAAGCAAGTATGGACTCTTAAGCAGAAAACATAGCGCAAGCCGTATCAACCAAAGAGACAAGGTAACTCTTATGTTTGGGGTTGTTAGAAGTATTAAAAGAATGAAAATAATTTAATGAAATAATCCAAGAAAGTGAAGTGCAAGAAGGAATTTTACCATAAGCCAAGAATGAGATAAAGTTTCAAGATCATTCAGCAAAACATGAGAATGCTCCAAGAATCCAAACAAAGAGCCAAGAGATTTTGAAAGGGGAAAGCAAAGAAAACCCCTTGTGATATTATGAATGAGGCCATAGCCTAAACTGAGAGAGAGAGAGAGAGAGAGAGAGAGAGAGAGAGAGAGAGAGAGAGAGAGAGAGAGTTGCTCACTTACAATAACTTCATCATAAGAAATGAGAGAGAGGAGCATCTCTTAAATAGAGATGAGAGAGAGGATTTAGAATGTAACTCCAAAGTCTATGAATTCCACCATTCATAAGTGTGTGATACAAGTGTCAAGGTCCTCTTAAGGAGGAATCAACTAATTTACTTATAAAGGAATTACAAGAATATGAGTTGTCCTCCCACTTGGACTAGAGGACAAAACAGAATAAGGATACCTTGGTTTATCCTAATTTACAATATTACACCAAGGAAAGATTATAAATTATAACACCCCCCTTTAATCTTTACTTGGGGTGATTACAACAAGGGGTATTAAACCCATAATTTATAACAATATGCAACTTGATCTTTAATATAAGAAAAAAAGGTATTGTCTTTAGGTGTACAAGTAGTTGTTTGTATGTTGTACATGCATCTTTTGTAGAGCCAAGAGAAGTGGATGGGTCCTTTAAATGTATTCAAGTGGAAGTATAACCATATCTTCAAGTAGTCTTTGTGAATCATAGGATTTGTGTAAGGGAATTGATGTCTTGAATTTTCCTTGATGGATCACCTGAAACATAGAACATAGAAAAACCACAAGTAGATTTCCCATATTTGGGATCTACCCTTGATACAAATGAGTATACTTTTGAAAAGAAACTTAAAATATGTGTCATAAAATAATTCAACTTTATGAGCAATCGTAAAAAAAATACAAAGAAGCTTAACATGATATCAAATGCTCAAAGTGAGTTATAATAAACACTATCAATGCTCTCATAAAAGAAACATACTAATGCATAAATGACCATAGACAAGGCCAACTAATGAGACTTGCATCAACATTGCATCAATCACATGGCTATAGATAATCCACTAATGAGTCATCTCACTGCAAGTGAATGGTTAATTACGCCACAACTTGCATGACTCATGATTTAAGAAATGAAGAATGCAGTAAATTATCACAATAGTAGAATTTGCATAGAAATATGAGAGAGACAAAGATAAATTAGTAGAATATGAGACTCAAACATAAAAACAACCTATGAATAGATTTGTCAAACATGTCTATACACAAGTAAAATAATCAATGTACCATCAAGAGGATAAGAATCTAAACCAACATTAACAAAACAAATATTGACATATGCTGAATAATAATTTTAACTAAGGATTGTGAGTGTGAAAAACATATTGCCTTCCAAATATAAGAGATATCCAACAAAATTTAGGAGAAATTTCAAGAGCACCATCCTCACCATGAAGAAAAAATAACCAAAGGAACAAGTTGATAAACATCAACGAAAGTAAGTGCATCCTAGTGCCACTTACAAATGGAACAATTAAGTGCATCCCAGTGCAACTTATAAATGGAACAAGTAAGTGCATCCTAGTGCAACTTATAAATAGAACAATTAAGTGCATCCCAACGCAACTTATAAATGGAACAAGTAAGTGCATCCCAGTGCAACTTATAAATGAAACAATTAAGTGCATCCCAGTGCAACTTATAAATGGAACAAGTAAGTGCATCCTAGTGAAACTTACAAATGGAATAATTAAGTGCATCCCAGTGCAACTTATAAATGGAACAAGTAAGTGCATCCCAGTGCAACTTATAATTGGAACAATGGATCAAATGGAGCTTATTTCCTTAATCTGAAGGCAATTAATGCTCAATAATTAAATCAATAATAATCCACTGGAAGGAAATGTTTGTAGATAACTCACAATGCTTGAACAAATTAAATTTTAACATCATCAATGATTTTAAGTACTTCAGATCAATCATATAGCATTTTCCTACTTAAAGTAATAGTTAGATCAATTATATGGCACATAACATATTGGTCCTTAAAACAAGAGTTAGAACAACTATTATCTTCTACGAAGAAAAGCTAACAATATTATAAAAAAGAGAGCACACGACTATCTTGGAAAGAAATACCGCCTTTATTGAATGAATTGAATTTTATTTTTTAAAGTGAAAATAATCCTCTTATTAAAAAGGCTAATAGAAATTTATTAGATAAGAAAATAAAACCATATACGAACTAATATTAAACTTGAGACATGTTAAAATTAAATAATACATTTAAAATGTCAAAAAAATAATTTAAATGACTTTGGTCTGAAAAAACTTTTACAAACTTTAATAAAATTTATAATAAATAAATAAAAGAAATTAATGAGTATCTAAAAAAAAGTTTTTACCAAGACTTTAAAAATACTCTCCTTTTAAAGAAAAGGCTTCATATAAAAATAGTAAGAAAAAGCTTTTTAAAAGAACTTTTTTTTTGATAAACAAATTTTGAATAACTTTTGTTAAATATAGAAAATAATCTAATGATTAAATAAAATGATATATTAAGAATGAAATAATGATTAAATAAACTAAGAATCTAATGATTAAATAAAACTACAAGAGATGTGCATGAACCAAAAAAAAGAACAAGTGTTATAATGATAAAATGGAATAAAAACCGTAACTATAATTATGAAAAAAAAATGTTTAAGAGTCAAAGGAATATTCAAATGGAGGTTAAACTTAGATAAGTGTTACTATGAAGATAAGACAAGAAACTAATAATAAAGAATCTATTATGAAGAATGTATTGATAATGTGCAATGATTAGTAAATATAAGAGACAAATAATAAGAGAAAGATGTTTTTGCATGAAGATTAATAATAACCATCAATAATATAAGAAAAATGGATAAGAATATAATGAACAATGTTATTAAACAAATATAATGGAAATTAGTCAAACTATCTAAAATGAATTCAAACTAGAATACAAAGACAACTAAACTTAGCTAAACAATCATTCAGATTCAAACTTATCTATAGACTTAGCTAAGAAATTATTAACATGTTTATAAATAGTCAAACTAAAATTCAAACTAAACTTAGAATTGCTAAAATGGCAGTGAAAGATAGAGAATAAAATAGACTTGAGCATAGAAAATGCCGACAATCAAGTAGTGACTGGCTGAAACCCATGAATGGAAGTAGTGATACAAAGAGTGACAAAGATTGGTCACAACTCTTAAACAATGACAAATTTAGAGAAACTTCCCACGTAGGAGCTAAATGGGCTCATTCTACAAAAAACCTATATCTCAGTTTTTCAAGATTCAGCTTCATTTTCTCGTAGCATCCAATGCAAAATAGGCTGTACTTCTTCAACAAAAAATTTGAACTGAAAGACGGGGTAAGGAACAGTCTACCAAAGATAAAGGAGACAAAAATAATATTGAATGTGAATGAATAAACTACATCACACAACCAACCAACAAACAAAAGAGGAAAAAAAGAAGCACATACAAAGAGAGGTATATCAAGATTTGTTAGAAAAACTAGAGATTTATGAAAGTAATTATTCCCCTAATTTTCCCATGGTCAATTAGGTCTTGGTTTATGCCTGGTTTTCATCTTTCCCATCTTTCAGATGTCTCCAAAAAATTTCACGGTCATATCTATCTTCCTCTGGTCTCTGTTAAATTTTCTAGGTCCCTGGCTAGGTTGAAAACCTTTGAGAAAATTCATAAAACTGGCCATTAGGGTAAAATTCCATTTGACATGTTATATTTTCACTTTACCTTTTTGGCAGCCACTTAAGTTTTTAATTTCCCCATGCGCAAACAAATCCCTAAGTTTATGGTTTAATATTTCCTAATGTTCAGCACACTTAATGTTTCCTAAGGCCACTAAACCCCCCTCAAGATTATGTGGCTATCGTTATTTCGGAGATCAAAGATGTGGTCTACTTATCATCGCAGTCTTGTGATGACCATAGATCTTCCCTGCTCTACAAGGCTCTGACATGTCAGTGGGTCCAGGCCACCTCAGCTTATTGGCGGCTCCTGATTCGTCCGCATCGGTCCACCTCATCTTCTCCGATTGTGGGTCCTGGTCTTATAAATCAACGGCGGTCGCATGATCGCAAGGGTATCTTTTTGGCCATGTGATCATGTGACTGACCATTGATTTGGAATCTTCATCTTTCAGTGGGTCCTGTTGTTAGAGAGGTGTCGAGGTGTTGCTGAGAAGGCAGTTGAAGGCAAATGGGAGAATGACATGTGGAGATGGGCCCAGGGTTAGCAAGGATTTGGTGGTTCTGATAAAGTTTCATGTGTTCACTCAGTCACGAAATGATTTAGTGATGTTTCAAATAGCTTGGAAATTCAGCGAACACTTTGTTCGCCGAATCGGGGGATAAGTTAGCAAAGTTCTAAAATTCTTAGCAACCTAGCGAAGTCGTCAGTCGCCAATTCCCCAAATAATTCAGAATCCTCGTGAGTGGTTAAAGAAAAAATTTTGTGATTTAGCGACCGAAGGGGTTTCTTGTGTTCGCTCAATTTGACCGGAGTTAGTAAAGAGACCCGACGATTCAACAAAAAGCCTTGTTCGCTGAATTGCTTAACCAGACCAGAGTTGTATAAAAGATTTTGTGAATAGGAGGAAGTCTTCAGTCGCGTAGTCGCTGAATGATTTAAAAGGAGGAAGGCTCGAGGTGGGTCCAAGGTAATAGATGTGCTAACATGCTCATTTCCGATTGGCTGCTGACCTCCATGGTGGCTTTGACTTGTCAGAGGAGGATTTTAAGTGATTTTCTTAGCGTATCATGGCCGTTCATCTACCGGGAAGGATATGGGATCAGCGGTTGTGTTTTAATTTCAAACCCGCTAGCTGTTAATATTTAAATTCAAATATCTCTGCTAAGGGTTTTTCTCTTTTTAGCCATGCACGACATCGGTAGCTTCAAAATTGAATTCTTCAGGATTGTGGTGGTTGTGAAGAGGTCAGAGGTGATCGTTGGTCGGTGTTGTAGGGTCCTTTGCCGTGTTTCCATGCCAAGAGATGATGAGAGGGGTTTGGCACCAGTATTTCTACAGTACTGCTCCTGGGAAGATTTGATCTTTTCTGAAGCCTTTATGGCTGAGTGGAGTTGTAGGTGGGTGGATAGATCAGGGATGGTGTGTTTGTAGGCAGTTCCAGTATAGAAGAGACATGCGGGGTGATGGAATTTGATCTGCTAGCTGGTTGTTCTCTGAGTTTGTACCTTTTAGGGTTTGATATTTATTGTAAGAATTTGTAACCCTAGTTAGGTCAGTTTTGGACTCCTGCCTGCGTGCAGTTGAGTAGTGTATATATTGTTTTTGTAGAGCCTTAGTGCTCAGAGGTTCATTTTGTAAAGGAAAAGAGGCCCACTTTTGCGAAGAAGTCATCCTTTTTTTAGAAGACTATCTATGGTATCTGTTCTACCCTCTGGTTTTTCTACTCTTTGTATTCTCCCATTGATGATCAAAGTTAGCTTGAGGTGCTTAAGATATTTGTTCTATCTTTGTCTTCATTGTTTTTATCATCTCTTATTGGATTGAAGTTTATGAATGTTGTTAATGGAAATTGGGGTTCCTTGTCCCTCTCTCTTTTTGTGATTTTGTGTGTTACTATGTCTGATCTGATTTAGATTTTTTGTGGGTATACTACAACCCCTAGTAGTCTTGTCTCATTTGTACACCTAGTTGCAGAAAAGGATGTTTGTTTGTAGGTCATAGGTTGAGTCTTTTGTTTAGACCCTCCTATGAAATACTTATGCAAGCCTATCTAGTGAGTTGTGACTTATTAGACTTGATTCCTCAATTGGTCTCATTCCTCTATACTGAGATCCAAACCCTAATTTCAGTGTATCACCTAGTAGGTAGTTTGCTTTCAAGTCATTTCCCTTTCCAAGCAGTCCTCCTATCCCTTTCCCCTCAAAGTTTTACTTTTCATGTCAAGAAGCAAATTAAGGTGACTATCCAAGAGGAAACAGTCTAGAACCTGGAGGTCTCATCTTAGTTAGCATAGGTCCCACAACCTAGAGATGATTCCCATGTTATACTAGGTTATCAAGACCAAGAGAGCTTGAAACAAGGGTGCAAACTTACTGTATAACAATTTCTAGCATGCCCAGTGGGACACAAAGATCAGATCAAAGTTCAAAAGGTGTTCCTATTGGTTCATCTACTATCAGTATAGATTCAAGCCCAAGCATACTCCACCTTGGTGCCAATGTTTAATAATTTCTTGCATGCCCGGTGGGACCAAAGTTCAGATTCATGTCCAAGGTATGCTATCTCTGATATGCTGATAGCATGCTACAAACCTAAAAGAGGTCATTTTGCTGCATATCTGGTGACTCTGGGAAGTCTACTTGTTTCAAAGATTAAGTGTTGGTATGTTTCAAATCTTTCATATTCAAATTCTAGCTAATTGCATGAGTAGACATGTCAAGTTACTATGGACAGTCAGGTTACTCGCAATCTTATTATGAGAATACTGCTCAATGGGCTAGTCTTTAGCCTTGTCAAAGCCACCCTAAGCCTCCTTTTACCCTGAGCTTTCATACTTTTCAAGGGTATCAATATATCCAACATGCCCCAAATGAGTTTTCCCTTGTACAAAGTTATGAAAGGGCCCTCAGACAAGATGGATCATGGGCACAAAGGGCACAACAACAAATGCAAAGCCAGTTGCCCCATCTTGTTTTCCACTCACCCACCCCTTCTTAGTCTAACTGGCAATAGACTCTGAGCTCAGACTTCATGAAGGAGCAAGAGAAGATAAAGAACACGTTGCTTGATTTAAATCAAGCAAGGGTCTGAGATCAGAGAGCAGTAGGAGATGGAGACTCAAAGTTGTGAAGAGGAGTTAGTTCCCTACCAAGTGATGGAGGCTTTTGTTGATGAGAAACAAGTAAGGAAGTTTCAAGAAGAGATCAGATGCTGAGCTGACATTGAGACAGCAAGGTTGAGATCACAAATTGCTCAACAAGAGGCTCCTAGACCTAAAATTCCAAGCTGGAGGACCCATTTGCCTCAAGATCCTACACCTAAAGAGCATACCAAGCACTCATTCCCAAGTTTTAAGAGCACCATTCAAGAATCTAAGCTTGTCTTGGAGCAGTTGCAACCTTATTATGGTCTGTAACAGTCTAGAGACTTTATTGAGACAGAGCCAGCTGCAAGGGACTAGCATCAAGATGATAAGGCTTTCAGTTTTCCAAGCTTCAAGACAGGTATGCCTTCTATATCTCCCTCTGAGCCCCCTCAATTTCATATCCCAAGTTTTAAAGAAAAAAATTCCTTCCAAGAGCCTTTACTTGAGATTCAGTCTACCACTCTGCAAGAACAGTCTGTACAAGAAAGTTGTTCATCTCAAGAGGTCCCTCTGGTCTCTCAAGATGATGAAGTAATGTGGATACCCCAATGGACTCTGCCTCCTAGTTGTCAGATGCCAAGTCTTTTCAAGGATGCTAGTCTAGTGTCTGGGCAAGGACCTATGGTAAATGAGCTTTCATTTGAGGAGGAGGAAGAGTCTGAGGTATCAGTGCAGAGTGGTGATTGTGGTGAAGTGGGAAGTTGGGGATTGAAGCCCAACCTGAGCTCTTGGTTGATTTGTTGAATGAGCTCCCCCTCTTTGTTGATGATGAAAAGGAGAACATGCCATTACCTATGGCTGAAGATCAATCAGAACAAAAGGCCCATCACCAACATGAGGATGATTTAGAGGGGAATGTTGTGCTTTTATTTGATAAGCTACCTAGTTTTTTTGAGTAGGATGATAAAGTTATGGAAGAGCTTTTCCAAGAAGAGAGCATAGACAAAAGCCTTGGAGAGTGTGATTTTTCCAATATCATAGAGGTCTTTTGTAATAAATTGAATGATGACTCCCTATTCCTTAGAGTGGAGGTTCAAGGTTATGTGTCCAGTGAAGGAGGCCTAGTTTTGGATTGCTATCTTTCTAAGAAATTGCTAAATGAGCAAGGGTTGGAGCCAGTTCCAGATCTTCAAGATATTAGCAACTCTGATAAGCTCTTAGCCTATTTAAAAGAAGAAGATGACAGTTTCTTGTCCATGGATGATGAGTTGACATGGCTATCCATAATAGAGGGCAACCATGAAGGTAAACAAGAAGCCATCAAGGAGAGTCCTGACTTCAAAATTTCAAGAGGCTGCCCCATCAAATACTTGGCACAGAGGGAGTTTGCCGAGGCCCCTCCATATGATCAATTAGAGGAAGGTAAACTTGATCTTATTTTTGTAGAGGTAGTTGATAATTATTTGACAGATTTTTGTGTGCCTTATATCTTTGTGGCTATCCTCATGTGCTCAATGCAAAATACCCTAATGAGGAGGGGTAGCTATTTTTCACAACCAATGAATGGTTTTGTTTAACCAGGTTTCTGTAATTGGTTAGTTTAGGATAGGTTAGGTTTTCCTATTTTCTGTCCCAGTTTTCTAGGTTAGTTTTATGCTTTCCAAGAAGTGCATGTGCACAAGTCCATCTTTTGGTTCATTTTTTGCCCTTATCAAATTTTTGTGTTCAGTATGACCCCATGCCCAATGGATCTAAAATTTGATTTCAATAGGTCACTGGTTTTCCATGTCTAGCAGGTTGACATCCAGCAGGAAATTGCCAAAATGTTCCCCTAATTTTCTCATGGTCAATTAGGTCTTGGTTTATGCCTGGTTTTCATCTTTACCATCCTGCAGAGGTCTCCAAAAAATTTCATGGTCATATCTATCTTCCTCTGGTCTCTGTTAAATTTTCTAGGTCCCTGGCTAGGTTGAAAACCTTTGAGAAAATTCATAAAACTAGCCATTAGGGTAAAATTCCATTTGACATGTTATATTTTCACTTTACCTTTTCGGCGGCAACTTAAGTTTTTAATTTCCCCGTGCACAAACAAATCCCTAAGTTTACTATTTAATATTTCCTAATTTTCGGTGCACTTAGTGTTTCCTAAAGCCACTAAACCCCCCTCAAGATCGTGTGGCTATCGTTATTTTAGAGATCAAAGATGCGGTCTACTTATCATCGCGGTCTTGCAACGACCATAGATCTTCCTTGATCTAAAAGGCTTTGACATGTTAGTGGGTCCAGGCCACCTTAGCTTATTTGGTGGCTCCTGATTCATCCGTGTCGGTCCACCTCATCTTCTCCGATTGTTGGTCCTGGTCTTATAAATCAATAGCGATCGCATGATTGCAAGGGTATCTTTTTGGCCATGCGATCATGCGACTGGCCGTTGATTTGGAATCTTCATCTTTCAGTGGGTCCAATTTTCAAAGAGGTGTCGAGGTGTTGCTGAGAAGGTAGTTGAAGGAAAATGGGAGAATGACATGTGGAGATGGGCCCAGGGTTAGCAAGGATTTGGCGGTTCCGATAAAGTTTCATGTGTTTTCTTAGTAGCGGAATGATTTAGTGATGTTTCAAATAGATTGACAATTCAGTGAACACTTTGTTCACTGAATCAGGGGATAAGTTAGCAAAGTTCTAAAATTCTCAGTGACGTGGTGAAGTCTTCAGTCTCCAGTTCCCCAAATAAGCTAGAATCCTCGTGAGTGGTTAAAGAAAACATTCTGCGATTCAGTGACCGAAGGGGTTTCTCATGTTCGCTCAATTTGACCAGAGTTAGCAAAGAGACCCGACGATTCAGTAAAAAGCCTTGTTTGCTGAATCACTTAACCAGACTAGAGTTGGATAAAAGATTTTGTGAATAGGAGGAAGTCTTCAATCACGTAGTCACTGAATGACTTAAAAGGAGGAAGGCTCGAGGTGGGTCCAAGGTAATAGATGTGCTAACATGCTCATTTCTGATTGGCCACTGACCTTCACAGTGGCTTTGACTTGTCAGAGGAGGATTTTAAGTGATTTTCTCAGCGTATCATGTCTGTTCATCTACCGGGAAGGATATGGGATTGGCGGTCGTGTTTTAATTTCAGACCCGCTAGCTGTTAATATTTAAATTCAAATTTCTCTACAAAGGGTTTTGCTCTTTTCAGCCACGCACGACGTCGGTAGCTCTGGAATTGAATTCCTCAGGACTGTGGTGGTTGTGAAGAGGTCGGAGGTGATCATTGGTCAGTGTTACAGGGTCCTTTGCTGTGTTTCCATGGCAAGAGATGATGAGAGGTGTTTGGTGCTAGTATTTCTGTAGTACTACTCCTAGGAAGATTTGATCTTTTCTGAATCCTTTATGGCTGAGTGGAGTTGCAGCTGGGTGGATAGATCAGGGATGGTGTGTTTGCAGGCGGTCCCAGTACAGAAGAGACATGTGGGGTGATGGAATTTGATTTGCTAGCTAGTTATTCTCTGAGTTTGTACCTTTTAGGGTTTGATATTTATTGTAAGAATTTGTAACCCTAGTTAGGTCAGTTTTGGACTCCTACCTGCGTGCAATTGAGTAGTGTATATATTATTTTTGTAGAGCCTTAATGCTTAGAGGTTCATTTTGTAAAGGAAAAGAGGTCCAATTTTGCGAAGAAGTCATCCTTTTTTCATAAGACTATCTATGGTATCTGTTCTACCCTCTGGTTTTTCTACTCTTTGTATTCTCCCATTGATGATCAAAGTTAGCTTGAGGTACTTGAGATATTTGTTCTATCCCTATCTTCATTGTTTTTATCATCTCTTATTGGATTGAAGTTTATGAATGTTGTTAATGGAAATTGGGGTTCCTTGTCCCTCTCTCTTTTTGTGATTTTGTGTGTTATTGTGTCTGATCTGATTTAGATGTTTTGTGGGTATACTACAACCCCTAGTAGTCTTGTCTCATTTGTACACCTAGTTGCAGAAAAGGATGTTTGTTTGCAGGTCATAGGTTGAGTCTTTTGTTCAGATCCTCCTATGAAATACTTATGCAAGCCTATCTAGTGAGTTGTGACTTATTAGACTTGATTCCTCCATTGGTCTCATTCCTCTATACTGAGATCCAAACCCTAATTTTGGTGTATCACCTAGTAGGTAGTTTTCTTTCAAGTCATTTCCCTTTCCAAGCAGTCCTCCTATCCCTTTCCCCTCAAAGTTTTACTTTTCATGTCAAGAAGCAAATTAAGGTGATTATCCAAGAGGAACCAGCCTAGAACCTAGAGGTCTCATCTCAGTTAGCATAGGTCCCACCCACAACCTGGAGATGATTCCCATGTTATACTAGGTTATCAAGACCAAGAGAGCTTGAAACAAGGGTGCAAACTTAGTGTATAATAGTAATATTATAAAACTTGAATGCACAATATTATAAAACTAGAGATATATGAAAGAATAAAAAAGGTGTATATTAGAATAGAGATATGCCTATAAAATAAATAAAATAAACCTAAATGCACACATATATTGTAAAAAATATCTTAGATTAAAATAATACAATAAGAGATTGGAGATATGCCTTCCAAAAAAATGAAATAGTATGAATGCAAAGAGATATGATAAAATGTTGAGATTATTATTATTTGAATCCTACAAGAATCAAATTAGCAGGGGGTATGATCAAAATAATGAATATAATAAAATATGTAAGAATGTTAGAATAGAAGAAAGATGAGCTGGGTTTGTCGGTGAACCGACCAAACCCCCCCCAAAAATCTAAAAGCTACTCTTTGGCGGCAAGCCTTCCAAAGAGGGTTAGAGAGAAGAAAAAAAGAGAGAAACACGTTAGAGTTGCAACAAATATTAGATCTATAAAATAACTTGAAAAAAACTTGCTCCTTTGAATCTCACCTTCCTACAAAACACTTAAAAAAGGATTAGTAGCTCCAATACCATATTAGAAGTATTAAAAGAATGAAAATAATTTAATGAAATAATCTAAGAAAGTGAAGTGCAAGAAGGAATTTTACCATAAGCCAAGAATGAGATAAAGTTTCAAGATCAATCACCAAAACATGAGAATGCTCCAAGGATCCAAACAAAGAGCCAAGAGATTTTGAAAGGGGAAAGCAAAGAAAACCCTTTGTGACATTATGAATGAGGCCATAGCCTAAACAAAGAGAGAGAGAGAGAGAGAGAGAGAGAGAGAGAGAGAGAGAGAGAGAGAGAGAGAGAGAGAGAGAGAGAGAGAGAGAGAGAGAGTTGCTCACTTACAATAACTTCATCATAAGAAATGAGAGAGAGGAGCATCTCTTAAATAGAGATGAGAGAGAGGAGTTAGAATGTAACTCCCAAGTCTATGAATGCCACCATTCATAAGTGTGTGATACAAGTGTCAAGGTCCTCTTAAGGAGGAATCAACTAATTTACTTATAAAGGAATTACAAGAATATGAGTTGTCCTCCCACTTGGACTAGAGGACAAAACAGAATAAGGATACCTTGGTTTATCCTAATTTACAATATTACACCAAGGAAAGATTATAAATTATAATAGGGATTATAACACATGTTCTAACTATGTTGTATGTGGTCAGTATGGGCACATTGCAACAAACTGTTATAGAAAGAGATGGGCTGGACAAGCACTGGAATGACATGTATGCACTGTCATAAAGTCAGTCATTTAAGCGAGGACTACAAAGACTGAGTACCAGAAGAAAATCAAGTATTTGAGAGTGGAAACACTATTGTAGATATCATGAAGATAAGGAACACTATGTGGAGAAAAGCATCTAATGAGAATGCTGAGTCAAGTAACACTATCAATGAAACCTCATCCACTAGATTGGGTGACATCGGTAACTCCACTTAAGGTGACAAAAATATGTATGGGATTGATATTTATAGTAAGAATATCTTACATACAATTCCTTATACAATATGTACTAATACCAAATCAGCATGAATAAAGATACATTATGGTTTATATGTTTTGAGCTAACAATGTTAAACAGTCGGTAAAAGAGAGACCGAGAGTTGGTTAACTGTTGGTAATCACTACACAAGGTTAACCAGACAAAAGTGTAAACTGATAGAGAAATACTATGTTAACTGAGCGATAAGAAAATTGTAGACATCACCTAGTTGACAGCTGTTGTGTACTGAAAGTTAGATCAAGCATTTATTGCATGAAAGTTTGAGCGGGAATATCAAAAAGTCTATAAATACACAGGAAACAAAGTTCATTGTTACATTGCAATTTCAAAGAGGGGAGATTTAATAGAAAAGAGTTCAAGCTAAAGATTTTTAGAAGGATTCAAGTCTTCTATAGATCGAACTAACATCACTCTTCGATGATTCCGAGTAAGTTCATTTGCTACCGAACACTTTTTATCCTGCTACTTGCCGAAACCCTAGAATCGATTTATGGCAGCCACATTGTCTGCAAGAAAATAAAAAAGTGTTGAGGAAGAAGTTAATCTAATCGTTAGGGAAAATTTCAATGAACCTAAGTTCAAGCCGCATCCCAAGGTCACAGCACAAACAGATATAATGGGTGCATTTTCAATCATACCAGATAGGGTTTTATTGACTGAAGACGTAAGAGCATATATTCACTATAAAATTGAAGAAGTAGGAGACTTTGAAACTGTTGTAGCATACCAACAAGTCTGTGGCATCAATGGAAAATTGAAACAAGAACACAAGAAGATTGAGGAATCAGGGTTATCATGTGTCACATACTATCCGCAATCATTTAAGATAGATTGGATCAGAATCATATTGAGTAGGTATCACGATGGAAAATTCTGGCTGGATAAACCAATAGAGGTCAATAAGAAAATGATTAGTAGGGTTACTGGGTTCCCTACAACTAACAAGGCAAAAGCCTTTCGTAGCTTGTCACGAACAGATGTTGAGAAGAATAATAGAGCACAATGGAATTGAAGAGCACTAAAAATTTCAACAATCAAAGACCCAGTAGTTAAATTTGCAGCACATGTAATCAGGTATAAAATATTTCAATCAAGCAGACTCAACAGTGTACCCTGCAGCGCAGTAGACATGGCGCATAAAATTGTGAAGAAAGATTACTAGATTGATCTTGACAAGGTACTATTACATCAACTATAGGAAAACATGAAGACCATAATGACAAAGAAGTCTAATACCTATAAGTTTGGATCACTACTTGTTTGCATATTTTTCTATCTTCAAAAGTATGTACTTGGCATCAGTAAAGTAAATTGGGAATTAGATAAACTGATAATGACACAGATTAACAGTATGATAAATAAGTTAGGAGATAAACTAAATATAGAATTTGATGCATACTTCAAATAATTCCAGACCAAAATGCATAAAAGAAGTAGAATTCCAAGGGAATTAGTTGAAAAATTTGAGACAGACATTTGTTTTGTAGTCAACATAGATTTCACTATGATTAGAGCAGTTGAACCTAGAACAAAATGGTTGGCACCTATGGATTATGAAATGAACCATGATTTCGATTTGAAATCCATTATTTCACTGCTTGCATTACCAATAGACCCCACTGCCACTAGGTTCGGAACATATGAAGAGGCCAAATCTAGAATCACTACAGGCATAGAGATCGGTAAAATGTCTAGAAGGGAAAAGAAAATGAAGAAAGATCTCACTGCATATTTGGAGATATATCAGACTCATTTGAGGAGTCACCAGTTCCCACACAAATTGAAGGACAATTACAGTTCGCTGATAAGCCATATGATAGTGAGGAAACTGAGTTTGAAGAAGAAGAAAATCCCACACCGGTTCCTCCACCCAAAATTCAAAAGAAGAAGTAGTTGCTAGTACATGAAGGTACAAGGACAAGATCATCAACTGTAGCCTTGTCCCCTCCAAATAAAGAAGCCATAAAATTTACAAAACTGAGGGTAGCTACACCGACAAGAACATATGCAAAGAGAAATGCAAAACCTGTAGCTGAGGCACCTAAGAAAAGGAGAAGATTGATCAGAAGTAACAAAGACCATAAGGATGAAGAAAAGGAAGATGAAATGAATCTATTCAAGGTGGTCAGAAATAAGGTAAGGTTGATAGATGAAATTATTGAAGACATACTTGAGAATGGTGACCTTTCTGATCTAGAAATAGGCAAATTTGACAAGATGTCAACTAAGGATCAAACAAAGATAGAAGAGGCAGTCATCCAGATGATGATAAAATTCAAGAGAGTACCATTGGAATTTGCATATTCTTTACCAAAGGTGTTAGATGATATAATTAATGAGAAGTGGGCTTGTGCACTAGACAATGAGAAAAGAAAGAGAGAGAGATCTCTAGTTCGGGTAGCTCCACATCTAAGCCTTGCAGAAATCAATGAACACATGGTCAATCATCAAGCAAGATTTTTGGTAAAGAACTGAGAAATGATGATACTAGATGAGAATGTGGAAGATATAGATATAATAGGCGATTCCTTATGGACATCAATTCTCAAAGCCAAAGAAAAAGATGAACAAAAAGCATTCCTAAATCTATCTAAAAGGAGACAAAATTCCAAAGGTAAAGGTATTTATATCGATGAGGGCACAATAAAGAAGTCAAAGAACACCGATATATCAATTATCGAGGTAATTGATAGCACTGAGAAAAAGGAAGAAGTAAGTGTTTCAAAGGATACACCAGATCCAGTAGAGATCCAACTGAAGAAGAAAACTGATGATGATATACTCATTGAGGACATCACAAATGGTGATCCTGATGACAAGGATGATGAGGCTGTAAATATAGCACCCCTAAACATTGCAGATAAGACACAAGATATTGAATGTGTATTTACATCATTACTAGGTAAGCTTCTTATACTTGAAAAGGAAACATAAATCATTTCACAAGAACAACCCGACAGCTCAGACCCCAAGCAATATAAAGATACCACATGGGTACAAGAAATTGAGAAACCTGTAGAGACAGATGAGCCTAACAAAATAGAGGCACCTTCCAATGAGATTAAGGAAATAGATGAGACAAAGGCAACTGAGGTGAACCCACCTGACATGACATCCGAGGCTCCCACTCCATCAACTGAGGCAATGACTATTGAGGAGAAAAAGAAGGAAGAAAGTGTGTCAACTAGGAAGGTTACTCCAAAGACTGGAGACATGTCTCTTGCTATTATTGAGAAAAAATCACCACTAGCATCGGAGAAGAAGAAGGAAAATAAAGGAAAAGGGCCGATCACCCTAGATGAAGTGATAATTATTCCTGAGTGTGACTCAAGGACCTTGAGCCCTGGGAAACTAAGCAAATATGGGGAATTATGTTCAAGGAAGGCATCTCAAGAGAAGCTGAAGCAAGAAACTAAGAGAAAGGAAATTTTAGCAGATGTGAGGGATATCTTACAATAGGTAGTACCTAAGGTGAATATTGATGAAGATACTCCCATCATAGATCAACTTACTATATTAACCAAGAAGATCAATGCCCTGGATACCGATGCAGAAAAATGGATTGAAGAAAGGGCAGAATCAAGGATACATAATAAACTAGAAGAGAAAATTAGCCAAGAAGTGGCAATCAAGAAGGTCAAATTATCTAAGGTAATCACTGAGATAAAATCCATCACCCAGCTAATTTGTCAATTCCTACTGAAGCTTTGTACTGTAGACACCTTCATTGTTGAAGTTAGTGGAAAGATAAAAGGACTTGAAGCATAAATAAAGTTAAGTATAACTGCAGCTATAGCCAAGCCAAATGCTTTCTCAAAGCACATTCACCGAGTTCAGGAACTCCGGCGGCTGATAGCAGATTTGAAGAAACAAGAAGAGCACATAACCGATCAGGGCATTGAGTTACAGATAGAACTCTTGCCATACCTAAAATTTTTTGAGGAACACATTATCAAAGCAGAACAACTTGTGGAAACACCAAAAATTTCGGTGTTGGATAACATCTTTGACATGCATGCACAAGTCAGTCTTGAGCACATTGCTCTCACCAAATTGAAAGAGGAATGGGAAAACCTCTTGGAGTCAGTGAAGAAAACACACCAGCATATTTTTGACAAGATGTGAGTATATTGTTACATTTTTGTATTTGGCATTGCTATCAAAAAGGGGGAAAGCAATGTATATGCCTATATGCCAAATAAATATGTACATAGATGCTACATATACTACATATTACTG
Organism: Chamaecyparis obtusa; assembly: GCA_027943335.1. Lineage (NCBI taxonomy): Eukaryota > Viridiplantae > Streptophyta > Pinopsida > Cupressales > Cupressaceae > Chamaecyparis > Chamaecyparis obtusa. The sequence goes on from BSBK01001235.1 coordinate 491,725, forward strand.
GGAGCATGCAGCGAGGGGGAGTACACTTAGTACTTAGAAAATTTTGATGTGTATATGTATATGGCAGAGATATAAGGTATATATAGAAAAATTTGTCTATATACATTTGAGTTTTGATACTAATGCCAAAGGGGGAGATTGTTATCTCTATTGAGAATTTAAGGTTGTAATTAGTTTTAAAGGTTATCATACATATCGGTCAGTCACTTACATTGAGCAAGTCGGTAACCAGAAGCAAGGCAGACTAGTCAGTAAAGCATACACACCTAGCACTACACAATTTACCGAGCAACAACATCACCAACACCAAAACTGACACCGACACCAACACTAATAGATAGTAAACACTGAGCGTCAGTATACACCAAGTAGTTTATACAGTGTTTATCGAGGATCACAAAAAATGACATAGTAATCAGAAATGGCACATTCTTCTATGCATATGGTTACAACGGATCTGAAAACATTTTACCAAGATCGAGAAACATTTATTTGTTATGATATTCATTAAATGCAATGTATATCTTATGTAATAGTTTGATCTAGGTTATTTTTGTACACCGTAGATCTTAGGGTTGTGACTAAGTTGTGTAACCTAATTTTGTTAAAGTGGAAAAAGTAAATCGCTATATAAATGTATGTTTGCATCATTTGTGATGTGAATTGATGCGAGAACTGATATATGAATCAAGGAGAACTTGAAGCATTTTCCTAACTTCAAGTCTATTAGTTAACAGAGCAATTTGCAGAGTATATCAGATTAAGAAGAATAAGAGAAGGCTATCGAGGAGTTCAGAATAGAGATACATCATAGTAGAAGTGAAATAGATTCAGAACTTATAGATCTGTATCAGACACTTGAGTTGTCAACTAGCAGATAATTGCCTATTGCTTTCTAACAAGTGTAATAGAGTTTTTGGATAAATCTCTTAGCAGAGTAGACTTAACAGTCTTATGTAAATCTCTTAACCAAGTACACACTTCATTAGTTTTGTCAAAATCCTATAACTAGGTAGATCTAGCTGATCTAACATGTTACTCCTAACAGGGTAAGATCACCAGAAGTGATCAAAACTTGTAGCCCTAATAGGCAAACCTTTTCTATCTGCAGTATTGAAAAATTTGTGGGTGTCATCCCCACCATAATTTTTACCTTCTAACAAGGGTTTTTGCATTACCAAAATACTCATGTTATGTTATTTCTATTTGATTTCATGTTGTTTACTTTCTTAAGTTGAATGAATGATTGATACATGCAATTAGATACAAGTTATTTTGAAAGGATATCACTGTTTATTGTTATAGATTTGAAAGGTTTACAAGTAAAGTTTTTGAAGACACTAATTCACCCCTCCCCTCTCAGTACCTATCTCTCCTAATTCCAACAAATACAACTTTGTTTCTTGCTTAACCATGTTACTAGCCTTTCTCCCAAAAAGAAAGCTCCGCCACTAGTGCTTGTTTTGTCATCAATATTTCCCGCCTAATCAGAATCAATATATACCTTAAGATCAAAATTTACTCCTCTTGTGTATTAAAAACCAAAATCTCTAGTCCCTTTCAAATATATGAATATTCTCTTAACTGTAGACAAATGTGTCTCCTTTGTGTTTGCTGAAAACCTTGCAACAATACAAACTAAATGTGCAATATTAGGTCTACTATGTAAAACATATTGTAGTTTACCTATCATGTATCGGTAAAGTGTCTCATTCACTTCCTTAGTGTCATCTTCCTTAGATAATTTACAACCAATAGCCATCAGTGTTCCAACCGGTTTTTAGTCTTCCATATTGAATATTTTCAGGATCTCCTTGATATACTTAGATTGAGTTATGTAGATCACATCCTTTACTTGTTGAATTTGAAGTCCAATAATGAATTTGATCTCTCCTATCATAGACATCTCAAATTCCTTTCCCATCTCCTCAAAAAATGTCTTATACATTATCTCATTACCACCAGATATAATGTCATCAAAAAATATTTCAACAATCAGAATTTCATCAGACTTATCACATTTCAAGTATAAATTATTGTTATCACTAGTCCTTTCAAGTACAATCTTAACTAAGTAAGAGTATATTCTTTCATAGCATGGTCGAAGAGCATGCTTCAATCCATATAAATATTTTTGTAGTTTGTAGACCATTTTCTTATTATTCTTGTCAAAAAATCAATTAGGATGTTAAATGTAGACTTCTTCTTCAAGAATTCCATTCAGAAATACAACTTTAACATCCATTTGATAAAATTTGAATCCTTTGTAGGCAACATAAGAAAGCAATATCCTTACACCTTCTAATATAGCAACAAGGGAAAAAGTCTCACCATAATCAATACTTTTTTCTTGTGCATGCCCTTTGCAGACTAATCTTTCTTTCTTTATGATTACATCTCCTTTCTCATTGAGTTTATTTCTGAAAATCCACTTAGTTCCAATCACATTCTTATCCTTAGGTCTTGGTACCAGTGACCATGTGTTATTATTTTCAATCTGATCTATTTCTTCTTTCATAACATTCATCCAATCTTCATTCTCTAGTGCATCTTTTACCAATCTAGGCTCAAATTCATAAATCAAACATGTGCTGTCTTTTAACTTACTTATTGTCATGACTCTTCCATTCTTGTCTCCAATTATTCTACTCGGTGAGTGGTTTCTTTGTTGGATATTTCTAATGCATGGGGTGGTAATTGATACATTTAATATGTTTAATCACTACATTACTGAATGAGCACTCATACTGTTGTCATTTGTGGTTTGTCACTAATGTCAAAATATGTTTTTATGAAGAGTACATGTTGAGTATGACAGTGTACAGACACTGTACGAATGTTTTAGATCGGGCAAAGATAGATAAGAGTATAGGAAGATGTTGTGATCTTATATCCAAGATCGCATCATATAATTTTTCATATTGAATGCGTTATAGATGTTTTGGTGAGGGATGGTTCCTGGACAGTGATAGTGGAAGCTGATAGAGTGAGTATTTGTGTTTTTGGTATATCTTACAGAAGATATGGTTTAGGTGTATGTGAGCTTAAGAGATGAAAGACAAGGCACTGATGGATGTGTAGACACCTAAATTCATCCTTTTAACATTAATTAAATTTAATTTTATTTAATGACCCCAAATAACATCATAGTTAATTTTTTAATTAAATTCATCTATTTATTTAATTAAATAAATTCACTAATTATAGTATTTACATTAAATTTAAATACTACCTTTCATAATGTATTAAATTAAATTTAATACATGTTCCTCCATATTCCCCTTTTAAATAGACTTTTAGTTTATTTCATTCCCTCACATTCATTATTTCTACTAAACCATGATTAAATTAAATTTTATTTAATTTAATCCTAAATCCAACCTAGATGCTATCCTACACACATCACTTTCTATCTAATAAACCTATTCACTAATTAACTGAGGTTAACTAGGATTGTTTTTGGATTCCTACATCCATTAGTCCTAATTATTTGCTCACACATGTGTGAGAAAATTTCCAAAAATGGCCTTTTAAAAAATTGCTAAAATTGCACAAACAAGGCTTCTTACATTTTTGATGACACTTCTTACACCTTCTAAAATGGTGAAAATGAACTTTTTCACTTACACATCTCTTACACACACTTATACACACTTACACATGTACTTGAAGTACACATTGACCTTTCACATCCTAAGTTGCTCACACATGTGTGAGCAAGTCTTGGACTTTGCATGGATTATGTGTCTCCTTGGTGGCACCTATGTGAATTCCACATAGATGCCACCTCACCCTAGCCCTCCAAAATCCTATAAATAGGACCCTTGTCTCAAGAAAATTCAGATTCATTGTTGCATTAGAGTTATAATGCTATTTTAGACTTAGAATTATTTTCATATAGTTTTCACTAACCATTTGGTAGTTGCTAAATTTTCATTGTAGATTTAGTTTACTCCATGCTTTTAGCTTCATCTATACATTTTTTACTTGCATGCCATTGAGCTTGAGGATTTCTTTCATAGCTCCTCCTTGAGCTTCTTTGGCCTCTTGCATTTGAGTGCTTGAGAGTTGCTTCTATAGCTTCTTCTTGAGCATCTCAATCTTCATTATACCTTGCATTCATAGTGGGATCTATAATTGTGTTAGGAGAGCACACCCACAACCTCTCTAAGAGCTTAAATCAAGCAAGTCTTGGGTGCACTTGCTTCATGCTCATGCGAGGTTATGGTGAAGACTAGTGTTTTTTACAAGTTTAGGAACATGTTAGAGTAGATATTGTGTGTGTGAAAATTATACCTGATCTGTAAACACAACACTCAGTAAAACATTAGAGGTTAGTGATAATCAAAATCGTGCAAAATTGAAAGCTATCTAACCAAGCGATTTACTGCCTTCTAATAGGTGCAAGATTAATGTTCTCAGATTGTAATCGAGATCAGTGACCTAGACGACACCTAAATGAAGGATTTGAATGCAATTCTAGATATGGAATAAATGCAATTAATCTATATTTTTGATATTTTCTATGCAATAAGAATGATAAAAACTGATATAATATGAATGCTATTGAAAACTGATATGCTATGAATCTAACAATGATATGTAATATGAATGCAAAAATAAGATTGATCTCACAAAGATGTCGATTCGCAAGAGCTTTGATTCTTCAATTCCAATTCTCCAGCGTGATTGTGCAAAATATGAGATGATTTGTGAAGAGTTGAGCCTTTAATTTATAGAAATCCAGGGCTTTGGAGGTGCATGGAAAAAAGCCATAAATCACTCAAATAACTCAACTTGATTTTTGAGTTATTTTTAAATAAAAGATAATTAACTCACAAAAACATGCAAAAGCTAAGTTTTAACTCAAAATAGAGTTTAGCTTTAATTGATAATTGATAGTTGTTTGCTTTTATGATTGTGCATGTTTTATTTATGAATTAATTTAATAATAAAGTGATTTATTTCCAACTTAACTGCTTTTAAAAATAAAACAATTGATTTATGGGTTAATCAATTATTTAATCAAAATTTTATTAAAAACTATATTATTAAATAATGACAACTTGCTTTAATTAATTAAATAAGAATTTAATCAATTATTCATATGATATTAGATTTATTGTCAAAATTAAATAATACAATTAATAATAGATATAATTAAATTTAATTACACAATTAAGTGGCAAATATTAAATCTAATTAATTAAATATGAAAATATTCAATTAATCAAACTTTAGGATAAATGTGATTTATTGCCAAATAATTATAAAATTAAAGATAATTAAGATAATTAGGAATATTACTAGGAATATTCTCCGATGCAAAATTTAAGATAATCAATTAGATTTGATGATGTTTAGATGTGCCTTAGATTAGGACTTTGATGTCGATTTCATATGATTTGATGATATAGGAGGTTAATGAACTTATAGCCCATTTTTGGGGTATTACATTTTGCCCCTCTTTGAATTACTGTGCGAAGTGCAGTGGTTCAAAGATAGTCTGTGTTTGATAGAGATATGAAACTGATTCAAAAGATAAACCGATCTCAAGATAGAAACTGATTGAAAGATATTGAGATAGGAGTTGATTGATATTGAATTAAGATGGAGATAATAGGTCTTGAATGACCAAAGATAATGTTCACTGTAGCAGCAAATGAACCTATGATTGCGAAAAAGTGTCAAAATGCCTGATTCTGAACCTTAGGATTGATAAGAAGTGAGTGACCCGTTCTAGACTCGATTGTCTTAGCAGAACTAGCAGGTATCACATCCGAATCCTTCAGTTGCCAAAGAACCAAGGAAAGAACACTATGATCTGATGGTTGCAAAAACTGATACAGTTTACAAGATTAGGAGAATACCAAATTGATATGGATCTTGATGAATCTAATATGCCCCAAGTGATGATAGATTTGCCCCGAGCGATGAGGACTTTTGATGAATCAGTGACTAGACGTGATTGTTATCTTGATCACTGATGAAAGATATTGATAGATTTGATCGATAGAATTTGATTTACAGACTTTGAATGATGTGCAATACCATGCCCCCTTCGGGATGAAAATTGAAATCTGACAAGAAAAGTCAGCGTTATAGTTTAGAAGCATGTTAATTGATTTGAGAAGTGTGGTGAAACACGTTCGAGAATGCATTCTGCATCGTTTGGAGGTCCAAAAGACCAAGTTTGACTAGGTTAAACCATGAGTTGACCATGGTTGACCAAGTTGAAATTTCGATAGTTTGATGTAAGATAATCAGTTAAGTTGAATACTAGATTTCTATGATGATTGAAGGTTGATTATGCAAGTAGTGAATAAGATAAATGATCTCAGATTTCAATTTTGATCCCGAAAAAAGATTCTACTTGCTATTTCATTGGAGGAACCTTCGTGTAAGATTCAACTCTTGTTAGATTTGAAGATGCGATTTGAAGAATCATTTAAGCATTGAAGTTCGTTTAATCATTGTGAGATCATGCAAACATGCAAAATGCAATGAGACATGCAAAATGAAATGCAACCTAAGACCTAGGACCTAGTCACTGATCATATGTCGATTTGTTATCATCATTGAACTTTTAGGTAGCCGGATAAATCAATACAATGCCCACTAGCCATGAAACCATAGACATATGAATATCGATTTGTATGTGCAAGAATCAATACAACACCCACTGGTCAAACAACCATGGACATATGAATATTGATTTTAGTTGTTGAATGTCGGATTAGATATAAGCATCAAGGCACAAACGCCAGGATGACCTGAATATCATGTCCATTTTGATATAGCAATTTGTACAAGCATCAAAACATAAACATTGTGATGACCTGAGTACGCCTTGCATTACAAACACATCAAACAGTCAAGAGATCATTCTAAATCCAATGTGAATTACCCGTAGTGACCCTTTATCGTTCACATCCTTAGGCAAGATTGCGTTCCACAGTAGGAGAAAGAACTTACTCAAAAAGATAATAGTTAGATCAAACTTCCTTGAATTGTCTGGGTATCAATGGTCGAGGTACGCATGGCCATCCAATTTGAGATAGAGGCTCTTACAGTCGGACACCATTTCAATCCAGAAGTTCCAAAGATGTTAGATTTTCACATACAAGCAGAAGACAAAGAAAAGATTATGCCCCCAGTCATCACTCTCTAAATCCTATAAAGGACATCATCGAAGAGCTCGAAGGGACACAATATGCAAAAATCTCAATGCGAATCAGTAAGCATACAAGGAGATAAAAGCATGAAAAGCACAAATTGTTTTCAGTTGAGTTTTGATGTTTGATTGTTGTTGATGCAAAATCCTTTCTGGAGACGAGACAGACTGACTGACTCAACAGGAAGCTTCAAAGGACTCTGACTGGATAGGAAATGTCTAAGATACATGGGAGACCATAGGATATGACATTGATTGCCCCCAAATTTGAACATTGATAGGATACAGACGCTTGAGTTGATTGGTGTACATACCAACTTATTGAAACTAGAAATGCAGAAACAAACTGGGAGATATGTACAAACTAAAGCAAGACTGAAAGCTGGGAAAGACCAAGATTGTGCTGATAGATGGAGCATTTTGCAACAAGTGGCGCCTGTTTGCCAGGTTTTCACCATCTTGGTAGAGATTCTATTTTTGCTACCAAGGTGCCTGTTTCCAGGTTTTCACCAAGGCACTTTTTCTTTTTTCATTTTTTTGTATTTTTCATTTTTTCAATTTTTTTGTACTTTTGATATTTTTTGATTTTTTTGTGAATCATCAAGGCGCCTATTGCTAGGTTTTCACCAAGATGTTCATTTTTTCAGGACTTTTTCTGATTTTTAAGATTTTTTTCAGGACATTTACCAAGCACTGAATGCCTTAGGCGTAGAATTTCTTCAGATGGAGAACGTTGATTGGTTCTCAGAGCTGTTCTCCTTCAATCGTTGAGAGTTGATAGGCACCAGAGCCAAAAGTAGCAGTGATTACAAAGGGACCCAGCCAGTTGGGTTCGAACTTCCCCTTGCGTTCTCGATGTGATTGATTTTTAGGATTTTCTCTCAACACTAGATCGCCAACCTGAAATTCTCTATGTCTGACTTTCTTGTTGTAGCCTCTAGACAATCTTTTCTGATACACTTTGAGATGATCATACGCTGCTTGTCTACGCTCATCTAGTAATTCCAGTTCTTGTAACCTAGACATTCTGTAGTCTTCATTAGTGACAAGTCCATGCATTCTGATTCTGAGTGATGGGATTTCAACCTCAATAGGTAGTACCGCTTCAGACCCATAAACTAAAGCAAAAGGTGTAGCCCCTGTAGGCATTCTGATACTTGTTCTGATACTCATTCTGATACTAGTTCTGATACTGATTCTGATACTTGTTCTGATACTTGTGCTGATATTGGTTCTGATACTTGTTCTGATACTGGTATTGATATTGATTCTGATAATTCTGATAATGATTCTGATAATTATTCTGATACTAGTTCTGATACTTGTTCTGATATATTTTCTGATACTGGTTCTGATATTGGTTCTGATATTGATTCTGATACTGATTCTGATAATTGATTCCGATAATGATTCTGATAATTGTTCTGATACTAGTTGTGATACTTTTTTTGATACTTGGTATACTTGATAGCATCTTTTTCCATTTGCAAACTCCTAAGCAAGATCATATCGTGCAGTCCCAATGTCTAGCAAGGTGGAGAACAAGAGGGATTAGCAAGCTAGTGGAAGAGATGGAAGACAAGAGAATGAAGGAGAATGAAGGGAAGAAATCCCCAAGGGAAAACTCCTCAAGAATACTCAAGCTAGGGAAAAATTGTCATGTAAAGCATATTTGGATAAGTAGTGAAAGGCTAGCATAGGATAAGTCACAAAAGTGTAATGCCAAAGAAGGACAGGATGCAGTCCAAAGGAGGAGGCATGTCAAGAGGCTTCATAGCACCGTGTTTTACTCTCCTTTTTTTTTTATATTAGATCAAGACCAAAGGGGAAAAGGATAGTGATAGGTGAAAATGAATGGAGGAAGATGGATATGAAGGCTAAACATGGAAGGAATGAAAGCAAGATCATCGTAAAATAGCTCACAAAATAGCCAAATGTTCATGTATAGGTCAACCTTGTCAAGATCAAAGAGAGAAGATGGAATGGGTGAAATATGTAGAAGAACTACGCATGATGCCTGATTGCCAGGTTTTCATCATGGTACTTATCCAAGGTGCCACAAGGGAGTGGTTTTCACCATAGGACGAATTTATTTCTCTTTACTTTTGCTACCAAGGTGCCTGTTTCCAGGTTTTCACCAAGGCACATTTTCAATTTTTTTTTTTTTTTAAATTTCTTTTTTTTAGAAGAAGGCAAGCTTTTTAGATAATGCTCATTGAAAGGATAAACCATGATATGCCAAGGATTCAAAATGATATACTCAAAGATGCTGATAGGGAAAGGGAGATGGAAGAGAAAAATGGAGGATAAGGTTTTATGTAAAGCGAGTGAGGTTGGAAGATAGGAGGAATAGGCAAATGAGGAAAAAGGATATAAGGTAGAAGGATAATGCATGGAAGGATTGTGAAAAGGTAGATGGAAAGGAAGGCAAGCTCAACATCAACACATACCTTGAAGGGTGGTGAGAGGATGGAGGAATTGTGAATGAAGGAATACGTGAAGGAATATGATGAATGGATAGCAAAGGTTGTGGTTTAGGCACATGGAATGGAAGAATATTTTTGGAGGGAGATGAAGTGGAAGCCTTTGGAAGCTTGAATGTCAATTTCACTTTTTGCTCAACACTAGACTCTTTCAAGAGAGACTTTGGAATCCATATAGCCATAGGCTTTTTATTTCCTTTTGATGATCTAGAGATAATATCTTCAATGATGGATTTTGGAACCCATACTTGTCTTGTAGTTTTTTTCTTAGATATCTCTTTTGACTTTATGCCTCCATGTTGTTTAGAGGAGACATGGTGATTTTCCCTTTTTGATGGATTCTTGTATTGCTTTTTTTTCTTGTATTGAACATTCAAGTTACTTCCAAAAGACTTGGGACTTGTGAAAGAAGGAGGATATGACTGGTTTAGATGGGTGGGTGGATGAAAAGGATTCAAGGGTATGCATCTATGTTGATCTTGAGGAAAGATAGGAGATGGAGGTATGTAAGGACCCAAGATGGATGGTGAATTAGGAGAGTTAGGAGGGGAAAGTGAAGGGAGATAAGGACCCAAGATGGAAGGAAGGTGTGAAGATATTTGTAGTGGTGGAAGAGGTCCAAGGATGGAAGTGGAAGACGCAAAAGGATAATCAATAAGTTCATCAGCATCTATATGACAACCAAGGATATCAACATCTTTAGAGTGAGCATTAGGATCTTCAATAGGATCATGGACATCTTGAATATGGGCACCTTCTTTGATAGGATTGTTCAAAGCTTGCAAAGACTTAGGAAGAGTAGAAAGTGGAAGTGAACATGGAGTGGTAGAATAAGAAGATGGAAGACTTTGATCTTGACAAGGATCTTTGGATAGCATAAGCGCATAATTTGACTTTTGTTTTTCAATAGGCTTAACATTGGAAGGAACACTATTTTTACCAACCTTAATGGAAGTATCATCTTTGGAAAGTGCAAGTGTAGTAAGGTCATTTTGATTGTCAATAAGCTCATTAGTGTAAGTAGTAGCCTGATCTTGCTTAAGAGAAGACTTAAGACATGGTGGAATGCATAAAAAAGGAGGTACAGGATCAAAAGAACCCTGAGGTAGATAAGAGACATTGGGAAAAGGAGTGGATGACATGGAGGGTTCTTGATCTTGATCTTTCTTTATGTTCTTTTCTTTATCATTTTTAGAGTCCTCTTGACATGGAGCCACTTCTAAGGACAAGGAAGCATGTTGGGATTGTATGGATGACTTTGGAAGAGATGGTGAAGGACTAGCTGAAGTAGGCATTATAGCATATGAAGGCTTAGGCTCTTTAGGTTTATCATTATTGAAAGTATTTGCAGCCAAGTGAAGGTTAGCTTGAGTTTCTTTAAGAGGTAGCCCTGGAGGATAACTATAGGGAACCACATGAAAAGTATCAGGGCTTGTGTTGGATGAAGGTTCTGTGAAAGATTTGAAAGACTCAGAAGCTTTAGGAAATGTACGAGTATTGGAGGAAGTAGGGGATGGAAGGGAACCATCACAAGACAAAGGTCCAACATTAACATGATCTTGCTTGAGAGTGTAATCTTTATTTTCCGTCTGAGAGTTCTTAGAGGAGAGATCCTTATAATATTGACGTTTCAAGCTAGCACGATGTATTTTATAGTCCTCAGCAGTAGTAGATGGATTATCATCAAGGTATTGTCCACAAAAGCCATCAAAATCTTTTTCAAAATCAGAATCATATGGATCACCATCACGATCTATCCAATGTGACAGCCCATTTGTAGTAAGCAGGAATGAACGATGAGGAGGACTCTTAGGAATAGAGGTGTCATAGGTATCATTACATTGTCCGTCGTCAGAGTCATCATAGTCTCCAAAGCTAGATGTGTCACTCTCTATGGAAGAGGTATCATATTGCTCAATTTTTTTTCGGGGGCATGGTGACATGTACAAGTCTTTATCAAATGGAAAAGAGTATAAAGATTCCATGGAGAACTTTTTAGATTCCTTCTCTTTCTCAAGTTTGTCAAGCTGGACTTGCATAGCATGTATCTGTTTCATTATAGCGGCGATCAGAATTTCTTCCTCATGTGTACTGATTCTTTGAGACATGTGTACTGATTCTCAATAGCTACTGATCTGTTCTTGACACAATGATATTTTTGACAGATTCTGGAACTAGGCTGGAAACATTGGATATCTTGCAATTTGACAATTTTTGACAACTCTCCCAAATTTTTCCAAACGACACTCTGCAGACTCGTACGACATTGGGTAGTCTCTGAAATGATAGTTGCTAAACTCATATGACAGTTGGGTAATATTGAAATGACACTTGACAAAACTCGTATGACTTTTGACTTCTTGAAATGACTTTTGACTACAGAAAGATTTTACGTCAATTTTTGCAAAATTTAAGGTCTTCAATTTTGGATTGTTTGCAAATTATACTATCCAGATTTTGAAGGTTATACCAGATTTGATCATTTTTAATAGCCAAGTAGATAAATAAGCACGTAGAACAGCAAGCCAGTGATTCCAAGCACGTCTGAAAACAATGAACAAGGGCAAAAGCAACCTTGCGCATGAACAATCAAGTGACCAAATTGTGCTAATCCCTGAGAGTACTAATTGTGTATGTTCTGAAAAAGTTTTGCAATAATGCACATATACCTGAAAGTGAAAAATTGGCCTCTCTAGGGTTTTTAGTAATGGTTTGACTCTGCAACTTTTATGATTCAAAGGGGTGAACTCCAATCCCGGCGCACCAGGGTTTTGACACAGTCTGAGAACTTAATCTTCAAGAGCTGCTAGGGAGATCTGACAATCCAACAATGAACCATACCCGTGGAGATTTCTTCCACAAGGACATTTATATAGCGGCTGTCACTACCATGGCGAAAATGGCTATTACCGCTTGAGGTTCTGTCAACGCAGTTTGCCCTGTGAAGGGATTGTCCGCTACGGTTAATCCTCTCTAAAGATGACTCACAATAGTATACCACAAGGGGACTTGGCTCCAGATTCAAGGTTTTGACACCTCTTCACTTTTAACCCAAACAAAGCAAGCAGATTAATCCGACACGCTAAGACAAAGTTTTTTTCTACCAAGGTCTGTGATATCAACTCCACGTGATCTATCAACCTCTCCGGGGAGAGAATGTATCAATCAATAAGAGAAGATGCACTAACCAATTTTGATTCACCAAAGCTCGTGATATCAACCCCACGTGATCTATCAACCTCTCCGGAGAGAGAATGTGTCGATCAATAAGAGAAGACTCACTAACTAAGTTTTGATTCACCAAAGCTCGTGATATCAACCCCACGTGATCTATCAACCTCTCCGGAGAGAGAATGTGTTGATCAATAAGAGAAGACTCACTAACGAAGTTGAATGTGAAACACACTAAGTATCCTCCCTACCTACAAGGATTCTGTCGTCAAGAAGGATTTCGCTAGGAATCCAATCTCTCAAGAATCACAAATAGTGTTCATAGGGCCTAATTACCATGTGAGCACAGATGTATGTTCCGAAAGCAAATCTACCAAAAGCATCCAAAAAGTAGAAAGAGGAACACTTAACGTTTAAAGCGAATATGAGATAAGTCCACAAGGTGGAACACTTAACACCTCACACAAGCTAAAAATGAGTCCACAACTTAGAAAACAAAGGAGTTCCTAAAAGCACAAAAGGGTTGCCAAGTGGAACATTTAACGCTTCTGTCCTGTTGACCCCTCCCCTTTATGGCGCTGAGATTGCAACCACGGGGCGGAAATGAGGGGCCGGTGGATTAGCGAGTCCAATAACCCAAGATAGCAATCAAGATCAATCACAAGTATTCTAAGACTACTTAATGAATCCTTAAGGGTTCACAACCTAGTATCAATTATGCAAGTGTGTAGAAATAGATCAAAAGCATGAAAAGATGCACACAAGCTTGACACATAAGAGATTTATTTTAAGTCCCAAATCAAAATATTATTAGATGAAGGAGAATACCTGGGATCCTCGCAACGCGCTTAGTAGATTTTTTTTTATTTTTAGCAATTTTTGTTGAGCTTTTCCATGCAAGCAAGTGACGAACTCTCCAACAAGCAAACAAGCAAACAAGATATGCAAAATATATTCAACTTATGAAAACCATAGGGTTAGCTCTAAAAATCAATTATTATCAGTAATAATAACTAGCAATCAACCCAAATGACAACTCATATCATTCATTGAACCATGTAAAAAAAATAAGTGCATACCCATCACAAAACTTTATTTTTTTTGCTGCATTTGACCTAGTCAACAAGATCTAATTTTTTTGATATGATTTTGGCCACAAAAATAGAAATTAAGAATAGATACCCCTGCTAAAAAATAGAGAGCTTTCCAAAAATGCAAAAATTTTAGAAAAACCTCTTCATTTGTGCCCTAGAGACCCATTTTATCAAAATAGACCAATTTTTGTAAATTGACTATTTGAGCTATGATATCATGTCCAAATTTAAAACACAAAGAATGGACCCCCTGTAGAATTTAAAAAGATTTCCGAAAATATAAATTTTTTTGAAAAATATGCTAATTTGCGTCAGATATTAATTTTTTCCAGAATTTCAAGAAAAAATTATTAAAAATTCAAAACATCTTAGAAAATTCTAAATTTTTTACTGTAGCTTCCATGACATGTCACCAACTTGAAAAAAAAATTTCAGACCAAATTTACAAGCCGTTTGGGAGATAAAATTAAATCTTTGAAACTTTGGGGTTTTAGCTCCCAAAAAAATCAAAACCAGCATGCAAAGGTGGGTTGCCCCACGGTGGGCGCCAGAAATGTGTGTGTGAAAATTATACCTGATCTGTAAACACAACACTCAGTAAAACATTAGAGGTTAGTGATAATCAAAATCGTGCAAAATTGAAAGCTATCTAACCAAGCGATTTACTGCCTTCTAATAGGTGCGAGATTAATGTTCTCAGATTGTAATCGAGATCAGTGACCTAGACGTCACCTAAATGAAGGATTTGAATGCAATTCTAGATATGGAATAAATGCAATTAATCTATATTTTTGATATTTTCTATGCAATAAGAATGATAAAAACTGATATAATATGAATGCTATTGAAAACTGATATGCTATGAATCTAACAATGATATGTAATATGAATGCAAAAATAAGATTGATCTCACAAAGATGTCGATTCGCAAGAGCTTTGATTCTTCAATTCCAATTTTCCAGTGTGATTGTGCAAAATATGAGATGATTTGTGAAGAGTTGAGCATTTAATTTATAGAAATCTAGGGCTTTGGAGGTGCATGGAAAAAAGCCATAAATCACTCAAATAACTCAACTTGATTTTTGAGTTATTTTTAAATAAAAGATAATTAACTCACAAAAACATGCAAAAGCTAAGTTTTAACTCAAAATAGAGTTTAGCTTTAATTGATAATTGATAGTTGTTTGCTTTTATGATTGTGCATGTTTTATTTATGAATTAATTTAATAATAAAGTGATTTATTTCCAACTTAACTGCTTTTAAAAATAAAACAATTGATTTATGGGTTAATCAATTATTTAATCAAAATTTTATTAAAAACTATATTATTAAATAATGACAACTTGCTTTAATTAATTAAATAAGAATTTAATCAATTATTCATATGATATTAGATTTATTGTCAAAATTAAATAATACAATTAATAATAGATATAATTAAATTTAATTACACAATTAAGTGGTAAATATTAAATCTAATTAATTAAATATGAAAATATTCAATTAATCAAACTTTAGGATAAATGTGATTTATTGCCAAATAATTATAAAATTAAAGATAATTAAGATAATTAGGAATATTACTAGGAATATTCTCCGATGCAAAATTTAAGATAATCAATTAGATTTGATGATGTTTAGATGTGCCTTAGATTAGGACTTTGATGTTGATTTCATATGATTTGATGATATAGGAGGTTAATGAACTTATAGCCCATTTTTGGGGTATTACAGATATATTATGCTCTTCATTGTTAATGTTTGCATGTTTGAACTTGTTCTTAATAGGTAGTTTGTTTTAATCAGTGAATCTTCTATTTGGGAATCACATTAAGGCTAATGATTAGTAGTAAAACACCTAACTATATCTGCAAATGAAGAAAAATACATGAAGCTAATGAAATATTTGTTTTTGTGCAGATAGGTGTCTCTGCATACACACGTGTCTATGCTAGAAAAGGGAGTTTCCTTTATGTTTTTTTTTAAGCCAATTAAGTAAAGTTATTTGACATATTAAGGTTAAAAAT
The DNA here is from genome assembly GCA_027943335.1 of Chamaecyparis obtusa. NCBI lineage: Eukaryota > Viridiplantae > Streptophyta > Pinopsida > Cupressales > Cupressaceae > Chamaecyparis > Chamaecyparis obtusa. The sequence goes on from BSBK01001235.1 coordinate 507,675, forward strand.
CACTATATTTTTTCCATTAGAAACCTTTTTATGCATTTGAAACTTAATGAGAGGATAAAACTTTCAAACAGTGGTGTTTAACTTTTGTTTTTGTGTACACAAGCGTCTCTACCTACACATAGGCGTCTCTACCTGGAAACAAGCGTCTCTGCCTGTACATAGGCATCTCTACCTATACATAGGCATCTATGATAGATAGGTGTCTCTGCCTATACACAGGGGTCTCTACTTGATTACAACTTATTTTTCATAAAGAGGCAACTACACGAAAATGCTTATAACTTCCACATACGAGCTCCGTTTTGAATGATTAAAAAAGTGCTAGAAATCTGATTCAGACCTCTATCCAGATCTGCAAACCATTTTATCAAATTCCTCATCAAAAATTAGGTGCACATGTTCCAAGTTGACCCTTCTTTGCAAACTTCAAACACTCATAACTTGGGCATAAAAAATCATCTTGCAGCAATTTTTTAAAAAACATTCATCAAAAAAATGCAAGGAATCTAATTTTGTAATTATTTTTAGCCTTATACAATTTTTTTGAAGTGTTTTCCACACATTTGCAAATTGGGCTTAAAATAAACCTTTCATATTTGGATTTGGAATTAAAAAGAACAAGTGTCTTTTAATCCCCAAGGCCACATACTTATTCTCTCCTCTCACGCCTTTGGGCGATCTTGAGTGCACAAGAAATACGTGGTCTTGTTTTCTTTTTTGGAGGCCTTCTTGTGGTTTTGATCACCTCAAGGGATGACCTCAACTCCCATGTTCTGGTGGAGTATAAATTGCAGGAGGTGAATCTAAAGACACCTCCCTTGGAAGTAGAATCTTGTCACTCTTGGCTAAGCCCCAAAGAACTTTATACCTTTGAAAAGTGAAGGTGGAGATTTGGGTTACAGTCTCCTCCCAACTGTGTGACATTATTATCTTTCATCTATGGATTTGGGCCTCACATACCTTGCGTATATCAAGGACATCCCCTAGTTGAGCTTGTATATCCTACTTGAAGCCTCAATAGGATTGTTGGTGTGTTTGATGTGCTTGAATGTTTAAAACCTTCCCCATTTGCAACCAAAAGGGGACACACCATCCAAATTAAGCCTTAGCAATTATGCTTGTCTATAATTTCATTTGTTTTCTTTTCATTTTAAAATAAAAAATCTAAAAACAATCGTAAAATTTCAAAAATCCAAAAAAAACATAAACTTTCAAAAATCCAAAAACATCCAAAAACATTCAAAATCCAAAAAAAAAATATAAAGTTTGAAAACCCAAAAACATCACAAAACTCAAAAACTCAAACAAAATCAAAATCATTTCAAAAACAACAAAAGCATTTTGTTAAGTTAGTTGTCTTTAGTCAAGCTTTCCACATCATTTCCACATCACTTCTTTCATCTATCAAATTCATCTCCTTCTCCATACTTCTTATCCTAATCACCTTCTTAATCATTCCAAATCATTCCTCCAATTTCCCCTAATCATCCTATTCATTCCTCTCTTCTGATCTTCCTAGTCATCATCTCCTGATCATTCTTCTTCTTCATCTCTTAATCATCTTACACATCCTAATCAATCCTTCCATGTCACTCATATTCTATTGCTAATCATCCTAATCAATTATTCTAAGTCCTTCCTATTCTATTCCCAATCAATTCTTCTAAGTCCTTCCTATTCTATTCTAATCATCCTAATCACTTCTTCTATATCATCCTAATCACTCCTAATCACTTCTTCTATATCATCCTAATCACTTCTTCCAAGTCCTTCCTATTCTATTCTAACCCTCCTAATCACTTCTTCTAAGTCAACTTTATCATTCTTCTTAATCATTCTTATAACCTAATCCTTCTTCTAAGTCATATTTCTCCTCTTCCTAATCATTCAATCAAATTAATAATCTTCATCTTGGTAATCCTTCATAAATCACATCTAATTTCTTAATCCAATTTCACCATTCATTTTCCTTCTAATATAATCACATCATTACCTTTCTAATCTAATCCCCTTGTCAACTTCATTCCTATCAAATCCTAATTCAATCTATTTATCCTCTTCATCTAAATCAATCACCCATTTATCCATTCCATTGTCTTCCAATATATTTCATTTATCTTCTAAATTCATGTCATTCTAAATTTCCATCTCTATCCACATCATCTTTTGATCCAATTTTTCATAAAATCTTCTACTTTGAACTTAGGAGCAACATCAACATTTGGACTTTAATCAAATCTTGTCTTGATTGACCCATATCCAAGCATAATCAAGACTAATTAAATCAAATCTCATCTTTCATTCCTTAATCAATCTTAGGTTGAAAGATTTTATTGAAAAGTGTTACATAGACCCTCATCATTAGCAAACACATCTAATCGAATTGTTACTTTGAGGACATCAGTCTGTCTCAAGTAATTAATTCCATTAATTCTATCCTATTTTTCTTGGGATCACAAGTCCATCTCCAAGTCAAAGAAGATAATCATCCAAATCAATCCTTTGTTTGCACCATCATAGGGTCTTGTTCCACCTAGGTTTGTCTCAAACCGTCAAATCCAAAATCAAATCAAATCAAATCCAATCAATCAAATAATTGAGGCCTGTTGGTGTTCAAAATGATGCTTATGCTCAAAGGCTACCAATATACCCTCAGATAGATTTTAGGAATGGTTAGCTCCAAAATGTAATGGGTCTTAGGGTAACTGGACCAACTGTAGGGACAAGACTGCCCTCTTCTGCTTTAGGCTCTACAAAACCAAGGCGGGTGCACCTAACCCAGTGAAAACTATACTTCACACACCAAGGACTAGGTTTGAATAAAAGATGGATAGTAAGAAAGTACTAAATGCTAACCTCACATTCATTGACTCTCCATTACTATAGGGTAGAACACTTATACAACCAAAGGCTTAAAGTTTAGGGATGGTTCTTAATTTATATGTTTGAATCATAACAACTTCAATCAGTATATGTTAATAAGAGAAATACTCATCTAGGCCAGTGCCTCATCCATTAGGCAAGATCTCTTAGACAAACTATACACACACACCAGACTATATCTGAGATTCAAAGCCATAAACACATTTACAATCTCCTTTACTGCTTATAGAACATCCTTACGTAGACAAGAGATAAACCTATGTCCCATATAGGGCATCATTTCATCTAATCCTAGATTAGAACTCAAGAATGAAGACACATACATAAATTAATATGCAATGAACTAGAAAGTTCAAAATCTACCTATATTGACACAAAGGAGATAGAATAATCATATATCTGTATTAAGTATGAAGAATCCTCAAGTGTATACAATCAGTCCAAGCAAACCAAGCTTGCAAATTACAGCTTAGATCTGCAACTTTTTCTTTATTATCAACAAATACTGAAAGCAAAACTATTACAATTCTGACTGAGAAAAGGACTCACAACCAAAAGATTTGAATACCTCACTCCCAATACCTCTGAATGATCATAAAAATTCCCTTTATACCAAGGGTAACAATACAAGCATAATGATATTCAAAATCAAAATTCAAAACTACCTAACACCACTAAGGAGTTAATACAGACATGACAAGGACCAAGCCTCAGCTGGTGAGCTCAGAATAGTTCAATTTCAACAGCTATCTAGCCCTGTACCAATCTCAAGTACAAAATCATCACAAATCTTCCAAGAAATCTGGTAAAATAACACCTGCAACACGTCCTGAGTATAGTTTCATTTACTTTCCTACAACAAGACATTCCTCTACAACTACCCATGGCAGCTTGGACCACACTACAACCACCGATGCCACCAAACCAATTGAAAATGGCCACTTAAACCATTAATTTTGGTACCTCTTGTCATTGCAAGTCCGCAAAACATTTGAATTTGAAATACAATGGTCACCTCCAAAGATCCATTATCAAATTAATGATCAAGATTCAAATCTGACTCAACTTTAAAAAACCACCGTAGATTATGTCCTTTTCACAGGCTTTTAAAAATCTTTACTTTATCAAAGGAAAGGATCGAAGGCTGTCGCCAATCCGCAAGCATAACCTCCTCACATTTTATCTCCATGGTGATACGACAACTGTGAGATTTACCTGATATTTATCATTATGTCAGAGAAGCCCCTCAGGTCCCATTGACACGTCGGCCCCGTCAACAAACTGCTGACCAATTAAAATGTAGACACATAATCCTCATTTGACACAGGTCCCACATGTCGGCAAGCTTTAAACCTTCAAGTCATTTGGTGAACACGTGACTGAAGGCCATCTCCAAGTCACCAAACCTTTTTCCCTAACCCATGTCTAATTTAGTGACCACGCGAATGAAGCATTCACTAATTCTCATAATCTTCTTCTTAACCAGGATTTCATCTCGTGAACACGAGAAAACAATGTTCACCAAGTCGTTGAATAGTCCCTTGACCCAAGCATAGGAATCCTAGTTTACATTTGGTGAATCAACGAATACACATGAAAAATAGACCTCATTAGTTATCTAGCGAACTAGTGACCAAAGGCCATTCTCACATTCGCTGAATGTTTTAGGGTGTCACCATTTCATTTAGAGAATACACGAACACCTTATTCGTGTGATCGCTAAGACATTTGGAACTTTGCCAAACTATTCCATGAACAAGCGAACAAGAAGAAAATTTATCAGTGCCGCTAAATATTTTATCACAACCACCAAAGACACCGAGATATTTAACTAGGTCTGCACAAGAAAATCAACCGCTGTCACATGATCGCATACCTCTGACACATGCCTTGCACTTTTACAAAAACTATTGATGCTCTGACATGTCAGGACCCACTGAACAGTTCATATCCTTGGGCAAAATCGATGGTCATCGCTATATTGTGACTTTAAAAATTGAGCATCTCATCCTGGCAAAATAACGACAGCCACAAGATCAAACTGAACTTTAACCTCATCCACAGACTGAAAACCTCAGGCCCACTGATAACATCCCCGTCACTACCATGTGGACCAATCATAGACCTTTCGGGAAGGAAATGCACACATGCATTAAAAAGGATCAAAGGCAGCCAAGAAAATATAAAGCCGAAACATTAGGAAATATTAAAGCCCAGGACTTATGAAAAATTAATCGGGGTGACTTAGGAAAGGTGATAAATATTAACCGTTAAAACATGCGATGTGGTCATTAAAATTAGCACATGTGTATTAGAGCTTTAAGTGGCCTGAATAAAGGTAACATAAAATCAGAATAGGGCAAGGGCACACTTAGGGTTTTCTTAGGTAACGACTAGACATTTGAATTTTTGCCTTAGGGTTTATGCCAAAAACCAAGAAAACCTCATAGAGAACAAGGGAAAAAGACCAGGAAAGATGGAAAATTTTACCAGTGCTAACAAGGCCCTACCCTCACAATCAAATGAAATCCAATCAATCAAATACTTGAGGCCCTTCCCTCACAATCAAATCAAATCAATCAAATCAAATCAAATCAAAGTACTAAGGCTCTACCCTCTCAAATCAGAAACAAAGTCCAAACTTGCTCCTAGTCCTAATTTCATATTTCATCCATCCTCAAACATCTCACTTCATCTACTCCTAATTCAAATATTCATCCACATCTTCTTCTAATCCAAATAAAAACCTTCATTCCAACATCATGGATAAAGATCAACTTCACACAAATCCAATCTCACATTTATCTAACTCCCACACTCACCAATATAATCCAACTCCCACTTACCATGATAATCCCATATCCCCATCTATTCCACCTCAACATGCCATATCCAATCCCAATACATCTCACATTTATTCTCCTTCCTCTACCTTTGACAAGTAAAATCCATCTCATCCTCCCACATTTACCCAAATCCATCATCCCCATCTCTCATCCAAAACCATTATTTTCTTTGCATGGATCGAAAAGATAACCGCGAAGTATAGATCCCCACCTCTAAATCAAGCTACCCAATCTCCACATGCCATGCACTCACCATCATTCCCTCCAAGTAAAGACACACCTAAATCTTCTAAGTCTCATGATTCCTTCATCCCTCCATTCACTCGAGTCGAAGCTTCTACCTCCTCCATCCCATTACCCTCCCAAGTCCAAACATGTCAAGACCTTGTTCCAAAGCATGCTACTATGGATTCTTCTCCTCCTCTAGATATTATAATCTCTCCATCTCAATATCCATTTATCCCTCTTAATTGACTTCATGATCCAATTACTAATCAAGATCAAGACATTCCTATTACCCCGTCTATTAACGACTCCCCTTTGTCTCATGAACCCATCTCCTCTACCCCATCCCATGATCCCCTTCCATCTCGAGCCTTAACATCCACTTATCCTCCACTTTATGTAGATATTCCTTCTCTCTCATCCACTAATTCCCCTCCATGTCAAGATCAAATCACTCCATCTCATGATTCCCTCCCCTCCATTACATTGTATGATCTTCCCTCTCAAGATCCCATTATTCCTTCTACTTAGCCACCTAATTCTTTCCAAAGTCAAGGTCAAAGTTCCCTGTCATCTCCATGTCATGATCCTCAACCATCTCAAGATCATATCTTCCCTCCTAATCCATCCCAAGATCCTATCATCTCCCATAATCCCCCTCATGATCCTAATCCTCCACAAAATCTTATTCCACCTATCCAATCCATTCATGAACCCCATACACCTGGACTCACATCTTGTGTTGCAAATACTAAGTGTCCCATTGAAGAATGAATGTCTCAAGATGCTGGTACCCAATCTACTCCTTCCAAATCCTAAATTTCTCCATCTAAATCTAAACTTCCATATTCCCATCACTCATATTCTAAGTCCATTTTGGGCCCTTATGTCGAAATCTCCATCCCCCCACCCTCCAAATCCATTTTGGGCCCCTATGTCCCAAATTCCCTCCCTTCCTCAAACACATCCATTTTGGGTCCTTATGTTCCCAAATCTAATCCTTCATCCCCTCCATCCATTTTAGGTCCTTACATAAATCCATCCTCCATATCCAAGTTCCCCTCACATCCCTAAGAAAGATCCACAAAGGAACACATCCTTGAATTCCTTCCAACATTCATCCTTCGTAATTCCCTCCATAAAATCTTTAAACCATTCATCCTAATGCAACCATACCATGGCACATGGAAGAAAGTTGGATGCCAAAGTCAAAAAAAAAAAAGATGCATCAAGCCAAAAATCCACACACACAAATAGAAGGATCAATATGTCCCATCTAAATGACATGTTCAAGAAAAGAAAAATATGATCCAAAAGGATGAAATGTTCAAAAGGCCACAAAGGCCTCAAAATGAAAAATTCAAAAATCATGTGGATTCCTAGGATACTAAATGACAAAAATGCATCTCAAAGAAAAATACAAATTGGCATCCAACCTTGCTAATCCAAAAGCTTTCTCCTAACTCATCCCTCTAAAAAACCTCTACTTTTCAGCTCCATTACCTCCTTCATCTATTTTGGGTCCTTATATCCAAAACTCACCTTTTTTTCCTCCAAAAATCTCCTCCTCCACCTCTCCACCACCTTTCAAGGTGTGCGCCAATTGTGATATTTTCACCTCTCCCATCCATTTATGTACAAGTCTTCCATCCTCCCATCCATTATTCGTTAATCCTTCCATACTCCACTACTTTATCCCATATTTTCCATAAGTCCTCATTCTCCTTCCCCTAGTCCATTTCCTCTACAATATACTCATCCTACCAACATCTATGAGAACATATCCAAAATGCCTTGATACAAAAAAAAAATAGCGTAATATCATGACACTCGATGTTTGAGTCCATCCCTCTATCTCCCTATCACATATCTATTGTCTTCTAAAAGTTCACCTCTTCCATCCATCCATTCACTTATCCTTATCCCGTTATACCCTACATTTGGGGGCAAGCTCCATCCATCCTATGCTACCATATATGTCTTCCATCTTTAATATCCACCATCCATCCTTATCTTTTCTTATCTTTGATCTTGACTATCCTATTTATTCCATCCATCCATATGCACCATCCATGTTCCTTCCTTGTTATCCATCTCCTCTTCATTATCCTACATAAGTCCATCCACTTGTCCATATTTGATCCTGACATCCTATCCATATCCTCCATCTCATAATCCTTGTCATATTCACTTCCTCTATCCTCCATCCATAATCCTATAAAGCTCTATCCTCCTTTCCATGCCTTTAATCTTGATTATCTCATGCATTCCCTCAATCCCATTGTATGATTCTATCCATATCCTCCCTACATTATACATTGTCATTTTCCATCCATATCCTCCTTATCATTATCCTCTATCTTATTGATACCCCTCATCCTATCCACCCACCTCCCACTTTCATCCCTTTTCCTTCCTACAACTAGAGGCCCCAAAAACACCAACAAAAGAAAATACAACATAATAATATCCATGCATGCTTTGGAACATACATTCCTTCATTCCCTCCATGCATATTTGTACCCCTTTCCATCCAATCTCCTCTCATGTGGGGCATTTCAGTCCTTTTCCACATCGTCCTTGGATCCTCATCCCTCTTTTCACCACCTTTTCATCCCCCATATCCTACCACTATCCATTCCCTCCATCTACCTTCCATCCATAAACTACATCTGTTCCCTCTTTCCTCTATCATTCCTTGGTTTTCCCTTGTCATTGGTCCCAATCGATTCAATCATCTTATCCGTCTTCCAACTTCCCCCCATAACATCCATTTTTCCTTTCCCTCTCATTTCTAATCCATTTCTCTTTCTTCTATTTCATCCACTTCCTTTATCTTCTAATCCCACTATATCAAATTCATCTCTTTTCTAATCTAATCAATTTCCCTTCTTCCTAAACTCTTCCTATCCAATTCCTTTATCTTCTAATTCCACTAAATTACATTCATCTATTTTCTAATCTAATCAATTTTCCTTCTTCCCTTACATTTATTCGAATTCCTCTACTCTCATCTTATCCTCTCATTTTCCCTTCTTCTTATATTCTTCAATCTACTTCATTTCTCCTCCAATCCAATCCTTTCTAATCTATTTTCTAATCATCTCAATTTCCCTCCTTCCTATCATCTTCAATCCAATTCATTTCTACTCTTATTATATTATCCAAATCTTCCATTATATCCAATCCACTCATCAATCAATCAAAAAATCCATAAAATCACAAAAAAAAACAAAAAAAACAAATCCCAAACTAGTCCAATCAAGTGCAATCAATACTAATCCAATCAATCCAATCTTGTAATCTTGTACATTAATCCTTAATCAACCCATCATCTTGATCCAAATCAGCTGATAAGCTATTGAACCCTTTTAATCAAATCATCATCATGGGATGTATCCTTCCCAAATCCTTTGGATGTGCATTGTTCTTATTGTTAACTTTTCCATCCTCAATCAATCATCCTCAATCAATCCATCAATTGGTTTTTAGCTTGACTAGGGGCAAACTGTTGGTTTACATTCAGTTTGTTGTGCATGCTTACTTGTTGCTTGTCTGTATTATTATTTTTTTCATTTATCATAGTCTTTGCATCCTATTGTCACAAGGGCATCATGATCTTCCATATCCCGGTGTCATAGGCATATGGTTGCCTTTGACCTTTTTTATCACGTACTGGACACCTTGTCATCTCGGTTCCCCATACCTTGGTGCATAGTGTTAAGTAAAATATCAAGCTAGGGTGTGCTCTCTAACATGAACACAAGTGATCCCACTAAATCATGTAGTTAGGTTGCATTATAGTTTAAGTTACATCTTAGTTAGTTTCTTTTTTTCATTTTTTCTTGAGACAAGAGTCATGTTTATACACCCTTTCCTCCCCCTTTTTTGTTCAATCTAACCTCTCATTTTCCTCCTTTCCTTCATCCCTACCATCCCGTTCCTCAAAAACTCCCCCTCGACGAATGAGAAACTTCTCCTCGCCCTCATTCTTCTAGCAGGTAGAGATGCCTGTCTGGCAATGGGAGGCTCCACCACGAGCTCTCTCTCTCTCTCTCTCTCTCTCTCTCTCTCTCATATTTCTATCTCTCCCCCTCTCTCCCTTTCCCTAGGTGGAGATACCTATTTGGGGATGGACAACTTCGCCTTGGCGGAGACACTCATCTGGGGATGGGCGGCTCTACTAGGGCAGAGATGCCCATCAGTGAAAAGTGATGTCTAGTGCTTCATTTTTGCGCAAATATGGGCATGTAATATGTTTTCAGAAATGCCAAGACACCAGGATTGCTATGGAGGTGATTAGAATCTGATTTGACAAGTTGGGTGAGCATAGTAATTAATTTTGTATCTGAGATGCCTATCCATAGGTGGAGACGTCTGTTGATAGATGGACGGCTCTGCCCCAGGCGGAGATGCCTATCTGGTGCCTTTGCCTTGAGTGGGGACCCCATATCTCAATGGGTGGCTCTCCCCTTCTTTAACACGCATACATTCTTGTTTATTGTTGATGGCTCCTCCTCCATTGGATGTTTCCCTTCACCAAGTGGTGATGCCTATTCTGTCATATGCCCCCTTCTCCCTTTTTCTCTTGCCATCACCCCCCGATACAACGAACTGGATCCACAATGAAGGTGGATTTTTTTTGAACTCACTGGATCAGTCCTGTCTATTGCCCTCCGGTGGACCCTTCCTTTTGTCAAAGTCATGCAAAGTCCTTTTCCCTCCTTTCGTCAAAATTGACCAAATTTTTTATTTTTGGCCTATTTTCTCGAGGGGGCACACCCTCCTACTAACTTTTCCTCTATGCACCTCTTAGGTCTATTTTTTCCTTTGGGGCATCTATATTTTCTTTTCTTTGATGCGATGTCATTTTTGACATCGCCTCAAAGAGGGGCAAAATGTAGACACCTAAATTTATCCTTTTAACATTAATTAAATTAAATTTAATTAATGACCCCAAATAACATCATAGTTAATTTTTTAATTAAATTCATCTATTTATTTAATTAAATTTATTTAATTAAATAAATTCACTAATTATAGTATTTACATTAAATTTAAATACTACCTTTCATAATGTATTAAATTTAATTTAATACATGTTCCTCCATATTCCCCTTTTAAATAAACTTTTAATTTATTTAACTCCCTCACATTCTTTATTTCTACTAAACCATGATTAAATTAAATTTTATTTAATTTAATCCTAAATCCAACCTAGATGCTATCCTACACACATCACTTTCGATCTAATAAACCTATTCACTAATTAACTGAGGTTAATTAGGATCATTTTTGGATTCCTACATCCATTAGTCCTAACTATTTTCTCACACACGTGTGAGCAAATTTCCAAAAATGGCCTTTTCAAAAATGGCTAAAATTGCACTAACAAGGCTTCTTACATTTTTGATGACACTTCTTACACCTTTTAAAATGGTGAAAATGGATTTTTTCACTTACACATCTCTTAAACACACTTACACATGTAGTTGAAGTACACATTGACCTTTCACATCCCAAGTTGTTCACACATGTGTGAGCAAGTCTTGGACTTTGCATGGCTTATGTGTCTCCTTGGTGGCACCTATGTGGATTCCACATAGATGCCACCTCACCCTATCCCTCCAAAATCCTATAAATAGGACCCTTGTCTCAAGAAAATTTAGATTCATTGTTGCATTAGAGTTATAATGCTAGTTTAGACTTAGAATTATTTTCATATAGTTTTCACTAACCATTTGGTAGTTGCTAAATTTCCATTGTAGATTTAGTTTACTCCATGCTTTTAGCTTCATCTATGCATTTTTTACTTGCATGCCATTGAGTTTGAGGATTTCTTTCATAGCTCCTCCTTGAGCTTCTTTGGCCTCTTGCATTTGAGTGCTTGAGAGTTACTTCTATAGCTTCTTCTTGAGCATCTCAATCTTCATTATACCTTGCATTTGTTAGGAATGGGAACACTAAGAGGGGGGGCAGGGGGCGGGGGTGAATTAGTGTTCACTATATTGTAACTTATCACTTTTATCTTTATACTAAATTATAAATGCTTAAGTACTGAATTAAACATTCACATAAACATGAATCATGAAATTAACACTTGACACCAATATAGTTATGGGGAAAACCCAAATAGGTAAAAACCCCAGTGGGACTTGATACCCACTAATATTCTGCACTAGTGTTTTGTGATCCTTGCTAGAAGATCCTTTATCCTATTAGGAGTATCTTTACAATGCTTTAAGTAGAGTAGACCTTGTTAAGGGTCAGACCCTATTAGGATTCTTTTACAGTGATCTCTGTTAGGGGAGTGGACTCACTGTCCTAGAGCTCACTGCTCAAATGATGAAGGCTACAACCTTTTGAATTCAGATACACACTATATCTGTAAGTGAACTATCACTGTGACATTTCTTATTAGATTAGTTCTTTTGATGCGCTGATGCTTTGACCTCTTGAAAATATCTAATACATCTTATGCTTCCTTTGCATACCTCTACTCTGCTTATCACAACTCTATTACTACTTCCATACCGAATACAATGGGCACATCTTATATTTATATGCTCATACAAACAAAATAATTAGGTTGGCCCTATAACTAATTACAAACAATGCTTCCAAATGAATTGGCTTAAGCGTTCTTACAATCATACATATAAATATGTCAGCAACCTAAATACAATGGGCACATGGCCTTTACAACATTAGATTATAATCGTAAACCAAAATGCTAATTATCGGCTCTATGCTCTATTATTTGCTAGTACACAATGGATGTGAAACTTCAACTGACTGTAACTTTCACATCTTTGTATATCTACTTATGCACTCATAGACTAAGCATAAGTATAGTCTAACAAACTTAACTCTTAGGGTGCATACCATAATTCATCCGTACACATGTGCGCTAATGCTCTGAGGTGTAGGAACTCTGTACACTATCCAGTCTTCAACACTTAATTGAATTCTGATCTTTACACTAAGTGCACTGACTCCAAACTACTATATGACTTATTTGCCATAATGAAAAAACTATATCTAGTCATATACTTCAGTATAGACAACTTTCCAATAACATTCATAGTGGGATCTATACTTGTGTTGGGAGAGCACACCCACAACCTCTCTAAGAGCTTAAATCAAGCAAGTGTTGGGTGCACTTACTTCATGCTCATCCGAGGTTATGCTGAAGATTAGTTTTTTTACAAGTTTAGGAACATGTTAGAGTAGATTTATTATTCTCTTCATTGTTAATGTTTTCATGTTTGAACTTGTTCTTAATAGGTAGGTTTTCATCATATACAGGATGTTCATTGGTCAGCGCAAAGTACATAATGCTAGATGACGTCAGCTATAGTGTGTGATTTGGAGAAGACTTATTTGGGAGCCAACTTTAGAGGTGTAGCATGCATTTTGTTTTGAAAATGTAAATTAAGGATGTTGGTCCTTAATTATTGTAATGGAATTATTGTATACTTGTTTTAGGTACCGTGTGTATCTTAGAAAGAGTTTATGTAAATAGAAAAGCCTAATGGGCTAACTTGATCCTATAGAATGTAATAGGGTATATATGTAAGATCTTTTCTTTGGAAAAGATATGGTGAGAATATATGTGATGTAAAAGGAATTGGAAGAGCTGCAAGATTGTGTTTGCTAGATGTAGAGTAGAGGATTACTGGTGAACTTCATTAGAACTGATCAAACAAAGATAGTTGCTGTCAGACAGTTTAAAAGATTATGTATTTATTCATATACACTTATTATGAATAGTGAGTTTTGAAGGTAGATTTAACCTTCTTTGGGCAGTGAGCCCCCTTTCTTTTCTCAACTCCTAACATGGTCTGTCCTCTAACAAGGACTGTGTACTGTAATGTTTCAATAAGCTCCTAACAGGGCTAAATCTTTTAACAAAGATACTATACTCTTAGTACATCATTTGTGGGTGCTAATTCCCACTGAGGTTTTTACCTTTAATAGGGTTTCCCTGAGACCAAAATATTGTGTTGTTGTGTTGGCATTCATTGTGTTCATTGGATTTGATATTGTTGCTACTCAAAGTTTAAAGTTTAATAATCTTTCATAAAAGTGATTCACCCCCCCATCTTAGTTGTATCGTGGATTGTTATTCCTAACAATTGGTATTAGAGCTAGTGGTCCCTAGAGAGAAATCTTAACAGCTTGAGGTGATCTTGGAGATGGTGTTCTATAGGAAGGATAGTCCAAAATTTGATCCTGAATACTTTGATAGTTGGAAGAAAAAGATGCGAACTCATTTGTTTTGTTTAGGCATTGACTACTGGTTATACAAAGAATAAGGTAGCTATGAAATCTAAGAATGACTTACCATCAACTACTAAAGATGAGAAGAAGATATTTTCACTTAACATGGTTGCAAGGGAAGCATTGATTAATGCACTCTCTGAAGGAGAATTTACTGAAGTTAAAGACTTGGATTCAGCATACCAGATTTTGAAAAGATTAGAAGAACTATATGAAGGAGACAAGTATACCAAGAAAGAAAAGTTATAGGAACTGGAAGAAAAAGATGGAGAATCTACAAATGAATGAGGATGAAAGCATTAGGGCTATATCTATTCAAGATACTATACCTCTGACTCCGAACTTTAGTAGGGATATGCTGATTGCAAAGCTAACTACCTTTGAAGTTGCTGAATTGAGTGATTTTGTACCTAAAGTTGAATTTTCATTTAAAGCATCTGCACACAAGAAGATAATGTCTGCACTTCTGAGCACCAGCAATGAGAACCTAAAAGAAGATCTCAGTGAATATGCCGAGGAATGAGAACAATACAAGAAGAGGAAAGAAATATGGATGAACTTGTTGCATTGATTTCTATAAGAGAGAAGAGAGGTAAGGGTAAATTTTAAGGCAAATTACCTTTGAAATGTTTTTCATGCAATAAGGTAGGTCATTTTGCATCTAGATGTCCTACAAGAGTTCCTAAGTACAAGCCTAAGTTTTTCAAATCTAAGTATTCAAAGGATAAGGAATGTTATTATGCTAGTGAATGAATGTTTGATGATGATGATTTAGATTAGGAGGAGATTGGATTTGTGGCTATTAGAGATGAACCAATACATGAGGAAAAAACTTTAGTATCTCATGTTGATAAGAAATCTGAATGGATAATAGACAGTGGTTGTTCACATTATATGACTGGAGATAAAAACAATTTTGTTAAATTAGTAAAGTATGATGGTGGTGTTGTGAGGTTTGGAGATAATCTTCCTAAACCTATCATAGGATTAGGATCTATTACTCTGGATGGAAAAACTAATACTAATAATGTACTACTTGTTGATGGACTTAAGCATAACTTATTTATTGTTAGACAGTTGATGGACAAAGAGTTTCAGTTACAATTCAATGATGGTAAATATTTTATCAAAAGTAAGGCAGGAAAGTTGATTACAACTGGTACTAAATCTAGAGGTAATATATTTTAATTAAATACATTTGGAGCCTCTTGTTTTGTTGCAAAGGTAGATGACATTTGGTTATGGTACATAAGGTTTTGTCATGTTAACTTTGACAAAATAGTGAAGGCAAGTTTGACTAAAGCAGTAAGAGATATACCAAAGATTGTGAAACCATCTAACACTGTATGTAGAGAATGTGTTATGGGAAAATAGACTAGAAACAATTACAAAATTAAAGCATACACATAAAAAGATAAGTTGGATCTGGTACATACATACCTATGTGGACCTACAAGGACAAAATCATACTATGGCGAAAGGTATTTCATACTTTTTGTTGATGAATTTTCTAGAATGATGTGGGTTACTTACTTAAAAGAGAAATCAGAAGCATTTGATAAATTGAAGATATTCAAGGCAAAAGTAGAGAATAAATCAAGTTTAAAGATAAAATATTTAAGATAAAATAGAGGTGGAGAGTTTACTTTAGACTTATTCATTTCATACTATGAAGAGCATGGAATAAAAAGAAAGACATGCTCCTAGGACTCCACAACAAAATGGGATAGCTGAGTGAAGAAACAAGACTATACTTGATGCTGCTAGGACAATGTTGCTTGAAGGAAGTGTATCTCATGTGCATTGGAGAGAGGTTGTTGGGACAACAGTGTACACATTGAACAAAATTCAAATTAGAGAAGGTACAAGTAAGAATCCATATGAATTATGGTTTAATCATACTCCTACTATAAAATATTTTAGAAATTTTGGGAGTAAGTGCTATATCAAGAGAGATGATGAGATATGGAAGTTTGATGCTAGAAGTGATGAATGAATTTTCCTTGGTTACTCTACTAAGAGCAAGGATTACAAATGTTTCAATCTGAGATTAAGAAAAATGATTGAAAGTAACAATGTGAAGATAGATGAAAGGTTTCAAATACAAGAAAGAATGTATGCCTATAATCAGGTTATAGAGATCAAAGAGGCTGCTTCTGCACAAGAAGAATAAATTGTTGAGACTGAATGAGAAAATGAGATTTGTGATGATGACATAGATGAGGCTAATGAGGTTCCTAAAACTCTAAGGTATGTAAAGAATAATCATCCTAAAAATCAAATTATTGGCAATACTAATCAAGGAGTATTGACTAGATCAAAGGTTAGAGAAGAAATTTGTTTGATTTATCAAGTTGAACCAAAGAATACAGATGAAGCTTGCAGAGATGAATCTTGGATAAATGCTATGAAAGAAGAGTTAGATCAGATAAAGAATAATAATACTTGGGAATTGATTCCTAGACCTAAGAACAAAAATGTTATAGGAACTAAATGGAGTTTCAAAAATAAAATGAATGGAGTTGCAGTAAGAAACAAAGAAAGACTGGTATGTAAAGCTATTCACAACAAGAAGGTATAGACTTTGAAGAGACATTTTCTCCTGTTGCTAGAATAGAAGATGGAAGATTATTCTTGTCTTATGCTGCACACAAAACTTCAAAGTGTATCAGATAGATGTGAAATCTGCATTCTTGAATGGGGATCTTGAAGAAGAAGTATATATAGAACAACTTGATGATTTCCTTTATGTGAAGATGGATACATGGTATGCAAGTTTAAGAAAGCTCTGTATGGGCTGGAAAAATATTCAAGGGATTAGTATGAAAGGTTAGACAAATATCTACTTCATCTTGGATTCAGAAAAGGTAATGCTGACAGTAATTTATATTTAAGAACTAGTGAAGATGGAGTTTTGATAATAGAAGTTTTTGTTGATGATATTATCTTTGGAGGTAATGATGATCTATGTGAGAAATTTTATAAAGAGATGGAAAATGAATTTGAGATGTCCATGAGAGATGAAATGAAATTATTTCTTGAATTGTAAATAAATTAGAGAAAAGATGGCATTTTTATTTCTCAAACTAAATATCTTAAAGAAATGTTGATTTTTTTTGGAATGGAGGACTATAAACCAGTTCGTACACCTATGGTAACTGGAAACAAGATGACAGTTGATGATGAATCAAAGTGTGTTTTTCAGACCAAGTATAGATCAATGGTTGGAGGATTACAATACTTGACTTGCACTAGACTAGGTATTACTAATGCTATTGGAATTATGGCTAGATATCAGGCAGGACCCAAAGAGACACACCTAGCTGTTGTGAAAAGGATACTGAGATATCTAAAAGGAATAATAGGCTATGGCTTATGGTATGATATAAATGATAACTTTTAACTTCATGCTTATACTGATGCTGATTGGGAAGGAAACATTGATGATAGAAAGAGTACTAGTGGTGGTGCATTTTTTCTTGGGAAAAAGTTGGTTTCATGGTTAAGTAAGAAGCAAGATTGTATAGTTCAATCTACTGTTGAATCAAAGTATGTTGCTACTGCTGCTATAAATTGCACTCAAATTGTTTGGATGAAGCAAATGCTGAAAGACATTGGAATAAATTTTGATGAGCCTATGGTTATCCATTGTGATAACACCACTACATTGAATATGTCAAAGAATCCGGTGATGCACTCTAAAACTAAACATATTTCTATCAAGTATCACTTCTTGAGAGACAAGGTGGCAGAGAAGGAAATAAAGTTAGAGTATATTAGTACAAAGCAACAGATTGAAGACATCTTAACAAAGCTGTTGCCAAAAGATACCTTTGAATATCTCAGAGGTATGCTTGGGGTTCAGGCCCCTCCTAGTCAGAATTAAATGATGTAGGGATGCATCAATCTAGAGGTTTTCAGAGCTTTATCATATTCTGGACTGGATGTAGGGATCTACTCCTCAGGGGGAGTAATCATGGAAGGAAGGTGTTGAAGCACAGTTGATGGCTTATGGAACCCTTTCCCATTGTTGTCAAAGGGGGAGTGTTTCTATGAGAAAATCCCTACTATATGGGGAGATTGTATGTAGTACTATTTGGTTGTAGAGATTTGGATTGATATAACTTTGGGATGATGGATTTTCCCATATGTTGACATCAATGCCAAAGGGGGAGATTGTTGGATATTGCTAATGCATGGGGTGGTGATCGATACATTTAATATGTTTAATCACTATGTTACTGAATGGGAACTCATACTATTGTCATCTGTGGTTTGTCACTGATGTCAACATATGTTTCTGTGAAGAGTATATGCTGAGTGTGATAGTGTACATATACTATGTTGGATCCTCAAAATGGACTTTATGCTTTAAAAAAAAAACCAATACATCTATAGTTTTTAAGGATGGGTTAGATCTAAATATGAGTTCTAAGATGACTGGACCAATTATAGGGACAAGACTTCCCTCTACACTTCTGGCTCTGCAAAACCAAGGAGGGTACTCCTAATCTAGCAAAACAAACCTTACTTTAACAATCATAGAATGGATTTCAAAAAAATAGATAGATGGTAAGAAAATGCTAAATGATAACCACTCATTTATTGATTCTCCATTACCATTAGACAGAACAAAACTTGTGGGTCACAATAATTCAAATATTTTCAACTGATTTATATCAATATTTTAGGAATATAGTAAGAAACTCATCAGGCAATTATTTCTATAAACTAGCTCCATTGCTAGCCAGTGCCTTATCCATTGGGTGACATCTTCACTGCAAAATGAAATACAAAGACAATATATTGAGCGTTGATGATTTATATCCTTAGAAAATACTATCACCCTATGATGATTCTAATAATAGGACTCCTAAAATCCACACTACTTACTGATATCCTTATGCAAACTTCAAGAATTAGTGTTGTATCTAAAGCTTATTTAATTTGATCTTTAGATCAAAGCTGAAGAATATCAGCACATACATAGAGATAATCCATGCAATGAATCTGACAACTCATAACTCAAAGAACGAGAACACCAAGGAGAGATATGAAATTTGGATTTTATTCAAATATGCTATATCATCTGTATGTATACACAATACTTTAAAATGAAAACCATTTGAGTATTTAGCTAAACACCAATAATACTTGCTATTCTATAAAAAAACTAGCCTAATACAGTCTACTGTATCCTAGACTCAGAAACTTGTCAATCAAAATGCTCAAGTTTCAGTCCTTCTAAATGATCCTGGAAATCCTTTTATAGAAAAAGTGATGCAGGAGCATCCTAGGATTCTTGGCAATCCTGTATCAACCAAAAATATGTTTGTCTTTGAAGGTAGATTGTTGGTTTTGATCTTGGTTTGGTGGAGTTCTTGCTCAGTTTGGGAGACTGGTTGCTCGGTTTATGTGGTTACCGGGGTACTCGGTCTCAAAAGAATGCTCAGTGACTAAAGGCGTCGGTCCACTAGCACTCAATAATAACTACATTTCTCGGTCATGCTTGGTGTGGTCGGTCAACTTGTGCTCAGTTATTTCTTCTGTTGCTCGGTGTTCGTGCTTACCAACTAGATTATTTTGTTAGATCGGCTTGGTCGACTGGTGCATTCAATTTGGATCACGCTCCTTGAGTTATGGACTGACCATTGGACATGTGGGAACCTAGATCTGGCATGTTGCATTCTTCTATGTGGATCTGATGACCATTTGGGGCCATCTTTGAGAGTTTATTTATTTTGTAAGGCTATGTGAGAACCGACTAAAGTTTTAGCATTTAATATTTGTTTGTAAGGGTTAATTGTTTCATCAACCAGCTTGTGGCTAGGAATCATTATTTATAGTATGCTTGGGTAGTTGTTTAGGGCATTATTTTTGGTTGGAAGCTAGGTTAGTAGCCTGTGAGCTTAGGAGCAGGAAGATTGCTTGGAAGTTTGAGTACAAATTTAGATCTTTCCTGGGTGCCTACTAGTGTGCTATGTGTTATAGAATTGGGCTAGCTGAATGTTGATGTTGGGGAAAAGATTTGTATCTTGTGAGATCTTGCAGACTGTTACCTACTTTGTATTTGGCCGTAATTGGGAAGGCCTTACAACCCAACACATTGCATGTAATCAGTGTTTTCATGAATAAAGACTTCTGTTTCATTTTAGATCTATTATTTTTATTATGTATTTTTGCTGCATATTGGTTTGGCTGCAAGGTCAGTTAGTCCTTAATTGGATCCACCAGCCTTGACTACATCAGGTGGTATCAGAGTGAAGTTTGTTCCTATTTAAGCAAAGTCTATTCCTATTGGAGTAGAGTGGATCTTATGTATCTAGATCTTGACTTGAAGATTCCTCCGAGGAGAAACTATGAGATCTCTGAAGAAGAGGAAGCTACTGGTTAATTCTATCTTGATGATTTTAGGGCTTTATAGAAACAAGTGCAAGACTTACAAGAAGAAGCCTACCTTGAAAGAGGATAGTGATGATGAATCTGAGGAAGATCATTTTGAAGAAGCTGTAGAAGAAGCTAGAGATTCTGAGGAGAATTGAATTTTGAAAGCTATGTCTAAGATTGGGAAAAGACCTAAGATTGAAGTTTTTGTATTTGTTGGAAGCCTTAGGCCAGAAGAGTTGATTGATTGGATCAATGAGATTGATGAATACTTTGAGTATGAAGAAATAGAAGATCCTGATAGGGTTAGATTTTCAAAGACTAAGTTGAAAGGTCATGCAAATATTTGGTGGAGAGAAGTTCAGTTGGAAAGAGGTAGAAGAGGAACATAGAAGATCACTAAGTGGAACCAAAAGGTTGATAAGTTGAAGAAATAATTCATTCTGGTGGATTATGAATTGGACATGTTTAAGAAGATGAAAGCTTTGAAGCAGACTAAAAAATCAGTACAAGAGTATACCGAGGAGTTTTATAGAATCCTGATTAGGACTGGTAATTCTGAAGCTGATAAAGAGAAGGTTGCTAGGTATGTCTATGACTTGAGACCTATTACTTAGGAAGAATTACTTACTATGCGGATAACAACAATCGGTGATGCTTATTAGATGGCATTGAAGATTGAAGAGAAATTGAATAAGAAGTATGAAGGAAAGTAGAACAATAGGAATCGAGGTGGTAAACATTGTGAGACAGTTGCTGAGAGTAATGTGACAGAGAATACTAAGTTTGATGTGGGATCTAGTAGTGGTTAAGTTACTAAGAATACTGGATAGAGAGGAATGTGGAAGAATGAGTTCACCGGCACTTGTTATAACTATGGTGAAGCTGGTCATAGAAGTTGGTAGTTTCCTAAGAAAAGAGTTGCATTAGTTGCTGAAGAAGGCATTGAGAATGTTCTAGAGAAAGGTGAATGTCTTGTCACTAGGAGATTAGTTGCATCTGTCAATGAACCGGTGCAGAGAAGTGTTAGGAATAAGGTGTCTCAACCTTGGATAATTTCTATTCTTATTATTTGTTTTGTAAAATGTATTTATTTCAAATAATGTAATTAAGTGTGAGTGTACATGTCTAGTTGGCATTTTGATGTGTCACTCCACTTGATGTGTCAGCATCTTGAATTGTGTGTAAGGAGATCATGGCTAAAATGGTTATGACAGTTTCCTATGATATGTAAGAGCTATGTCTAGAAGATTCAATGACAGGTGAAGACATGTGGCAATTGAAAAAATACCTTGAGTCCAATGCAATGTGCTTAGTAGATTTTTGTTGAGCTTTTTTTTGTGCAAGCAAGCCATGAACTCTCCAACAAACAAACAAACAAACAAGCAAACAAGATATGCAATGTATATCTAACTTATGAAAACCCTAGGGTTAGATCTAAAAATAAATTATTATAAGAAATAATAGCCAGCAAATAATCCAAATGACAACTCATATCATGCATTGAACAATGAAAAATAAGTGCATACTCATCAGAAAATTTTATTTTTTTTGCATTTGACCTAGTCAACAAGATCTGATATTTTGATATGATTTTGGCAAAAAAAATAGAAATAAAAAAAAAGGACCCTTTCTAAAAAATAGGGAGATTTCCAAAAATGTAAAAATTTCAAAAAAATATCTTCATTTGTGCCCTAGAGACCCATTTTATGAAAACAAACCAGTTTTTGTAAATCAATTATTTGAGCTATGATATTGCATCCAAATTTAAAACATAAAAAATGAACCCCCTATAGAATTTGAAGAGCTTTCCGAAAATGTAAATTTTTTTGAAAAATATGCTAATTTGCACCAAAAATTAATTTTTAATGAAAACTCAAGAAAAAATTATAAAAAATAAAAAATACATCAGAAAATTATGAATTTTTTTATTGGAGCTTTTATCATATGTTGCCAACTTTTAAAATTGGTTTCAAACCAAAACACCAATATGTTTGGGAGATATGATCAAATCTTTGAAAATATAGGGTTTTAGTCTCCAAGCAAATCTGCACAAGGGGGTTAGCTCCAAAAATAACCAAAACAAACATGTAAAGGTGGGTTTCCCCATGGTGGGTGCAAAAAATATGTGCTAAAATGTTGTCACACTTCTATGAATCATTGTATCCAAGATTACTCAAGAATGAGATCTCAAATAGCAACTCATAGCTCTCTATGCATGGAGTGCAAGGGTTTTGATGGAGGCCCTCAAATTTGACCTAGTTTGTACCTATGCAAGTACACCATAAAATGAGAGATTCATATAGGAAAATCAAGAATGCTAGTCTCCATGATCATCAAGTATGCATGCAAATGAAAATGAGATCTATTCTATATGATAACAATGCATGAAAGCAAACTAATCTATGAAAGGAAATGCTTATGTAAGATTAATCTATGAAAGGAAATATGAATCTAATTTACTATGCAAATGAAAAAATTAATCTAAATGGATTGCCATGGGGGCATGAGAGAAGAAGATAAAAAAAGAGAAGTTGCAATATCCAAGCTCAAGTGCTCAAGAATCTTCTCCAAAATAACTCTCCAAACCTGTTGCATAACAATATGAAAACCTAGATATGAAAATGAGAAGGAGAGGGCTCCTTCTAAAGGAAAGCGGACGGTTAAGATTAAGAGACAAAAAGAAATGAGCAACAGTGGAGATTAAATCTTGGTTGATCCATGTGCTCAAAGATTCTTTAAGAGGCAAAAAGATGAAAAAGGCCCACCACTTAAAAGTATGTGCATTTAAAGTGGAGAGAAAAAGGGATTTTTATTTATTTTTATTTCATTTTTCAACAAAGAGATATTTAAGTGGGGATTTTATTTATTTATTAGAAGAGGGATTTTAATTAAATAAGATGATTTTTATTTAATTAAAAGATTTATTTAATTAAAAAAGGGAATTTTTATTTTAATTAAATGAGGCTTAGGATAAAATTATCAAACCTTAGGAAAAATTAAAATAATTAAATTAATTACGATTTGATCAAGGAAATTGATTTGAAAATATTGCAAAGCATTGATTCAGAAAATTGATAAATTGAAGAATGGAGCCCAAAGTCTAGGCGACCATTTTAGGGTGCATACACATGATATCACACAACTGAGGTAGTTGCTAGATCTTAGCACCTTTTACTTAACCGAGATCTCATCTAGAAATACTTAATATGATTTAGAACAACAAAGAGGGAGGTGAATCAGTTGTTCTTAGGTCCAGATGTATAAAACAAACTTCAAAAACTTTTCCTTAAATCAGATCCAACAACCAAAACCAACTCGGTCATCATTGATTCTATAATAGAAACATATAACATTGTAGTCCAATACCCAGCTGTATCTAACTTGCAAAACACAGAAATGTTTAAACCAAAACATTCACACAAGCATTGACACTAGGATTTATAGTGGAAACCCAATATGGGAAAACCACTTTGTAACATGCTACTATTATTTTCACTCTTCTGAAGTGAGCTTGGTTAAAAGCCAAGCCTATCAAAGGTTACAATACACACTATTAAGTGTGATCCAGTTAAAGGATTTCAATCACTCTGCTAGAAGTGAGCCTTGTTATGGGACTTACATACATTCTATTAGAATGCAACCTTGTTCAAAGGATTTAAACATATGACTGTTACAATGGTTAAAAGGATTTTGACTATTACAATGGTTAGAAAGTAGCAACAGTATTGATTTGAAAAACATACAACTCACTTTGCAAATATCAGATCTAATTCCATTCACAAACACTAGTTTACTAACTTTGAAACTTTGCCATCTCCATCTCTGATCTGCTCAAAACTTTTCTTCAAGCAATCACCACACTTCTCGTTCATCCTTTTCTGCTTATATAGTCAATAAAATCTACTAATCTTCCAGCATCCTCTTTTCACCCATGCACACACATATCTAATGCTTAGGTTCCCTTAATACTTCCTCAATTAGGTTAACTCATATTTTTCCGCTCAATCTCCTTCGTATATCTTAGGGTTAGGTTAGATTCATTGAATCTACCTGCTTTATGTTCTTCGTCTCCTTTTCTAGAAACATCTCAAATCTCTTAAAGATTTACAATAAAACATTTTGCAGTGCATTCAATGCTTTCAAACAATCAATAAATAAAGTCAACACGTTTTACATAACCCAAGAATTCAACAATGTCAGCTCCAAATCTGAATTCTCTTCAAATATAAAAATACTGATGCTCAGTCAATACTGTGATCAACTAGTCGGTCTTCATGTAGAAAGCTCGGTCATTACTAAAAAATGTTTCCTCGGCTTATACTGTCTTTATCGGTAATTAACTGATGTTTAGTCGACACTAGAATTTTTCTTAGCATATACTGACTCGATCAACACTAACATCACTCGGCTTAAACATGATTTCTCCATTTTTCTCAGTCAAGCCTACCAGTTTAGTCTTCAATCTTACTAAGATAAACAATACATTGTCTCATCATTGTACAACATAGTCAAGTACACTTTGTAGTATCAAGATAACTCAACCTTTCCTTAGGTGCTATTGTTACCATCCTTTCTTTCCCCTCCTTCACAGCAATACAATAGATATAGTACTTTCCTAAGTAGCAATAGTCTTACCAGTTAAGGTTTGACATCAATGACAATGTAACAATTGCTTCAATTGCAGTTTCAACAATCTCCCTCTTTTGCATTGATGGAAACACCATATGATATCACCTGAATAACACATGGACTTCCAACCAATCCAAAAACTTATCTCTCCATCAGAAAACAAATTTGTAATATCCTTAGCTTCATTCTGATTCAGAATCCATTAGCCTCACTTTTGTGATCATCAAAAATATCCAGATCTCCCTCTATCCTGATCCTTCATCTCAGTTAATCATCTCCTTACTTTTCTTTTCAGTGTCATGTGTTATTATATCATCTCAGTTCATCTCCCTCTTTGACAAAAATGCCAAAGCAGCAACTAAAACATACATCCATCAGATGTAGATATTATCTATGCAGCTCAATGTTTCTCCCTCTTTCATCTTGCTTATGACTGATTCCTTGTCTTTTCTCTTCTTCAAAACTCTAGGCCAGTCCCAAAGTGTGACAACCTTCTGCATCAATTTGTCAAATATTCTACTATAGCATATTTGATGCAGTGCTCCTAGCTTGACTAGGCAGCCTTAGTTAGGGAAGGACCCCTAATTGACTTCTCAAATACTCATGTGCTTCTTTAGGTAAAGATTTAGTGAATATGTCTGCTAATTATTCCTTTGTGTTCACATATTCCATTCGGACTTCTTTATCTTATATCAATTCTCTCAAGTAGTGAAACTTGATTGCTATGTGCTTGGTCTTAGTATGCATCACTGGATTCTTAGAAATGTTGATAGCACTTGTGTTGTCACAGAAAATAACAATAGGTTCAGTGATTTCTTCTTTCATGCCTACCAACAATTGTTTTATCCATACCAAATTTGAACAGTTTATTGCAGCAACAACATACTCGGCTTCAACAGTAGATTGAGAAATGCAATTTTGTTTCTTGCTCATCCAAGAGACTAATCTCTATCCAAAAAAGAAACCTCCAACACTAGTACTCTTTCTGTCATCTACATTTTCTACCCAATCAACATCTATATATACTCTTAGTTCAAATCTTTCATCCTTCTTGTAATATGGCCCATAGTCAGCAGTCCTTTTCAAGTATCTCATAATTCTTTTCATAGCCATCATGTGTGTTTCCTTAGGATTGGCAGAGAATCTTGCCACAATCCCAATAGCTAGTGCAATATCTGGTCTACTATGTACAACATATTGCAACTTTCCAATCATGCATCTGTACAAAGTCTGGTTCACTTCTGTAGCATCATCATTCTTAGATAACTTTTATCCAATAACCATAGGAGTACTCACTGGTCTAGAATCTTCCATCCCAAAAGTTTTTAGTATCTCATTAACATACTTAGACTGTGTAATGAAAATTCCTTTCTTCATCTGATATACTTGTAAACCAACAAAGAATTTGATCTCACCAAACATGCTCATTTCAAATTCAGTTTGCATTTCATTTGAAAATATTTTACACAAATCATCTTGTCCACCAAAAATAATATCATCAAATTTTTTTGCCAACATGATACCTTTACCTTCTTCATCTTTCATGTACAGATTGCTTGTGTCATTTTTTCTTGAAAATCCAATCTGTATCAAGTAGTTATGCAATCTCTCATACCATGCTCTGGGAGCTTGTTTTAATCCATATTGTGCTTTATTCAGTTTGCACACCATGTGTCTTCTGTTTGGATCAATCAAACCTTCTGGCTGTTCTATGTAAACTTCTTCTTCTAGTATACCATTTAAAAATGAAGACTTGACATCCATTTGATATACCTTGAAATCTTTATAAGTAACATATGCAAGCAGAGTTCTTACTCCTTCTAATCTACCTATAGGGGAAAATGTCTCCCCATAATATATGCCTTCTTGTGCATAGCCCTTGCATACCAGCCTAGCTTTGTTCCTAGTTATTTCACCATTTTCATTCAACTTATTCCGGAACACCCACTTTGTTCCTATAACATTTTTGTTATTAGGTCTCAGCACCAGACTCCAAGTATCATTCTTCTCTATCTGGTCTATCTCTTCATTCATTGCTTGTATCCAGTCTTCATTTTCTAATGCCTCTCTAGTTGACTTAGGTTCAAATTCACATAGTAAAAATGTTGGATCCTTTGTCTTACTTCTGATCAAGATTCTAGTATGTTTGTCTCCAATTATCTTTTCAGGCTTGTGATGTCTTCTTACATATTTTTCCAAAATAGGTTCAGCTCTTCTCTCCTCTATTTCATCAGGTTCCTCAACAAGATTTTCAGATTCAGATTCTGAATGCTCAACAACCTCTTCCTGATACTCGACAACATTATCTTGTTGCTCGACATGTTCTTGTTCTCTTTCGACACTATTTTCCTGATGCTCGACAACATCTTCCTGTCGCTTGACATTGCTTACCTGAGACTCAGCATCAGGTGCAAGTCTCTTACTTGCCTCTTCTTCTTCTTTAATATACACAAAATATCTATAATTATCTGGTTCTCTTTTTCTGTTAACTTCATTTCTTTCTGCATACTCATCAACTTTGACATTCACACTTTCCACAATTTTGTTAGTGTTAGAGTTCAAACACTTATAAACTTTACTTTTTGTGGAATACCCTAGGAATATGCCTTCATCACTTTTAGCATCAAACTTTCCATTCCTATTGTCTTTTAATATGCAGCACTTGCTTCCAAAGATTCTAAAGTATTTAACACTTGGTGCATGCCCATTCCATAATTCATAGGGTGTTAGATTTGTACCTTTCTTGATTTGTACCTAGTTAAAACTGTAGATAGCTATACTTATAGCATCTTTTTAAGATTTCTATGCCACATTCTTTTCAATCAACAATTTCCTTGCACAATCCAAGATAGATCTATTTCTTCTCTCTGCTATACCATTCCGTGGAGGTGTTCTAGGTCCAGACATCTATCTTTTGATCCCTCTTTCATTTCCAAATAGATTGAATTCATTTGATGTAAATTCTCCTCCTAGGTCAGATCTAAGACATTTCAGGTTCCTACCTGTCTCCTTCTCAACCTTAGCCAAATACCACTTAAATAATTGAAAAGTGTTAGATTTTTCTTTTAGAAACATTACATGCATCATCCTAGTATGATCATCAACAAACAAGATAAAATATCTAGCACCACAGTAACTTTGTACACCCATAGGTCCACAAAGGTCAGTATGAACCAAATTGAAAATGTTTTCAGAAGTAAAGGATTTTCTCTTAAAACTTGACTTTGTCATTTTTCCTAACTGACATTCCTTGCACATCACATTCTCAGGTTTCTTCAATCTAGGTAGACCTCTTAATTTATTCTTCTTACTTCTTTCTACCAGATTATCAAAGTTAACATGACATAGCCTCTTATGCCATATCAAAATGTCATCAAGTTGTGCAACCATACATGCTTCTTTAGACAGGTGAAGTGTTAGGAATGAGGTGTCTCAACCTTGGATAATTCCTATTCTTATTATTTATTTTGTAAAATATATTTCTTGCAAATAATGTAATTAAGTGTGAGTGTACATGTCTAATTGGTATGTTGATGTGTCACTCCACTTGATGTGTCAGCATCTTGAATTGTGTGTAAGGAGATCATGGCTAAAACGGTTATGATGGTTTCCTATGATACGTAAGAGCTATATCTGGAAGATTGAATGATAGGTGAAGACATGTGGCAATTGATAAAGTTGAGTACTATACACTCTTTCCCAATCATGGGGTTCGGGTTCCTATTTTGTCGAAGAATGGTAAAACCCTAATATGGCTATCTTTGAAAGTTGACCTAAAAAGGGAAGCACATGATATAAGTGTTTTTTAGGGTTGCAAAAAGAGGAGAAGTATGTGTATTGTTGGAACATTTTATGCTGCCATGATCTATCTTCAAGAGTTGGAAAATCTTCTAAAAGAACTTGCATTCCAAGTGTATTGTAAACTATAATAGTTTTGATTAATACACTATGCAGGTTTTGGAGTGCTGGGGTTTTTACCGAAAGGTTTCCCCAGGGTAAATCTTTGTGTCATTCTCTATTTTCTGTATGCATGGTATATGGCTGCAATATCATGGTTAAAGTAGTTAACGAATCTGAAATTGTAAGGATTTAAAAGAATTTGCACAATACTTTCCTTTAGAGATTAGTGTAGGAAGCTATTTTCGCACCTGAGTTTCTTTACAAGAAGGAATTTGTTTACAACTTGATGTAAGTGCAAGGATAAGGTATGTAATGTCATAGTTGATGGTGAAAGTTCTGAAATTTTTTTTTCAAATGAAATGGTTAGTAAATTGAATTTGGAAAGAAGGAAGCATCTTAGTCCTTATCCGATTAGTTGGATACAAGATGTTCCTAAGGTTAGAGTTGAAGAACAATGCTTGGTTAAGTTTTAGATTGGATCTTACCTTGATGAGATATTGTGTGATATATTGCCTATGGATGCTTGTCATCTGTTGTTTGGTAGACCCTGGTAGTTTGACAGAAATGTTTTTTTTGATGGTCGTGCTAACACCTATGTGGTTAGACATGAAGGAGCTCGACATAAATTGATACCTTTATAGGAGATATGGGTTAAGGGATGTGGAGTTATCAGGTGTTTTCCTTATGAAAAACCTCAAGAGTAGAAGGTTGATGAACCTATTCCTGTTAAGTCTAGTTTGAAGGAGAAGGAAAATGATATATCTGAAGAGTTTGATGAGATTAAGAAGCAGATGGTTTTGCTAGCAGAGATGGTACAAAAGATGGTGAAATTTGTGACATAGACAGATGTAGATGATATTGAGCTGATTGAGGAGTCTGAAGTGGATAAACCTTACCAAGGTATTGATGTGATCAGTAGTGGTCAGATTTGGTTGCTATCAATTACCGATTGGAGGGGTAAACAAAGTAGAAAGCATAAGGACTTTCTGCATGAGATAGTGGATGAAGTGAAGACTACATCGGATGAAGGACAATAAGAGATGTGGGTGAAGAATGGATTGAACATACCTATTCTGATTCCCTTGAGGCATTCCTAATTTCCTTATGAGAAAATCTTTCTTACCTGGGGTGTCTGATGCAGGAGCATCCTAGGATTCTTGGAAATCTTGTATCAACCAAAAATATGTTTGTCTTTGAAGGTAGATT
Source organism: Chamaecyparis obtusa (assembly GCA_027943335.1). Taxonomy (NCBI): domain Eukaryota; kingdom Viridiplantae; phylum Streptophyta; class Pinopsida; order Cupressales; family Cupressaceae; genus Chamaecyparis; species Chamaecyparis obtusa. Next base: position 538,034 of record BSBK01001235.1, read on the forward strand.
GTTGGTTTTGATCTTGGTTTGGTGGAGTTTTTTCTTAGTTTGGGAGATTGGCTTCTTGATTTATGTGGTTACCAGGGTGCTCAATCTCAGAAGAATGCTTGGTGACTAAAGGCGTCGGTCCACTGGGGCTCAACAATAACTACATTGCTTGGTGTTCTTTCTTACCAACTGGATTGTTTTGTTAGATCGACTTGGCCGGTTGGTGCATTTAATTTAGATCACACTTCTCAAGTTATGGATTGACCATTGGATGTGTGGGAACCTAGATCTAGCATTTTGCATTCTTCTATGTAGATCTGATGATCGTTTGGGGCCATCTTTGAGAGTTTATTTATTTTGTAAGGCTATGTGAGAGTTGATTGAAGTTTTAGCATTTAATATTTGTTTGTAAGGGTTAATTGTTTCATCAACCAAATTGTAGTTGGGAATCAGTATTTATAGGATGCTTGGGTAGTTGTTTAGGGTATCAATTTTTGTTGGAAGGAAGGTTAGTAGCCTACGAGCTTAGGAGCATGAAGATTGCTTGGAAGTTTGAGTACAAGTTTAGATCTTTCCTGGGTGCCTACCATTGTGTTGTGTGTTACAGACCTGGGCTAGTTGAATGCTGATGTTGGGGAAAATATTTGGATCCTGTGTGATGCAGGAGCATCATGGGCGTCAGAGAAATCTTGCATCACCCAAAAATATTTATGTTTTTGTGTTCAATAAGGGCTATCTTATGTAGAGCTGCTATTTATGGAAACTTGATATTTTTAGTAAGTTGGTCATAAAATCTCAGAATGTTCTGATTTCACATATGGAGGTTCATCTTAGTCATATCAACCTACCAGTAAAGTTTCATTGACAGATCAAGTCTAGCTTTAAAGATATTCAAGATTTTCGGTATTGGTAGAAGGGTATATAAACTTTGAACTTAGTTTTGAAGGCTATAGAGGCCCCAAATGAGGTCAAAAATTTGGGTGATAGGTGCTTTCACAAGTCAATCCTATAGAGAACTTTGTGGCCTTTTCGAATTGGGGTTATAATAGTCAATCGGGTCAACTGGCGATGACTTATGCTCTTCGGAAGTTGGGTCACTTGAAATGGCAGAAAATAATTTTTCTTCAAAATTTCTGTTCGGGTTTCAAAATTTATTTTGAGCTGAAATTGATGTAATAAATTGTAAAATAAAATAATTCTAAGTTTGGTCTTCCCTATGGGCTAAATTTCTGAAATCTTCTCGGGTGGTGGAAATTGCCTATATAAAGAAGACCCGTAGTATTGTCTTAAGCAGTTTTGGGCAGTTCGAGATAGTTTTGGGTAGTAGCTCTAGGTATTGATTTGAGGATTTGTCCTATAGAATATTGTAAGGAAATGCCCATGTGGCTTTGCATATTGTAATTCTGAAAGTTTGTAATTCCACATTTGTGGAGATAATAAGAAGCCAATTTTATGTTCTTGCAACTTGTTTTTTCTTTATTTCTATTATGTGTTTGTGGTATTAGGGGAGCACCCTTCATCAAGTGGTATCAGAGCGGGAGTTCTTGAGTGTGTAAATAGATCATTGACTATGAGGAAGTTTTCACCAGGACCGTGGGTTACGGTTGCTATGTAAATAGATCACAGATTGTGAGGCAGTTTGCACCAAAACTGTGGTTAGGGTTTCAACGATACATGTGAAAATGCCTCCATGAAGAGAGCATGGTGGAAGAGCTGGTGCTATGACACTTGAGGTTAGAGAGTTGCAGAGACAAGTGCAAGCATTATAAGAGGATATTCGCAGAGGAATGAATCTTAATGTAAGAGACGAAAGTGAGGATGAAATCAAAGAAGAAGATCAAGAAGGAGAAGTCAAAATTGTGAACTAGGAGGAAGAAAGACTTTTTCAGGCCATTTCCAAGATCGGGAAAAGACCAAAGATTGAGGTTCCTGCATTTTAAAGAAATCTTAACCCAGAGGAGTTGATCGACTGGATCAATGAATGTGAAGAATATTTTGAGTATGAAGATATTGAGGATCCTGATAGGGTCAAATTTGCAAAGGCTAGACTGAAGGGTCACGTGAAGATCTAGTGGTAGGAGATCCAACTGGAGTGAAATCGAAGAGGAAAGGATAAAATCACAAGATGGGATCAGATAGTGGATAAATTGAAGTGATAGTTCATTCCCATTGATTATGAGCTTGACCTACTGAAGAAGATGTAGAGTTTGAAGCAAGCAAGAAGATCTGGTCAGGAGTATACAGAGGAGTTGTATCGAATCCTCATCAAAATAGGCCATGCAGAAGTTGATAAGGAGAAAGTTCTCTGTTACCTTAATGGGTTAAGGCCGAGCATTTAGGAGGAATTGAATCTGGTTCAAATAAATAGTATTGAAGAGGAATACTAGTTTTCCCTAAAAATAGAGGAAAAATTGAACAAGAAGTTTGAGAGTAGACAAAGTGAAAGAGGTCATGATGGAAGATCGGGTGGATGGTCATATGGAGATTGAAATGAAGATCTGAAAAAGTAGGATGAGGCTAGTAATAGTCAGAATTAGAGAAGAGACAATTTCAATCATTTTTATGATCAGAATAATAGAGATTAGAGAGGAAGAGGAAGAGGAAAATGATACGAAAGAGGAGGCTTCCGTCGAACATGTTTTCACTATGGAGAAGAAGGTCATAGGGCATTTGAATGTCCTGAATGCCAAGGAAGGACATATAGGAGAAACAAAGACCAGGCTAGAGTTGCACATATAGATGAAGATGAAAGATCATCATATTTTGAAGATGCTGAGAGAGGAGAGATGTTGATTAACAAAAAAGTCCTATTGAGTGGTGAGAATGAACTTGAGCAAAGGAGGAGCCTATTTCACACTAGATGCAAGTGTGAAGGTAAATGTTGTGATGTGATTATTGATAGTGGCAGTACTAATAATTTGGTGTCAGAAGAGATGGTGACAAAGCTGAAGCTCAAGAGATAGAAACATCCACATCCATATCAGGTTGCTTGGGTGCAGGATGACCACAAGGTCATGGTTAGTGAACAGTGCCTAGTGAAGTTCAAGATCGGTGGGTACCAAGATGAGGTACTATGTGATATCATATCTATGGATGCATGTCATATGATGTTGGGTAGGCTGTGGAAGTTTGACATATGTGCTATACATGATGGTCATGCGAATACCTATTCCCTGACAAAGGATGGAGTGCGACATAAGCTAAATCCATTGAATGACAAAGAAGAAAAGGTATGTGGTAATGCAAGAATAACTTTTTTTGATAGAGGAAATTTCTTAGATGGTATGCGGCATGAGAATATGTGTTGTACCTTAATTACAAAGGCTAGAAAAGAGGAAGTAGAAGATATTCCTATACAAGTTGTAGAATCATTGAATGAGTTTCAGGATATTGTATGTGATAATGAACTTGATGGATTACCACCAGTAAGGAAGATCGGTCATCAGATGGACTTGATTCTAGGAGCTAGTTTTCCAACTAAGGCAGCACACAATATAATGATACTAGCAGAAAGTGAAGAGTTGAAGATAGATTTGAAATTTAGTTCATCACATTATCCATAGATTGTATATGGTAGTAGTCCTAGAAATGCATATGAATTGAGAAAGATAGATAAAGGAGAAATAAGTAGTGCTGAAGCTGAGGATTTTGCAGAATATTTGAAGAACATCCATGAGGAGGTGAGGAAGCATATTTTCAAGATGAATACATAGTATAAAGCTAAGGCAGATCAGAAAAGGAGGCATAAGGAATTTCAAGTTGAAGATGAGATCACAGTAGCACAATGGATTATTCCAACAACTAGTTTAGATACTAAGGAGATTGAGGATATACTGGATAGTCATGTTGGTAGAAGCACAAGCAACATGGCATATGAAGAATATCTGGTCAAGTGGAAAGGATGACCTATTGAAGATTCATTATGGCTAACAAGGGAGGAGGTTAACCATCTTGGTTTTCCTCTTTGCACTTGAATCATGACAGGGTCACTTCTGAAATTACCCCGGGTGTTTGATGCAGGAGCATCTTTTTGGCGTAAGAGGAATCTTGCATCAGCCAAAAATATTTCTATTTTTATGTTCAATAAGGGCTATCTTGTGTAGAGCTTCTATTTATGGAAACTTTCTATTTTTAGTAAGTTGGTCATAAAATCTCAAAATGTTTTGATTTCACATATGGAGATTCATCTCAGTTGTATCAGCCTGCCAACAAAGTTTCATTGACAGATCAAGTCTAGCTTTGGAGATATTGAAGATTTTTGGTATTGGTAGTAGGGTACATAAACTTTGAACTCAGTTTTGAAGGCTATAGAGGCCCCGTATGAGGTTGAGAATTTGGGTGATAGGCGGTTGCATGAGTCAAGCCCGTAGAGCACATCGTGACCTTTCTAAATTGGGGATATAATAGTCAATCGGGTCAACTGGTGATGACTTATAGTCTTTGGAAGTTGGGTCACCTGAAATGGCAGAAAATAATTTTCCTTCAAAATTTCTATTCGGGTTTCAAAATTTATTTTGAGCCAACTTTGATGTAATAAATTGTAAAATAAAATAATTCTAAGTTTGGTCAGCCCTATGGGCTAAATTTCTGGAACCTTCTCGAGCGGTAGAAATTTCCTATATAAAGAAGGCCCATAGTATTGTCTTAGGCAGTTCTAGGCAGTTCAGGATAGTTCTGGGTAGTAGATCTGGGTATTGATTCGAGGCTTTGTCCTATAGAATATTGTAAGGGAATGCCTATGTGGTTTTGCATATTGTAATTCTGAAAGTTTGTAATTCCACATTTGTCGAGATAATAAGAAGCCAATTTTTTGTTCTTGCAACTTGTTGTTATTTCTCTATTTCTATTATGTGTTTTTGGTATTAAGGGGAGCACCCTTCATCAAGTGGTATCGGAGCGGGAGTTCCTGAGTGTGTAAACAGATCATTGACAACAACATAGTTTGCACCAAGACCATGGGTTAGGGTTTCTGTGTAAACAGATCACCGATTGTGAGGTAGTTTGCACCAGAACTATGGTTAGGGTTTTAGTGATACATGTAAAAATGCCTCCACAAAGAGAGCATGGTGGAAGAGTAGGTGCTGTGACACCTGAGGTTAGAGAGATGCAGAGACAAGTGGGAGCATTGCAAGAGAAGATTTGCAGATGAATGAATCTTAATGTCAGAGATGAAAGTGAGGATGAAACTGAAGAAGAAGATTAGGAAGGAGAAGTCAAAATTGTGAACCAGGAGGAAGAAAGACTTTTTTGGGCCATTTCCAAGATCGGGAAAAGACCGAAGATTGAGGTTCCTGCATTTTCAAGAAATCTTAACCTAGAGGAGTTGATCGACTAGATCAATGAATGTGAAGAATATTTTGAGTATGAAGATATTGAGGATCCTGATAGGGTCAAATTTGTGAAGGTGAGATTGAAGGGTGATGTGAAGATTTGGAGGTAGGAGATCCAACTAGACTAAAATCGAAGAGGAAAGGATAAAATCACAAGATGGGATCGGCTGGTGGATAAATTGAAGTGACAGTTCATTCCTATTGATTATGAGCTTGACCTACTGAAGAAGATGCAAAGTTTGAAGCAAGAAAGAAGATCTATTCAGGAGTATACAGAGGAGTTGTATCGAATCCTCATCAGAACAAGCCAGGTAGAAGATGATAAGGAGAAAGTTTCCCGTTAACTTAATGGGTTAAGGCCGAGCATTCAGGAGGAATTGAATTTGGTTCAAATAAATAGTATTGAAGAGGTATACCAGTTTTCCCTAAAAGTAGAGGAAAAGCTAAACAAGAAGTTTGAGAGCAGACAAAGCGGAAGAGGTCGTGATGGAAGATTGGGTGGACAGTCATATGGAGATCGAAATGAAGATCCGAAAAAGAAAGATGAGGCTAGTAATAGTTAGAATTAGAGATGAGAACATTTCAATCATTTCCATGATCAAAATAATAGAGATCAGAGAGGAAGAGGACAAGGATGTGAAAGAGGAGGCTTCTGTGGAACATGTTTTCACCGTGGAGAAGAAGGTCATAGGGAATTTGAATGTCCTTAGCACTAAGGAAGGATAGATAAGAGAAATGAAGACCACACCAGAGTTGCACATATAGATGAAGATGCCAAATCATCATATTCTAAAGATGCTAAGAGAGGAGAGACGCTAATTAATAGAAGAGTCCTGTTGAGTGGTGAGAATGAACTTGAGCAAAGGAGGAGCCTGTTTCACACTAGATGCAAGTGTGAAGGTAAATGTTGTGATGTGATTATTAATAGTGGCAGTACTGATAATTTGGTGTTAGAAGAGATGGTGACAAAGCTGAAGCTCAAGAGACAAAAACATCCAAATCCATATCAGGTTTCCTGGGTGCAGGATGACCACAAGGTCATGGTCAGTGAATAGTGCCTAGTGAAGTTCAAGATCGGTGGGTACCAAGATGAGGTACTATGTGATATCATATCTATGGATGCATGTCATATGTTGTTGGGTAGGCCATGGAAGTTTGACATATGTGCTATACATGATGGTTGTGTGAATACCTATTCCCTGACAAAGTATGGAGTGCGACATAAGCTAAAGCCATTGAATGACAAAGAAGAAAAGGTATGTGGTAATGCAAGAATAACTTTTGTTGATAGAGAAAATTTCTTAGATGGTATGTGGCATGAGCATATGTGTTTTACCTTAATTGCAAAGGCTGGAAAAGAGGAAGTAGAAGATATTCCTATACAAGTTGGAGAATCATTGTATGAGTTTCAAGATATTGTATCTGATAATGTACTTGATGGATTACCATTGGTAAGGAAGATCAATCATCAGATGGACTTGATTCTAGGAGCCAGTTTTCCAACTAAGGTAGCACATAGTAGAATGACACTAGAAGAAAGTGAAGAGTTGAAGATAGATTTAAAATTTAGTTCATCACATCATCCATAGATTGTATATGGTAGTAGTCCTAGAAATGCATCTGAATTGAGAAAGATAGATAAAGGAGAAATAAGTAGTGCTGAAGCTGAGAATTTTGTAAAATATTTGAAGAAAATCCATGAGGAGGTGAGGAAGCATATTTCTAAGATGAATGCATAGTATAAAGCTAAGGTAGATCATAAAATGAGGCATAAGGAAATTTAGGTTGAAGATGAGATCACAACAGCACAATGGAGTATTCCAGCAACTAGTTTAGATACTAAGGAGATTGAGGATATAATGGACAGTCATGTTGGCAGAAAGACAAGGAACAGGGCATATGAAGAATATCTGGTCAAGTGGAAAGGATGACCTATTGAAGATTCATCATGGCTAACAAGGGAGGAGGTTAACCATCTTAGTTTTTCTCTTCACACCTGAGTCGTGATAGGGTCACTTCTCAAATTACCCCTGGTGTCTGATGCAGGAGCATCCTGGGCATAAGAGCAATCTTGCATCAGCCAAAAATATTTCTATTTTTGTGTTTAATAAGGGCTATCTTGTGAAGAGCTGCTATTTATGGAAACTTTCTATTTTTAGTAAGTTTTTCATAAAGTCTCAGAATGTTCTGATTTCACATATGGAGGTTCATCTCAGTCGTATCAGCCTACGAGTAATATTTTTGGTATTGGCAGCAGGGTAAAAAAACTTTGAACTCAGTTTTGAAGGCTATAGAGGCCTTGGATGAGGTCAAGAATTTGGGTGACAGGTGTTTGCATGAGTCAAGCTTGTAGAGAACTTCGTGGCCTTTCCAAATTGGGGTTATAATAGTTAATCGGGTCAACTGGCGATGACTTATGGTCTTTGGAGGTTGGGTCACCTGAAATGGTGAAAAATAATTTTCCTTCAAAATTTCAGTTCGGGTTTCAAAATTTATTTTGAGCCAACTTTGATGTAATAAATTGTAAAATAAAATAATTCTAAGTTTGGTCAGCCCTATGGGGTAAATTTCTAGAACCTTCTCGGGCGGTGGAAATTGCCTATATAAAGAAGGCGCGTAGTATTGTCTTAGGTAGTTCTAGGTAGTTCGGGATAGTTCTGGGTAGCAGATCTAGGTATTGATTCGAGGCTTTTTCCTACAGAATATTGTAAGGGAATTCCCATGTGGCTTTGCATATTGTAATTCTGAAAGTTTGTAATTCCACATTTGTGGAGATAATAAGAAGCCAATTTTCTGTTCTTGCAAGTTGTTGTTTCTCTATTTCTATTATGTGTTTTTGGTATTAAGGGGAGAAAGCTTCATCAAGTGGTATCAGAGCGGGAGTTTGTGAGTGTGTAAATAGATCACCGAATGTGAGGCAGTTTACACCAGGACCGTGGGTTAGAGTTTCTGTGTAAATAGATCACCGATTATGAGGCAGTTTGCACTAGAACTGTGGTTAGGGTTTTAGCGATACATGTGAAAATGCCTCCATGAAGAGAGTGTGGTGGAAGAGCTGGTGTTGTGACACTTGAGGTTAGAGAGCTATAGAGACAAGTGCGAGCATTGCAAGAGGAGATTCACAGAGGAATGAATCTTAATGTAAGAGATGAAAGTGATGATGAAACTGAAGAAGAAGATCAAGAAGAAGTCAAAATTGTGAACCAGGAGGAAGAAAGACTTTTTCGGGCCATTTCCAAGATTGGAAAAAGACTGAAGATTGAGGTTCCTGCATTTTTAGGAAATCTTAACCCAGAGGAGTTGAATGACTGGATCAATGAATGTGAAGAATATTTTGAGTATGAAGATATTGAGGATCCTGATAGGGTCAAATTTGTGAAGGCCAAACTGAAGGGTCATGCGAAGATTTGTTGACAGGAGATCCAATTGGAGCGAAATCAAAGAGGAAAGGATAAAATGACAAGATGGGATCAGATGGTGTATAAATTGAAGGGATAGTTCATTCTTGTTGATTATGAGCTTAACCTAATGAAGAAGATGCAGAGTTTGAAGCAAGCAGGAAGATTTGTTTAGGAGTATACAAAGGAGTTCTATCGAATCCTCATCAGAATAGGCCATGCATAAACTGATAAGGAGAAAGTTTCCCGTTACCTTAATGGGTTAAGGCTGAGCATTCAGGAGGAATTGACTATGGTTTGAATAAATAGTTTTGAGGTGGCATACCAATTTTCCCTAGAAGTAGAGGTAAAGCTAAAAAAAAAGTTTGAGAGTAGACAAAGCGGAAGAGGTCATGATGGAAGATCGGGTGGACAGTCATATGGAGCTAAAAATGAAGAACCAAAAAAGGAGGATGAGGCCTATAATAGATAGAATTAGAGAGGAGATAATTTCAATCATTTCTATGATCAAAATAATGGAGATCAGAGAGGAAGAGGAAGAGGACAAGGATTTAGAAGAGGAGGCTTCCATGGAACATGCTTTCACTGTGGAGAAGAAGGTCATAGGGCATTTGAATGTCCTCAATGCCAAGGAAGGATAGATAGGAGAAATGAAGACTAGGCTAGAGTTGTACATATAGATAAAGATGCTAGATCATCATATTCTAAAGATGTTGAGAAAGGAGAGACGCTGATTAACAGAAGAGTCCTGTTGAGTGGTGAGAATGAACCTGAGCAAAGGAGGAGCTTATTTCGCACTAGATGCAAGTGTGAAGGTAAATGTTGTGATGTGATTATTAATAGTGAAAGTACTGATAATTTGGTGTTAGAAGAGATGGTGACAAAGCTAAAGCTCAAGAGATAGAAACATCCACATCCATATTGGGTTGCCTAGGTGCAGGATGACCACAAGGTCATGGTTAGTGAACAGTGCCTAGTGAAGTTCAAGATCGGCGGGTACCAAGATGAGGTACTATGTGATATCATATCTATGGATGCATGTCATACATTTTTGGGTAGGCCATAGTAGTTTGACATATGTGCTTTACATGATGGTCATATGAATACCTATTCCCTAACAAAGGATAGAGTGCGACATAAGCTAAAGCCATTGAATGATAAAGAAGAAAAGGTATGTGGTAATGCAAGAATAACTTTTGTTGATAGAGGAAATTTCTTAGATGGTATGCGGCATGAGCATATTTGTTTTACCTTAATTCCAAAGGCTGAAAAAGAGGGAGTAGAAGATATTCCTATACAAGTTGCAGAATCATTGAATGAGTTTTAGGATATTGTATCTAATAATGTAATTGATGGATTACCACCAATAAGGAAGATCAGTCATCAGATGGACTTGATTCTAGGAGCCAGTTTTTCAACTAAGGAAGCACACAATAGAATGAAACTAGAAGAAAGTGAAGAGTTGAAGATAGATTTGAAATTTAGTTCATCACATCATCCATAGATTGTATATGGTAGTAGTCCCATAAATGCATCTGAATTGAGAAAGATAGATAAAGGAGAAATAAGTAGTGCCGAAGCTAAAGATTTTATAGAACATTTGAAGAACATCCATGAGGAGGTGAGGAAGCATATTTCCAAGATGAATGTGTAGTATAAAGCTAAGGCAGATCAGAAAAGGAGGCATAAGGAATTTTATGTTGAAGATGAGATCACAGCAGCACAGTGGAGTATTCTAGCAACTAGTTTAGATGCTAAGGAGATTGAGGATATACTGGACAGTCATGTTGGCAGAAGCACAAGGAACAGGGCATATGAAGAATATCTGGTCAAGTGGAAAGGATGACCTATTGAAGATTCATCATGGCCGATAAGGGAGGAGGTTAACCATCTTGGTTTTCCTCTTCGCACCTGAGTCATGACAGGGTCACTTCTCAAATTACCCCGGGTGTTTGATGCAGGAGCATCCTGGGCGTCAGAGTAATCTTGCATCACCCAAAAATATTTCTATTTTTGTGTTCAATAAGGGCTAACTTGTGTAGAGCTACTATTTATGGAAACTTTCTATTTTTAGTAAGTTGGTCATAAAATCTCAGAATGTTCTGATTTCACATATGGAGGTTCATCTCAGTCGTATCAGCCTGCTAGTAAAGTTTCATTGACAGATCAAGTCTAGCTTTGGAGATATTGAAGATTTTTGGTATTGGCAGTAGGGTAGAAAAAATTTGAACTCAGTTTTGAAGGCTATAGAGGCTCCAGATGAGGTCAAGAATTTTGGTGATAGGTGCTTGCACAAGTCATGCCTATAGAGCACCTCATGGCCTTTCTAAGTTGGGGTTATAATAGTCAATCAGGTCAACTGGCGATGACTTATGGTCTTCGAAAGTTGGTTCACCTGAAATGACAGAAAATAATTTTCCTTCAAAATTTTTTTCCGGGTTTCAAAATTTATTTTGAGCCGACTTTGATGTAATAAATTTTAAAATAAAATAATTTTAAGTTTGGTCGGCCCTATGGGCTAAAATTCTGGAAACTTCTCGGATGGTGGAAATTGCCTATATAAATAAGGTGCGTAGTATTGTCTTAGGTAGTTCTAGGTAGTTCGGGATAGTTCTGGGTAGTAGATCTGGGTATTGATTCGAGGCTTTTTCCTACAAAATATTGTAAGGGAATGCCCATGTGGCTTTGCATATTGTAATTCTGAAAGTTTGTAATTCCACATTTGTGGAGATAATAAGAAGCCAATTTTTTGTTCTTGCAACTTGTTGTTTCTCTATTTCTATTATGTGTTTGTGGTATTAAGGGGAGCACCCTTCATCAAGTGGTATCAAAGTGGGAGTTCTTGAGTCTGTAAATAGATTGCTGACTGTGAGGTAGTTTGCACTTGGACCATGGGTTAGGGTTTCTATGTAAACAAATCGCCGATATTGAGGTAGTTTTCACCAGAACTATGGTTAGGGTTTCAGTGATACATGTGAAAATGCCTCCACAAAGAGAGTATGGTAGAAGAGCTGGTGCTATGACACCTGAGGTTAGAAAGCTGTAGAGACAAGTGTGAGCATTCCAAGAGGAGATTCACAAAGGAATGAATCTTAATTTAAGAGATGAAAGTGATGATGAAACTGAAGAAGAAGATCAAGAAGAAGTCAAAATTGTGAACTAGGAGGAAGAAAGACTTTTTCGGGCCATTTCCAAGATTGGGAAAAGACCGAAGATTGAGGTTCTTGCATTTTTAGGAAATCTTAACCTAGAGGAGTTGAACAACTAGATCAATGAATGTGAAGAATATTTTGAGTATGAAGATATTGAGGATCTTGATAGGGTCAAATTTGTGGAGGCCAGACTGAAGGGTCATGCAAAGATTTGGTGGCAGGAGATCCAATTGGAATGAAATCAAAGAGGAAAGGATAAAATGACAAGATGCGATTGGATGGTGTATAAATTGAAGGGATAGTTCATTCTTATTGATTATGAGCTTGACCTACTGAAGAAGATGCAGAGTTTGAAGCAAGGAGGAAGATTTGTTCAGGAGTATACAGAGGAGTTGTATCAAATCCTCATCAGAATAGGCCATGCAAAAGCTGATAAGGAGAAAGTTGCCTGTTACCTTAATGCATTAAGTCTGAGCATTCAGGAGGAATTGAATCTAGTTCGAATAAATAGTATTGAAGAGGCATAGTAGTTTTCCCTAAAAGTAGAGGAAAAGTTGAACAAGAAGTTTGAGAGAAGAAAAAGTGGAAGAGGTCATGATGGGAGATTGGGTGGACGGTCATATGGAGATCGAAATGAAGATTTGAAAAAGTAGGATGAGGCTAGTAATAGTCAGAATCAGAGAGGAGACAATTTCAATCATTTCCATAATCAGAATAATAGAGATTAGAGAGGAAGAGGAGGAGGACAAGGATCCAAAAGAGGAGGCTTCCGTGGAACATGTTTTCACTATGGAAAAGAAGGTCATAGGGCATTTGGATGTCCTCAGCACCAAGGAAGGACAGATAGGAGAAATGAAGACCAGGCCAGAGTTACACATATAGATGAAGATGCCAGATCATCATATTTTGAAGATGCTGAGAGAGGAGAGACGCTGATTAACAGAAGAGTCCTGTTGAGTGGTGCGAATGAACCTGAGCAAAGGAGGAGCCTGTTTCGCACTAGATGCAAGTGTGAAGTTAAATGTTTTGATGTGATTATTGATAGTGGCAGTACTGATAATTTGATGTTAGAAGAGATGGTGACAAAGCTAAAGTTGAAGAGACAGAAACATCCACATCCATATCGGGTTGCCTAGGTGTAGGATGACCACAAGGTCATGGTTAGGGAACAGTGCCTAGTGAAATTCAAGATCGGCGGGTACCAAGATGAGGTACTATGTGATATTATATCTATGGATGCATGTCATATGTTGTTGGGTAGGCCATGGAAGTTTGACATATGTACTGTACATGATGGTCGTACAAATACCTATTCCCTGACAAAGGATGGAGTGTGACATAAGCTAAATCCATTAAATGACAAAGAAGAAAAGGTATGTGGTAATGCAAGAATAAATTTTGTTGATAGAGAAAATTTCTTAGATGGTATGTGGCATGAGCATGTGTTTTACCTTAATTCCAAAGGCTGTAAAAGAGGAAGTAGAAGATATTCCTATACAAGTTATAGAATCATTGAATGAGTTTTAGGTTATTGTATCTGATAATGTACTTGATGGATTACCATCGGTAAGGAAGATCAGTGATCAGATGGATTTGATTGTAGGAGCCAGTTTGTCAACTAAGGTAGCACACAACAGAATGACACTATCATAAAGTGAAGTATTGAAGATAGTTTTGAAATTTAGTTCATTACATCATCCACAGATTGTATATGGTAGTAGTCCCAGAAATGCATCTGAATTGAGAAAGATAGATAAAGGAGAAATAAGTAGTGCTGAAGCTGAGGATTTTGCAGAAAATTTGAAGAACATCCATGAGGAGGTGAGGAAGCATATCTTCAAGATGAATGCATAGTATAAAGCTAAGGCAGATCAGAAAAGGAGGCATAAGGAATTTTAGGTTGAAGATGAGATCATTGTAGCACAATGAAGTATTTCAGCAACTAGTTTAGCTACTAAGGATATTTAGGATATACTGGACAGTCTTGTTGGCAGAAGCATAAGGAACATGGCATATGGAGAATATTTGGTCAAGTGGAAAGGATGACCTATTGAAGATTCATCATGGCTGACAAGGGAGGAGGTTAACCATCTTTGTTTTCCTCTTCGCACCTGAGTCATGATAGGGTCACTTCTCAAATTAACCCAAGTGTTTGATGCAGGAGTATCCTAGGTGTAAGAAAAATATTGCATCATGCAAAAATATTTCTATTTTTGTGTTCAATAAGGGCTATCTTGTGTAGAGCTGCTATTTATGGAAACTTTCTATTTTTAGTAAGTTGGTCATAAAATCTTGGAATGTTCTGATTTCACACATGGAGGTTCATCTCAGTTGTATCAGCCTTCCAGTAATGTTTCATTGACAGATCAAGTCTAGCTTTGGATATATTTTTAAGATTTTCGATATTGACAGTAGGGTACAGAAACTTTGAACTCTATTTTGAAGGCTATAGAGGCCCTAGATGAGGTCAAGAATTTGGGTGATAGGTGCTTGCACGAGTCAATCCTGTAGAGTGCTTCGTGGCCTTTCTGAATTGGGGTTATAATAGTCAATCGGGTCAACTGGCGATGACTTATGGTTTTTGGAAGTTGGGTCACCTACAATGGCAAAAAATAATTTTCCTTCAAAAGTTCTGTTCGGGTTTCAAAATTTTTTTTGAGCCAACTTTGATGTAATAAATTGTAAAATAAAATAATTCTAAGTTTGGTTGGCCCTATGGGATAAATTTCTGGAACCTTTTCGGACGGTGGAAATTGCCTATATAAAGAAGGCCCGTAGTATTGTCTTAGGAAGTTCTAGGGAGTTTAGGACAGTTTTGGTTAGGAGATCTAGGTATTGATTCGAGGCTTTGTCCTACAGAATATTGTAAGGAAATGCCCATGTGGCTTTGCATATTGTAATTTTGAAAGTTTGTAATTCCACATTTGTGGAGATAATAAGAAGCCAATTTTCTGTTCTTACAACTTGTTGTTATTTCTCTATTTCTGTTATGTGTTTGTGGTATTAAGGGGAGCACCCTTTATCACTATGAGATCTTATAGACTGTTACCTACTTTGTATCTGGCTGTAACTGGGAAGGTCTTACAGCCTAGAACATTACATGTAATCAGTGTTTTCATGAATAAAGACTTCTGTTTCATTTCAGATCTATCATTTTTATTGTGTATTTCTGCTATATATTGGTTTGGCTGCAAGGTCTGTCAGTCCTTAATTGGATCCACCAGCCTTGACTACATAAAAATGGATTGTAAACAAGCTATGGATCACTTAGGAACAAAACTAAGATTACACAGATAAGACAAAGGACATAAAGCGCACCAAGATTACACTTAGTTGCAACTTTCAAAAGTATAGGTTAATTTGAGTGCCAAGTCTTCTACAATAGTTTTCAAAAATAGTTCTAATTCTTCCAGGTGTTGCCAAAATATCCCAATCAGCCTCTTCTTATCGAACCTCCTTATTTAAGATGCCCAAACAACACCCTTAGCTACCTTTCTCAAAGTATCAGTCCTTTGTATTTAACTAGTATGACATTTTAGGAAAACAACTCTGATCCGGGTGGCTACCCAATGTCTTGTTCATCAATTCTGTAATTGCAACCATCCTTGGAAAGTAAAATTGATTCAAACTTGTCACTTCTGGTTCACCGAGTCAAACCCTAGCAAAAACCCTTAAATAATTTTAAAATTTTGGCTCAATGGTTAACTGGTTTAGCTTTTAAAATGTGGCTGTTGATCTTCATCCTTTCTTGATATATCAAACGGTCTTCATAATCTAGCAACAATCAACTAAGCTTTGAAAACTTTGGCCACATCATCTATCTTTGGTGACCAATCAGAAATGGGAAAATGTCCATGACTTGGCAACTGGACCCACCTTTATCTTTTATCTAACCCATGGCAAGTGTTAACCACACTGGATCTGGAGGATACGCGACTGAAGGAAATCTCCAGTAATTGAAACACTTTAACTAACCTCGGTCTGGTTTGGAGATCACACAAATGAAGCATTTCTGTAATATTACAATCTTTCCTTGATCCTTAGTTTGATCCAGCGAGCACATGGCCACCATCCAATCCATTTTCATCAATGGTCCAGATCCTCTCTCCAAGCCTTTATAACCATAACTCATGCTTGATCATGAGATCACATGATTGAGGCAGTCGCTAGATCTTAGAACCTTTTACTTAACTAGGATCTCATTTGGAGATGACGTGAATGAAGCATTCACATGGTCGTTGAGGTTTTTCTTAACCCTGAGTTTTATCAAGCGAATAAGCACTAGCTGTCAATCTGATCATCATCCTATGATACTCACTGAGTCTTTAATTCTCTTAACCCTATTTTCTCAGAGAATGGTAAAACCCTAATATCTTTGGAAGTTACCCTAAAAAGGGAAGTGCATGATATAAGCATTTGTAGGGTTGCAAAGATAGAAGTTAGTGTATTGTTGGAAGGTTTTATGCTACTACGATTTTTCTTCAAGAGTTGGAAAATCTTCTGAAAGAACTCGCATTGCAAGTGTATTATAAACTGTAATAGTTTTGATTAATACACTGTGCAGGTTTTGGAGTGCTGGGGTTTTTACCGAAAGGTTTCCCCAGGGTAAATCATTGTGTCATTTTCTATTTTCTGTATGCATGGTATATGGCTGCAATATCTTTGTTAAAGTAGTTAATGAATATGAAATTGTAAGGATTTAAAAGAATTTGCACAATACTTTCCTTTAGAGATTAGTGTAGGAAGCTGTTTCCACACCTGAGTTTCTTTACATCAAGATAGAACAAATTACCTCTAGTCTGTTCTCCACTCCAAATAGTTCACTAGTAGTATCAAATATTTTAGCTTTCTTGTGATGAAATTCCACTTGGTAACCAGTGTTATTGAGCTGTGCAACACTTAGTAGATTATAATTTAGACCTTCAACCCAATATGCATTTTCACAAGAGATTTTATCAATCAGTTTAATCGAACCTTTTCCTCTAACAGGACATGGTGCATCATTACCATATTTTACACTTTTACCTCTATAATGATGTATGGTAGCAAACTTACTCTTATCACCAGTCCTGTGATGTGAACAACCACTGTCAATAATCCATTTGTCATTCTTGTTCACATAGGATTGAACATCAATGCAGTTTTCTCATCCTCATCAGATTCATCTTTCATTGCAACATAGGCTACCTCAATTTCAAAATCATCACTATCAGTTTCAGTTTCTTCTTCAACAATGTAACAAGATTTCTTACCTTTTCCTTTGTAGTCTTTGTGCCTTCGGTAGCTTCTGTCATCTCTTCTCTCTTTGTGTTTTCTTCTTCTTTCTTCATCTTTATCATTACTGTTAGGACATCTAATAGCTATATGACCAACTTTATTACATGCAAAACATATAATAGGGAGTTTACCTTTATATTTTCCTTTTCCCCTATCATAGTTAGAGAGTTCAAAAATAGTCAGCTTGCCAACCAAACTTTCCAAAGGAAGCACATTTGTAGAGTTACATCTAGATTCTTGAATAGCTGAGATTTTAATAACATATATAGGACACAGAGTTCTTAGTACTTTTCTAATTATAGTTTCATCAGCAATAGTCCCATTTGCTCCTCTAATAGCATTCACAACTTCTTTTATTCTACCATAATATTGTGCAATGTTCTCACCTTCTTGCATTCTCATTTCATCAAACTTACCTCTGAGACTCTCGACCTTAGCTTTTAGTACATCTATGTGACCACCATAGATCTTTACAAGAGTGTCCCACATCTCCTTAGCACTTGTGCAATCCTTAATGTCCTCAAATTCTAGCATTACCTGATTATGTTCTTGCTTATCTCTCATTTCTTTGGTAGTCAAAGGTGTGATAGGTGAGACATAGTCATTCTCAATGTAGTACTTTGCAGAATCACCAATACCAGCCAGATGTAGCTTCATCAAGCTTTGCCATGTAGGAAAGTTTTCCTTATTCAGCTTCGGTACCTCCTTCTTATACATCCTGATCATTTGCTTCAAGTCCCTTTAAACTTGATTTCTGTAAACACCAATAATAAGCAACACAACTCTGATAGCAATTGCTAATATGTGTAGAACAATAGAGAGGGGGGTGAATCAGTTGTTCTCAAGTCTAGATGTATAAATTTTTTTTTAAAAACTTTTCTTTAAATCATATCCAACAACCAAAACCAACTCGGTCAGCATTGATTCTATAATAGAAACATATAACATTGCAGTCCACTACCTAGATGTATCTAACTTGCAAAACACATAAATGTTTAAACCAAAACATTCACACAAGCATTGACACTAGGATTTATAGGGGAAACCCAATCTGGGAAAAATTACTTTGTAACATGCTACTATTATTTTCAATATTCTGAAGTGAGCTCAGTTAAAAGCCAACCCTGTCAAAGGTTACAATACACACTATTAGGTGTGACCCGGTTAGAAGATTTCAATCACTCTATTAGAAGTGAGCCTTGTTATGGGACTTACGTACATTCCATTAGAATGCAACCTTGTTCAAATGATTTAAACATATGATTGTTAGGTCAACTTCTATTAAAAAAATTTTGACTGTTACAATGGCATAAGAAATGCTATTTGTATTTGTTTTGAAAGGCTCAAATCAGTCAAACGTTAAATTATAATCTAACATGAAATCAATCCAAAACAATTACTTTCTAAGCTAAGCCACTTCAGATAGAGCTTAAACAGGTGCACCCAAGCACTGTTTGATTTTCTCTCACTTAAGGGGATGTGGGTGTGCTCTCAAAACACATGGAGCATGTCCCTAATGATGATTAGGGGGGATTGGGATTGATTAGATACCATAAGAACTCCATAGTGGCACAAAACAGGTATAGAACACCTGATTTGCCCCTAAGGCCTCAAGGATCCAAATGATGCTGAAATGAAGATTAAGCTACATGATGTTTATGCTAAGATTGATTTTAGACCAAATAGAGATGTGATATGATGTTATATGCTATGAAAAACAAATGAAATAAACTAGATTAATCCATTATTGCTAAGCTATGATGTGAGTTAAGAAAGCTTGAAAATCTATCAATTAGGGATGATTATGCTAAAGCTAGAGCTAATTTAACATGATAATAATGCTATTAAATGAAAGTGAATTGGTGCTTTGCTCTTAGAAATGAGAAGTATTTATAGGTTTTTGGAAAGGGTTGGGTTAGGAGGTTGATTCAGGGTTTGGGGTAAGGTTAGGAGTTGAGTTTGGGTCAAAGATAAGGATTGACTTCTTCTAGAAGAGTCTAGGCTTTGGATGAGGATGAAGACTTTCTAGAAGAGTCTAGGACTTTCTTGGAATTTAGGAAATAGATAAATGTTTATTTATTTCAAAAGGTTTTAGGTTTTGAGGATATTTATTAAAATATTTTTAATAAACATGAGGATTTAATATTTAATCTTAACTAAATATTTTTGAGTTGGGATTAGGGTTAGGAAATGACAGAATCAACCTTTAATCGAAATTAAAGAGGGATTAGAAGATTCTAGAAGAGGTTTAGGATCTCTAAGATATTTCTATGGTTTTTGGGAAAAAAAAAAATAATAATTTATTTTTTGGTCAATTTATTAATTAAATAATTAATAAATATTTTTGACTTGAGATTAGGCTTAGGAAATGATGGAATCACCCTTTAATTAAAATTAAAGTGAGATTAGAAATTTCTAGAAGAGGTTAAGGATCTCTAAGATATTTCTAAGGTTTTGGGAAAAAATAAATAAAATATTTATTTTTTGATTTTTTGGTTAATTTATTAATTAAATAATTAATAAATAGGGAAAGGGTGTTTAAATAAGATTTAAACATTTTTGGAAGGGATTTCTTAATTAAATATTTTTAATTAAGATAAAAAAATTTAATGACATAAAAATAAATAAATTAATTAAATAATTAATTAATTAATAAATGATGATGTCATCAGGGGTTTTTCAGAAAATAAAAATACTTTATTTTCTAAAGGATTTTTAGGTGTCTACATTTTACCCCTCTTTGATGTGATGCCACAAGTGGCATGGCGTCAAAGACAAGAAAATAAGATGCCCCAAGCTAGAATTCAGAGGAATAAGGGGTTGTGCCCCCTCGAGAAAATAACACAAGGAGTAAACATTGTGAGATTTTCTCGAAAGGAAACAGAGAGAAAGAAGAAACAGGGAGGATAAATAACCAAGCTTCCAAGAGCAAAGATGGGTGAATGCATGATGAGATGGAATGAAAAATGCAGAATGCAGCTAGATGAAAAGATGCAAGATTGATCTATATGATGGGGGATTTGGGGAGCTCCATGCTTTAGATCTTTTAGAGAGCACAACCTAGTTTGATATAGCAATGCTAGAGACCTGCCAAGGTTACGAAAGAACACAAGGCCTTGTCACCAGTGGTGCATAGGACTAATGCTAAAAAGACACGCAGGGTTGCCCCAGAATCACACATGAAACCTAGAGGAGGCATGGTGGAAATGATGCTAGAACAACCACAAACACATGACTGACTCACAGGCAGAAGTAAATGATCAAAAGATGTTGCCCTAAATTGTCCTCATTCGCAGCACACCATGATATAAAGGATCATGGAAACTTTGAGTAGAGAACAATGAGAAGCCATAAAAGATTAACAAGATCCAAAGGACAAAATCCAAGGCCAAAATGATAACTCCAAAAAGACATCCCTTGCCAAGGAGAGAGATTTGATTTGACTGATTTGATTGATGGTGAGAAGATTGGTCTGAACATGTGGAAGGATACATCGACATGGACCTGGTGTAATTGGTGGAAGATTAGGTTTGACAGGAGGAAGGATACTTCCTCAAGGACCTATTGATTGATGAGAGAATGCATGTTGTTGTTTGCTGGCAAATGATGAAGTTTAAGAATAATCACTGTGATCAAGAATAGATGACAATTGATGTTGCTGAAGTACAAGGCTGGGTGGGACAAGATTTCTGATCAAATGTTGTTGCAGGACTGACAAGGACTATGTAAAACAAGATGAGATGATATGTACAATAGACAGGAAAAGAGATACAACGGATATGTATAGAAGCTGAGGATTAGGATGTACAAAGAACCTGGGGATGAAGCTGAAACTCCAAAGATATGCAAGATGATGCCCTAGTTGGGCTGGAAGGCCAAGATGGACTGGTGATGGATGATGTGTCCTGAAATGACACATATTTGGGAAGGAAATATCCCAATGATGATGATTGGATCACTAATACATTTGGGGGCATTTTGCGATGGCTATGTGTCGCAATTGCGACAGCTATGTGTCGCAATAGCAACACCCATAGACGTCACTATTTTTTAGTCACAAATTGTGACGTCTATGGGTAGCCGTCACAATTGTGACACATATCCCGTCGCAATGTGACTAAGATTTGTTAGCGGCATGGGTGTCACCCCCCCGTCGCATGGCTTCGGAGGGCCGTCGCAATCGCGACGGGCCTCCCAAGCAATTGCGACGGGCCCCTGCATCGCATTACGACGGGTTGCCGTCGCAATTGCGACGCCCGTGGGTGGATTAAATTTTTTTTTTATTTAATACATTGCTAATGAACCACATTAATGCTTTTTTCTTTCAAAAAATGAGGACAGCCACTGTAAAGACAACATGATAATGTACACTCACTGTAAGGATAGTCACAAATGAGGACATCTCACAGTGACTGTCCCTTGTGTAATTGCCACTTGAATGTATTGCTATTCAGCCACATTAATGCTTTTCTTCTTCAACAAATGAGGATAGTCACTGTAAAGACAACATGATAATGTACATTATCATGTTGTCTTTAGAGTGACTATCCTCATTTGTTGAAAAATAAAAGCATTAATGTGGCTGAATAGCAATACATTCAAGTGGCAATTACACTAGGGACAGTCACTGTGAGATGTCCTCATTTGTGACTGTCCTTACAGTGAGTGTACATTATCATGTTGTCTTTACAGTGAGTGTACATTATCATGTTGTCTTTACAGTGTCAATATATGCATTATTACTTAAACTGAAGAGTACTCTAAATAATATGTCATTGTGGAGTTCTGATTGCTTCCAATTTGATATACGCTTATTCTACTTATGTATCCAGCATCATGTAAGAAAAGTTGATGCTTTTAAAATAGATTCATTTAGCCATGAAATGCCTGTGCATGTTACATACAAGATTCCAAGGCCCAAAACTGATTACTCATTATAATTCGTGTACAGAATGATAATCAACCACAACGAGGCATGCGTAGGTGCTGCTTAGATTTTGAGGCATCAGAAGCTCGTAGAAGAAACTTGACCAATGGCTCATGGAATGCAACAAACTTATTGCCTAAAACAGGAGCATTGGTAACCACAGATGATGGTTTTGAAAAGAACACTTCACCATCAATGTCACATGAGGGAACTGCAATTTCTGATGGCAAGCAACTTGTAGTATATAAGAGAGATGCAGGTACAGATGCTGGGAATACATTGCTAATGAACCACATTAATGCTTTTTTCCTTCAACAAATGAGGACAGTCACTATAAAGACAACATGATAATGTACACTCACTGTAAGGATAGTCACAAATGAGGACATCTCACAGTGACTATCCCTTGTGTAATTGCCACTTGAATGTATTGCTATTCAGCCACATTAATGCTTTTCTTCTTCAACAAATGAGGATAGTCACTCTAAAGACAACATGATAATGTACACGGGCTGTAAGTGTACATTATCATGTTGTCTTTACAGTGACTGTCCTCCTTCAAGTGGCAATTACACAAGGGACAGTCACTGTAAAGGCAACATGATAATGTAGAGAAACGTTGTCATTTGTATTTTCAACAGTGCCGAGAGAGATTCCCTCCGTGAAATCACAGCTACAATTTCTGAGTACGTTGGGTTTATTTTTATTTTGTCATTATTATGTAATCTAGTATTCAGCTGTTACAGAGCTAAAATACCCAGAAATGAGGACATATCTGTGTTGAATTTATTGTTAGCGGCTTTGGTTATTTAGAAGTTTAATTTTATTTGTTCATCTTTCAAGCACAAATGTTTTGTGGACCGTAACATCTTCATTGTTTCGGGTATGCAATGAAACAGCCGTAACTTGCAACTACCTTCACGGTACTTGTGTACATTATCATGTTGTCTTTATAGTGACTGTCCTCATTCAAGTGGCAATTACACAAGGGACAGTCACTGTGAGATGTCCTCATTTGTGACAAGGATAGTCACACATGAGGACATCTCACAGTGACTGTCCCTTGTGTAATTTCCACTTGAATGTATTGCTATTCAACCACATTTATGGGCCCGTTTGGACCACAGCACACCGTAGCATCTACAGAGAAGAATATCCCAGGTGTAACAAGTTGTAAGAATATACCAACAGTTTTAAGAAGTTCCCTAGCACATAGTAGCATCTACAGAGAAGAATATA
Organism: Chamaecyparis obtusa; assembly: GCA_027943335.1. Classification (NCBI taxonomy): domain Eukaryota; kingdom Viridiplantae; phylum Streptophyta; class Pinopsida; order Cupressales; family Cupressaceae; genus Chamaecyparis; species Chamaecyparis obtusa. The sequence goes on from BSBK01001235.1 coordinate 561,336, forward strand.
CAACATGAGGGCAGCCACTGTAAAGACAACATGATAATGTACACTCATTGTATGTGTACATTATCATGTTGTCTTTACAGTGACTGTCCTCATTCAAGTGGAAATTACACAAGGGACAGTCACTATGAGATGTCCTCATTTGTGACAAGGATAGTCACACATGAGGACATCTCACAGTGACTGTCCCTTGTGTAATTGCCACTTGAATGTATTGCTATTCAACCACATTTATGGGCCCGTTTGGACCGCGGCACATAGTAGCATCTACAGAGAAGAATATCCCAGGTGTAACAAGTTGTAAGAATATACCAACAGTTCTAAGAAGTTCCCTAGCACATAGTAGCATCTACAGAGAAGAATATGGGTCAACGAGGTTGACTTCAAAGCCATGCAATCTAATGGTAATAGTAATATCATAATTTGACATACTATCAGAAATACTTCCTAAATAGACTATTCAATCTTATAAGAGATGGATTCATGAGAACTATTATTTATGAAATATGAGTCAATGACTTTAATTAAAAAAATTACACAATCTAATTCTTGTAAAAATATCAAAATTTGACACATTGAAAATACCTTCCAAAAGTATCGTTAATTGATTAATATGAATCACTACTCATGAAATATAATTTTATAAACCTAATCTAAAAACTACACAATAAAAATCTTAATAGCAATATTGTAAGAAACTATTCCCAAAAGCAAGCCTAACAAAATTTGATGAAAATAATTTTTGTTTCACTCAACTTTGACATTCACAACTTCCTCTTTTATTATAATAAGAAAAAAAATGTCTTTTTAGATATACCTCATGAACCATACTCGAATAATCTATCATTTTTCTTCTCAAAAACATATTTGCAGAGCCTGCTTCTTTTACTTTTTTGTACTTTTATCTCTTTGATGGAAAGGGTTCCTTCAGGACACATTTTTCCAAGTTCACTGCTTGAGATATTTGAGGAGGGTTCCCCTGCTTGAGTATCCATCCAACCCATATTCGAGTAGTTCTACAATTGCACAGTCTAAATTAATAATACTGACAATTGAATGACGAATGATGATACATAGAATTGATATAAACTAATCCTAAAAACACTAAAACATTATTAATATATTTATATTTCATAAATAAAATTGATATAAAAGATCTGGAAAGATACATTAAAAAATAGAAAAATAGTAATTTATAATAGAAGGAAACTTAAATTGCTATTTAAAAAAAAAACAAGAGTCTTAAATCTTATCATTTTGTTTCATTATCATCCATAAGTACACACCTCTAGCATAATAATTATATTTTACCACCCATAAAATGAAAAAAAGATTTTCACAAGAGAAATTGAAGCTAGATTATAAAAATGAACCATCTTATTGGAAACTGGAACTGTTATCATACCCAAAAGGACTACAAAATTTCACCTTATCATACCCAGATTGTTACTTTGCCTGGCGGAGGGAAATTTGATCAGTAAAATTGACACAGAGTATGTTGTCTCCATTGTCATGCTGGATAACAAAACACCAACTTTAATGGACATGTACTGTCCCTTGTCTAATTGCCACTTGAATGCATTGCTATTTGATGAAGGGGCATCCCTAATGCAAGCCAAAGACACCATGATTGAAGGAAGTTGCCATGAAGCCAAGGAGTCAAATCCTATCAATTGGAACATAAGATTTTCACCTTGGAGCTTTGAAGGATTGACTGGTGAAAGGTCCTTTTGATTGACAAATCAGAGTCTTTTTGAATGACAAATCAGACTCTTTTTGAATGACAATAAATTAGAATAGGAGTTTTAGATGTTTTCTTGGTTTGTAATAAATATTAAGGATTGATTTTATCTCCTTATAAACATCCACTTGTTGGACACAAGACCCCTTGGTGACTTATAAACCTTGGGCATCTTTTGAGTCCTTGGATGAAATGAGCATAGTAAGTGTTTATTAGGTGTCTTTTAGATGTTGTTAAGAAGTTTGAAGGTCCAAAATAACTTTAATAAGGTTCCTAAAGTTTCACAACACATTTTTAACCTTCTCGGAAAAGTTGTTTGCAAAGTTGTAATGCAACTTTAAAAGTTGCTTAGCAAAGTTGACATTTGTTGGATAAACTATTCTAACCACCTAGATGGTTGAACCAACATTTGGAGAGCCTATTTTAGGCTTCAAATGGTTGAAGACAGACAGAGAACCAGTATTGTAATCATTTTGCTTTCATAAAAAATAAAAATAACCCTGTTTTAGTGCATTTCTGGTGAAAAATGAACTCTGTACGGCTGTACGGATGTACGGCTGTACGGATAAACAAAATTAAAACTCAGACTTAAGAAAGATGAAGGCAATGCTTCAAAAGGTCGATGCCCTAAATACGAGAAAACACAATACCACCATTAAACGATGCCCTAGTCACCGTATCAATGCTGCCAGCTCCGTACCAGTATGCTGACTGCTCACTTTCATCCTGTGATAAAGGTAACTTCATTAATCATACTTGAAATGGAAGCATACGAACTAAAGCTGATGAACATTTATAAACTAAAAGTTTAAAACTACAGATTACAAATGTAGTAGTTTCATACGAAAAGAACTTGATGTCTGAAATTTACCATTAGAAGTATCCAAAGGAATACCACAGTACTGTTGAACTTGGAGAATCGGAGATGATCTACACAGCAAGGTTCAATAGCTGTAAGGACTATTACACCATCTTTAGCATTTGAATACATTTTCTCCTTGGCTTCTGGTGGATCCTCAAAGACCCCCAATGACGTTTTCCCTACAATTATCAATTGTTTGTCAGTATGAGATATTAATAAATAAACATTAATCATAATATTAGGAAAATAATGTTCTTGATGTCTGAATTTAAATCACAGAAAGCTCTAATAAAGTAGTTCTCAATTTCACATTAAACTAAGTTTCAATTTCAAATGGTTATAATAATTTTTGCAAGTTATAAGTAGCTGGTTACAGTATATGACATAAAAAGAAAAAAAATCATTTCTATTCTTTTCTTCTTTTTCTCTTTCAACGAAGCTTTTGCACCACACAAATGCATACCAAGAATTTCTCAGGAGGTTTCAAGACCATTTCATACCAAACTTCTTCTCTGTAGATGCTACTGTGTGTCGTGGTCCAAACGGGTCCAAATAGACCTAGTGACTCTATTAGGTCTCCAAAACCTGTTCTGCAGCAATAACTCTTCAATTTGACAAAGGACCTTATGAACTTATATGTTTTTTGAGTACCCTTTTTGATGTTCTAACAATCCTCCAACTCCCAGACCCTGACTCCACTCCAGCATATCAATGTCCTTATTGAGTCCGCAGACCTAATGCATGCCTTTGGGTGTGGGTTCCAAAACAAGGCATTGAAAATGGGTGCATGAAACCAAGATCAGAGTTTGAAGATGTCCACCATGCTCTAAAGATCTAGATTCAACAAGGTTTGAGGTCCTTTACTTGCCGCTACCCTCTGATCTTGCATAATCCATCAATTCCTAGTCAAGAACATTGAGATTCTTGACCTAGGGCTTGCTCTTGAAATTCTCTGGCTTAGTATCCTATTCCAAAGCTTTTAAAATATGAAAATAAAACCCCTTAACTTGCATTTTACAAAGAACAGAGGATATCCTATGGTTTATTTGCAAGTTAAGGCCATTTGAATGCAATAACCCAAAAAATGAGGGTTTGACAGAACAACAGATAAGAAAAAGGAATAACTTTGATATAAGGTGTCTTGAATCTACCAAATAAACTCTCAAAGCATAAGATATAAATACTCTAACTTCCACACTGGTCTGCCCTCCCTTTCACATCCGTACACTGTACAATGCTTGAAGGAAATGCACAGAAAAGGCTCTGAAATAGTGGCTCTATCTGACAGAGAGTCCATGCTAGGCTTCATGACTAACCTAGAGCACATTCCCTGTTATGGAGGAAGTTTGAATGGTGAAGAACTTATGGAATGGATAGAGGACCTAGATAACCATTTTGACTACAAGTATCTTATTAATAACCATTTTGACTACAAGTATCTTATGGATAGAGGACCTTGATAACCATTTTGACTCATTTAGTATCTTATTGAGCTTCACTTTGTTTCGAGAATATAGTTTAATATTCTCTACTAAACAGGGCCAACCACGTGAAGGTGGAAGCTCATTTGGCCCCACCCCCCTCCCCCTAACATCACTCTACATTCCCCGTTAACATCTAACATTCATTCATTCTTTCAATTATTAATAAAATGTAACATTCAATCAATATCACATGATAACATTCATTAACACATTAGATTCGTTAACACGCAACATTCATCAATATGAAAATAAACACATAATTCATGAACATTCATTAGCACATAATTAAATTCATTGAGACATAAAATTTAGTCATTATCAATTAAGGTATTTAGATGACAATCATTTCTTTTTTCTCTTTCTAATTTTTTTTTCTATGTAAGCTCTAAGAGGAGCATCAGTGTTATCATCAATACCCCCCTCATCAGTTGTTTTGTTCTCTGTTCTTGATGATCTCAAATTCCTATGCTGCTGCAAAGGGGGGTCCTCTACAATAACAAATAAAAGAGTTAAATTTAAAATATTTAATTATAATTGTTACAAGTATTTAATTATTTTAAAGAACATAACTGTGGCACTCTTTAATTACCTGATCTGGCCACATCATTTTGTCTAGACTCAACCTCAACATGCTCATGAGCACCGACCCCTTGATCCTCTACAGTTGCTATAAAAAATGTTACATTAATCCAAACACCAATTGTAATTACATATAAAAATTTTAATAGCAAATGTATACCTCCACCACTAGGATGCACATCATGCGAACCTTCATTATGCATAGATTGTGTAGAAGGATTGTCAGGCTGCATTCCAATATCCTACACATTGTTATCATTGCTTTCTTAAAATAGATATGCTCACTTTATATTAGAACTTAACATCAAATAGACTAATTGGTAAAGTATTCAATTTGAAATAAATTTCATTTAGCTTATTTACCTGTGGCTCAGATGCATCATTATTTGAACCTTGCACACTGATTTCAGCTTGTAGCCATTCAGCCACGACTCTATAGCCTTGTTGGAAGCCAATTCTCTTGTCCTCTTCTGTGAGGCATCTATTGAACTCTGACCCCTACATTTTTTCTTGGTATGGTGAATTTTACTTGCATTGTTTGATCAAAAAAAATTTCCTTGCAATATATAAAAAAATTGATACAAGTTTTCATTTACTAATACTTACAACTCGTGCTTGAAGTTTGGAAAAACCACCAGAGCCGAGCTTGTGTGTCCTGTGCTTTTCTAATCTTGCCTTTGTTGCCTTTGATGTGTCAGGCAATCTATGAAAAGTTTGAAATATGTTAGAGACCAGTACAGGAAAAATTTAGAGGTTAATTAGTACATAATTACATTCTCAAAAGTATCACATACCTTGCTCTACTCTCTATTGGCGTAATTCCTTTTTTCATGTTGGCTTTATACTTTCCATCCAAAATCAAACCCTGCCACTTAGCCTCAAGAACACAGGGTGGATGCTCGTGCCTTGGGTTAACCTCTAAATATTTCCTGTACTGGTCCCTAATATACTTCAAACATAAACCAGCTCTTTCAAGGAGCTTGTTTCTCTCGAATGCACGAGGTCCAAAAAGCTGGGTCATACTATGTACAAGATCATCCTTCAACTTTTTATCTTGGTTATTCCACCTTTTAAGTAAAAAAAAACATGTTAGACTCATAAATGAAGAGAAGCTACCTTTAATATAGTTCAAGAAATTGATGAAAAGGAAAACTATTCTAGCAATGATATGAAATCAAAATAGTGGTTTGGGGTTTTAGTTAGGATATGATGTTCCACCATGTACGTATGGTGGGCCCGAATATCCGCAAACACTCGTCACCAAGTTTTCGCCAAAAAATATCATTCCCTACAAAATAATCATGGGATCATTAGTCGATGAAGAGTGATCAAAAACTAAATTACTATTATATCACTATAGAATAATAATAACTTTAAAGTACCTAGAAGTTTGGATACTTTAAAGGGAATGCCTTCATCGTCACTGATGATCAATACGCAATCCTTCACCGTTCCCATACTAGGAACATGGGAACATCCAGGAAATGATGTTGCATCGGGACTTGTTGCATCTCCTATTGCAAAAAATGAAAACATTATCAAATGCCTCCAAGAAATAATACTTCAAGGGAAATAAATTGGTGCAGAGCACCCATGACACAAACACAATCAAGGGATCTACATCGTAAACACATAACACTTAAACACATAACAAAAGAGAGAAAAAGAGGGATTTGTGTACCAGTAGATGGTGCAACAGTTGGTGCATTTAGGCTGTGTGTTGTTGACATGGCAATCGGCAAGACATTTGTGGCTATCCTGGATGGAGGCGGCGTTGTCATATCATCATAAAAAGGAGCTGAAGAATAAAATTGTTAGAGCATGCATAAATATAGAACGCGTGGACTAGCATGGACAAGATTGTTAGAGCATTAAAAAAAAAGATTGTTCGAGCATGTATTGTCAATGATTATGATCATTCCTATATATATTTAGTGGAAAACACAAGTGGGGAATGGAACATGTGATCTACCTGAACCACTTGCAATACCGGCCTCATCATGGGAATGGGGTTCAAAATTACGCAAATAACTCTGTAAAGACAATGCATCCATATTTTAATTAATGTCATAAAAGAGCATAACATAAAAACCATTATTGAACTCTTGTAATAATTAAAAATTTCATTAATACTCACTTTAAAGTTTTCAGAAGTGCGCAACAACTCAGCTGCCTTGTCTTTTATTTCCTGAGTCTGAGGATGTATGGATACCAAACGTAGAAGTTCTTTCCCAATTTTCTTTAGCAGCTTTTTAATGGAACCGATCGGGTCATCGGTCTCTACTAAATCAATAAAAAAAGGGTCCACAAGGGGGGACTCCTGAGGGACTGCAGGTTGCTTTCCCTCTCTCCGACCACCGGCCCTTGGTGACAACAATAGTATAAGTATTATCAAAATTACTCCAAAACAATGAAGAAAATAACATTAAAAAAAATAACATTTTGCTTCTATCTAGTTTGCACAATTACAATGAGTTTTACCTGCTCATGTGTAGATGAGCTAGGAATATCGTCACCATCACCTTCGGGCGGTTGCTCCATATTGTGCCCCTGTGTCAAAGATCAAGTATAAAAATGTTAGCCAAAAATTTAATAACTAAATGGTATGTTGGAGTCATTGATTAGAAGTTGGTTTAATAGTATGTACCACCCCCATGATAGTAGCCTCGTTTGTATCTATGCGGTTCAAATTGTAATCAATAAGCAGCTCTTCCCCTGCACGCATTGATTTTATCGCACAGATGAATACACGATTTCCCTCGCGCGCCTCAAATATGCAATTGGGTTGCTTTATAGTTGACCCAGGTCGTGTACTATTTATAAAACCCGCAATATTCCCTGTTGCTTTTGGCCTTCCATCAATGTATATAGCCACACTTTTACTTTGATTATTGTCTTGCTGTTGTATATAATTTGCCGAGAGTGCATACCTACGCATACTTTTTTTATATTGAACAATATGCATCCAACTTTTGTAATCGTAACATGGTCCAACATACTCCATCAATTCAGAAACTTTGTTGTAAGAAACCTTTATGCCATCCATAGAAAATAGGCCCAAACCATGTAATGATGATGGTGCTATGCGATATATCCTCTCATTAACACAAAAATCAGTGTTTATTGGAGGAAGTTCCTTGGGTACCCAATGTTTCTATAGATGTTGGTACCTCAAGGGCACCTCGATGTCACCTTTCATCTCATCATCATAAGAACATGACCCCCCTTGAGCAAGGAAAAATTTCATGTGTTTATTGAATTTCCTTCTAGTCCTTTGACCTCTAGTTAATCTCCCTATTCTAGATAAACTGCATGTCTCACTTTCCTCTTCTATTCCTATATTTCCCTCACTCGAGGAAGACACTTCTGACAAATACCTATTTGCTGGTACCTGCAAATGGGAGAGATCTTAGAAGACATCAATCTTACTATTGATAAGTGTATTAAATAGACTTTCTATAAGGTGTATTGACTTATACCTGTCGATCCATGAGACTGTGCGGGATGCTCTTGAAAGGGGTTCAATTTCCTGCAAATGTAATTCAATTATCGTGAGCATAATCACATCATAATCATAATCACATCCATCATAAGCATCACATAAAAATTAAAAACATTAAAACGTACACATTATAACACTTAAATCAGGCTCACATTAATATGTGTTTTAAATAGTTTTATTTAATTAATTTAGATTAGCAGTATTCTATTTGTAGTTGAAACTTGCAGCTTTTAAATAGATAATGAATAAACTATGTAACCATTTAAGACAAATATATTTCTATCAAGAAATGAATATTAAATACATTAAGGATTAATGGCATACCTTTAAATTTCATCATTATCATCCTCATCATCATCATCATCATCATCATCATCATCATCATCATCATCCTCATCATCATCGTCATCATCATCGTCGTCGTCGTCGTCGTTGTCGTCGTTGTCATCATCATCAACATCATCATCATCAACATCAACATCATCTTCATCATCATCATCAGTAGCAGCATCATCGTCATCATCTTCTTCTTCTTCTTCATGAAAATTTGTCTCAGGAACATCATCCAATAATTGTCGATCGTGATCATCATCTACATCATCTTCTACTTCTTCGGTATCTTCTTCTTCCATCGCATTATACTTTATCGGCCTTCCTCTCAGTTCATGTCTAACAACAAATGACCAACCCGGTTTATGTGAAACCTCTGAGTAAAATACCTGCTCACATTGGCTTGGAAGAACATAGGGCTCATCCCCAACTGGCTCAAACGACTTTGTATTAACCATTGTAAATCCATTATCATGTTCAATAACAGTTCTATTAGGATCATTTGGATTAAGTCGTAGCCTGTACCATTTGACAATGAAGAGTACTAATTTGAAGGAACTAAAGTCGCACTCAAGTATATCATCCAAAATGCCATAGTATTGATTTTTAGACTCTTGAGGATCTAAGTCATTTCTAGATGAAATATTAGTCACTTGAAAGACTGCAGTTATTCCAGAATCACAAGTTTTCTTCGTGTCATCCAACACTTTGACGCGAAATTTTTGACCATTACAGAACATACCCTTGTGGTGTTTAACCTGCAATAATATGTGAAACATGTCAAAATTATTATATCGTGAGTTGATAAACATACGGGTGATTAATAATTTTGTACGTACCTGGAAATCTCTTAAACCATATGCTAAATCTATTTCCCTTTGCATAACATTAGAATCTCCATTACGATGAGCTTCTTTAACCAATGAAGATACACCTTCCCATGTTAATGTGTGACCAGAATGTTGACATCGTTCAATCCATACCGTCATCCAATCAAGATTGTTTGCAATATACAAATGTAGTGCATCCCACTCTCGAGCAACTGTACAAAAAAAAAATAGACGACTTACAACCGATTTATTTTGAAGATTAAGAAATAATTTATTACAATAACATCTTATAATTTATTACCTGTCACTTTCCTCAATCTACCTTTCCCCATCAAGTACTCCCCTTTGAATGTTTTAAAAGGGTCGAGATCCCAAATGCGATCTACATGGATATTTGAAGCAAACTTAGGAAGATATTCAGTAATGTACACCATAGTCTGGTATACCATGTATCCCTCTACCATAGAACCCTCAGGATGTGCTCTTTGTCAAACCAAAGCCTTCAAAGATTTCAAGTGCCTCTCAACCATCCACATTGACCTAGTGTGTGCAGGTCCACACAATTCAATCTCCTCAACTTGGTGTATGAGGTAGTGTTCTTGTGCATTGAAAAAAGTTGGAGGTAGACACTTTTGCATTTCACACAATAAATGAGGAATTCTTCTCTTCCAATAGTTTATATCTTCTTTATGGATTTCTTTAGATGACAACCACCTACATTAAGAGATTCAAGTCACAAAAAATATATAAATACGAGACTTTACAAAATAATATACAATAGATTACATAGCAAGAAAAAAAAATCGTGAATATAATAAATATATACAACAAATTGAACAGATATTACTGCTTACCTCATGTATTTTCCAAGATCATATATCACTTGTTTGATGTTATTGTTGAAGTGCTCTGGGAGAGATAGAGGTAGCACGTACTGCAGTAATTATAAACCAATCATTTCATTATTTTCTAACATAACATAATGAATAGTACACGTAGTTTATGAATATATTGTAAATACAGAAGAACATAACTTACCTTGATGAAAGTATGCCAATCATGCGTTTTGAGCCCTGGCCCAAATTCACTTTTCTTTGATATGAGATTGCTTATGTTCCCAGCAAATCCTGTGGGAAATCGAATTTTTCGTATGACTTCTTTTATGGCATCACTTTGCTACTCCGTTAATAACCAAGGAAGGGCACTTATATTAATCTGATCTCTATTGCTATTTGAGTGAATGAAATTCTTCAGTGCATGATTGGATTCATGAATGTCATTACAAATTTTGACAATTTTTTCTTTGTCACACCTTCCATCCAGTATTTTCCACAATGTCTCTGTTATATTCTTTCCAACATGCATAAGATCAAACAAATGCACAATTTGTAGGTCCTCGTAGTAGGGAAACCTACTAAATTGTCTGGGATAGCTTTTTAGTCCCTTTGGAAGGTTGTCAGTAGTGCCTTGACGACCTTCACGATCATCAATTACATAATTAGTAAACAAAAATCACAATAGAAATATATAAATTACAAACATAAACCATTAAGTGGAACGACATTACCTCGACGATTAATTCTATTATATTCCAACTTCCATAGGCGAGGTGTCATTCTTTGTGGCTTTGATGTAGTCTCTTCTTTCCCATTGAAAAGATGTTTTTCCATACTTCGATACTTATGATTCCTATGGAGGAAGTGTCTGTACTCATCAAACACATGCTTTCCTAAACTTTTTGAATGACGAGATTTCATCTTTGGACCACAAACTGGACATGCAAATTTTCCCTTTGTTTGAAGACCTACAAGATAATGATATAATTGGATTATTAAATATGTTGATTTTTATAATTAGAATTATCATGCGCAACTTGAATTCACTATAACATACCACAAAAATGTGTTAGCCCTGGGGCATCATGTATTGTCCATACAAGTATTGCATGGAATTGAAATTGTCTTTGTCCTATTGGTCTAGACACGTCATACATAGTGACACCGTTCCATAACTCCACCAACTCGTCAATAAGAGGCTCAATATATACATTCATATCTTTAACTTGATATTTACCTACTTGAATGAACAGTAACATTACATAATTATTGTGACCATTTTACTGTAAGATTTGTAAGTACATGTAAATTAATAACTATCAAGTGATAAAATACTTGGAACAATCATTTCCAACATAATGTGCTCCCTCTTTATTGACATCCACGGAGGAATGTTATTGTTGATAACAAAAACAGGCCACACCGAGCAAACAGATCTCATCTCTCGAAATGGATTGACACCATCCGCTGCCAATGAAAGCCTGAGATTACGAGGTTCTTCTTTGAAGTGTTGCCACTTTTCCTCTATGTGCATAAATGCCGAACCATCCGCAGGGATTCAAATAATGTCATCTCGACTTCTATTGCGTGCATGGTAATCCATAAATTGTGCCAAGCTAGTACACCTGAATAATTGTGGCATCCGTGGAATAATGGGGATGTAACGAAGAACCTTGTGAAGCACCTTTTTTGTTATTCGATCTGTTTGATATCTACTCATATGACATACAGGGCATTGTGTCGCAAATTCATGTTCTTTATAATATATAATATGATCATTGGGACAAGCATGTATTGCTTGATACTCCATTCCAATATCTTTCATAATAGCAGATAATTCTCGATATGAGCGAGGTAGAATATTTGATGGTGGTAACAAAAACTCGCCTATCAATCTACATAAAAAAATATAAGTTGTTAATATAAACAATATTAGTGGTACATTATTCACCCTTTGTTAACTATAAAGACATATATGACATACCTTAACATACGTGACATTGTTATGTTGGATAAACCATTCATAACCTTCAAGTTCAACAACAACAATACAGCAGAGAGAAGAGTTGTTTGGGAGTCTTTGTATAGGGGCTCGTATGCCTTCTCAAGTAGAGGTACATCGAGGCTATCATCATCATCATGATCAGATCCGCTTGGACTAAATGTGTCATGGATCAATGTATTTATACCATCATCTTCAATTGTGTTTTCTGGCGCATGATCGTCATCTTCCATGGGATCATTATCTTCACCTTGGATATTCGCACCCCCATGTTCCTCCATATCATGTACTTCCCTGGGGAGATCAACCTATATAAAATTGATTAACATAAATAAACCATGATCTTCAACTCATCATCAAGTGATTTCATATGTATATAAATTGTTAAAATGATATAATGAACAACTTACCAGTGGATGATAGTCATGCCCCCCTTCAATGTGACCATTCTCCCTACAATGTTTCTTAACTGTTTTGATTAGCAATCTTCTACGGTTTAAGCCCTTACAAATTTTGCAGGGACAATAACATTTTCCATCACCTTTTCTTTTCAAGTTAGACCACAATCTAGCGATTGTCTCACTATTTTGTTCTTCACTTATATTATCTGACATGATCATTCTTCGCAGGAAGCAAAAATTGGGCTATGAAAACTTCGGTCTACAACTTTCAGTGACTAAGCAAAATTGTCAAAAGTACACAAATCTTCTTAGACCTAGTTAAATCCTTTAATATTTTAAAAGTCTAGTTAAAATATACATTAGATTAAAAAATATACAATTTTCATGCCTGAGCGCGCGGCTACGACTAGTGCAATGGTCTTCTTGCTTAGCTCTAGAAGCTCTCTAGCAATCAAAACATATAAGCTACAAGGCCTAACAGCAATTTCAAAACATATAAGCTACAAGGCAAGACATATTACATGACATGGCAAAAGGATTAAAATATACATTAGATTAAAATATATACAATTTTCAAACCTGAGCGCGCGGCTATAACTCGTGCAATGGTCTTCTTGCTTAGCTCTAGAAGCTCTCCAGCAATCAAAACATATAAGCTATTAGAATTCATTAACTTTCTGTAATTGGAAAACTCTATTTGATATTAGACCGTAAACTACTACTATTCTCTCCATAAGAACTAAGTACAAAATTCTTTCAAGTTCACATCCATGATTCCCTTTAGATTAAAATATACAGCAAAAATAAGCTAAAAGTCTAGTTAAAATATACATTAGATTAAAAAATATACAATTTTCAAACCTGAGCGCGTGGCTATAAATCGTGCAATAGTCTTCTTGCTTAGCTTTAGAAGCTCTCCAGCAATCAAAACATATAAGCTACAAGGCCTAATAGCAATTTCAAAACAAGGGTCATCAAAAGAACCAAAAACAATGTGTGCAAACAATACCTTGTGAAGTGGTATACACAATTAGAAGATGCTACTATGTGCTAGGGAACTTCTTAGAACTGTTGGTATATTCTTACAACTTGTTACACCTGGGATATTCTTCTTTGTAGATGCTACTATGTTTCATGGTCCAAATGGGCCCATAAATGTGGTTGAATAGCAATACATTCAAGTGGCTTACACAAGGGACAGTCACTGTGAGATATCCTCATGTGTGACTGTCCTTGTCACAAATGAGGACATCTCACAGTGACTGTCCCTTGTGTAATTGCCACTTGAATGAGGTCAGTCACTGTAAAGACAACATGATAATGTACACATACAATGAGTGTACATTATCATGTTGTCTTTACAGTGGCTTCCCTCATGTTGTATATTCTTCTCTGTAGATGCTACTACGTGCTAGGGAACTTCTTAGAACTGTTGGTATATTCTTACAACTTGTTACACCTGGGATATTCTTCTCTGTAGATGCTACTGTGTGTCGTGGTCCAAACGGGCCCATAAATGTGGTTGAATAGCAATACATTCAAGTGGCAATTACACAAGGGACAGTCACTGCGAGATGTCCTCATGTGTGACTATCCTTGTCACAAATGAGGACATCTCACAGTGACTGTCCCTTGTGTAATTAAGTATTGTGGGGAAGCATTCTAAATAACCAAATCCGCTAACAATAAATTCAACACAGATATGTCCTCATTTCTGGGTATTTTATCTCTCTAACAGCTGAATACCAGATTAAATAATAATGACAAAAGAAAAATAAACCCAACGTACTCAAAAATTGTAGCTGTGATTTTGCGGAGGGAATCTCTCTCGGTGCTGTTGAAAACACAAATGACAACCCGCTTGATTTCACAGAGGGAATCTCTCTCGGTGCTGTTCAAAACACAAATGACAACCCGCTTTGTTCAAAACACAAATGATAACCCGCTTGATTTCGCAGAGGGAATCTCTCTCGGCGCTGTTGAAAACACAAATGACAACGTTCCTTTTTTTTTTTGCACTTATATCCCGACCAACATAAGGTCCATTTGTAATACAACATGATAATGTACACTTACAGTGAGTGTACATTATCATGTTGTCCTTAGAGTGACTATCCTCATTTGTTGAAGAAGAAAAGCATTAATGTGGCTGAATAGCAATACATTCAGGTGGCAATTACACAAGGGACAGTCACTATGAGATGTCCTCATTTGTGACTGTCCTTACAGTGAGTGTACATTATCATGGTGTCTTTACAGTGACTGTCCTCATTTTTTGAAGAAGAAAAGCATTAATGTGGTTCAATAGCAATACATTCAAGTGGCAATTACACAAGGGACAATCACTGTGAGATGTCCTCATGTGTGACTGTCCTTGTCACAAATGAGGAAATCTCACAATGACTGTCCCTTGTGTAATTCAAGTGGCAATTACACAAGGGACAGTCACTGTGAGATGTCCTCATTTGTGACTGTCCTTACAATGAGTGTACATTATCATGTTGTCTTTAGAGTGACTGTCTTCATTTGTTGAAGAAGAAAAGCATTAATGTGGTTCAATAGCAATACATTCAAGTGGCAATTACACAAGGGACAATGTCATGAGCCGTGACATATTGAACTTAGTATAATAATAAAATGATTAGATGATATATAATAATCTATTATTAACGGTATATAACAATAATATATAATTATTATCAAAAGATAATAATAATATATAGTTAGCATAATAAGTAATATGTTAATTAAATAATATTAAAATATTAATAAATAATATAATTATGATTATAATTATAATATAAATTAATAATAAATAATTATTAATAAATTATATATATTATATTATAATAATATATTAAGTAATAATATTAAATCAATTATTGATATAATAATTTTAATATATAAATAATATTAATAAACCTCTCAATATAAAACAATATGTTATCACTATAATAATATTTATTATAATATTATTAATATTACTAACATCATTAATTATAATATTTAATAATAACAATAACATTAATAATAATAATAATAATAATAATAACGTTTAAAGCAATATTGAATATCTGTAATCGATATACATCTACATTAAACATCTGCATTATCTATCACGATGAGGAATGAAGAAGTGATACAACAATCACTAGTCATTACACATCGATACCATGAGAGGATGATTAATGAACCAAATACTATGAAGTCAAGATCAACATGATATGAATAAGGGATAGGTCGCTATGTGTTTCAGAAGATGTATTGATAAGCAAGAAGGATAACCATTCATATATTATAAATAATCATTAATTGCACAAGTTTAGACAATGACATATCCGATAAAGCAATATCAAACATGAAGACCCGCTAGCAAATATGCACCATCACTTCCTATGTTATCATGACAATAACATAAACTAGATTGAATTCTACTATCTATATCAATAGACACCACATAGGAGGATATCGACTAAAGGATTGAAAGATTATCGATTGTCTGAGATAAACCACATCTTGTAGAAACACAAAAGCATCAGTGATTATATCACAAGCTATTGATGAATGAGGCATCAGTCATGGATAATAAGTACAATGTATCCTTAAGTATTAATAGGAATGGAAGTCAATTTGAAGATTAAACTCCATTACCAGCAATCAACCAATAAATGGACAATTATCAGAAAATGATATCGACTTATATCAGAGTAGAAAGATTGGATATCATCATAACAATATGGGATAAGGCAAGAGTTAATATCGATTGACTAAATACTAATGATAGTTAGACCAAACTAATACAAACACAATGGATGTTAACTACTGGTTGCACTACCAATTAGGGAAGATTACCTTCATAAAAAGATTTGATATTGAGTCAATCTGGGAGTTATCTATGATCAGAAAATAATGAAATAATATTATGTGAACTGTCGGATTATGGAAAGGTGTGATTAACAAAGGGACATGGAGGAAGAAACAAGACACGTCTCATTCATAGCATCTCTTCATTTGTTAAAGACAATATAAGAATGCATTCTCGTCAGTCACTAAAGGCATCATTAGAACTTTATTTACTTATCCATATTTGGATATACTCAATAGAGCATCTGCCTTTGGCAGTTTGGTTTCAAGTTTATCATTGCAGATCAGAGACAACACCATGATTGCACAGATAGAAAGGATAGTCAGAAACAACATCAATATTTGAAGTTGCAAGCATATAATTTAGAATCTGAAATAGCAACATATCACTCATAGCGATATTACACATTTGCATAATTACATCATCATATCAGACACAACAAATACATTGCTGTAAGCAATACTTATTGATTGTATATCGATATTGTTTATATCAGACATACCATCATTATACTATCACTATAAGTGATAGGAAACATCATATTCATAGCATATTTCATATCATTATATCCGACAGTGCTATTAAACATATTGGTATCAATATCATCTTGCACACATATTGTGATTGAATCTGAAATAGCAGTTGATATCTTAAGTAACCTCCATTACTTAGTTTAATTGTAAGTATCTGATAGAGTAAGTCTGAGAAGTGGAGTAATTGTTCTTGTTTTCCAAGTTAGCCAAAAAGGGGACATTACAGACAATCACTGTGAGATGTCCTCATGTGTGACTGTCCTTGCCACAAATGAGGACATCTCACAATGACTGTCCCTTGTGTAATTCAAGTGGCAATTACACAAGGGACAGTCACTGTGAGATGTCCTCATTTGTGACTGTCCTTACAGTGAGTGTACATTATCATGTTGTCTTTAGAGTGACTGTCCTCATTTGTTGAAGAAGAAAAGCATTAATGTGGTTCAATAGCAATACATTCAAGTGACAATTACACAAGGGACAATCACTGTGAGATGTCCTCATGTGTGACTATCCTTGTCACAAATGAGGACATCTCACAATGACTGTCCCTTATGTAATTCAAGTGGAAATTACACAAGGGACAGTCACTGTGAGATGTCCTCATTTGTGACTGTCCTTACAGTGAGTGTACATTATCATGTTGTCTTTAGAGTGACTGTCCTCATTTGTTGAAGAAGAAAAGCATTAATGTGGTTCAATAGCAATACATTCAAGTGGCAATTACACAAGGGACAATCACTGTGAGATGTCCTCATGTGTGACTGTCCTTGTCACAAATGAGTACATCTCACAATGACTGTCCCTTGTGTAATTCAAGCAGCAATTACACAAGGGACAGTCACTGTGAGATGTCCTCATTTGTGACTATCCTTACAGTGAGTGTACATTATCATGTTGTCTTTAGAGTGACTGTCCTCATTTGTTGAAGAAGAAAAGCATTAATGTGGTTCAATAGCAATACATTCAAGTGGCAATTACACAAGGGACAGTCACTGTGAGATGTCCTCATTTGTGACTGTCCTTACAGTGAGTGTACATTATCATGTTGTCTTTAGAGTGACTGTCCTCATTTGTTGAAGAAGAAAAGCATTAATGTGGTTCAATAGAAATACATTCAAGTGGCAATTACACAAGGGACAATCGATCACTGTGAGATGTCCTCATGTGTGACCTTTGTGAAGGCAAGTGCCAATTTGTACCCAAGTTACCAATATTGTGGCAAAAGTGGGAATGAAGCATTTAGGGGTCAAATTGGGCAAAGAAGTGTAGAAGTGGCCTATGTGAGGTCTAAATAGCCTAACTAAGTCATGGTTAGGGTCTTATGGTGTTTGAACAATAAGTTTTGAACCAAAATCCCAAAGGTTGTAACAAGTTGTCAATGTTGTCATTCACAACATTGACAACATTTGTGCAAGGGAGCATTTTCGAGTAAGATGGTTATGTAACTATATGAAACCATTGAATTAGGCATCAGATCAACTATAAGAGGCCTCCATCGATCTGTGCAAAAGGTTGGGGGGAAAAACATTTGGAATTAAGAAGATTTGTAGAGTAACACGGTTTTAGTGAATTCTTGAGTTTTTTTGTTTCTTTGTTTTTAGTTGATTAATGGATTAGATAGCTCGTAGTGTCTATTGGAAAAGTTAGTACAAGTTGTTTTTTTATTCTGTGTTGTGTTTTTTTTGAGTTTTGAAGCATTCCAACTAGTTTGTTAATTCTTTTGTTAAGTACCCTATCATTGGTTTGAACCAGGCAGGTTGAACAAATGGAGTCTTAGCTCATCATTCCATTGTCAATTTTGTACGGGCTCTTGGAATGGGTGAGGAGACTCCATGTACTATATGTTTGGAAGGAGGGGCCCTGGGAAGCTCATTTTCTATGTTTGCAATGATGTCCTAGGTGAGTCAGTTGAGCACAGTTAGGGATGACAAATCATTACAAGAAGATTACAACAAGTTGAATGCATTGGTTGCTTCAACTAAAATCTCATGGAGAGGTAGACACACATCTAAAGAAGCCCCAAGTCAAATTAGAAGATTGGGTGAGTTTCTTTGGCTGCTAAGAAAACAAACTCTTAGTCAGACTGTCCAAGTTGTGTCAAAATACTTGTTTTCAGGCATGGCTGTAGCAGTTGGTGTACAAAAAATCTAGGAGGAGAAGACCTTAGATATCTTGGAGTTCTCAATAAAGGGCATCTGAATCCTAAGCCCTTTAGGTGGCTTAATATAAACAAAAAGGCTTGACAAAGGCCTAATTGCTAGCAGCCTATTTTTGGGTGCAATTGGCATGGTTTGATGAACCGGATTGAAGTACTGATGAAAAGTATAGGTGAAGGAGTAATATTGAAACCAATAGAGGTCCTAGTGGCCAGCCTCTCCATGGAGTAAAGTTCTAGTTGAATGTGTTTCAATTTGTGAAGACAAGACTAGGAGTGTCCTAGTAGCTAGATTGGTATTGAGCAGAGTTCGTTGTATTTCTTGTTGGTGTGCACTAGTTGAAGGAGTGGGATCTTGGGTAGAGATACCTAAAGAGTGTAGGGATAGTTAAGTACCCTATCAAGTCAAAACATTGGCCTAAAGAGACCCTAGTGAAGGATAGGGAGTGAGCAAGACAAAGTGTTACATCAATTAACAAGATCATTTTTTGGTAATTGTGTACATTATCATGTTGTCTTTACAGTGACTGTCCTCATTTGTTGAAGAAGAAAAGCATTAATGTGGTTCAATAGCAATACATTCAAGTGGAAATTACACAAGGGAATATAACTATGAGATATCCTAAGTGTGACTGTCCTTGTCACAAATGAGGACATCTCACAGTGACTGTCCCTTGTGTAATTGCCACTTGAATGAGGATAGTCACTGTAAAGACAACATGATAATGTACACAAGTACCGTGAAGGTAGTCGCAAGTTAGGGCTGTTTCATTGCATACCCGAAACAATGAAGACATTACAGTCCACAAAACATTTGTGCTTGAAGGATGAACAAATAAAATTAAACTTCTAAATAACCAAAGCCGCTAACAATAAATTCAACATAGATATGTCCTCATTTCTGGGTATTTTAGCTCTCTAACAGCTGAATACCAGATTACATAATAATGACAAAAGAAAAATAAACCCAACGTACTCAGAAATTGTAGCTATGATTTCACGGAGGGAATCTCTCTCGGCACTGTTGAAAACACAAATGACAACGTTCTTGTTTTTTTTGCCCTTATATCCCGATGTGATTTCGCGGAGGGTTACGGTGCTGTTGAAAACATAAATGACAACGTTCCTTTTTTTTTTTACCCTTATATCCCGACAACATCGCAATTGCAAGTTAGGGTTGTTTCACTGCATACCCGAAACAATGAAGACGTTACGGTCCACAAAACATTTGTGCTTGAAAGATGAACAAATAAAATTAAACTTCTAAATAACCAAAGCCGCTAACAATAAATTCAACATAGATATGTCCTCATTTCTGGGTATTTTAGCTCTCTAACAGCTGAATACCAGATTATATAATAATGACAAAAGAAAAATAAACCCAACGTACTCAGAAATTGTAGCTGTGATTTCGCGGAGGGTTACGACGCTGTTGAAAACACAAATGACAACCTTCTTGTTTTTTTGCCCTTATATCCCGATGTGATTTCGCGGAGGGTTACGGCGCTGTTGAAAACACAAATGACAACGTTCTTATTTTTTTTGCCCTTATATCTTGATGTGATTTCGCGGAGGGTTACGGTGCTGTTGAAAACACAAATGACAACGTTCCTTTTTAATTTTGCGCTTATATCCCGACAACGTCGCAATTCCGACAGTGCCAAATGTATTGTCGTCGCAAATTGTGATGGTGTCGGGCTATATTTGAAAAAAAAAGGCCAAAACCGCATGACATTTGCCTGCCGTCACAATTTCACCCCAAATGTATTAGTGGATTGAGATCAAGGCTTGCTACAAGACTAAGGATGTGATTTGATCAGTTGGCTTGATCTTGGATGTTGGATTTTAGATAGCTAGAGGACGTGGAGAGGATTGGAAGATTGCTAGAAGACTGCTAGGAATGTTTGGATAGGGATGAATGGCACTGGATTGAAATGAGGTTAGCCTATAGCTAGATACCAATGACAAGGGAAGAAACCAAGTGATGGAAAGATGGAGGAAAATGCTAGGGATTTGGATGGAGGAACTGCTGAGAGATTTGGAAGACAGGCTTTCTTGAGGATTGAATAGAGAAATGCTTGGGGAGATTGGATGGCGGATTTGCTTAAGGATTGGAAGATGGAATGCTGGAGGAACCACTAAGGGATCTGGATAAAGGAATACTTGGGGAGATTGGATGGTGGATTTTCTTAAGGATTTGGAAGATGGAAGATTTTGGATGAAAGATAGTCTCCAAGGAATATGTTACCAAGGAATAAGATGCCCCCTACTTAGGATAGTTCATTCATTCAGAGGCATGGGGTATGCTTGGATGGAAGATATGCTGATAAGAGGATGAGGAAGGTAGATGGAAGCTAGGATGAATGGATTGGATAGAGGATAAGTAGATGAAAGGTGTGATGGATGCCAAGAAGGTGCCCAAAAGCATATATACCTGGTAGTCTTTGTTTTGTCATCAAGATCCAAAGGAGGATGAAGGAGGTGAGAGACAAATGGGATGGAGGAGATGTTGGATAAGAGGTGATAGAAGGGAATGATCCCCAACTACAGAAAGGAATTGGGGGGAGGCCTACGCATGATGCCTATTTGCCAGGTTTTCATCATGGTACATGTCCAAGGCACTTGAATTGCCAAGTTTTCACCATAGGATGAATGTTTTTCTCTTTTTCTTTTCTTTTCTGCTTTTTTTTTTTTTCTTTTTTGTTGATGTCTTTCTTTGATTTTTGCAATTTTTATGGATTTTTCTAATTTTTTGTTGACTAGATGTTGACCTTCTGATATTCTGATGTGTTGCTGACTTTCTGATTTGGTGTTTTCATGTTGCTGACTTTCTGATTTCTCTAGATGTTGGTACAACTTCGCTAGGATGGATGGATTTATGCAAATGTACAGATTGGATGCGGTAGATGGGATATATGGTGGTAGAAAGTGTTTGGATGGAAAGATGGAAAGTGATCATGATAGACGGATGTTTTCAGGACCAAGATTGGCACATGTTTCGAGGAAAATGGTTGAAGCGGATGGGTTTTGGAAGATAGAGGTAGATAGGATGGAAGATTTATGTTAGGAGATTTCAGATCTTTGGGACCCAAAATAGATTGAGGAGATGTAGAAGAAGATTGAGTAGCTGGGGAATTAGAAAATTTGGATGCCATTGTAGATGTTTCTTTTAGATGCATTACATCTTTTTACTTTGGGATCCACATCATTTTTGCTTTAGCTTTGGAGGGCTTTTTTGGCCATTGGTATGCATCAGATTTTGCTTTTGCTTTGCTGGGCCTTTGCGGCCATTGGGATGCATTGGATTTCTTGATTGGATTTTTCTTTATTTGAGCATGTCATTTAGACTGGACATGGCAATCTTTGGATTTTTGTGGATATTTCCCTTTATGCATCTTGGATATGGCATCCAAATTGTGAGGAGCATTAGAGTGAATATGAGGAGATGTGTGGGATGGAGGAAATATAGATGGAGAGATGGAAGGAGATTGGTAGATAGGATATGTGAGATTGTGCCTTTGTTGATCTTGACTAGGGATGCTTGGATTTTGGATGAAGGACTGAGTAGGATAAGATGGGGGATGATATTTTGGGATGTAAGGGCCCAAAATGGATTTGGTATGTGGAGGATATGTGCTGGTAGATATTGGGACATAGGGACCCAAAATGGATTTGGGGGATGAAGGAGGAATGTGATAGGTTGTCCTAGGATGTAATGATGGAGGAGGAGGAATAGCATTGTATGTCTTGGAAGATGTGATGGTGGGTTTGAAAGGATGCTTGAATTTAGCTTTAATTGTACCAACTTTTCTGGAGGAAGTACCTTCTTCTGATGTGTGACCAATTCCACATGTTTTTTGATGTTTCTTGTCTTGGATAGGCTCTAGATTTCCTTGTTCATGGATGCCTAGGCCTTTTCCTTGATAATTCCATTTCTTGAGCATTTTATCCAGACAAGGATATTTCTCACTTGGGGAATAAGATAAACATCTAGTTTCTGGTTCCTTGATGGAAGATATGGAACTTATTGCTTCTATTTCAAGTGGGCTACCTCTGAAAAATGTAATTGGTCCAAGAGGATAGAGTGATGGTAGTGGGACAGTTTGGTTTGGAGGATCCTCAAGAGGAGAGGATGGGATGATGAGATCTTGATTGGGATTGGGGGATGGTAATGAATCTTCATATGGAGGAATTGTAGGATCTTGAATTGGAGGACTTGGAAAGCTAGGATCTTGGATTGGGGGTGATGGAAGCAATAGAACATGAAATAGAGGAAGTGAAGGGATTGGAAAAATGCAATAGAGGAAGTAGCAATAGTCTTACATGTTAAGATTTAACATCAATGAAAACACAACAATTGCTTCAATTGCAGTTTCCAACAAAAATTATGTGAATGAAGCATTCATGTGGTCATTGAGTTTTTTCTTAACCCTAATTTTTTTCAAGAAAATAAGCACTAACCATTGATTTGATCATCATCCTATGATCCTTTCTAAGTATTTAATTCTTTTAACTTAAATCATCTCAACCTGGTGAACATGCGAATGAGGCAATCTCTAGATCACTTGATAAAATCCATGACCTAGGTTATATTTAGAGAGCACGTGAATGCAGTATTCGGTGGATGGCTAGATGCCTTGCTTAACTCTGAGTCTATGTCGAGAACATGCACTAGACATTGATGAAGATCAACATTGATAGTCCCTATTATATCTCTAAGCCTTTAAAAACTTGACAGGATATCTGGAAAAAATGCGACTAAAGGGAAACATAACCATTCGCCAAGTTGTTGAATTTTAGGAACTTAGCTGCCAAGATTAGGAGAAAATGCAAAAATTTTAAGGAATGAATGCCGAGTATATCCTATGTGGGAGTGTTCACAACCATTTTGTAGTAGTAGTTGTTGCATTCATGACTGTGATTGTCATTGATGTCAATACAATGATCTATTGAAGATTAGCAGTGAAGTAGATAATGTTTGTATAAGCGCACATGGGATATTGAAGATCAAGATATGAAAAGTTGAGGAATTAATAAATGATGCTTCTTGAGATCATGGTTAAGAGTGCATATGGAAATTCATTTATTCATGATGTTTATGTGTAATTTAGTGGAAGAAGTATTTAGGCAGTGTTCTTGAGTAGTATTTTTTGGAAATCAGATGATATCTCCTAATCAGGATAGAATCTGAGGATGTGAGGTTGTAAAAATGATGAAAACATGATTATTATGATGTGGATGTGACAAAAAGGTTAGAGGTCACATGAGTGAAGAATTATCTTTGTTGGAAGCCCATAGTTTTATGTAATTGTGGAATATTGTGTAACGTGTGGAAGATTTTTATTTTGTAATTTGTATGCTGACTCATTTGTAATTATTTGAGTGTGTTATAAAGGAAGGATTATTTTCCTTATTGTAATGTAAAAAGAAAGAAGAGAAAAATTGTAGAATTATGTGGAAATGAATTGCATAATTGAGCAATACTTGTTGTAAGAGGATATGTGAAGTACACAGATCTGGTATTGAGATTTGATGAAGCAGTTGGTGTAGATTGACATAGTCAGAGAAGAAGTGATAAGTTGTTGAGATTAGTAATCTTTTGGTATTATTATGTTGAGGAATAAAAAGATCAGTTGGACAATGTGTTCAACGGTCTTTTCCTTGAAGCTATTTGGATAGAGGGTCCTTCTGTCTTCCATAACTCCTAATATAGTTAGAATATTTTAACTGGGATTCAAAGTCTCCTAGCAAAGATTCATATGTACTGAATATATTTCATAAGGCCCCTAACAGAGTCCATCCTCTCACAAATAATTTTCATATTAGTGCATCTTTTGTGGGCATCATTCCCACCAGGGTTTACTCTTTGATCAACAGGTTCCCTAGTCAACATATCTTGTGTTATTATGTTATTGTGTATGTATATCTTTCTATGGTTATTGATTACATTTCTTACATGGATGGAATATATTAAAGGTAATAAAATTTGTATTTTTCAGATAACTGATTCACCCCTCTTCTCAGTTATCTCAGTGGAATTTACTTTCTAACAATTAGTATGAGAGCGACTGGTCCTTGAAGGAAAATTTTAACAACTTAAGGAGATCCATGGCGAGTCATTTTAGGAAAGAAAGCCCGGAGTTTGATGTAGTAAATTTTGACAGTTGGAAAGAAAATATGAAGAAACATTTTCTTTGTTTAGGACTAGGATATTGGTTAATCAAAAAGAACAAGAAGACTATCATTGATGAAGACAAAATTGATGAATGTACTGATGAGGAAAGAGATCTATTCATGTGTAACATACTTTCTAGAGAAGCACTCTTGTTAGCTCTTTTAGAAAATGAGTATAGTCAGGTAAAATATCTAAAGAAATAAGAAAAGAAAGTCAGATTACATAATTGGATATGTGCATTTGAAGATATAAGAATGATGGAAGATGAATCTGTTAGAAGCTATATTGGTAGAATGTCAAAAATTGTTGTAGGTATAAAATCTTGTGAAGGAATCAAGAAAGAGAATGAAGTGGTATGGAAAATTCTAAGGACATTAATTCTTGCATTTAAGCAGACAACACAGATGATTGAGAAAGTTATACCTTTACTGAGAACTTCACCAGAGAAACCCTTCTTGGAAGACTAGAAGCAACAAAGATAAACTTGAGGCAATCAGGAGATCTACCTAGAGTGGAGACAACATTCAACTCACTTAGTATTTTTCCTACTTTGTCAAGAAACGTTAGTGTAAGCGGATACTATGCTAGTGGCAATGGATTTAAGAATGAAGAAGACATGAAGATTGAGGAAGGAATTGCCTTTCTTGTGAAAAGAGAACTAGACAGTAAGAATTTTTTTAAATGTTGGTCTGGTCAAGAATATGGTCATTTTGCATCTAAATGTCCTAAGAGAGTAAATAAGTATAGAAATAAATTTAAACCTAGAAGATCTAAAGAATGTTTTTGATTAGGGTAAAAATAGGTTTTGAAGGATCCACAAAACTCTATACAAACAGATTTAGGCCAGAATCTGAAACCTGATCAAGAAGAAATGCTGCTAAGGAGTAAACAATTTAAAACTAATAGCCCAAAGATAGAAAGAAACCAACAAAAGAATAAGAAAAAAAGCCCCCATCTGCTAAGAAAATAAGCCTAAGCCTTACATCATTGAATTATATTGAGTTTTTAAAACTCCCCAAAGAAGACCCAAGTTTTGACATGGGACCTAGAACCAAAAATACCAACATCAAAGAGCATCGTGGCCCTAAAGCCAACCTTAAACCCTAACCAAAAATAGTGAGCATTCAGAATGGGCCCTTGAAAATTATCAGCATCAATCCGAAGGCTCCAAACAGCCACCACCAACAAACACAACCAAAAAAAAACCATCAAGCCCAAAGGATCATCCCCAGCACTAAAGAGAAGCTTCTCCATAGACCAGGCCATCTCATAACTAAGAGATCTATCCTCCGTCGAATTCCATCTTGCCATCACATGACTAATAGAAGGAAGAGAGCTCACTCTACCATTAGAAAACTCCTCCCAACAGTTGCAGACCACCTCAAAAGGCTGAGCCTCCACCTCGACAGGATCTTCCACCTCAAAAGGAAGTAGAGGAGAAAAGAACATAGGCTTAGAGAGAATCCACCACCAGAAGACATGTGAAAGACAACCACCTCAATAGGGGAATACCCTACCTCAATAGAGGTATTGTAAAGAGGAAACCAGACAAAGGGGGGACCAACCCTGTAAGAGAAACAAATTGAGGCCAGGGGACACACAAAAACAAATGCTCTTTTAGAAAACAAGAGCACCCAACCTACAAACTAAAAAGTACTCTCCAAACCCTCAAAGAAGGGCATGGAAAACACCTCCAAGCCCTAGGAAAACTACATTCTAGGAAACCCAGAACCATGAACAATACCCCAATCAAGATCCTGCAAGAAAGAATAGGGGTCAGAAAAGATGAGAGAGGCACACCAAAACCCAACACTGAGGCAGCCACACACAGTGCCCCTCCCATCATACAACAAAACATCAAAGATCTTCACAAAAAACAAAACCCGGATGATCCTACCGCTGTAGCAGAGGTAGTAGAGGACTCTACCACCATTGATTGCTCCATGATACAAGACCCAACAGTGCCCACAACTAGTAGATGCAATAGGACAGGCAGGGATCTCCTCCCCATCTCCATCCTTGCTGTCTTCCCCTCCTTCCTCATTGCTCTCTCCTGCACTAGCAGAAAACCTAATGCAGCTGCAACTACACTTCCCAGTGCTACTCATTCCCATTCCCTTAGGTGGATTTTTCCACATACTTCTACACATAGGTTACAAATGTTACAAAGGAATATCTAAAGAATGTTACTATGTTAATGATGAAGAATTTGAAGCTAGTATGGAAAAATCTCTAAGTGAAAGTGATAAAGAGAATGATGATATAGGATTTGTAGCAATAAAAGAAGAAAACCTTGAAACAAAAATTAAAGAAGAAAAATCTTTAGTTTCTCAAGTAGAAAAGAGATCTGATTGGATTATAGATAGTGGTTGTTCACATCATATGACTGGAGACATGAAGAAATTCATAAAGTTTAACAATTATGATGGAGGAATTGTTAGAGTTGGAAATAATGCACCTTGTTCGATAAAAGGAATAGGATCTATTACTCTTGATGGAAAGACTAACACTAATGATGTTTACTTTGTGGATGGATTGAGACATAACCTTTTAAGTGTTGGAAAACTAGTTGATAAGGGATACCAATTTTGGTTTACTGAGAAAACTTGTGTAATCAAAGACAAGGATGGTAATTTGATTGGAACTAGATCAAGAACGAGAGGTAATGTATTTTAGTTGAATCCTACTGAGATGACATGCTTGATTACTAAGATTGATGACAGTTGGTTATGGCACAGAAGATTTTTTTATATAAACTTTGATAACATTGTGAAAGTGAGTACTACACTTGCAATAAGATATTTACCTAAAATTATTAAACCTACTAACATGATTTGCAAGGAATGTGTTGTGGCTAAACAAAAGAGAAGATCATTTCCTAGAAAGAAGTTTACAACAATAGAGAAGTTGGAAATTGTTCATACAGACTTGAGCGGTCCCACAAGGACTAGAGGATTCTATGGAGAAAGGTATTTTATGATTCTTGTTGATGATTTTACAAGAATGATGTGGATTGCATTTCTTAAATAAAAGTCTGAGGCATTTGATAACTTTAGAGTAATTAAGAACAAAGTTGAGAATGAATCTGGAATGAAGATTAAATGTTTGAGATTAGATAGAGGTGGAGAATTTACTTCAAAATAATTTAACACTTTTTGTGAAGTGAATGGCATTAAGAGACAATTTTCAGCCCCTAGAACACTTGAACAAAATGGTATTGAAGAAAAAAGAAACATGTCAATAACTGAAGCAGCAAGAGCCATGCTATTTGAAAATAACTTGGCAAAGATATTTTGGAGAGAAACAATGAATACAATAGTATATACAATGAAAAGAGTACAGATCAGAGAAGACATAGATAAGACACCCTATGAACTATGGTTTGGACATGCACCATCAGTTAAGTATTCGAGAATTTTTGGAAGTAAATTTTATATTAAGAGAGATGATGACATTGGAAAGTTTGACCTTAGAAGTGATGAAGGTATATTTCTTGGTTATTCATTGAAAAGAAAAGCTTATAGATTTTTCAATAAAAGAACAAAAACTATTGTTGAGAGTGCAAATGTTAAAGTTGATGAAAAGTTCAAAATTCAGGAAAGAATGCTTGATTATGAATCAGATGAAGGAACTCATCCTAGAATTGATCAAGAAAATGTTAAATTATTCTATGAAACTAACAATGATTTGTAGAATGAGAGCTACATTGAGGAAATCATAGAAGAACCTACAACTAGAGCAAGAACTGAGACATTGACACCTAAGAGGAATCTAATAAGAAATCATCCTATTTAGTAGATTATTGGAAGCATAGACATAGGAGTTCTAAAATGAAATAAGGTACAAGAACAATTGCGTTTAATTTCTCAAATTGAACCTAAATCTACTAGTGAAGCCTGTGAAGATGAAAATTGGATTAAAGCTATGAAGGAAGAACTAGATCAAATTGAAGAGAACAAGACTTGGGAATTGGTCCCTAGACCTAAAGATAAGAATGTTATGGGAACTAAATGAGTATTTAGGAACAAGATGGATGAACAAGGAGAAGTTGTAAGGAATAAAGAAAGATTGGTATGTAAATGATACTCACAAAAAGAAGGAATTGACTATGAAGAAACTTTTTCACCTGTAACAAGAATTGAATTAGTAAGAATGTTTTAGGCTTATGTAGCCTACAAGAAATTTAAAGTATATCAGATGGATGTGAAGTCATCATTTCTGAATGGAGAGTTAGAAGAAGAATTTTATATTGAGAATCCTTAAGGTTTTCCCTTAACTCATGCAGGAGACATGGTATGTAAACTAAACAAAGCTTTATATGGACTTAAACAAGCACCTAGAACTTGGTATGCAAGACTAGATAAGTATTTGATAAAATTAGGATTTACTAAAGGCACAATAGATAGTAAATTGTATGTGAAAGAAATTGAAAATGGTTTGTTGGTTGTAGTTATTTTTGTTGATGATCTTATCTTTGGAGGAGAAGATGAAGCTAGTGATAAATATGTAGATGAAATGAAGAATGCATTTGAAATGAGTATGATTGGTGATATGAAATATTTTTTAGGATTACATATAACATAGAATAGTGATGGTATCTTCTTATGTCAAAAAAAGTACTTGAATGGCTTATTGAAGAGATTTGGAATGGAGAAATGTAAGCTGGTTGGCACACCTATGGTAACTAGACACAAGTTATCTAGAACAAATGAGACTGCTATAGTTGAACAAAAGAAGTACAGATCTATGATTGGAGGATTGAAATATTTAACTCATACAAGACCAGACATATCACATGTGGTTAGAATTCTTGCAACATTTCAAGCTAACCCTAAAGAATAACATTATGGAGTAGTAAAAAGGATACAAATTCATTTAAATTTGACAACATATTCTCAGTTTCTGTCAAAACTTAAAGTGTTCCCTAGTTGAAATGAGAAACATTACGTATCTTTTAAACCGCCAGTCATAGGATTGAGCCATCTATACCAAAAGCTCTGATTGGCTACGTAAATACTAGTGTTAACCTCATTTTCCACATAGACTCTCTTGAATGCTACCGACCACTCTAAACTAAAGTGTCACTCAAGGTCTCTTCAGCATGAAATTGATGATCTTTACGGGGTCATATTTTAGAGTTCGTGTGAGCTACCATCAAACCATTAGGTGCTAAGGAATGTGTTGCCAAGGCCTACAATAACCTATCTCAATCTTCAGAGATTCAAATTTATTTAAATCTGGAAACACAATCTCAGTTGAAGTAAAAACTCAAAATTGTTCCTTAGTTGAAATGAGCAACATTATGTATCTTTCAAAGAGTCGGTCCTAGCATCTAACCGTTTACGCCAACAACTCCACTTGACTGGGTACACACTAGTGACAATGTCATTTGGCACACTGACTTACTCAAACACTACTGACCACTCCGGACCGACGTGTCCCTCAAGGTGCACTCATCATGTAATTGGTGATGTTTACAAGGCCATATCTTGGAGCTCATGTGAGTTATCATCAAACCATCAGGTGATACATGATTGTATTGCCGAGGCCTACAATAACCTATATCATTTTTTAGGGATTCAAATTCATTTATATTTGACAACACATTCTTGGTTGATGTCAAAACTCACAATGTTCTTTAATTGAAATGAGCAACATTCCATATCTTTCAAACTGTTGGTTGTAGCATTGAACTGTCTATGCTAAAAACTCTGATTGTTCAGTTAAATGCTAGTGGTAACCTCATTTGGAAAATAAACTGGTGATCTTTATGTGGTCATATCTTAGAGCTCGTGCGAGGTATTATCAAACCTTCAAGTGATAAAGGACCGTGTTATTGAGGCCTACAATAACCTATCTCAATTTTTAGAGATTCAAATTTGTTTAAATTTGGCAACACAATTTTAATTGATGTTAAAACTCACAATGTTCCTCAGTTGAAATGAGAAACATTGTGTATCTTTCAAACAGTCGGTCGTAGCATCAAACTGTCTGCGCCAACAACTCCGATTGGTTAGGTAAACGCTAGTGTAAACATCATTTGGCATTGTGATCAATGCAAACCTAACCTATTTAGAACATGTGTAGACATTCAAACATTTTTCCTAGCAACATATACTAAACATATAGTAAAACCATTTGTATGATACCTCAGATAGGGCTTAAAAGTGAGTGCCCTACCACCGATTGATTTTCTCTCAATTTAGGGATGTGGGTGTGCTCTCAAAATACTAGGAGCATATCCCCAATGTAGATTAGGAAGGTTTAGGATTATTTAGGGACCAAAGATACCCGTTAGTGGCATAGAATAAGGTATGGTGAACTTGATTTATCCCTAGAGCCCCAAGGAACCAAATGAATAAAAAATGCAGATTTAAGCTACAAATGCTTATCCTAGATTGATTTTAAACCAAATAAAAGTGTGATATGATCAAGATGATATGAAGAACAATGAAAGAAGCTATGTTAATCTATTTAAGATTAAGCTAGTGTGAGTTAGAAACATGAAAAACATGAAGAAATCTAACAATTAGGATTTAAGCTAAGATGATCTAGAAGAAAATTAGCATTATAACTATGCATGAAATGATTATGTGAATTGGTGGTTTTCTCTTGCAATGAAGAGTATTTATAGGATTTGAGGAAGGGCTTGGGTTAGAAAGGGGAGTTAGGGTCAAAGTCAGGGTTAGGGGTATATTTTGGGGTATGGTTAGAGGTATGATCAAGGGGATGAGGGTTAAGGATTTCTCACACATGTGTGAGAAACACTTGGGAAGTGTGCCTAGGGAATAAAGATGGAAGAGGAGATATAAGCTTCATTAAGAGGCTGTAAGAGCCTTAAATGAGGGTGTAAGGAGCCATTAATGAGCATGTAAGGCTGATTAATGAGGGGGTTGACCAGAAGTCAAAGGATGAGGGTTTAGACTAAGAGGGTTAGGAATCACCCTCTAAGTAAGTTTATGATGGGTTTAGGAAAGGGTAGATTAGTTTAGAGTTTTCTAGAAGTTTCTAGGGTTTTAAGGTTTAAATAAATATTTAATTTATTTAGGGATTGTGACATAATTTATCAAATAATAATATAATAAATAGGGGGAAAATCATTCAAATTTGATTTAAATGCTTTTGGGAGGGATTATTTAATTAGACATGTTTAATTAAACTAGGAGAGGATAATGGCATAAAAACTAATTAGTTAATTTAAAAAAATTAATTAATAAATGATGATGTCATTAGGGGTTTCTGCAATATAAAATATTTTGATTTGGTAAGGGTTTTTTTAGGTGTCTACATTTTGCCCCTCTTTGATGTGATGTCACAAGTGGCATGACATCAAAGCCAATAAAATAAGATGCCCCATGCTAGAATAGAAGATAAGGGGTTGTGCCCCCTCGAGAAAATAACTCAAAGAGGAAACGTTGTGGAATTTTTTTGAAAAGAACACAGAAGGGGAGGGAAAGGATGAAGGAAGATGGGAAGGGGGGCTAAACAGATGTCCTTCCAAGAGAAAAGATGGATAAATGCAATATTATATGAGATATAGGATGTAGGATGAAGCTATATGAAGGATGCAAGATGCAAGATTTAATCTATATGATGCAGGATGAGGGGGATTTGGGGAACTCCTTGTGTAAATGTGGAGAGCACAACCTATTTTGATATAGAAATGATAGAGACCTATCAAGGTTACTAGGAACACAAGGCCTTGTCACTAGCATTTCATAGGAGTGATTCCAAAAAGACATGCAAGGGTTACCCCAACATCACAGATGAACCCAAGAGGAGGTGTGGTAGAAACCATGCTGGAGAAACCACAAACAACCAACATTTTCCAAGTGCACCATGTAACCTAGAAGATCACATGTGAAATGTGCAAGGGTCATTTCTGACTAACTCATAGGAAGAATCCAAAGATCAAAAGACCTTGCCCCAAATTACCCTCATTTGTAATGCGCCATGATATAAAGGATTGTGGTGACTTTGAGGATAGGAACAATGAGAAGCCGTAAAAGATTAAGAAGATCCAAAGAACAAAATCCAAGACCAAAGTGATAAATCCATAAATGTCCTTTTCCAAGGAGAAGGATTGATTTGATTGATGAGGGGAAGATTAGGTTAGAACATGAGGAAGGATACATCCTACACAGACCCAATTTGATTGATGGTAGATTAGGTCGAACATGAGGAAAGATACATCCTCAAGGACCCGTTTGATGAGGAGAATGATGGGATGATGTTGGAAAATGATGAGTCAAGGATAATCATGTGATCAAGGATAGTTGACAAAAGATGTTTCTAAAGTACAAGGTTGGGTGGGACAAGTTATCTATTAAAATGCTGCTACAGGATTGACGAGGATATGTATAACAAGACATGATGATATGTGCAATAGATGGGGAG
Organism: Chamaecyparis obtusa; assembly: GCA_027943335.1. Classification (NCBI taxonomy): domain Eukaryota; kingdom Viridiplantae; phylum Streptophyta; class Pinopsida; order Cupressales; family Cupressaceae; genus Chamaecyparis; species Chamaecyparis obtusa. Next base: position 595,028 of record BSBK01001235.1, read on the forward strand.
ATATTAACAACATATATTTATAGAAGCTCAGGGATTTGGGTCAGGAAGATCTCACTATACAAGATATAAACATGATATGTACAGGATTGGGGATAGTAACTAATTACTGCATGGAATAGGCTTGAGGATAGAACACCTTGGGATTGATGGGCTAGAGGTGGGGATGGGGATTGGATAAAAAGGATCGAGATTGGATAAAGGTGATTTTGGGATGGGGGGGAATGGGAGTTTGATAGATAATGACTCAGTCCACTATGTATGGCACTTGTTTCCAAGTTTTCACTAGAAAACTTGTCCAAGGCACTTGAATTGCCAAGTTTTCACCATTGGATGATTATTTTTCTTTTCTTTTTTGCTTTTTAGTATTTTTCTGGATTTTCCAATTTTTATGGATTTTGTGAATTTTCAAGATATGGTTTAGGCATAGAACCTCTTGAGATGTATGATGTTAATAGGATCATTTAGGGGCTCACCTTCTAGTGTTGACATATGATAGGCTCCGGAGCCAAAGCATGCTGTGACAATGTAAGGACCTAACCAAGTAGGTTCAAACTTGCCTTTTTTATCTCAATGTGCTTGGACTTTCTAATTTTCTTTGAGGACCATGTCACCCACTTAGAATTGTCTTGTATGGACCTTATAGTTGTAGCTCCATTTGAGTTGATTCTAGTATGCAACCAGGTGATCATATGCTTGTTTCCTCTTTTCATCTAGCAGGTCTAGCTATGTGAGGCATGCCAAGTAGTAGTCTTCATCTGTGGTATAGTTCTTCATGGAGACACATAATTATGGAAGCTTGAGCTCTATGGTTAGAATGGAGTCAACACCATATACAAGGGAATATGGGGTGGTTCCTGTGGGAGTGCAATAAGAAGTACGATAGACCCAAAGGGAAAGACTTATTTGGAGGTGCCATTCATGACCAAAATCATTGACAACCCTCTTGAGGATTTTCATGATGGTTTTATTGGTTGCCTCACCTTGGCCATTTCCTTGAGTGAAGTATGTGCTGGAGAAATACTGGTAGATGTGGAGTCTGGCATATAGATCATCCACATGCTAGTTTTCAAAAGGTATGTTGTGATCTATGATGATGGTGTAAGGTATTCCGAAGTGACAGATGATATGGTATAGGATGAACTTGGATATTTGAATGCCAGTAGTGAGGATGAGTGGAATTGCTTCAACCCACTTTGTGAAGTATTCTACGGCTATTATGATATATTTGTGTCCATCAAAGAAAAGGGGAGTGATTAACCTAATGATGTCAAAGTCCCAACATGAAAATGGCCAAGGTGGTACAATGGGCTTCATTTCTTGAGTTGATGCATGAATTAGATTGGCATGTTGCCGACATGGTAAGCATTTATTGACAAATTCATAGGCATCATGCTCCATTGGTTGCCAATAATACCTGACTCTAAGTAAATTCTTTGGTAGGACCATGCCACTCGTGTGGGCATGAAAAATTCCAATGTGTACCTCTTGTAAATTGAGGAGGACCTCATTTGAATATAAACACCTAGAAAGGATGTTGTGATACCCTCGACGATAAAAGGTGTTTGCTATCAGAGTATAGCAGAAAGCTCTATGAATTAGGTTTTGGTTTTGGGTATTGGTGAGATGGGGAGATGTGATACCATTTTTAAGATATGCATGAATGTCATGGTACTATGGGGACTGAGGACCAACCAAGATGCACACCATTTCTAAATCGACGTTCTCATAAGTAGACATGTGTAGGTTCTCGACTAAGAATTCATACCACATTGAATTGTGAGGGATTTCCAATAAGGATCTAATGGTTGCCATTATGTCAACAAATTTGTTTTCAAGCCTTGGTATCTATGTGAACTGTAGACTTAGGAAGTGCTCTTTTAATCTTTTCACCAATTCTTTGTAGGGTAGAAGCTTGTCGTCCTTTGTTTCAAATTCATCCAAGACTTTCTTGATTATCAACTATGAATCTCAAAGCACTTGCAGTTCTTTGATGTTCCATTGGATAACTATTTTGAAGCCTGAGATGAGTGCCTGGTATTTTTCAATGTTGTTGGTATATGGGAAGCCTAATTTGAATCATTTAGGGATATAGTCACCTTGAGGAGTGACAAATAGGATTCATGCTCCTGATCTATATGATGTGTAGGAGCCATCAAAGTATAGCTTCCATATTGGCTATTCTTTGATCATACATAGATGCTCATCAAGAAATTCCATGATCAGTGGATACACATCCACTAGGGGTTATTTAGCTAGATGATCAACAATGACTTGCCCTTTGATTTCTTTCTTGTTTATGTACAGGATGTTGAACTCACTTAACAACATGACCCATTTTTCCATACGACTTGTTAGAGTCATCCTTGATAGAAGATACTTCAGCACGTCCACCTTTGAGATGAACTTGATGGTGTGGCTAAGCATATAATGTATGAGATTTTGAGTGGTGAAGACCATTGCAAGGCATACTTTCTCCATTGGTGAGTAGTTAAGCTCATAGCCGACAAGAGTTCAATTGATATAATAGATGGCTCTTTCTTTTTTGTTGTCATCATGTTGTGCTAAGAGTTCCCCCAGTGTAGTAGTGGTTGCAAAGATGTATAGGATTAGATGATGTCTTGGAACTGGTAGTACAAAGATGGGAGAGTTGGCTAGATATTATTTAAGCTTCTCAAAGCTTTAGGATCCCATTTGAAGCTAATGTCCTTATGGAGTAGATGTGTGAAAGGTTGGCACTTTTTTTTCCATTTGTGATATGAATCGACACATTGATTGCAATTTTCCTTGTAGGCTTCTGAGCTACTTGAGTGCTCTGGGAGGAGGCATTTCCATTATGTCTTTGACCTTTTTGAGATTAATTTCTATGTTGTGTCATGATACGATGCATAGCAGTTTTCCAAATGTTACACCGAAGACACACTACTTTGGATTTATCTTTAGGCCATAATGATGTAGGCGGTCGAACACATGCTGAAGGATGTCAAGGTGTTCCAACTGTGTCTTGGATTTTGTAAGGATATCATCCACATAGTGTTCAAGGATCTTGTTGAGCGTCATTTTTACATGAGACAATGGATGGAAATTTACGTGAGCAAATTCCTCTCTTGGAAGATTGATGTAATCAATCTCAAGGTTCCTTCTGGTTGGGTCTCAACCACTTGGATAGCTCAATGAAAGACAAATGTGAATCTGTTAACAAGGAGGCCTTTGTTGGTTCTTCTCTCAAGGAGAAATGTAAAAAAAACTTTAGAATACCACAATGTTTCTCTTTTTTGGATTTTTAGATTTAGAAATAAAGCAACATTAATCTAATTAATCTACTAAAAATGATTTACAAAGAAGGTAAGAAGCAATAGGATAACAAGAATTTGAAACAAATTTCCAAAAAGAAACTAATGAGCATAAACTAATACCACACCACTTGGCGAATTAAAAGACCAAGAAGATGAGGAAACCCACAAAGCAGAGATCAAACTTATCAAAATCTTTAGCTATATGGATGAAATCATCAACAAAATGAAACAAATGCAGATGTATGATAAGCCAAAACTCATCAGATCACAAAGCCACCATAGATGTGTGCACATGTGAGACAAGTTAATCTTTAAGCACCAAAAGAATATTCTTCTCAGAAATTCATCACAAGAAAGCAATGTGATACCAGAAAACACCGAACTAATAATCGCAAATTTAAAATCATTAAATAATCAATTGACTCTTTGAAATAAATGAATGAGAAAACCACACATTCACAAATTTCAATAGATAGCAGAAATATCGCATCATGAATGAAGCAACAATTGTATGTATTGCATTAATGATCAAATTGACCCTCATTACATTATGTTATTACAATTTATAGAGCTATGCTCTTATTTTCGCAGCTAGGATTATGAGTACATCTAAAACTTGGAAATAAATCTAAACTAGACAATACATTAAAGAAACTACCTCTAAAGCTTAGTTAAACTACTCGTGCATTACAAAACTTTGAGAAAATCATGCATTAAACATCTCAAAAATGGAGCTAGAACTTGTGCATGCTCTTGATAATCTTCACAATTCTACCCTTGATCCTTGGTTGCGGCTTCTCCACATGGACTCAACTAGAAGAGATCCCAAAATCATGCAAAAATGACCCCCAAAAAGAAGCCAGTTGACTGAAAAATCAACGCTGAGACAACTGGAGTTAAATGGTGGACGTGCCAAAAAATAGTCAAATCTTGAAAGTTGGTCCAAAAAAACCAAGCTCCAAAAATGACTAAGTGTCAAGTCCACTTTTCCAAAATTTAGACTTCGGACTTTCGGAGGCCAAAAGTTCTCTAGGGCCAAAAGGCTGAAAAATAGGCACTACAAAATGGCTAAGTACAAAAAATTGCATTTTCTCTATACAAAATTTAGCTAACCCTGGACTGGCTGCTCACTAACTGGGGAGCACTTCTAGATGTGCTTTCTCAAACCTATCTACAATCTCCAGTAATTCTTCAAAATTGGTTATCTTGACCCCTTCAAGGATTTCTTGTTGTCTATCTCAGAAGGATATGAATTCTCTTGCAAAAGTCTATATTTTTTCTTCTCGAGATAGCATTTTCTGAATCTCTTCCTTCTGATAGAACATCTATTGAAGGTCCTCTTTGGTCTTGACTCCCCTGAATATTTCTAAGTATTGATTGACTATGACATTCACTAAATGCATGGTCCTGTTGTCATCCTCGTCATATAGATCCAAGTCTAGACCTTCAAAGAACTTATGCAATTCTTTTACAAAAAGTATATTGTTATCTCCTCTCTTGTCCATCCTTTTGAGAACCTTTTCAAAGATGGTCAATGCTACTATTATATCCTAGATCCATTGCTCAAAATTGTCTAGTTTTGAGCCTTCATAGACCTTTACCAAAACTTGGAAGCACTGCTTCCTTATTACTACTATGCCATCCAGTATCTTCTGCCACTTCAAAATCTTCTCCTCCATGCCATCTTCTTCGCTCATGATTTCAACTAAGGAGGTTATTCCTACAAGAATGCCTCTAAGAGGTCTCAGAATCTTTTTGAGTGATACCTTAGCAAACTATTCAAAATCCTCCTTCTAGCCTATACAAGCCTGTACAATAGAATGTGGGATATCTATGTTTATTTCTCCCCTTTTCTCCAAAATGGCTTGTAATGAGGCCTTAGGGTTACTAGGGTCAATGGGATGAGAATGAATCTTTTCATGGCTTAATTTTGTTCCATCAAAGACTTTATTTTATCATTTTTATCCATGAATCTAAGGGTAGCCATGGTTTTTCTCCCCTCTCTGGTTGGCTCCCCCAAATCTACCTCCTCCAATATATAGTCGTCAAGAGTGATCTTAGTTGTACTGACACTCATTGTGGGAACAACCACCTATGCCTTCCATCTACCCACTTGATCTGTGCCACATATGACAATGTCCTTGCTTAGGTGATAGATGCAGTTTGATGGAAGGCTTGCCCTAGTGCAGCCATATCAGTTTCATCATCAGTGTAGACCCTGGTCCTTGGTTGTATTTCTTTTGTAAACCAGGTGGGCTTGGAGAAAGAATTCAAGAGTTCATACGGAGCTGCAAGAGTTGAAGAATTTGTTGGATGTTCTATGTCCATGTCCTCATGACTCTCCTCTCCTTTATTTGTTTCCTGTTCATCCATTATATTCAACTCACCCTCCTTAGTTGTTTTCTCTTCTTCGGCTGTTTGTTCTCCCTCATCTATTTTCTCTTCATTAGCAACCTGCTTCTCTTCCTCAACCTATGGCTCTTCTTTATCAACATGCTCCTTGGATCCTACATGTTCTTCCATCTTTTGCTCACCAGCTGCCTCTATTTCTTTCTCAGGCTCTTGCAAACTTGGCTGCATTGATTCAGTTTGGACAAGTGGTGGAGTGGGGGTGACAAAGGGAGTGGGTGAAGCCATTTTAGGTGGAGGTAGAGTTTTTATGGGAGCATGGGATGGTGGAGGCTACTGAGGAAGTGGAGTATTTTAGACCAAAGGCAGAAGAAAAGTTGTAGGTGGTGTTTGATGTGAATGTAGGGGCAGAGTCGAATGCATAGGTGGAGGTGGAACTAGGTTTGAAGTTGGGAATTGTGTAGGCACACCCTCCTTGGAGGTGACATAATATAAGAGTCCTTAGTTGACTCTATGGTTTCTTTCTGCACCTTGGGTGTTTCTTCCTTAACTTTCTCTTGGGGTTTTTGTTGGAATTCTGCTTCTATATTATCAAAATAATTAGTGAATTGATAAGGAACTTGTTGTTCAGACTCCTTGAAACCATGCAGCCCCTTGAAGTCCATGATATCAAATTCACCATCACCCAAGGCATATAGGTTTATGGGTTCTTCTTGAGTTTCCCCTTCGGCATCTTCTGGATCATCATCTATTACTCTCCTCTTCTTCATCGATCCTGTGGACCTTGTTCTTCTACTAAGAGGTATTTAATCCATTTCATCCTTGTCATCCTCTAGCAGGGTGTCCATTTGTGTAGGTGTTGAGCCTTTCTTTCTTTTGTACACATTTCCTTTGATCACTCCAATCAGCTTAGGTCCTATTATCTTGAACTTAGTTTTCATTGCTACAGTTGGAGACTCATTGCTACTGGAAGAAGGTGCATCTAGAGGCACTATTCTCCCTATCTTTCTAGTCTTAACCTTCTTGCAATGTGTGGTTAGACCATAAGTAGTAGGATGCTCATGCCTATACACCATCTTTGGTTTTAGGGGAGCAGCCTATTTAAACTATGGTTTCAATAACTTCTCTCCTTTCTTCTTCTTTTTTTTTCCTTGGAGAGCTGCTTCGACAGTTGTTTCATGGGCACCGGTTCCATAGGGAATGGATGGGAGATCCTAGTTTTAGTAACCTTGATTACATGTCTAGCTTTCAAATCAATGTCATCATTTTCATCTTTGTCTAGCTCTGCATTCAAGATAGCCCTTGTGTACACTTTGTCTATGTTGTAGATGGGATCCAAGATGTTCTTAGAGTTAGCATCTTTTACCTTCTGGGGAATTTTAAGTAATAGATCAGTCTATGCATGCTCCAAACTCATGCAACAATAGTCATGGATTCTAACCTCATAATCATCTACATAGTTCATCAAGTGATCTTCAATATGCAGCTCGTAGATATAATATATCCCCATTATATGGCTGAAAGTACCAATGGGATCAAAGAGAGCTCTTATCAAGTTGTAGGTTGGTAGAGGGAACTCATCCCATTCAAAGGAAAAAGATTTGTAGATTTTCATGTCTGGAACACAGTGGGGGCCAATAGAAATTGGGAAATCCTAGCAGTGTTTCTTTTTGTGCCTGATGTAATCATGTGCATCAGACAAATGCCTCGCTATCTCCAAGAGTACTACTTTGTCTGAAGGATACCTAGGTAACTTCTTGGGTGCCAGGGTGCATCCTGCCACCTAAATGTATGTGAAGGTCCTCAATTGGATGTAGAATGCTTGGAGGGCCTTCACTTTTGTTGTAGCTTCAATAGACATCCTTTTCACATAATCTCCCTCTATGGAGCGTATGATGGTGAAGACAAATGCATCATTGACAATCCAAAAATCTGGATTGTTATGTGTATAGTATTCCTTTTGGACCAATTGAGGATACATCATGAATGGCCATGTGTTTAGGTCCCCCATAGCACCAATCTTAGTCAATCTTGGGTACACTACCCTGGCAGCTAGTAGGTACACAACATAGGATGTCATGTAGAAGTGAGGATCAATTTTTACTCTGATCAGCTACTCATCTAGATTGTCACTTAGGATGGTGGCCCAATTGAACCTTGCCTGTCTTTCCCTTATCTTTTGGATGAGAAGGATCATCCAGGGCTCCAACTGAATAGATTTTGGTAACCCATACACTCTATTAATAATTGTGATAGCTTCTTGGATGTCTTCCTACATATAGCCCCTCTGCATATCAATCCTATCCAGCTTGTTCTTTGGCATGGGCTACATGCGATATTCATTATTTATAATTCCATGAGCCCTGGACACATCCTAGTTGTAGAATTCCATCTCCTCATTGATGTGGAAGTTATAGAATTTGTCGACCCCTTTGGGTAGGTGGAAGACATCCTCAATGTTATTGGGTCTCAAATCCAGGACCACTTCACCTACACTATTCTTCACCATTCTCTCATAAATTATGTAGTGGATGGCCAAAGTGTTAATCAAGTCTGAAAAAAAGATGGAGACTAGATGAGCTACTACATTCACCAAGGAGCAGTGCACCAAAGAGGTGCAATCTTCTAATCTCCCCACTATTTGGGCACACTTCACCAAATAGTCATTCCATCTTACACTGGAAATGTTAGTGTCTATGATATCTGCATGCAAGTTGGTCACCTTCAAAGGCTGATGGTATCCCTTGAATTGATATTTCATCTTTGATGACACAACTTTCTTAGCCATTTCTACAAAGAGAAAAAGACATGAATTAGTAACATGAATAGCAGGAGAGATAAAAATATCTTAGAAAAATAAAGAATTCTAACAAACTAATCTTAGAAGAGCTTTGAAAGAACTTTTTAGTCTTTAGGAACCTCTAAGGTGGAAGACCTCAGAAAGGATGAAAGGGCCAAAAATGCAAAAGAGAAGGCTCAAGTTGAAAAATGCATTGATACCCCCTTTTGGCCTTTCGGAGAATCAGAGGTGTAAAATCTTCAAAGGCTGAAACCTTCGAAATGCCAAAAAATGCCTTAGTGTTTTATTTTCCAATGTTTTAAACCACCAATATCAGCTTCAAAAAATTGGAGCATTCAATGTTTTGGTGTGTGACAACACCAAAACATCAAAACTGGCTCTCGGGAGATTTACAAGATAGCTTAGGAGTTTGACCTTTGGCTTTAGTGAATCAGGTGATAGGATGTTTTGGTGTGTGACAACACCAAAACATCAAAGAATGGAGCACTTAGAATGTTTTCTGGTGATGTCTGGGAGTTTTGGATTGTGAACATCTAAAACCCTACAACTGAAAGCTCTGAAACTAGGGTATGGGCGTTAGACTCAAAAATTAGTCTGACAAATGAGTTTGATCACAAAATCAGGCTAGGGGGTCAGAGGGGACAACCTCACAACCCCTGAGGTAGGACCAGAATGACAAAAAACTCTAACTTTAAACAACTTGACAAAAACTGAGCTAAGACCAACATGAAAGGAGAAAACCCTAACTAGACAAGCGAAAAAAACAACGAAAATGACATAAAAGAGAGAGATAAAGAGAAAAGAAACTAACATTGAAGAAGCAGAAGATGAAGATGAAGAAGAGAGACTGAGGTAACAAGAGGGAAACAAAATCATGTGAAGAGCTCTGAAATCAACAGACGAAAGAGGATAAGTGAGGGTTAAAAACCCAATCCGTGCCTTATATAGAAAAATAGACAAGGAGAAACACAAATTAAGGTGAAAGTGGAAGAAATAGAGAAGGATCAAGAAACAAGAAAATCCACTAGATCAACCTCATCCACTCCTAGCAAAAGAATAAAATATATTTCTACTTGACCGGCTAAGAGGTAGAAGACATTGGTACAACCAGTTCGAAGGGAAATTATAGAAATCAAAGATGATGAAAATAATCCTATCAAGAAGAGAAAATGGAAACCTAGAATTGAAAAGGTAAATGAACAAATTATTTAAGATGGAGACTTTATAAAGATGAACAAATATTATGACCTCTATGATTATGAAGAAAGATTGAATCTAGAAAATGCAGTAGTGAGGCATATGATTTTGTTTGATAAGAAATTTGATACAATTCAAGGTAAGATACCTGATGACTTGTACAAGAAACTTGTAAATATAAAGAAGAGAGCATCAGAGGAAGATATAACTATTAGAGAAAATATTGTAAGAAAAATTTGTGATGTGAGAGATGATGAACACTTCAAATAGATCATGAAGGATCTAAAGACCCATTTGAGAACCAAGACAAGAACTATTCAGATTATGGGAGGAAAATATGAAGAAATTAACATAGAGATAGAGCAAGCAATCATTAAGGTTATGATAGAGAATTCTGGAGAACCATCGGTTGTAGAAGAATATAAAGATCAAGTAGAACAAGAGGACATTCCCTCTCCACCAACCATCAATATTGAGGATGAAGCCATGAATGTTGAAGGAATTAAGATCACCTTGGATAGTGATGACAACTTATTTAAGAATCTTGAAAAAATTGTTGACAACTTGGCTTTTGAAGAGCAGGTTAGTGCTAAAGGAGAAGAGAAGATAGAAACTAAAATTGTAGAACCTAAAGTGACAGAGAAGAAAGTACTTGTTCCCACCCAAGAACAAATCAGTCTTACACCTGAGACTGACAAGAAAATATAGATTGGTTCTATGATTAAGAATTTGGGAAAGGAAGTAGATGATGATGATCAGATGGAATTGATCACATCTTTGAACAAGATCATCAGAAAGACCAAGAAAGTAAAGAGTCTTGAAGGATGCCTAAAGGAGCTTACTAAGAAGTTACAAGACATTTTATCTACACAAATTGTAGAAGCTGACCCTCTAGAAAGAGAAAAGAAAGTGATAAATGTTTGAATAATTGAGAGGGGGGGTGAATTAGTTAAACACTATCCCAAATCAAAATGTATAATTCAAAATAAATACTTCAATTCCTGCTGCTGGATAAAAAGAATTACTTTCACTATCTGTGCTTTTATCGATTGTCAATTCTAAACTTACAGTAATTACTAATCAAATCTAACATGTAATATGCAAAATATTATAACAAAAAAATATCACAATCAACACATAACATAAGAGATTTAACGTGGAAACCCTGTGAAGGGAAAAACCACCTGGGATCGGCAACCCAAAAATGTTCACTCTTCTGAAGTGAGGTCAGTGAAGACCCAACCTTGTGAAAGGTTACAGACACACTATCAAGTGTGACCTTGTTAGAGGATTTTAGACTAGAAGTTATCGTCCAACCAACAATCACTCTACGGTTGACAGGATAACAATGTTCACTCTAATAAATGATACATCATAAGACTTTCTAAGTCCACTCGGTTAAGAGATTTGACTATGTACAATGGTTAAATATGTAACAGTAGTTGATCTGCCCTATTACAACTTCAATTGCAGATTACAGATCTATATTATGCTCATACAAATCCTCCTGATCAATATATCACTTTAGATTCAATATTGTGTTAACTTACTGTCCGTTGGTAATTGCTCTTTGTAGCTCAGTAACTATTCTGTAGCTCGGTTCTCAATAACTAGTATGATCATAATGCATGAAAACTTCTTCACATGATAATTCTGCAGCTTCTTCTTCTTCCAGCATGCATTTCATAATGAAATCTCTAGTCTCTTATATAGACATGTAAAACATTTTCTTTTCCTCCATTGGATTTTTTTGCTTAATCATCTCCTTAGATTTTGTCACTTTAGGTTTCCTTGGCTGATGTGTCAATAACACATTTCAATCTACTCTATCAGATCCTTTTGATTTATGTTAGCCGTCGATCTTCATAACAAACTTTATCTGTTACCTCAGAATCATACACTTTCTAGCTCATCACTTTATTGGCTAAACTGACCATTTAATTCCTTTTTGTTTTCATCAGTTAACAAAGAAATGCATTAGTGAACACATGCTCATTTAATACTGTGCTCAGTATAGACTACACTCCATTGGTGTATATTGAAATGCTTTAGTTTACCGACAAAACTAATTTGTGTCTTTCAACTCTATTCTTCATTATAGATGAATACAATATAATGAAGTCAATTCCATCAAGTGATAGACTCATCAACAATTTACTCAGTGTATTCTTTATCCTCATCTGACATGTACATCTTCCTCATGTAGATTTCTCTATTCTTCTTCTTATCCACCTTTCTTTAGATGTGTCGGTATTGTAACTTACAAGATAAGTACTGTGAAGCTAGTTGACATCAATGACAACATAAAACTCATTAAATCATCTTTCATTATCTAAACATCAACTCCTTAGTAATATTTAATTATAGATTCTTCATTTTGGTTCCAATTAGTTGTAGTTCATTAATCTCTCCCTTTGGCATTGATGGCAACTCAAGTAATATGAAATGTACCATACACATACCAAACATGTATTCTACAACTCTGTAAACACATGCTATAAGTTGAATAGACTTAATATGTTTAATTACTACGTTACTCAACATTTGTAAAAATGTAATGCTTGACATCAGATGTTCTCTTTTTAGTTCTCCTGTTCCTGCTTCTATTCTCAGATTGTCTCTCCCTCAGATAGTTCTCATCAGTGTTGTTTCTCTCCCGGTATTTAGTTCTTCTTTTTCATATTGTTTATCTCTCCCTTTGACAAAAATGCCAAAGAAACAAATTAAAAAATAGCTTTGTCGGTAGCCAAGTAACTCTTTACTATTCATCATCTTCTCTGTATCACTAAATACAAATATCTCAATCTGTTCTAGTTCTCCAAACTTAATCACAACCTTGAACATGATTCAAAGTGTGAACTATGCTGCATCAACATGTATGATCTTCTAATATGAGTAGGCTAATGCAACATCTAGATGACCTTAGTGACTGATAGACAGGGGACAGACCCCAAGTCTAGTCCTTAAGAATTCAAATGTGTCCTTCGGTAGAGGCTTTGTAAAGATGTCTGTAAGTTTTTCCTTAGATGTAACAAATTCTAACTTCACTTTCTTTTCCCACACTTTTTCTCTTAAGTAATGATACTTAATATATATATGCTTTGTTTTAGAGTTCATCATAGGATTCTTCGAAATGTTAATAGCACTGGAGTTTTCACAATATATAATCACTGGGTCAGTGATTACCTCATTCATTCCTTCCAAAACTTGCTTGATGTATGCAATGTTTGAGAAATTAGTAGCAGTAGCAACATAATCTACTTTTTTAGTTGACTGAGAAATGCAAGCTTGCTTTTTACTTGTCCAAGTTACAAATCTTTCACCAAAGAAAAATGCTCCTCCGATGGTGCTCTTTCTGTCATCCACATTTCTAGCCCAATCAACATCGGTATATACCTTCAGTTCAAACTTTCCTTCCTTTGGATACCAAATGCCATAATATTCTATCATTTTCAGATATCTTAAGATTCTTTTAGTAGCTATCATATGTGACTCTCTAGGGTAAGAAGAAAACATAGCAACAATCCCCACAACATGTGCTATGTCTAGTCTACTGTGAACTACATACATTAGTTTACCAATCATGGATTGGCAAAGTGTCTGATTTACCTTTGTAGTTTCATCCCCCTTTGTCAATTTGCATCTAGTAGCCATCTATGTTCCCACAAGTTTAGCATCTTCAATGCCAAATGTCTTCAATACTTCCTTTATGTATTTAGATTGTGTGATAAATATCCCATCATTCTGCCGAATCACTTGTAGTCCTAGAAAGAATTTAATCTCTCCAAACATAGATATTTCAAATTCTTTTTGCATTTCATTAGAAAAGGCTTTGCATATATGATCTTGTCCTCCAAAAATAATATCATCCACAAATATTTCAGCAATAAGAATAGTGTCATCAATATTACCTTTCATGTACAGATTACTGTTTTCACTTTTTCTAACAAATCCAGTACTTAGCAAGTAAGTATGCAGTCTTTCATACCATGCTCTCAGTGCTTGTTTCAATCCATATAAATATTTTTGTAATCTACATACCATGTCTTTGTTGTTTGGATCAAAAAACCCTTCCGGTTGTTCTATGTAGACTTCTTCTTCAAGTATACCATTAAAAAATGCTGACTTGACATCCATTTGATAAAATTTGAATTTCTTGTGTGCAACATATGCAAGTAGCATTCAAACTCCTTCTAATCTAGCAAAAGGTGTAAATGTTTCACCATAGTCAATACCTTCTTCCTGTGCATATCTCTTGCATACCAATCTAGCTTTATTTCTTGTAACTTCTCCATTCTCAATCAGCTTATTTCTGAATATCCATTTAGTACCGATAACATTTTTGTCCCTTGGTCGGGGTACTAAACTCCAATTTTTGTTCTTCTCTATCTGCTCAATTTACTTGGTCTTTGCATTAATCCATTCCTCATTCTCTAATGCAACATTCACATTTTTCAGTTCAAATTCACAAACTAAGCATGTACCTTGTCTTTCTTTTCTCCTAGTTTTCATTCCAGCTTCTTTGTCTCCAATAATTTGTGTTTCAGGGTGGTGTCTTTTGACAAATCTGGCTAGTATCCTATCTGTTCTTTCTTGTTCATCCTATTCAGGTTCATCAACTTGCTTGGTAGCTCCATTTTGTTCGTCAGTTTACTCTTCCTACTGTTCGGCATTATTTTCCTGTGGATCGGTTATCACAAGTTGCAGTTTCGGTTGATACTCAAGAAGTTCAATGTAAGTGAATCTTCTGTAGTCTTCCAGTTCCTTTTTACCATCCTCTATGTTCTTTTCATCAAACTCATCAACACGAACATTAGGACTCTCAATAATCTTATTTGTGACCTTATGTAATGTCCCTGTCAGGGAACTCATAAGGAATTAGGTCTATGACCTAAAATTACAACTAATTTTTTTTTTTCCATTCTAACACATCATCATCACCATTCAAAAGTATATTCCTTAAGGTTCCCTTAATGAATTCAATTAACATTATTAAGTATTTCATTTTATTACTTAATCAAATAAATTCTATTTCCATTACAACTTCAATTTACATTGATTCCATTTCACATCAAAACCAATTACATTAATGAACTAGTGGAATTAATTTTCCTTACTGACTAACATGTAATTTACCCTTAGAAGTGAAAAAAGCACACATTACTTATCACATCCACTAAGTTCATTTATTCTTACATATTTATTTACTCATCAACATTATCTATGCTCAACTCAATTGCATCATCAAAACTCAGTTAAACTTTTCCAATAAGAGTCCTTACTTCCTATTTTCATTTCAAGACAAGAACAGAAAGAGCGTAAAGTACCTAACCATGTATTGATAACCAACATACATCATTAAATGAATCATTTTTTTTTCCATAAGTTTAACTTCCACAAATTATCATCTATAGCCTTACACAAGTCTTAGTTAAGAATTGAGATTAAAACCTAGTTGAACAACCACACATTACTTATACTGAACTATACATTAAAGAATCACATCTCATTACTACTTTCAATACTATATATGTTTCTTACCC
This sequence comes from Chamaecyparis obtusa, assembly GCA_027943335.1. Taxonomy (NCBI): domain Eukaryota; kingdom Viridiplantae; phylum Streptophyta; class Pinopsida; order Cupressales; family Cupressaceae; genus Chamaecyparis; species Chamaecyparis obtusa. The sequence goes on from BSBK01001235.1 coordinate 610,210, forward strand.
TTATTATTTCACCTAGAGACACCCTTGAACTCTTAGAATATATTTTCACTAACCATATATCAAAACAAGTTTCCTTTTAAAGAAGTTTACATCCATAAGTACTTTCATTACAAAGGTTTGCATAGAACCATTACTCTCAATTTCATTTGAAATTAACAAGAGATATAAGGTAGGAATTACTCATTGATTTAACCATATTCAATCCCCGTTTCAAATTCATAATTCTACCCTTCCCTTATACATAACTTAATTCTTACAATTTCCTTTTTACAAACATAATTACAGTTACTACGCATTGCCCGAAGGAATATAGAAAGATAATTACATCAAGTTGCCCAAGGGCTTACAATACATCTTTACATCTTGATAACAAAAGATAGAGATACATGATAAAAGAACATAATCTTCACCACTGAATAACTCAGAATCCAAGCCACGACATGAACCATGAACAATACCTCAAAAAAGATTTGCCACCCAACCACGTGAAACTGATAAAGTTCCACCCCCTGTGCCAGGAAATAGAACCAAGGTACTCTCAAGACCCTAAGGCAATCTAAGTCTCAAATACAAATAAATCCAAGGCTCAAAAGAAAAATAATAAAGCACATAAAATATCATCATACTATAACATCGAGGTTAAGGTTCTAAGAGACCACCTAAGTGAGTGTCATCACACAACCTATGTATTGGGATCCACCCTGGCAACCATGTAACCCCAGTCCCCCCTTTATGAATAGGGATCCACCGTATTAGTTATCCATGGTCTCGATACTCCAATCAGGTTTGTGTGGCCATTAATGTTTTCTTTCATTATCTTTTGAATCCCCCCTTCCCAGGTTAATTTTTAAAGGTTATCACTTTTTACAAACCCACCCATAGGATCCTCCGGCAACCACTTTAGGGTTCTAGCACCTATGGTGAGCCATTCACTTAAGGTTCCTATTCCCTTACCCCATCACAAGCCACAAAACCAGATAACACTTCCAAGTCCTGATCCATAGGTTTAGGAAACTCCCCTGTGCACTCAGGCCCTCAAAATGAGTCCTAACCTTAGCCATATACATAACAGGAACTATTGGAAGAATGTCTATCACAAGACACCTCAAAACATAAAACCTTTCTCATGCACAAGTAAAACTTTCCAAGGCTCATTTATAGGTCTAAGGAACCCTCCCGTGCACACTGGACACCGAGACAAGTCCTAGCCTCATAAACTAAACTCAAGTATATGACAAGTGAAAAATCATCATAAGTAAACCATATAACCTCAACAAAACAAGTAACAAATGCACATAGGTGATACAAACTTCACACATCACAAATAAAATACATCATAAACAGTTTCAAGAACTAAAATCAAAGCATAGAAAAGAATAGGAAAGTTTAGGAATGATTTGGGAAACATTTAGGAGACCTTGGAGTAGTCCTAGTTCATTGGAAAACCCTAACCCTAAAACACATCCTAAACCTTATTAAAGCATCTAAATGCACCATATAATCCCAACAAAACAAGAAATGAACATATTTAAAGTTTACACAACATTTCATATGCCAAAACATAATGCTCTGCAAAAGCTCACGTGCCTGAAAAATAACTAAGTCTGATTTTTTAAAGAAATCTCAAAACTAGAAGTTGCATCTTAATTCCTATGAATCTGGAACCTTTCTCAATCATCTCAGAAGGTACCTAAACCTTTTATACAAGTATAAACTGTATAAAGCTTGAATCCTCTAAAATTTGAGCCCCTAAAACCCTAAAACTCCAAATGAATTTCTACATATACTCATAAGATAGTGTATGCACTCCCATATGACATTTGACCAAGTGTCGAATGGGAATGACTACAATGTCATATGACAATGTAAAACACTTATACAAAAATTGCATTTAAAACTCCTCAAAAAAACTTAAAAATTGGTTTTTAACCCATACAACTTTGTATACATTACCATATGACATTTGACCAAGTTTGGTATGAGTATGAACCTAATGTCGTATGACACTACAACACACTTTTACAAATTTAATCCATAATTGCTTGAAAAGGCCAAAAAAATGACTTTTTAAGGCATGGAGAGTGCCTGGGAAAGGTTCCCTGAGATCAACCTGATACAGGGACCTCAAAACTACATCCAAAACACATCCTCAACACTACCCAAGTCTCAGATAAGATTGAATCAAATTAAAAACATCAATTCATAGAGAAGGTCTGCAAAAAGGGAAGATGGGGAAGAAGGACTGCAACCTTTCCTAAACCATCCCAAACCTTCCTAAAATTCCCTAAATCATTACATAAATCTCAAAAATAGAAAAAGGAAGTATCACAACAAATCCCAAACTCCCAGGAAATATTTTACTATTATACAACATTTACATAATTTCTTTCTAGCAACACAATAGAAATACACAGGCAACATAACACTTAAATTTCCTTTTTTTATATTGTAGTAAGCTATCACATAACAATCAAATAACATAGCATTTAAAAAAAACACAAGCACACACATAGGAGAATTGGAGAATTCATCCTAGTATAGACCCTACCCGGGATCCTGTGGAGAATTCTCTTCCGGTGGCTGGAGCATTCTCTAAAAATCTCCAAGCCTTAAGTTTGTATCCTCCTGGATATCTTCCTCTAGCATCCAATCTTCCCACAATACACAGATGATTTCCCTCCAAATAGATAACTCTCAAACTCATAGAAAAACTCCAATAAATCTTCTGAAAAATTCTATGCAAATTGCCTCTAAATTTCCTAAAACCTTCTTTTCTCAATCATACCAAAAATGACAATATTTATCCTCCAATTATGTGGTTGGAGGAGTCACTTTACGGGAAGCAACTTCTCCAACTTCCACAATTGGTTAGAAAATAAAAAAATCATTCCCATAAGCACTTAACAAAGTTTTAATAAATTTAATTAAAAATAACTTCAAAAGAAATCATAACAAAAACATTCAACAAATAAATTTCAAGAAAACCACATAGCATACGTGGAAACCAACTAGCCTAACTTCTAGGAGGTCTCAAGTTCAACTCCCTCCTAGATGGCTAGTTTTACTATAAAGAGCATTTATCTTTATTATTACTATTATTACTATTATTTTCACTTTTTATTTAATAGATTTATTTAATACACTTCATTGAATTCACTTCAAATAACATACCACTAAAACAATCAATAAATCCATATTATTATTTATATAAGCATGGGTATATGCGTGTGCACCCACATATACACATACCTATATAACATAAAGTCAATATAACACATACATAATAAATATATATATATACATATACTTACAAGGATAAATCCAACTAACATCATCAACCTCATAACTACATCAAATCACAAGACCACATCACATACTGCATTCAACTTCCCCAACTAGGGTAATCTCCTAAGCAGAAATCTAAGTCCATGGTAACCTTGAGAGTAATCTTGGTAATAGCTCCACACAAAAATAGTTCAAGGATTTTTAAGGCACGCTCAGACCTATGTAGCTAGGCGGAGTCAATGCCTGGTACCTACATCTTGCAACACCAACCAATATGTATATAAACATATATATAAATAGACAATGGAAAACAAGTAGGGAGAGTGCGACATCGTGTGGACCTTCGGTAGGAGTAACTATGACTACCTAATTAGATTAGTGTGGTTAGTACCAAAATAATCTCTTTTCCATATTGTATAACAAGAATGCATCATAACCTATTCATGTAAATGTAAATCATCTATTAACTTTCACAAACCTATTTAGCCATCAGGCATGTACTAAAAATGACTCATTATCAAAACAAGATAAAAAAATCATATAACCCTAAATACATTAATCATCTCTAATCCAAAGTAACATTATTAGAGAAGATAGCAGGTTTAACCCTTAAGTGATTATAATTAATTAACCTAAGGTAAACATGAGCATTTCACAAAGAAGCCTATAAGTTTATCAGGTGATCATTTTATCATTACAGTCCTAAACTATCATTGACACGCAGATGTATAGTAACATACCTATGCAATATTATTATTCCTCAAATTAAAATATGAAGTTATGGTGAGTTGAAAAAGGTTTGGTTTAAGAAACCATCTCAAGAAGGATTGTTCTCACATATAGTCCTTCCTAATTTCAAGTGAACATAACCAAGACTTGATAGGGTTGGAGGGGCATTACACCTTATTTAGACATTTATATGCTTTACTTGTAGAGAAATATCCCAGAAATATCCCTTCATCTCCTTTTGAATCAAATTTTCCATTTCTCTCATCTTTCAAAATAAAGCATTTACTTCCAAAAATTCTAAAATAAATTATAGTAGGTTTGTGTCCAAACCATAGCTCATAAGGTGTTCGGTTGGAATCCTTCTCTAGTTGTACTTGGTTAAGAACATATACAGCTGTACTAATAGCTTCCCTCCAATATGTCTAAGCAACATTCTTCTATATCATCAGTGTTCTAGCACAATCAACTATTGATCTGTTTCTTCTTTTAGCAATGCCATTTTGCTGAGGTGTCCTCGGTGCAGAAACCTGTCTTTTAATTCCATGCTCATTACAGAAATTAGTAAATTCATCAGAGATAAATTTACCTCCTCTATCAGATCTTAAGAATTTAGTTTCCTTTCCAATCTCTTTCTCTACCTTATCCTTATAACATTTAAACATTTTAAAAGCTTCATATTTCTCCTTCAAAAATGTGACAGTCATCAGTCTAGTATAGTCATCAACAAAAAGAATAAAGTATCTATCACCAGAACAACTCTAAGTTCTCATAGGACCACATAGGTCGGTATGAACCAACTCAAGTATCTTCTTTATTGAGTAATCTTTTCTCTTAAAGCTAGACTTTGTCATCTTACCTTTCTGACATTCATGGCACATAGCATGATCTGGTTTTGACAAGTTAGGAAAACCTCTAACTCTTCTCTTTTTACTAATCTTGATCATGTTATCAAAATTCACATGACATAATCTTTTGTGCCACAACCATGCATCTTCATCCTTCATTAACAAACAAGAAGACTAATCAATATCAAGATAAAATAGATTACCTCTGGATTGTGTACCAGTTCTGACAAGTCTTCCTCCATCATCATAAATTTTCACCTTTTTGCTCTCAAAAGCAAGTCGGTGGCCTCAATTGTTCAACTGTGCCACACTTAACAAGTTATAGTTCAGTCCATCTACCTAGTATGCATTTTCACATTTAAGTCTATCATTAATCATCAATGAACCTTTTCCTCTTACCATACATGGTGCATCATTTCCCATTCTCACAGATTCTCCATTGTATTCAAAAAGTTGATTAAACTTTTCTACATCACCAGTCATATGATGTGTGTAGCCACTGTCTATGATCCATGTATCATTTCTGTCTACTCTAGAGATTAGTGCTATCTCTTCATGTTTTTCTTCTTCCTTTGAATCATCTTTCATAGAAACAAATACTACTTCTATATCATCATCAGTTTCAGATTCAGATTTAATATCTTTGACAATGTAACATATCTTCTTTCCTTTTTCATAACTATCTTGGTTATCTCTTTTGTTGTATCGGTAGCCTCTGTTGACTCTTCTCTGATAGCTTCCTTCTGATCGGTCTTTGGATCTATCATCATCTTTCTTCTATGGACATCTAGCAACAATGTGACCAACCTCTTTACAATTAAAACATGCCAAAGGTAACTTACCTCTATATCTTCCTTTTCCTTTGGGTAATCTTTTGGCCATAAGAGCTTCAAGCTCATCAAGTTCATCATCGGTATTGCTATCACTATCATAATTCTTAATGTTCTTGCTAGACTTACTAATCTTAAAAGAAGACATGAAAGCAGATTCAATAGAACGAACAATACTATTGTGAAAGTTATTTAATTCAAAGGTAGTAAGCTTACCGATCAGTGTGTCAAGGGTAAGATTGGACACAACCCTTGTTTCATGAATTGCAAAGATCCTGATAGCATAAATTGGCAAAAAAGTTCTAAGAATCTTGCTTATAATTGTTTCATCATCAACCACTCCATCAAATGCTCTAATAGGATGTACTACTTCTTTTAGTCTATTTGAATACTGCACTATGTTATCACCTTCTTTCATTCTCATATCATCAAGATGACCTCTTAGACTTTTTGCTCTGGCTCTCTTAACATTCTAATCTCCACTGTATATTAGATTTAACTTATCGCACATCTCTTTAGAAGTAACACATCCCTTAATGTCTTCAAATTCAGTGTCCATACAGGAGGCAACAAGTTCCATCATAGTGACATTGTGTTCATGCTTGTCTCTTAGTTGATCAAGGGTTAAAGGACCAGTGGGTGGTACAATGTAGCCATTATTCATCAGGTCTATAGCTGATTTTCCAATTCTAGATATGTGTAACAACATTCGGCTTTGCCATACTGTGAAGTTCTCTTTGTTCAGTCTAGGCACTTTCCTCTTATACATCTTGAGACCTTTGTGCTGAAGTCCTTAAAACTCTGTTCTAAGCAACACAACTTTGATACCAATTGTTGTAATAACTAAGAGGGGGGGTGAATCAGTTAAACACTATCCCAAATCAAAATGTTTAATTCAAAAAAATACTTCAATTCCTGCTGCTTGGTAAACAAAATTACTTTCACTATCTGTGCTTTTACCAATTGTCAATTCTAAACTTACAATAATTACCGATCAAATTAAACATGTAATATGTAAAATATGATAACAAAAAAATATCACAATCAACACATAACACAAGAGATTTAATGTGGAAACCCTATGAAGGGAAAAAACACCTGGGACCGGAAACCCAAAAAATGTTCACTCTTCTGAAGTGAGGTTGGTGAAGACCCAACCCTGTTAAAGGTTACAAACACACTGTCAGGTGTGAGCTTGTTAGAGGATTTTAGACTAGAAGTTATCGTCCAACCAGTAGTCACTCTAGAGTTGATAGGATAACAATGTTGACTCTAATGAATGATACATCATAAGACTTTCTAATTCCACTCGATTAAGAGATTTGACTATGTACAATGGTTAAATATGTAACAGTAGTTGATCTACCTTATTACAACTCAATTGCAGATTATAGATCTATATTATGGTCATACAAATCCTCCTAATCAGTATATCACTTTAGATTCAATATTGTGTTAACTTACTATCCATTGGTAATTGCTCTTTGTAGCTTGGTAACTATTCTACAGCTCAGTTCTCAATAACCAGTATGATCAGAATGCATGAAAAATTTTCATGCGATAATTTTGCAGCTTCTTCTTCTTCTGACATACATTTCATAATGAAATCTCCAGTCTCATATATAGACATGTAAAACATTTTCTTTTCCTCCATTGGATTTTGCCGCTAAATCATCTCCATAGATTTTTCCGCTTTAGGTTTCCTTAGCTAATGTGTCAATAACATGTTTCAATCTACTCTATCAGATCCTTTTGATTTATGTTAGCCATTGATCTTCATAACAAACTTTATCAGTTACCTCAGAATCATACACTTTCTAGCTCATCACTTTATCGACTAAACTGATCATTTAATTCCTTTCTGTTTTCATCGGTTAACAAAGAAATGTGTCAGTGAACACATGCTCGGTTAATATTGTGCTCAGTATACACTACACTTTGTCGGTGTATACTAAAATGCTTTAGTTTACCGACAACACTGCTTTGTGTCTTTCAGCTCTATTCTTCATTATAGATGAATACAACATAATGAAGCCACTTCCATCAAGTGATAGACTCATCAACAAGTTGCTCTATGTATTCTTTATCCTCATTTGACATGTACATCTTCCTCATGTAGATTTCTCTATTCTTCTTCTTATCCACCTTTCTTCAGATGTGTCAGTATTGTAACTTACAAGATAAGTACTGTCAAGCTAGTTGACATCAATGCAAACATAAAACTGATTAAATCATCTTGCATTATCTAAACATCAAATCCTTAGTAATCTTGAATTAAAATTTTTTCATTCTAGTTCCAAATCAATTGTAGTTCATCAATGAATACTTTTGATGACGAGTTTACAAATTTATCTGATATAGCAAAGATGAAAGCTCAAGCAGCTTATGAGTCCAAAACACTTTTGTACATTAGTCAGAATATCAAGAATGATATAAATAACCTTGATAGTTTCATAAAGGACTTGAGAAAGAATTTAGAAAGAGGAAAATCTTTGTACATTCAGTGTACAAAATTAGAGAACTTGGTAGTAGAGGAATTTCAAAAGATGAAGATGAAGGAAGTAGAAATTCAGAATGAGACAAACCTTCTTTCAAGCCCCAATGTCAAGGTATTTGATATTGAGAAGAAAATCCACAAGATTTATGATGAAATAAGAGTTTTGAAAGATGACAAGGACAGGAAGCTGAAGAGATTCACTATTTTAAGAGAGCAAATTTCTATACATTTGAGCATTGTTGAAGGACAACTGGAAGAATGTCTTTCAGCCAAGACATCTTTCCAGAAGTTTAGTTTTGAGAATCTCCAAGCATGTGAGATTGCATCCTATGGATTGTGTGCACTACTCAGTGTGGAAGATTCAACTAAGAAATCATTGGAGAAAGAGTTAGAGGCCATAAAGAGTAACTTTGCAGATTGTATTTTAAGCCTACCGGCTTTGCAATATTGAATCAAGGTATAACTTTTTTTGAACACAGTTTTGTAACCCTCCTTACCATATTTTTTTATTGTTGTCTAAGGGGGAGAGATATATAGCAGAAATTAGATAAGGATGTATACTCTTAGGAGGAATATTGTATGTTTATGATATTTATGGAGTCATAAGAATAGTTTATAAATATTTTGTATAATGGCCACAATTTTGAAATTTTGGAGTCTAGGACTTAGCCAATTTTCTCATATGTTGCCACCAATGACAAAGGGGGAGATTGTTGGAAATTTGGCTGAGTTGGTTACATAGATATTGTCATTATGGAAACACATGATCTACATGAAGATCACATAGGTCAAAGAACAAGTATGTCAGAGCGCAATGCAAAATTGTCCAAGTATGAGACAGTGTGTTTTTGCTAGTGAACCCGAAGATAGTTTTGATTGGCTATGTTGATTGGAGAAAGTTCAGTGCTTGTGAACTTGAACATAGACTCTATAGTGACTAATTGAAGACTCACCCCAGAGTTAAAGTTAGTACGATATGTACGAAAGAAATTAGGATAGTTTTACTAAAGACAGTGTTAAGCCGACATGACAGAATATTAAAACAGAATTGGTATAGAGTTGAATAGATGTAAAATGGATTCACCTCTATTCAAATGTGAAGGGGGAAATATGAGATTTATTTTCAAATCCAAATTCCCCAAGAAAGAGATCCGATTTGATCAACCAAAAGGTTAATGCACAATCGAATCAATTTATGGAAAAGAATATGGAATAGAGAAAGTAAATCTAATACTTCCCTTTGTATGGATGGATATTATGCTTGGAATATAGAATAATTGAAATACATGTACTAACATCAAATTAGGGTAGATATGGAAAATATTGAATTCTGATGTCTGTATGTACTTTCTAGAAAATTTGAAACTTGTCCCAGACTGGAAATACCGAGATAGAGAAAACCCAGAAATCTTTCCTCAAATGGCTCAACTCGGGTTTGACCCTCATAAAAGGTGAAACACCACATTCTTTATTTGAAGTCTGATTTGAATTCTATTCACAGATCCTGGATGATGGCCAAAAAGGGTATCCAAATTTGCTCTCAAATCTGAAACTCTACACCTGTACCTGCAAGAAAATGGGGGTTTTTGTTGTATGGGGGGTTTGCCTTGGTCAAACCCCAGTTTAAGAATTAACCTTGAAATTGAATTGAAATATATTGTGCATAAAAAAAGTAATTGAAACAAATCACCTCGCTTATGTTGAAGTCCTTGTAGAGGATTCGAATCCTCAAATCCACAAGTAAGAATGATTCAATGGATATAGGATGTCTCCAATCAATGGTATTTGATCTTCAACACCAATCTTAATTTGATCTTTGCATATGAGAAGGCTTGAATGAATGGAGAAGGATGGATCTTCAAGGGGGCTCCAAGGAGATTGAATCCTTCAATAGCTAACAATGGAAATCCTTGATGGATGAATGCTTGAACAATTGAATGCTTGAAAACTTTCTTGCACTTGAGAGCTCTACATGCTTGATATGATATGTTCTCACAAAACTTGATGATCTTGAGAGCTTGCACATGAAATTGCTTGAGTGTGGATTGTGAAAATGAGAGAGGAAGGCCTCCTTTTATAGTGATCTAGGGCACACTCCTCTAGATGGTCCACCTTGGAGAATTAAATCCAAATTAGGTCCTCACCTTTATAAAATATACCTAGATTAAATGCAATTAAATGATTTACCATCCCAAAACCCGAAATGGCGAACCCGAAGGTGGGATAATAAATTTCCTGAAAGCCCTAAGCTTGGAAATTAATGATCTTGGAAATTTGGAGAGATGGGTCAATGTCGAGGTTGACCCTGACCTAGTCAAGGTTGACCTAAGACCTTGACCTAGTCAGGATCAACCTAAGACATTGACCTTTTTCCCAAGTTGACCCAGAACCAAGTCAGGAGGTCCCAGGGATGCCTAGAAGCCTAGAATTGATGCTAGAACATGACAGAATGTCAGGAATAGACATAAAATCATATGATTACTAAGATGAAGGCTAGGATAATTCATTTCTAAATCCTACCTAGAAAATAGAGCTATGGAAGAGGGAAATTTAGGAGAATCTTCGGGATTCTAACCCTAATTTCACCTAGAATAAAGAAATCAAGTGTAGGGAAGAAGTGAAAAGTAGGGAGAAAAGCCAAATACATGAAAAGACCTAATAAAGGCATGTAACATGACCCAAAACCACTTACTCAGAGGGCTAAATGCTCTTATCATGGAAGTGCTTCCATTTTAAGATGATACATTAAGCCTCCAGTTTAGCAAGAGTATGGACTCGATGCAAACTCTTGGTAAAGGAGATCAGAATAAAAAGATAATCTTATCATAATCCAAAGGACAAAGAAAACCTTAAGCCCCTAGGGAATCAAGTCTTTTTCGACTCCTAGATCATAATAAGAGAGTCATCTCTAGAGAGAGAAAGAAGGTGTGATTACCTCACCCAATGAGAACTTATGTCCCATTGTGAACCACATAGGAAAATGGTGCAACTGGAAAGATGGAATTGAACCACCTAGTGAATGTGGCTACTCACTAGTCAACCCATCAAGGATTTATGCTTAGGAATATTCTATTCCATAAGAATAAAACCAAAAATAAAAAACAAAAGAGATCTAGTCCTAAGGACACTTCCGACCTTAAGGGATCACAATATATGTGTATTTGAAACTGGAGGGATCAAGAGATCCTAAAATATAAATCCGTGCTTAAAGGATAGTTACTAATCCAAAAAGGGAAAAGAAGTATGTTGAACAATATGTGCATATTTGAAAATTGCATGTGTGCAATAGGTGAGTAGAGCGTATGCCCCCATGTTAAAGTGATTGTTGAAACTTTAACATGAGCAATGGCTTTAACAGAAACATAAACAACTCCACTAATTACATTTCTACATCAAAATGCCCCTAGATGAAGACAAATCAAGGGAAATATCACAGAAACATATAGAGAACATGGAAGGGATCTAGCTACCATGTGGTTAATATGATCATAAGATAATATATATATGATATTATTGAAAATGAATTGACATCATTCCCTAAAGAAAGTAAAACTACAATCACAAAGGAGGAAAGATCACATAAGATATATAAAGGAGAATATTTTTAGACCATGACATGGAGACCAAAAAGAATTAGTCCTACCATATCTCAAATCCAAGCAGATTACACAAGCAAACATTTACGAACAATAGCATAGTTACAACATAACATTGAACAATGTATAGAAGAATAGAGATACATATAGAGGAATTTGAACAACAGTTTCGATTCCTTTATCACCTTGTACAAAAATGAGTAACAAGGATCGTATAAAAGAATCTAACAACATTTAGCAATCACATTATGGGAGAATCACAATACAGAAGGCAAACACACAACAAAGCTACCACGAAGGATAAGCCGATCAAGCGTGCCACCTACTCTCCCCATCTCATTGTATATCATTTAGGGAAGGTGGGTAACTTGCAAGAGGGACTATATCCAACATAGTAGGAATGATAGCTAGTTCCAAACAAGGATCCTCTTGAGAATCACTATGTTTGACACTAGATGTAAGATTCAATTATGATGAAAGCATATTAGGTAAATCAATGTCAATGTCAATAGTCTCATATTCATCATTAACATTAATAGTATCATCAAGAGTATCTTCTTCATCCAACTTAATCAAAATAGGATCTAAGATATGAATAGAATCATCATAATCATGCATGTGAACATCATTATTAGTAACAACATCTTCTAACACATTATGTATAGGTTTATCTGAAGAAAGTAGAGATCTTTTAGCTTTAGCATGAGCACGATGCTTTTTAGGATGTTCATTAGCAGATCGATTACATTTTGATTTATTTGAAATAGGTTGAGAACTAGGAGGAACAATCACAGGATCCTTCATAGGTTCCTTAGGAAGATTGATAGGATTATTAACCATAGGAGAAACAATCATAGGATCTTTGATAGGTTCGGTAGGAGGAACTTGATTAACAAAACTAGAAGCCATAGTTAAAGGAGGTATCAAAGGTGTAGGTAAAAGACCATGATTAAGATCCATAGGAGGTATGCTTAATTGAATAATCTTATGATGCTTATAAGCTTGATATGATCAAAAAATATTATCATGGCGAGGAGGACATGAATTGGGTAGTGAAGGCCAAAAGAAATCCAGAGCAACACAATCTCTAGGCCAAGTAGCACAATCTCTAGGCCTAGAAGGTTGATATAGACTATGATTAATCATATTCACTTCATCATCATGAATGAACTTAAGATACTTATGGATAGGTGAAGAAACAACATGCATGGAAGTCAACCAAGGAAAACCTAGCTTAACTTGAAATTGATCAGAAGTAGGAACCACAATGAAGGTAGTGATCACAATTTTTCCAAAAAGTTCAACTAGTAAAGTTATAGAACCAAATGAGGGATAAAGAAAACCATTAAAAGTTTGAATCCACACATCTGATGTATCATAGAAGTTGCATTGTAAAATTTTCATGAAAATATTTTCTTTAGTGATAACATTGACTAAGCAGGTAGGATCAACAAGACAACCACGAGTAGGTATCTGAGAAACCCTAGTAGCAATGTAAAGGGGACCATCAGGAGCCTTAATAATCTCAGAGTCATCAAAGGTAATAAAAAGTTCTCGAGGTCTTTTATTCTTAAATTTTTGTCGAGGTTTATGTTGGGGTTTCACTTTAGGTTTATGTTTCAGTCGATGTTGAGTTTGAACTTGAGGTTGAATTTGAGTTTGAAGTTGAGGTTGAGGTTGAGGTGGAGATAGAGACTGATCAACATGCTCCACTTGATTAACAACATGATTGAGATCATCCATCTTCAAATCATACATAATTTCCATAGCAGATGGTTGAGAAATAGTATTAGTATCATGCATAGGTAAATGATTCATATAGATTTGAAGGTTTTAATTAGGAGGAGAGACAGATGAATTCCCACTACTATCTAGATTATCAATAGATAAAACCTTAGAATCAATGAGATCTTGAACCTTATGTTTTAAAGAGTAACATTTCTCAGTATCATGACTGTTCTGACGATGATATTGACAAAAACTATTTTGATCAAAAGATTTAGATGCAATCGTAGTAGGTAAAAGAGGTCAAATAGGAGGTAAAGTAATCATATTAGTAGTTACAAACCTATTCATAATAGCATGTAAAGTTTTAGGAAGAGGAGTAAACATAAGATTTAATTGAAAAGTAGTGGATGTAGAAGTGGCATTATGAGATGCAACAACAACTTGATCAGCAACTGCATTCACTTGTTTGTTTATCTTGACACAATTGTTGAATTTTTGAAACTTGTTTGGATTAGGAGCGGCATCACTCTTATCAACTGGAACAAGAGCCATTGGAGTGTTTCTCTCAAATTGACTCAATTGTAATTGATAATGATGAAGCACTACACAAAGTTGTTGAAAAGAGGTAAATTCAGTAAGCAGAATCTTATCTCTCATATCCTTTTGCAAATTTGAAATAACCATACATTGAATATCAATATCAGGAATAGGATAGGAAATATAAGCATGCAAATGCTTAAATCTACCAATAAATTCTGTTAATTTTTTTTAGCACTTTGTTTACAATGCATTAAATCAGTCAAAGACACTTGCGAGCCAATATTATTTTGAAATTGTTGAATAAAGGCATTAGCAAGTTGTGGAAAGGAATCAATTGAATAAGGAGGCAAGGAACAATACCATTGTAAGGCCTTGTCATGAAAGGTTCTAGCAAACAATTTGGCTAAAATCCTATGGTCATGAGCATAATCACTATAAAGGATTTGGAATGTTTTAACATGATGAACAGGATCTCCATTTCTATTATAATTCTCAAGATGAGGCATCTCACCTTGCTGAGGAACAGGAGTACTAATAATATCCTGAGACAAAGGACTTCCCATGTCACATGTAGGAATACTAAACTTGTTTTGAGTTAAAGAAGCAAGTTGTTATTGTAAGGATGATACAGTTTGAGCCAAACTGATGATTGTTGAATTATTAGAGGAAATAGGAGTAGCAACATTAGACACACTAGGTAAAGTGTAAGAAGTTGCAGGAATAGAAGACACAAATGGAGGAACACTAGGAACTACAGTTGGAAGTGGAGTGGAATAAGTGAAAGGAACATTATGATATGAAGGTTGTGATGTAGGAAGGGCCACAAGAGGAACACTCATAGGAAAAGAGGGAACCATCACAATCACCAAAGAAGGAGTATATATAGGAATACTAGGAAAAGGATTAGAAGGAGGTTCAACACTAGTGATAGGAGCAGTGAAACCTAAATCTTGAGCCTCTTGAGTTAAAGGTTTAAAATTGGAATGTACAAGATGAGTAATACAATGCAAGAGGTTAACACCTTGATCACTATCATAGAGAACTTTCTTAAAAGCCTCTATACCTTGAATTGAATCTTGACTATGGTTTTTGAGAAGAAGCCAATTACCCATTTTATCAAGTTCAGTGGAAATTTTTTGGACTTGTTCAGGAGGAACCCTTAAAGCGTCATCCTCATCATGAGATGAGTGAGAAGATTTTAACTCCATAGTAGGATTAGAATTATGAAGAATCGGGTTATCATCCAGGATCCTAAGGAAAGGATAAGATTTAGGATCAAAGGCACCGATGAGTCTACGACTTCTTCTAACTGGAATGTTATAAGTAGGACTAGTGGTAGTAAAGCTCATAAACCAATATAATGCAAATGAACTAAACTAAGAACACATAAAGCATGAATATGAAATCTAATTAGCATGCAAGATCAATCACAAAGGACAAATCTAATACTAACAAGATAAAAGGAACACACAAGATAAGACAAAGGGAAATCTAACACCAAAAAGAATGAGAGTAAGCTAGTCAAGTTCACCAAAATGAATAGATGTAAAATGGATTCACCTCTATTCAAATGTAAAGGGGGAAATATGAGATCTATTTTCAAACCCAAATTCCCCAAGAAAGAGATCTGATTTGATCAACCAAAAGGTTAATGCACAATCGAATCAATTTATGGAAAAGAATATGGAATAGAGAAAGTAAATCTAATATTTCCCTTTGTATGGATGGATATTATGCTTGGAATATAGAATAATTGAAATACAAGTACTAACCTCAAATTAGGGCAGATTTAGAAAATGTTGAATTCTGGTGTCTGTGTGTACTTTCTGGAAAATTTAAAACCTATCCTAGATTGGAAATGCTGAGATAGAGAAAACCCAGAAATCTTTCCTCAAGATGGCTTAGCTCGGGTTTGACCCTCATAAAAGGTCAAATACCACATTCTTTATTTGAAGCCCAATTTGAATTCTATTTGTAGATCCTAGAAGATGGCCAAAAAGGGTATCCAAATTCACTCTCAGATTTGAAACTCCGCACCTGTACCTACAAGAAAATGGGGTTTTTTGTTGTATGGGGGGTTTGCCTTGGTCAAACCCCAGTTTAGGAATTAACCTTGAAATTGAATTGAAATATATTGTTCATAAACAAAGTAATTGAAACAAATCACCTTGCTTATGTTGAAGTCCTTTTAGAGGATTCAAATCTTCAAATCCATTAGTAAGAATGCTTAAATGGATGTAGGATGTATCCAATCAATGGTATTTGATCTTCAACACCTATCTTGATTTGATCTTTGCATATGAGAAGGCTTGAATGAATGGAGAAGGATGGATCTTCAAGGGGGCTCCAAGGAGATTGAATCCTTCAATAGCTAACAATGGAACTCCTTGATGTATGAATACTTGAAAAATTGAATTATTGAAGACTTGATTAAACTTGAGAGCTCTAGATGCTTGATATGAGATTTTCTCACAAAACTTGATGATCTTGAGAGCTTGCACATGAAATTGCTTGAGTGTGGATTGTGAAAATGAGAGAGGAAGGCCTCCTTTTATAGTGATCTAGGGCACACTCCTCTAGATGGGACACCTTGGAGAATTAAATCCCAATTAGGTCCTCACCTTTAGAAAATATACCTAGATTAAATGCAATTAAAGGATTTACCATCCCGAAACCCGAAATGGTGAACCCGAAGGTGGAAAAATAATTTTCCCGAAAGCCCGAAGCTTGAAAATTAAGGATCTTGGAAATTTGGAGAAAGGGGTCAATGTCAAGGTTGGCCCTGACCTAGTTAGGGTTGACCTAAGACCTTGAACTAGTCAGGGTCGACCTAAGACATTGACCTTTTTCCTAGGTTGACCCAAAACCAAGTCAGGAGGTCCTAGGGATGCCCATAAACCTAGAATTGATGCTAGAATAGGACAAAATGTCAGGAATAGAAATAAAATCCTATGATTACTAAGATGAAGGCTAGGAGGATCCCTTTATAAATCGTACCTAGAAAATAGAGCTATGGAAGAGGGAAATTCAGGAGAATCTTCAATATTCTAGCGCTAATTTCACCTAGAATAAAGAAATCAAGTGCAGGGAAGAAGTGGAAAGCGGGGAAAAAATCCAAATACATGCAAAGACCTAATCAAGGTGCTTAAAATAACCCTAAACCACTTATTCAGAGGGCTAAATGCTCTTATCATGGAAGTTCTTCCATTTTAAGATGATACAAGAGTTAAGGGATTATTTTGTTTATCAAAATAATGACTTAAGAATATAAAGTGATGAAATCCTAGATGTTAACCCTTGGGTAATGATATTTTGTAATATTTAAGCTAACTGGAAGAGTTATTAATCTTAATAACTTGTATAAAGATATGTAAAGATGTAATTGTAAAGTATAAAAGAAATGAGATATATGATGTATGTAATAGCGATAGTGAAAGAGTAGGGAAGAGATATTGATGCAAGTAGTATAAGGTTATGTACCTTGACCTACTTTTGTAATCAGTGAATATTTTATATTTCTTGTTTGGGTAGTGGGCTCATCTGATAATGACATTAAGTACTACCAACTCCTAACAGGGTTGAGGCTTCTAACAAGGCCTATAGTCCCTTAATCAGGACTGAGACACTATATGCATGTAATAGACTCCTAATAGGGTCAACATCCTTAACAAGATACTTTTGATTAGTGGATCTTTGTGGGTACCATCCCCACTGGGGTTTTCCCTTGGCTAGAGTTTCCTCGAGAATAAATAATGTGTTATGAGTTCTTTTGTTTTATTGCTATGCATGTAGTTTAGCTTTCTATGTTTTGCATGCATTAAGATAATATGCTATATCCATAATTGTGTGAAAGTAAAAGTTTATAGAACACTAATTCACCCCCCTCTCAGTATTCCCTATTTCTAACAAAAAATAATGGTACCTTTTGAGATACGTTCCAAGTTATCATAGGCCTTTATGGTGATAACATCATGCGATATGTCAGCTTCTGTGATTCCCACTTGCTGGGTGAATTTCAAAGTGCACAAGTTTAGGGCTGAGCCATTATCTATCATGACCCTTTTGATGGAAAAGTCTCTCACCATGATGGCGATACAGAAAGGGAGATTGTGATTAGGCTCAACTGATGGTATGTCAAAAGGCTTGAAGGAAAGAGTACATGATGCTAATAGATGTCCCACAAGATTAATAAAATGGATGGTATTAATGTTTGTGGGGACATGTCCTTCTTGGAGGGCTTGGTTAAGGTTCTTTTGATGGATGGATGAAGTGTAGAAAAGTTCAAGGATGGAGATTTGGGTAGGTTTATTTCCAAGATATTC
Source organism: Chamaecyparis obtusa (assembly GCA_027943335.1). NCBI lineage: Eukaryota > Viridiplantae > Streptophyta > Pinopsida > Cupressales > Cupressaceae > Chamaecyparis > Chamaecyparis obtusa. The sequence continues at coordinate 628,582 of BSBK01001235.1, forward strand.
TATAAGGTTATACTGTGCAATGTGGGATGGCCTTGGATTAGCACCAACGATAGATATCTAGCCTCTGGATGTGGTAATAACACATTGACTGTCCACTCCCTTGACATGGATGACATTGATTATGGAGTCAACTTGGGTTATGCATTCGAAAAATTTATCATAGTTGATGTGGGTAGTAGTATAGTCTTTTTGGTCAGCATGGTCTCCTTGTTTTCCTTTGCCTTGGTTTCTTGGGTGGAGGATTGGTATTGACTTGGTTCTTGCCAATGTTGTGTTGAGGGAACACATTTTGATAGATCTATAGATTGGCATCAGGTGAAGGTTGGGGTGGTGTGTCCACTTGGATATCTTTTCTTTCAATGAGTTCTTGGATGTAGTGCTTCAATTTCATGCACCCGAGGGTAGCGTGTCATTTAACATGATGATAGTCACAATATTCATGGCCTTTGTACCATGTTGGCTTTGGAGTTGCATCATCGAATTGTTGAGTTGGAGGATAGGTAATTAGATTGGATTTAGCCATTTGATGGAATGTTATGTCTAGTGGCTCACCAAGAGTTGTTAAGGTACATCGCTAATGGGTTTGGACTTGAGGCCTATTCTGATTTGAGGTAGAAGATATGGAATTAGAATGATTTACTTAGTTTTCTTGGTTTTCTTGCTGTTGGTAGTTCTACATAGGATGCTAATTGGTTTGAGGCTATTGCTATTGATATGGAGGAGGAGGTGTAGGACTAGCCAAAACAATTTGGACATGTTTGGTGTTAGTGGCTCCATCAGTGACAACGTTCTTGTTTTTGTTCTAGTAGTGAGGATTGTCATTACTAGGTTTTATATGTGAGTAATCTATGTAGTGTCGGATGGTACATGCATCTAAAAGGCCTCTTTCAATGTTTATCCCTTTTCCTTTGATGTCTTGATAGGTTTCGATGCAGTTCATCCTCATGAAATGGGATAGTTTGGGATATAGGTTATCAATGAAGAATTTGGTAAGATGTTTCTTAGGTAGTTGATATGATAACCTTGTACTAAGGTTTTTCCATCATTGCAGGTAATCAGATAGGATTTCACATCCTTTCTATTTTGACTTGCAAAGGTTTAACAAGGACAAATTATTCTTGACATTATGGATGTATTGGGCTATGAATTTCTCAAAGAGTTCAGCAAAGGTTGTGATTGTCCCATAAGGTATCTTGTAAAACCATTCGATAATAGTTCCTGCCAAGCTCTAGGAGAATAGGTCTATAAAGAAATTATCAGTGTATGCCACTTCTTGGAAAGCCATATAGAATTCATTAACATGGCTAACTGGATCTCCTTTCCCTTGATATTTTTTGAGCTTGGGTGTCTTAACGTGTTTAGGAAAGGGGATTGTTGTGATTGATCTATCAAAGGGCTAGCGACAAACCTCATCAAACTTGAAGTCCTTTCTCTTTATTTTGGCCTTAAGCTCCTTAAGAGCATTCTTGATTTCCTCCCATTCATCATTAATTGGCATCAGAGTGGGTACTCCCATTGGGAAAGGATCTGATGGTGCTGGTGAATAAGTATGGTTTTGTGGAGGATATTGTTGGTTGGGATATGGAGATTGTTCAACAAGATAGGTGGATTGGAATGGATGTTAGTGTGATGGTTGCTGGGGAGGATATTGCTACTAAGGTGCAGGGGTGTATTGCTACAAAGGATATGGAGTTTCTTGTTGCTATTAGAGGATGATGGGATGTTGTTGGTGTGATGAATAGGACGATGCTTATTTTTGCTGGGGGATGAAAAGATGTTGCTACTATGGTGCTAGGAAGTATTATTGCTATGGAAGAGGTTGATGGAATGGTGCATCTTGTTGATAGGATTGGCCTTGATGTACTTGGATTTCAACTTAGATGATATAGGTGGGATGTACTCTTGCATTACTTAGGGGTGGAATAGCTTTTGGGAAGCTAGTTATAGGAGGTGGTTGCGCAAGGTATCTAGTGAGATGAGCAGAACTCTGTTGTTGTGGTGGTGGTACTGTTTGAGAAGAAGTAGGTAGCATAGATAGATAATTGGTATATGGAGGAAAGGATGAAGCTGGTGAAGGTTGTGATGATTGTTGCTATGTTGGTTAGGGGAAAGTGGGTTGTGGGTTTGTGGGAATTGATATGTGGTACTGGGTTTGTATTCCCAGGGCATGCATTTGGGCTTAGATGAGGCTCCAATGAGAGCCTATTTATGGTAGGATTTGTGATGTAGAGGATGCAGAAGTGGTGATGGAATTTTGGGATGTAGATAGTGGATTTTGAGGGCCCATGAAGGGAATCCCTATTATGAAGGCAATTTTCTAGGCTTCTATGTGAGAAATGAAAGGTGGAGGTAGAATGTATGCTTTGGTGAATTCTTGCTGAGAGGTGGAAGAAGGTGCTTGTGTTTCCCATGTGAAGGATGGTGCTAATGTGGAGGCTTTCTGAGTGAAGGAGGGGAATGATTACTTTTCCCCCCAAAAGGATGATGTTTCTTGGCTCATGAAAGGTGGTGGGATTTCTTGTGTGGAGGCTTTTGTGAGAGGTGAGGTTTGGGTTTATGCGAAGCTTTGGCCCTAAGTCACGAGTTGAGATATTGTAGATGATAGTGGCATTCTAATGATAGAAAATGGAGTTGATTGCACTATTTCTTGTGTTGTGGGACTTTCAAATCTACTTAGCAAGAGATGGAGGATGGGTGAGGCTACCTAAGATATTTGTAAATCAGGATCACGAATTTGTTGGAAAATGGGGGTATATGCTTCAGCCAGGATATGGATGGTTTTTATGGGGATAAGAGGCTAGAGATGTGGCAGAATGGAAGTACCATCTTGTGAAAATTTTTCTAATATGGCTTGTTGATTTTGATCAATGAATTCACTCACCATTTGTGCATGCCCTAGATGGCTCATAAAAGCTTCCATAGAGAACAAAGTGGGGGGTTCTATTGGATCTTCCCACACATTCTCAACTTGTGGGATTTATGGATTATAAATCACCATCACACTAGTAGGATTATTGGAATCAGATGAACTAGTGGAAAAGTTGGGATCCATATTCCTTCTCTTCTTGGCTCGCGTCTCGGAAAGCATGAAATGCATATCTAAGGATGAATATGTTGATGATGGGTGGTTGAAAGATGATTCCTTAAAAACTCTACAGATGATGGATGAAAATCTCAAGAGACTTAAGGATGGTGAATTCTTAGGATATGCTACAAAGATTTGGATTAAGTGAAGGATGGTGGGATGCTGAAGGATTGTGGGATGCTTGATTTGGATTGAGGATGATAGAGGATGGTAGAGGATTACTGAGTACCAACAATGAGCTACTTCTTCCTGATGTAGGATCAAAGAGGATTGGATCATCAACCTAAGATAGACTAATGCTCTTCAAAACACGTGATTCTTATCAATGCACACCAATCTCTTGATAGAGATGATGAGGCTTACAGGGAAAAGTATAGGATGCCCTCGACAATGCTTAGTCAAAGGGTAGTGCTGGAATGATTTTGATTTGGGATAAGGATTTGAAGAAACTCAAAGGATATGACACTAAGTGTTTAGATTTGGATCACTAGATTTGTTTTAAGGATGATGGATTTTCACTTGGATATTGGATTTCGGACTTGGATCAAGGATGATGAAAGGATTCTGATTGTGGATTTGCTGATGGGGATGATGGGGGATGACCAAATGATGCTATTTTGAGAGGATGACCTATATGCAGCTGAAAAGGATGACCGATGATGCAACCAGGAAAATGAATTATGGTGCAAGAATACAACTAAGAATGACTTAGGATGCAACTAAGGATGGATGATGATGCAAGGATGCAACTAGGGATGATTTTAGGATGCAAGGATGTCAAAATAGGATGTAGGATTTTGAAGGAATGATGGATAAGCAGTGGTCCAAACTAGTCTTCACTCTCTAGATTGACATAGAAATGATTGACCTGGAATTGGGATGCAAATTGGTTTACTCTTGTGTTATAACCCACATTGTCCAGTTCCTCCCAATACTTTTATTCTACTTGGATTTCCTTTAGGGAAGGTTGGTGATATTTTAGTTCTCTTTCTACCATTTTATTCTCCTGATGGACTTAGGAATTGGGTAGTTTAGCTTTCTCATGTTTGATCGAATTAGACATAGGTTGGAAACTTTTTTGGCAATTGTTTTGAATCAATGCTTTGGATAACTTGATATTTTGACAAAAGGACAAAAGATAAACAAAGACACTCTGAAATCAATCCTGACAAAGCACAAAGAAACTTTGTGGGATACAAGCAAATGATGACCAATGAATTTAGAGAGTGTTCTAAAAAATGTGTATGTTTCAATAGATGTTTGTACTGAGTTTGGAACTTTGAAAATAATTCAAACATGAACTACCTAAAGACAAGCTAGTATCAAAATATTTTCCCACAACTTGGTACACCAAAAGGGATACATATGGTGAGTAATCTTCAGGTGATCCAGGAAACCACTTGGATCGATCCTTGCACAAAGATTTTGATACATTTGGGAAGCCTCTGATTAATAGGTGTTTGATTTGGTCCATTGTGTCCTCCCAATTGGTTTGTACACGCATGAATCATGTAAGAGCCTATTTGACCATGTAAAAATAGTAGGGATATTCACCTTCCTCAGGCTACCATCAACACACATCATCTAAGCTTGAGGGAATGAAGCAAGAGTTTGATCAATGCTTTATTTCTATACCAGATCAGGAAGTACTGGTTTGATGTCATTCTCCAAAGAGGAAGAAATTTTATCTTTGGAAAGGCCTCTCTAGAATTAGAACAAATAAACTTGTCGAAGTTCAGTTTTTCTTATGTCACTTAGTCCAAATATGATTTTGCAGATTGAAAGAGAGCTCTTAAAAGCACACCATGAAGGGTTCCTTTTTGAAATTGATTTAAGTGTTTTTAAATGAAGAATTGTAAGAACATATGTTTAATATTTTGATTTATTCATTCTTTGAAAACAAGAAATCTTTTGAAAGAGATGTTGCAATTTTTTTACCTTTTTGCATTCAAGATTGTGTTTGTCTTCTAGGTAACTGATTTGAAATTTGAAATGGAATGAAGTTGATTTTTTTTAATTTAGGGCATTCAAGATAGTATTTTTATTTAGGACTAATGAAATGACATTTTATTTTTGAATTTTATTCAATTCTTTAAGGTCATTCAAGATTTTGTGCTTTAGAATTTAGGTTTAGACGCAAAAAGAGATGTTCCTAGACTACTTTAGGAATGTATGAAACTTTGAAAACACTCAATATGTTGCAAAATAAGTTTTTTTAAGCCAAGAAAAATGGATCACGATTGATTTAAGAACATTTAGGATGGATTAGGATTGATTAGGAACCAATTAGGATTGATATGCATAATTTTAGTCCTTTTTAAGCACCCAAAACTTGAAATGTTCCTAGATTGCATGAAAAACCCTAAACCACTTAGATTTGAATGAATGAAGTTATTTTTAAACAAGAGGAAAACATCATAAGTGATTTTGATTGATTTAGGATTGATTAGGATTAGTTTTGATATTTTTAGGAAAGATGCACAAATTTATTGATTTCTAGGCATTCCAGAGTGAATTAGAGTTTATTTTAAGCCCAAGAAATCAAGTGTTTTAGTCCCTAAACATGAAAGAGGGTTAATGAGACTTATGGATTTGATGTTTTGGTGATATTTTTTCTTCCAATGGGTTTTTTCAAAACATGGAGCTAAAAACTAACAATTTACAGTGTAGAAGCATCGGGAGGGCCCAATGAACCTTAAAAACTAGCTAGACCCAAGTTTAAGGCCTTACATATGCCCCCTATTTATTGTTGTCACTAGGGATTGCACTAGAGTATGGATAAGTGTGGACCTAGCAATCCCATGAAACATGGGACTACTTTAAGGCTATGGGTAACCTATCAGAGGGTAGACCTCTAGATTAGGGGTTGACTTCCCCTTGAATCACCTGAAACTTAATTTAACTTTGAGGGAAAGGGAGAGAGAATGCATGAAACTAAAACTAAACCAGGTGATTAACCGAACATGAAAGATCCATAGATTGAATCAAAACTCTCAATGATACCTGAAATAACTTTGTGATTCACAACCTTATCCTATTGCCTTGACAATCCTGAAATAAAGAGGTATTTGGATTAAAAGAAGGGAAAAGCTCCCACAACTTAAAACTAGATGTACACAGATTGAAACAACAATTGAAAAACACTTTGCTAAACATTCAACTTGAACAAACATGAAAAGAAAAGGATAATAGAATCACAGTAGCTTTGACATGAATTCTAATAGAAAAACTTAGAAAATAGTAGGGATGAGAAGGAATACTATTTTATTATTAGTAAAAGGAGCCAAGTACATCAATATGCTTCTCTAGAGCTACAAGAATTCATCTCCAAGAAAGAGAGAATGAAGAACTAACCTCAATGATGCAAGTGAGAGGTATCTAACTAAACCTAGGAATTTGCATTCAAATCCCTTGACCTCCCAAAAATGGAAAATCCTACACATAGGCCCATAAAGATGCCTCCTAAACTTGGATGACAGATTCCTAAGTTTATAGGGATGGTTGAAAAAAATAGACTACTAGAATAGGTGGTCAAAAGGAGACCACTTTGACCCCTCCAAGTCATGCACTAACATTATTCCGACGAATGGTTTATAAAATACCATCATCAGAATTTACAATAAGATTCTTGCACTAACTTTTATATTCGAAACCCTGTCCCCTCTGACAAAAAAAATGTGGATTTGACTATATTTTAAAATAATTCTCAACCCAAAAAGGGGAAAATGTATTTTAAAACATTTACATTTTAATAAAAAAAGTACATATCATAAGATAGCACCTAGCAAAAACATGATTAATGAAACTCAACCTTAAAATGGGAGAAATGAAATCAATTAACCATTCATGTCAAAAAATCCATTGAGGATGGGGAAGCCACCGATATTCACACTTTCCCATTTTGGCACTTGACAAGTTTCCATTCTGACTGGCAGTTCTATGTTTGGTTTTGGAAACATCTGATCCTTTGCATCATGATGTCAAGGTAGGATTTTGATTTGGTATCTACAACATTTCATTTGATTGCATTTTGATTTTACAATGATGGCATCTCTGTGTATTTACATTCAAGGGTTTTGAAATTGATGGCACATGTTCATTCCCTCTGTATTTGAAGTATTTTCTATTTAATTCAAATCATTTTCTGTATTGCATTGTTTTATTATGTTCATGACATCTCCATTAATTCTGAGTTTATTTTGAAGGTACTATATATTTCATAGGGCACAACTTGTTCACTATCTTTCTGTTGATGGAATTGTGCTTTCATACTATCTATTACTTGCAATCCATGACTATTGGTGTTTACTACCATGACACCCATGAATGTATTGGGGCCATGAGTTTGAAATCTAATACTCTTGCAATTTTCTTGGTTATCTACTAGCTTGGGGAGGCTTGTTTGTATTAAAACTTGTGATCCTCATGCATTATGTAACAATTTTGAATCTATTGCTTGATGAACTCGATGTCCTACAACTAGGGCACAAATTCTTTACTGCTAGCTTGTTGATACTCTCATTGATCCCTTAGCATATTGAACCTACTATTTTAATTCCATAGTGGCCATGAGCTAGGGCATCTCTGTATTGTCCCCTATGCATTTGTAATATGTTTGAATAGTTTTATCACTAATGCATTTCGTCATTGTTTGAATTTATGAGAGCTCGAGAGTTGCACAACCTGTGAGCTAGGGCTTGATCTCTTTTTAATGGTTTTGTCTTCCTTAGGGCCTGCGAGCATATGAATTCTGGGCACCAATTTTATTACATCATGTAAAACCAGTGCATTAGAAACTAGGGTATATTAATTGGTATCACGCTCATTTGGGGGAATTGTATGTTTGATCCCCAATCTGACTGGCATACAAAATCTTATGCATTTTATGGTATTTGTCATTATTTTTTATGCTTACTACCTGCATGGTACTCCTAACCCCACATTTGTATAAAAATATTTGCATGAAGGCTTGGGTTTACACAGCCCATGAGCTATGCAACTTCATTGTTCATTTTTTCTTGATGTACAAAAACCCCCATGCAAACTATGAGTAAGCTACTGGTGTGGATTGGAATGATATCTCTTGTGATGTGTGGTTTAAGAATCATTTTTTTATATGGCATCATTCCTGGTATTGGATGACTATTTTCCTCACCGTGACTAGTCTTGTGAGCTTGATCTGTAGCCTATTCATTATATATGGTTTCTTCTTGAACACTCAATAACCCACAAGCCATTATATGCTAGTTGGTATGTCGAATCTACTATGACTCCACTTGTGTGTTTCTGCCACCATTTCTTACTGGTGTGATGTGTCTCAACAAACCGTGAGCTACCTACCAAGGCATATATGTTTTTTTGGATTCAAGGTACATGGACTTTGGAACAAGGCACCATTTTTTTATTTGATTTTCTCATTGGAGCTTGTGATTTAGAGGCCTACTATTAATAGGCACTATGACTCTTTGTTACTATTGCATGTTTCTTGTGTTTATTTGATCATTGATGTATTGATTCAATGACTGATCCAGCCTAGTCTGATAGCATCATTTCTTTTGCTGGCATTCATACCCATTGCTATATTCACTTGGTTGATTTGGATATCCGGTGACAACATTATATAAAATGTCTTATCCATTCAAGTTCCCTATTCCACTTTATGGCCTTATGTTGGAATCCATTGTAATGGCTACATTCCTTTGAGGCTTTGTTGATGAACTTTGCCATTGTTGTCCTTCTTTTCTAACTGTAACTAGTTTGATGCATGATATTATTTGATCATGTGCTGCCCACTTTTGCGTATAGCTCTACTTTGGTTTGAAGTGCTCCTCTTGTCATAGCATTTATATTTGAATGCAGATTTGAAACACATTATTCTCTATTTTGATATTCTTACTCTGATGATGATTTGATGAAATCTGTAAGCCCTCTTTTCACTGTCATGCTTGATCATGCTTCATTTGATTTTCCCTTATGATATCTTAATGTCCCACTGATACTGCTTCATCTAGTGGCTCCCTTGTGGTCATGGGTGTTCTTGGCTTGTGATGTGGTCTTTACCAAGGAACTTTAAGGTTTTCCTGATAGAGCCCACATCACAGGGAAACATCATTCATCTGGATTCTAGCACCTTTGGATTGTTTTTGTACAAACTATCATTGTACTTCTAGGCTGGTCTTTCAGAAAGAGCATCCTCCTAGTACTATGATTATTTGAATGAGGTAAACAATAGTGAATCAGATTCTTCTATATCTGCGCATGAAATAAATAAGTTAGTGAAAACATAATATTTCTTTTATTTCTATAGCCTCCTTAGTGCACACGCCCTGAGCACAACCATTCTCAGAGTTGTATGACTGAGTGGATATATGCATGCTTGTAAATATTATGGTACCATACATTGTTTAGATCCATTGGATCTAACCCCCATCTCTTCCTCTCTTCTATAGGTTCTGGATCATAGGAGCACACTGGGAACACCATGGATCAAGACTCGTACCAGGAAATGTCTGGTACCCTTGTATTTATGTTCATTTCATGTATGTCTACACTCATTTATGCAATTCTGATAATGGTTATGCTCATGACCTGTCTGAGCTTAGATAAATGGTCTTCCTAGTTTTTTCCTTTTATATAGCACACTTAAGACATTGGTACATATACATGAAATGCTTAGATGTAGATCATTTATTTTCTTTTCATGTACCTTACAATGAAATGAACATAAATTTAAGAAAGATCACTAATAATTCAAACTAGGGTACAGTAGTCTCAGTAATTAGGCCTCCAAAAGATGGGTAAAAAAATGATAACATTTACCATATGAGTAAATAGGGCAGGGTACTCTGAGGAGTTTACTCGTACAATTCTGGATGAGGAATCATATGATTCACCTTGACTCCTGGTACAAGTAAATAGGGCCAGAAGGCTCGAAAGAGGCGTAAATTACATGTAGAGGTCCCATATGAGTAATAAGAACCTCTAGTATGAGAATAAATATGTAATCATATGAGAAAAAAATTCTAGGGATTTTAATCATATGAGAATCCACCTAGAACAAGATGAGATTTCTCAAAAAGTTGAGTTTTTGGCTCAAAAACTCTAAAAAATATAGTTGTGAAGCATTGTGGAGTCCCTCCGGGCATGCAAAAATGTGATTAGTGTAAACCTAATCTATTTGAAACATGGATAGACATTCAAAAATTAGTCCTATAAGCATATACTAAACATATAGTAAAACCATTTTCATTATACCTCAGATAGAGCTTAAATGGGAGCACCTTGTCACCGTTTGATTTGCCCTCGATTTAGGGATGTGGGTGTGCTCTCAAAACACTAGGAGCATATCCCTAATGTAGATTGGGAAGGTTCAGGATCATTTAGGGACCAAGGATACCCCATTGTGGCACATAATTAGGTATGTTGAACCTGATTTGCCCCTAGAGCCCCAAGGAACTGAATGAATCCAAAATACAGATTTAAGCTACAAATGCTTATCCTACACTGATTTTAAACCAAATAAAAGTTTGATATGATGAAGATGATATGCAAAAAAATGAAAGAAGCTATTTTAATCCATTTAAGATTAAAATAGTGTGAGTTAGAAACATGAAAAACATGAAGAAATCTAACAATTAGGATTTAAGCTAAGATGATCTAGAAGTAAATTACCATTATAACTATGCATGAAATGTTTATGTGAATTGGTGGTTTTACCTTGGAATGAAGAGTATTTATAGGATTTGAGGAAGGGCTTGGGTTAGGAAGGTGAGTTAGGGTTAGATTCAGGGTTAGGGGTAGAGTTTGGGGTATGGTTAGAGGTTTTGTCAAGGGGATGAGGGTTAAGGGTTGCTCACACATGTGTGAGAAACAATCAGGAAGTGTGCTTAGGGAAAAAATATGGAAGAGGAGACATAGGCTTAATTAAGAGGCTATAAGAGTCTTAAATGAGGGTGTAAGGAGCCATTAATGAGCATGTAAGGCTCATTAATGAGGGGGTTGACCGTAAGTCAAAGGATGAGGGTTTAGTCTAAGAGGGTTAGGAATCACCCTCTAAGTAGCTTTAGGATAGGTTTAGGGTTTTCTAGAAGTTTCTAGGGTTTTAGGATTTAAATAAATATTTAATTTATTTAAGGATTGTGACACAATTTATCAAATAATGATTTAATAAATAGGGGAAAATTATTCAAATTTGATTTAAATGCTTTTGGAAGGGATTCTTTAATTTGATGTTTTAAATTAAAATAGGAGAGGATAATGGCATAAAAAGTATTTAATTAATTAATAAATGATGATGTCATTAGGGGTGTCTGCAAAATAAAATATTTTTATTTGGCAAAGGTTTGTTTTAGGTGTCTACAGGCACACAGACTCGCTCGAACACTGTCGACCACTCCAGGTTGAAGTGTCTCCCAAGGTCCCTTCAATATGAAATTGGTGATCTTTTAGAGGTCATATCTCAGAGCTCATGTGAGGTATCATCGAACTATTAGGAGCTACAAGACCGTATTACCGATGCCTAGAATAACCTATCTTAGGTTTAGAGATACAAATTCATTTAAATTTGGAAACTAAATCTTGGTTGATGTCAAAACTTGTAGTGTTCCTCAGTTGAAATGAGAAAGATTGAATAGCATTGAACCATCTAAGCCATTATTTTGAAGCACTTTAGATTCAATTACTAACCCTTTTGAGTGCATTCTACGTAATTGACCTATAGTAGCAGTGAGTTTGTACATTGAACAAAGGATGAATTAGTTATATCCATCCACTTTCTGTGGTTACTGTGTCTGTGGGTTGGATCGAACACTTGTATATTATGTAATTTTCCCTTATTATGTAGGATTTCAATAAATATTTAGGGTAATTACCAAATTGTGCAAGTTGACAGGGTGAAAGGTGCATGAAGTAAGGGCCATGGGTGTAGCATAAGGAGTTTTGTCTAAATGAGAGGGTTTTTTTCCTCTAGAACATGTTTGGAAATGTTGAGGACATGGTGTAGGATTAAAGAGTGGATCCTAGAAGAGAGTTTTAAGCCATTTGTGAGAAAGTCCTAGTTATAGGCTTTATTTGGTGAGGGTTTGTGAGTTGGGGTATGTACAGAGGGTACATGGCCTGAAGGATGTCAAAATCCTTGGTTTTACTTCATCTCAAGAGAGTGTAGTAAGTGGAAAGGTCAGGGGATGAAACCATGATAGGGTTGCTTTATAAAATGGGGCAATTAGGCCTAGACATGAAAATGGAGAAACAGTTTTTGGATGAGAAGTTCTGAAACAAGTGGGATTGGTTTCAAAATATATTTGATAAATTGGAAAAGGGTATTTGGATACCTAATTTTTTGGGGAGTCATTTGAAATAATTTGGAGAAATATGAAAATTTCTCATTGGATAGGGCTAGTAGGACAAGCCTAAAGAGAGTAGTTTTGTTATGGGAAGATAACCACTGAAGATTATGAGTTTGAATATGGGAGATGAGATGTTTGGAGTATCTTGAGAACCTTTGAAGGTTTTATGTTGGGTTTTGGAGTTAATCCTTGGTTGAAGGAAAGATTAGAGTGTTGTTACAAAACAAAGGAGAAATATGATACTCTACTATGAAGATTACAAATCCACCACTAGCCTCTACATCGAAATGAAACATACATATTCTAATAAAGTATAAATCACACAGTAACAATATACATCAAGAAACATATAAGCATAACTATAAGGCATGGGAAATTTACAAAGCATACGACATCCACATAAACATAAATTAGTATACATCAATAATGTTGGGATTATGGAAAGATAAGCACTGAGAGGGGAGGGGTGAATCAGTACAATCAAAAAATTTTAAGACTAAAATTTGCAATAGTAGATCTCAATTAACTGATTGATTCCATTGTTTGAAACATACATTCAAGTAACTGAAAATGTAAATTGCATGTCAAAAAAACAATTAAATCATACATGAAAATCCATACTCATGACATAGATATTTTTTTATCGCATAAACCCTTGTTAGAAGGTAAAAACTATAGTGGGGATGACACCCACAAATATTCACTACTGCAACAATAAAGTATGCCAGTTAAGGCTACAAGTTTGTATCACTTCTAATGATCTTACCCTATTAGGAGTAACAAAAGATTGACTAGATCTACCTAGTTAAAGGATTTTAAAACCGCAAAGTATCTATGTACCCAGTTAAGATATTTACATAAGAATTGTTAAGTTCACTTTGCTAATAGATTTTGAATGCTTCTTCAATGGTTAAATTGATAACAGTAAAGTATATGCAAATAACAATATATTCTTGTCTAATTCAGATCTATGAAGTATCAAATAAATATCACCTCAGTGTGATGTATGCGTCCTTCTTTTCTGCTCGGTATCCTTGTATCTGTTCTAAAAAATGAATCCTTCTTTCATAAACCTTCTATCAAAAACTCTATCTTATCTTCTGATGTCCATAGTGTGGATACTCCTTCATGATACATGATCATGATGACATCTTTACAAATTTATATCAAACTGACATGACCTAATTAGGGTTTACATCATCTTAGAAAACCTAAGATCAACGGTGTATGAAATTAACCTTGATCTACAATTACATAGGAATCATCACAAAAATTAATGATTACATCCATATTAAATATGTCTTGATCTTGGTAAACCATTTCCCTGATCAGTGTAAACAATTTGCATAGATGTTTATGCCATTCCTGACTACTATGCCATTTCCTTCTTTACTCAGTAATCACTACATTCACCATTCGATAAATTACTGATGCTTGATTCATATGAATATTCGGTGATCACTAGCTCAATACTGGGTAAATCCTTTTCTCTCGGTGAGTGTGCTCGGTCAAACATGTATTCAGTTGTCTTAGAGTTCTACCTTGACTTTTCTGGGTGTGAAGGCTTTGTATGCTTGACCGATTGTTCTATTTTTCTACTTAGTCCAGCCTTTAAAAACTGAATAACTGATTGATACTAATGAGAATCCATTAATTCTCAAATAGAGATAAAAATCTCCCCCTTTGGCATTAGTATCAAAACATTATGTATATTTACTAATTGCCAAAAAATATATACAAACTCAAAAATATACTAACTCCATATATACACTGACTCTCCCTTTGTGCATGCTCCCAGTGTAAATTAAAAAATGCCATATATATGTAAATCTATATACATACACTTTCCCCCTTTTTTTGAAATTAATGCCAAAAAAAAAAGTGTACTTACAACTTGTCAAAAATGTGCTGATGTGTTTTCTTTAGGGATGCCAAGAGGTTCTCCCAATCCTCTTTCATGTTGTCAAGAGCAATATGCTCTAGACCAACTTGAGCATGCATGTCAAAGATGTTCTCAAGTATAGAGATCTCGGGGGTGGAAACTAAAGCTTTTTCCTTATTTACATGTCCCTCCATGATCTTTAGATGGGGAAGCAACTCATCTTGTAGCTCAATGACTTGATCACTGATGGTATCTTCCTGCTTCCTCAAATCTGATCTCAACCACCTAAGTTCTTGAAATTTTAATATATATGCTTATGAAAAGCATTTGGCTTGGTTAGAGAATTGTTTGCACTCACCTTGATTTATTCATCCACCTTCTTAATCTTTTCGCTAACCTCAGTAGTGAAATGGTCAACAGTGCACAACTTAAACAAAATTTGAACTACTTTCTGAATAATGGTTTCTAGCTGGGTAATAACCTCATAGAGCTTAATGTTATTTATTGCCACTTCTTGGCTTATTTTCTCTGCCAATTTAAATTGAATATTTACTTATTCTCTTTCCTCTATTCTCTTCTCACTATCAATATCTAGGGCATTTATGTGGCCAGTTAGAGTTGCAAGTTGATCAAGGATGTGAATATCTTCATCGACATTGATCTCAGGAACTACTTGCAGTAGAATATCTCTAACATCCTATAGATTTTTTTTTCTTTTACTCTCCTTTTTCATCTTTTCTTGTGCATCCTTCCATGTGCACAATTCACCATATCTTCTTAGTGCCTCGGGGTCTAATGTTCCAGGGTCACATTCAATTATCTCAATAATCTCATCCAATATGATTGGACATTTTCCATGTTTATTTTTCTTCTTTGGTGTTGGTGATTTAGTATATGGAACAAGAGCTTTAGTCTCCAGATTTACCTTTTCAGTCTTAGTTGACACACTTTTCTCCTTAGGTTGCCCGATGACTAGTGTCTCAGTGTTTTTTCCTTGGGTATCAGTTCCGGTGTTAGCTTTTGATTCTACCAGCTTACTTTCTTCTGGTAGTTGTATTGCTGCCTCTATTTGCTCAGGCTCATTGAAAGTATTCTTCTATGTTTTTCCCTGATCCTTGGGTGCATCTTTAGGTTTCTTTGGGGTCGAGCCTTTAGGTTCCTTTTGAGTTACAATTTAAATAGCTTGTACTAGAATCGACAAGTCACCCAAAATTTCACTTATTGCTGCCTCGGTGGGTGAGTTCTCCTTAGTCAAGTATTTGCAACAATATTTATGTCTTTATCATCCTTTATATTATCAGGATCACCATTTTTGATGTCTTCAAATAACACATCATTTGTCCCTATTATTATTAACTACTTAGGTGGATCCTTGTATTCTTCTCTATAACCTATAGGGTAGAAATATATAGCTATGGTAGTATCTTCTATCTCGATGTTTGATAGATCAATAGGCTCCTTTGTAGCAAGATCAACATCATTTGAGTGGATTCCTTTACCTTTCTTCTTTCTCTTCTTCTTGAGACCTACTACTAATGCCACCTTGTCTACTTCTACTGAGGATGTAAGAATTGAAGTCCATAGAAGTTGACTATTGTCATCAACTTCCTCAATTTTTCCTGCTAGAATATTCAGGGCTCTACTCTTTACTATAAGTATCTTAGAGTATTGTATCATTACTTCTTCTATTTTGGGAACTGATAAGGTAGGCATAGCCAATATCAGTGAATGTTCCCTCATCTTCTTCTTAGTGTACAAGGTGTAAGTCCATCTTGCAGACACTTTCTCATACAAAACCTTAGGTACATATTTGGAAAATTCAATACGTACCATTTTAAATTTGATCATCATTTGTATGATTGCTTCTTCAAACTTTTCTTGATCCTCAATAGACATATGTACATACCAATTTCACTTGGGGTTGCTACGACTACCTGTTTACTTTATTGTCTCAAGTAATTCATCATTTGATGGATTTTTATTCACAAAAAATTTAAATTTATCTTGAATTTCCTCTGCATCATCTTCATCAACATCATGCTTCGCTCTTATCAATTTCCTCCTCTTCTTAGGTAGCTTGAAGGTGGCTTGGGCACCTTTCTTTTTATTTCGATATGTTTTTGTAGGAGTTGGCCTAGATATGTTTACTACTACTTTCTTCAAGGGAAAAGAAGTAGTTGTTGTGGACCTTGTCCTTTCTCTTGTCGGTGCTTCTACTTGCTTCCTCTTCCCTATGGCCTTGATCGGTTTAGATTGAATGTCTTTATCAGACTTGGTCGCCTCTTCATCATGTTCACTATTTCCTATCAATAACTGTTCCTCGGTTGCCTCTTCAATTAGATTAACCTCAAATGCCTCTTCCTCTTTTGCATCATCTCCAAATTGTTTTAACAATGCATCCATCATTTTATTTCATTTCTTGTTCACCTTAACTCTAACTAGATCCATTTTAATTCATAACTTGGCCTCTTCATAGGTGTCAAACCTAGTTTCCTATCAATCTTTGGGCTCTGCCAAAAGTGCCTTTATTGACTTGGATTCTCAGTTAATATCAAGTTCATATCCCATCGATGCTAACCACACAGTTCTTGGTTCAACAACTGTTATTAGAGTGGTGTCGGTGTCTACTAAGAAAAATATATCTCCCTTGTATTATTCAACCAGCTGACCTGGTATACTGACAAAATTTTGACCTACACATTGAATGAAGTCATTGATTTGCAAAATGAATGGCCGGTCAACATCCCAGCCCACATTATTGACTGAGGGAAAGAAGTGTTGTACATAGAAAAATATGCAAATCAATAGTGAACCAAACTTACAGGTACTTGACTTTGCCGACCTGGTGGTTTTCATATTCTCTTCTAATTGTTTCAATAAGAGCTCAGTGAGGTCGAATTGAAAGCCTTTCTTCACAATCTTATAGGATATATCCAAAACTCCACATGGTACACTATTCAGCCTACTAGATTAAAATATCTTATACCTAATTGCATATGTGCCAAATTCTATCTGGGATCAACAATAGTGTTGATTCTCATGCCTCTGTCGTCTCATTTGGCTCTAACTTGTTTCTCAATCTCATCTCTCGATGCACTCCTTAATGATTTTACCTTTTTGGTTATGGGGTAACTGATGACTGCATGAATTATATCCCTAGTGATTTTAACTGGTTCATCCAGCCATAACTTTCCCTCATGTAGATGACTCAACACTACCTTAATCCATTTATTCTTGAAAATCCTTAGGAAATATAGGGCGTTCAATAAACCCTTCCCCTCCAAATGTGTATGCTCATCCTTGAGCTTTTCATTGATAGTCAGCTCTTGGAAGCTGGATTGAATCTCAAAATCCCCTATTTCACTAATTTGTCAATGTATGCATGCGCGAATGTCCTCAACCAGAAAAACCCTTGGTAGTATGCTCGAGAATGCACCAGTTTTATTGATTTGTGATGCAACCTCAAGATGTAAATTGTATTTAGGCTCAGTAAAGGTTGTAGATTTTATCAAATTGACCTTCTTATCACTCCCAATTTTTGATTTCATAACTTGTGATCAGGATTCCATCATTCTTCAAAATAGGGCTTTGTGAAGTAACTATGAATAGTTCGGTTAACACAGAACTTACTTGTGATTAAGAGTAAATTGCTAAGAAATATTTCAAATCTCTTCTCAAATGCTCTACAAATTCTTTTCTCAATTCTCGCTCGTAATCGCTCTAGCTCTTCGTAATCGCAATGTGAAAAAATGATTTAGTCCACTATTTATTTATATCCAAAAAAAATTTTCCCACTCAAACTTTCACATTTAATGCTTTACCTATGACAACTTGATAGATGTAGTTGCATTCAATTTATACTTCAAAAAATCATAAGCTCAGTTAACACTTGAACATTACTCAGTTGATACCACAACTTAGTTAACCCTGCCAATAACATTACATTAACAAGAACAATTACACCCCGTCTAGATACAATTAATATTTGTTTCTATATAATGATTATAAGTTATTTTACTAATTATAAGAGAATTTATTATATTTACATAAGTTCAAATATATTTTTAAATATTATAATTCGATCTATAAGATTTTATTAAAAGACTATAGATAATCCATTTGACTAAATTTAGTAAATCAATTGTAACATATTTAAATGAAAACAAACTAAATTCTTAACTCCCTCAGGAACCAAAATCAATTTAATCACATGGTTAAAAGTTAAAAATTTGAATTTGAACAATAAAGAAAGAACTTATTTAACATGAAGGAAAATAACAAAGTAGGGTGTGTTTGTGACCAAAATCTTATTCTGATCACACCCCTGTAGTGAAGATAAATTTCTTTAACTCAATCAGATTCTCATCTTAGTCTCCTATTAATCATGCTTACAGTCAAAAGTTCACTAGTAGGTTAGTCCCATTAAATCAAAATAAAATTTTAAAAAACATGCATCATAAATAACATGTCCAATTTCTTATATAATCATCATTTAACTATATTTTTTTGCTCCTAAAGAGTATTAATGGTTTTCATTAGTATTATTCAGTCATATAGTTGGTAAAGGAGACAAGACATGATAGTCAGTCAATACATATAGCCTATACACCGAGTACGACACAAGGAAGATCACTAAGTTAACCAAACACAACTTTGACTGAGCACTCTTACCGAGCCAGATGATTACCGAGTATTGAGTATAGTGTCACCAAACACTCATATGAACCAAGTACCAGTTAATTACTGAGTGATGAATTTAGTGTACACAGAGTGAAATAGGAAACAACATATCAGTTTGGAATGGCACAAACTACAAGGAAAATAGTTTACACTGATTAAGAAAATGGTTTACCATGATCAAGAAAAAATTTAATATGGATGTAATCATTAAATTATTGATGATTCCTATGTCATATTGATCTAGGTTATTCATTTCTACCATTGATCTTAGGTTTTCTAAGATAGAGGTTAAGCCCTAATTAGGTCAAAATCAGTTTGATATAAATTTGTAAGGATGTCATTTTGACATGTATCACACATGTAGTAGCCATGGCAGTGGAAGACATCTGAAGATCAGAAAAGGTTATTATTGACAAGCATTGAAAGAACATTTATTTTATTAGGAACAGAAGGCTACCAAACAATATTCATTGAGGAGATCATTCACATTAAGGTGATAGCAGTTAAACACTTTACAAATCTGAATCATGCAAGTTTAAGTTTCTATTTATAGATCAATTCTATTGTTACTCTTTAACCATTATTGAAAACTTTAAATCTCTTACCATAAT
Source organism: Chamaecyparis obtusa (assembly GCA_027943335.1). Lineage (NCBI taxonomy): Eukaryota > Viridiplantae > Streptophyta > Pinopsida > Cupressales > Cupressaceae > Chamaecyparis > Chamaecyparis obtusa. The sequence goes on from BSBK01001235.1 coordinate 648,184, forward strand.
GAACTTAACAGTTCTATTGTAAATCTCTTAACCAAGTGCACACTTGATTGTGGTGCTAAAATCCTTTAACTAGGTAGATCTAGCTGATCTCATTGTTACTCCTAATAGGGTAAGATCACCAAAAATGATCACAATCTTTATAGCCTTAACCACCAAATTTGTTACTACAGTAGTGAAGCTTTTTGGGTGTCATCCCTACAACAGTTTTTACCTTCTAACAAGGGTTTCTGGGATACCAAAATACTTTAGTTATGTGTATGAAGTTTCATGAATGGTTTATTGATTAGATTATATGATTTTATATTTTAGTTATGTTATGGATGTATGTTACATACAATTATTTCAATTAGTTAGTGATATTCATGTTTACAAGGATTTAGTTCGAAACATTTTAAGGGTACTGATTCACCCCTCTCCTCTCAATACACATCTTTCCATTATCCCAACACATTTCATAAAGCATTATAATTTCCATTACTTATCATCATTTTTTTTCATTTCATCAATTTATTTCATAAAAAAATTTAAAGAAACTTTAAAACATCTATATCTTAAACATTTATTTAATACAAATTGGGTCAAGAAACCTTCGACTAAGTCAACATAAGTCAAATAAAGTCGCTAATAGGTCCTATAAATCAGGATAACCAAATCAGGTTATGATAGTTTCTAGACTTTGAGAACTTATAGGTTTGACTAGATTTGATAATTATATTTTCACAGTCCAGTGTACTTAAGCTGGTTTAGGTAATAAGTTGAAAATATTCTAGAGAAGGTAGTAGGATGTGTATTCTTTGAATTGTTTTGTCAATTGTTTTTTCTTATACAAAACTAATATGATTTGAAATTATTAGGCATGAACTGTGCTGATATTTTCTGTCAAAAAATGTCATTGATTAATATCAATTCTATTATAATTAATGTTTTTTATGATTTTATTGATTGATCTTTTAGCTTTAAATAATACAAGCTCCAGTGCAGCCAAGTCCCTGCCAGTAGGGCAGTTTTCAAGATAAAATACTGTTATGCAAAATAGAATAAATAATTTTTCTCTATGAAAATGACACAATTTGTACATGTGTAGTAGAGTTTTCAAGTTATAAATGGTTACCCCAGGTAGAAGAAATAGTATTTCTATAGAAAAAGTAAGGGATCCTGCAACATAATATTTGCTAAGTGTTGGTAGGGCAGTTTTTAGGTTAGAAATAGTTATGTAGAAGAAATAGTTTTTCTATATCAAACTGATCTTATCTATACATGCATAGGGAAATTTTGAAGTTAGAAATGGTTACACTTGGTAGAATAAATAATTTTTCCATAGGAAAAGTAAGGGATTTAAACTTGACCTATAAAAGTATGTGCTTTTGTAAGAGATGGGCTATGTGAAGAAGCATCAAAGATCTTTAACAAGATGAAGGCCGAGGGATGTGTTTCTTACAGTATAATATACAATTATCTTCTTGATGTGTATGTGAAAGCATGATTTATTGAAGAGGCTTTGATCATATTTCAAATAAAATGATAAATTATGAAGATTGCTGATTGAATATCATAAATTTCAATTTATGGATTTGAGCTTGCTATATAAAATGGTAAGAAAATAAATAAGGCTTATTTTAACTTTGAAAGTATACATACTATGGTATCTGAATTTGTAAAGGTAGATGGAGAAGATAGAATGCTATTGTTGTTTCGAAAGATGATGATCAAAGATTTTCATCTAAATATATCCAAAGAGATGATGCATTTATTTGGTGAATTGATATCTTCTGGATGTACCCTTTATGGTATAAAGACTATACTTCCCACGTGAATGGTACAACACTAAAAAAATTATAATCTAAGGATTTGGTCAACAATTAAAAGGTCAAATGCATAAGTCAACAAGATACCAATAGACTCCCTATAATATAGGAATAAAATAAGTACAATTACAACCATAATTGTAAAAATGATAAGGCATACATATGCCCAAAGATAAGCGGAATGTTGACCTGGTGCAGGAGCACACCTAGGCTAACCTCCTTAGTTATGATCTTTTGGCTTGCATCTAACATTAGCCAAATCAGATTGGTAGGTTGAGTTGTGTGTTTAGTTTTAGACCTTAGAAGGTCATTGTATTATGGACTAGGTGAGTTAGTCATTAGGACTAAGGTCACCAAAATAATCATTTTTAGTAGCTTTTAAATTTTTTGAGGCTTAGAAGCTTAGTGTTGGATTTAAGATATCAAAGTGTTTTAAACACATGAATGATGTAATAGAGATGCCTTGTGCCCATAAATGAAGTGGGTTCCTCAAAATATAGAGGTTAGAGGTCCTAAGAATTAGGATGGTGGCATAAAGGCAAAGATGCCAAATGTTGTTAGAAGTTGTCATGACAATATTTTCAATAATGGTAAATGTTGCATGCAACTCGGTTACATAGGATCCCATAAAAGGTAGGAGTGGGAGATCAACCAACATGCCCTAGAAATATGGTAAATGGCATCTAATATCATTTAAGGATCAAATCTTGAGGTTAGAGATGAATGTAACAAGTTTGTGTAATGGGAAGATAGCTCTGCAACTCCATTTTGAGAAGATCCCAAGTTTTTTGTTGTGACAATGATATGCAATGGATTGAATGTCCTGATTTAGTGATTATTTTGTGTTCACAAGACATTTATAAGAATTTTTAATTTTGATAGAAATTTGATTTGAGTAGGTTTATTGTGTTGAATAAATTGTTTTTAATTTAGAGTCTTCACTAGTCCTATCCTGACCAATCTGTGATTTCATGGCTCCCCCATGAAATCTAAGCATGGGAATTTCCTAAGGGTAGGTGAATATGTTAGGGAAGCCAATAGTATATATATATTTAGGATTAGGAGTCATGAGAATATGGATAACTATTTTTAATACTAAGCCCTAAGTGAGCAAACAATGCCCAGTTAGAGGTTTATAGTAGAAGAATTGAAGATTTCTTGGAGGGTATTGAGACACAATATGGAAAAAGTACAGTTCAAATTGAGGTATAGATATATCTTGAAGTGATAGGATATTTATGAACTCACCAATCCATTTGGGTGAGATTCAAACAAGAATACAGTCTGGTCCTAGGAAATAGGTCTTTTAGCCCTATTACGCCTAGAATATAGGAATCCTGTGTACGGACGACCTAGGAGACCAAAACTTGCCGAACCTTTAGTAAAATCCAAAAGGGTATCCAAATCCCTAATTTTTTTTATAGGTCATTTGAGAAGTTTTGGAAAGAAGTGACAAAAGGTCTCTGCAAAAGGCTACAAGGAAATAGGCCTAATTAGGCCTCTTGAAGGTGAAATCTTGAACCCAGTGAAAAATGGCTTGAAGAACTTACCAAATGGATTCAAATGAAAACATTAGGAATTTTTTTAGCATGTTAGACACTCCAACAATGAAATTTGATGTTTGTGAGAAGTTGGCACTTAGATCCTTCTAAGTATAGGAGAAGAAGTGAAGTATCTACATGGTGTTAGTCCTTCAAGGTGAAATAAAAAGTGCTAGACTCTTGGAGAGGAGCTAGATAAGGCCTTAGTTAATCATCTAAGCCTTTGGAAAATCTTAGAGAAGATTAGGATCCTAATAGAGATAAGCTAGGTCTCTTGGTAGATGTGCAAGCAAGCCTTAGAACACTCACATCATATTGATATTAGAGCTTGATTTAATTAGGCTTGTGGTTGATGTTGCAGCTTACTGAATCAATAGAAGAGACTACACCAGTAAGATCAGTGGAAGATAAAACCATGGTGACTAATGGTGATTTAGCCAAGAAGGTAGAGAAATAAGAAAAGGATAATCGGTTGCTAAGAGTAAGATTGTCCCAAGAGCAGCTCTTGGGTGAAGTCCAAGACAAAGCTGATAAGGTGAAAGATAAAATTGATCAAAAGGAAGAGAAAGAAGCAAGGGAAAATGAATTAGAATAGGAGGAAGCTCCAACACCTAACCATGTTCTTCTTGAAGAGCCCTTCTTAAAGGCACTAAAGGTTGTTAGGAATGAATGTTGAATATATCTTATGGGAGTATTGGCAGCCATTCTATAGCAGTTGTTGTTGCAGTCATGACTGTGAGTGTTATTGATGTCAACACAGTGATCTAGTAGAGACTAGCAGAGGAGAAGACAATGTTTGGATTAGCGCACTTGGGATATTGTAGATCAAGCTATGCGATGTTGAGGATTTAATCTTTGTTATGTTATATGTTCATGGTTAAGAGTCCAGACAATAATTCATTTATTCATAAAATTTATGAGCATTTTGGTAGAAGCAGTATTTAGGCAGTGTTCCTGAGTAGCAGTTTGTGGAAATTGGATGACATCTCCTAATTGGGATGGAATTTGGTTTTGTGCAGTTAGAGAGAAGTTGAATAAATATTGTTAGTGACGTGGATGACAATGCAAACTTCGAGGTTTCATGGTTGAAGAATTATTCTAATTGGAAGCCTACAGTTTTGTGTAATTTTTGATGTAACTTGTGGAAACTTTTATTTTGTAATTAGATGCTGAATCATTTGTAATTACTTGAGTGTGGTATAAAGGAAGGAATGTTTTTCCTTGTTCTAATATGGAATTGATGAAGTGAATGATTGTGAAAGTGAATTTGTGAAGGAAGACATGTGAGGTAAAAAGATCTGAAATTGAGATCTGGTGTAGCAGTGAGTGTGGTTTGGCATAGTCAGAGAAAAGGTAACATATTGTTGAGATCAGTAATGATTTGATATTATTCTATTGAATAATCTAGAGATCAGTTGGATAGTGTGTTCAATGATCTTTCCATTGAAGCTATTTGGGTAGTGGGTCCTTTTGTCTTCCATAACTCCTAACAAAGTTAGAATATTTTAGCAGGGATTCAAAATCTCCTAATAGAGATTCATATGTACTGAATGTATTTCATAAGACTCCTAATAGAGTCCATCCTTTCACAAGGAATATTCATATTAGTGCATCCTTTGTGGGCGTCATTCCACCGGGGTTTACTCTTTGATCAAGAGGTTCCCTAGTCAACATATCTTGTGTTATTGTGTATGAATGTCTTTATATGGTTGTTAATTACATGGCATATATGGTTAAATGCTGTTGAAGTTGATAAAGGATATAATTATTAGATAATTGATTCACCCCCCCCCCCTCTCTCAATTATCTTGGTGGACTTTACTTTCTAACAAAGGCTTTGAGTAGAAAAGCTTTAGAGGGTGTGCCAGTATTCAGTGGACAAATGGATTCAGATTCAATCATGGATTAGATAGAAAACATTGAGAATCACTTTGAATGTGATGGTATCTTAGATACCCAAAAGGTTATGGTGGCAAGTCTAGGCTAAGAGGTTCAGCACTAACATGGTGGAAGTTTGTGAAAAATGAAAGAGAAAAAGATGGAAGGGTCCTATAGTTACATGGAAGGGCATGGTAACTAAAGTGAAGTAGACCTACCTTCCTAATGAATATGAAGTTCAGCTGCATAGAAGGAGACAAAATCTTAGAAAAAAAGATGTAGATGTTCAAGCAAACAGCGAGGAGTTCCAAAAGTTGTGTTTAAGATCAAAAGTAGTTGAAGATGAAAGCATCAAACTTTCTAGGTACTTGAATGGGCTTAAATGGTCTATTCAAGAGGGACTGAGTCTTGTGAAATTCAAAACCATTCACCAATGCTATCAAATGGCCTTGAAGATAGAGGAGAAAAGAAAAACGAAGCAAGAACAAACCTCCAAAGGTAGAGGTAAAGGAAAAGATAGTAGAGGGAAAAGAGGTGGCTATGGTGGAAGGAGTTCTCAATCAAGGACTCAAGGAGACATAAAATTCAGTGAGCAGCAAGAGGGAAGTTCTAGTAGAGGTGGAGGAAGGAGCTCTAGTTTTAGAGGAAGAAGTGGTGGACTAGGAGGAAGATGCAACTACTTTTCCAATATGAAATGCTACCATTGAAACCAAATGGGACACCCTACCTATAGGTGTGTAGAGAAGGGTAGTTATTCTCAAGGAGGTGAAAAAATAACTAATATAGTTCATGAAGAAACAAATGTAGATGAGAAGCATGCTGAAGTATGATTGAATGCATAGGAAGGTGAGAAAATCATGATGAGGAGAACTTTGATCAAGGCACCGGTTAATGAAGAACCAAGCCAAAGAAGGTCCCTGTTTAGGATAATGTGCAAAATGATGGGGAAATTATGTAGAGTCATGATTGACTCAGGGTCTACTAACAATATTATGTCAGAGGAAGTAGTCAACAAGATAAAGTTGACAAGGATACCCCACACCAATCCTTACAAGGTCACATGGCTCAATAAAGGCCAACATGTGTTGGTAAATGAACAAGCATGGGTGGAGTTCTCAATTGGAAGGTGCATGGATAAATTTTTGTGTGATGTGTTGCCTATGGATGCATGTCACTTGCTCCTAGGTAGACCATGGAAATTTGACCTCCAAGCTATCCATGATGGAGGAAAGAATTCCTATAATTTTAAGAAAGACAAAGTGACTTTTAAAATTTAGTCACTATTAGAGGATGCAAAGGTGAAGACAATAGGTCCTAATATGCTCATGGTTGGTGAAAAGGAGTTCATAGAGGCTATGGAAGAAGATGAAGGTGTTGGATTTGCATTGGTGTTGAGACCAAACAAGATAGACTAAGGTAAGGAAGCTAAGAAGTCAGAGTTACCAAAGGAGTTGCAAACCATGCTGTAGACTTACCAAGGTATAGTAAGTGATGGAAAACAATCAACCTTACCCCCTAAAAGAGCCATAAATCATAGGATATAATTTATTCTAGGAGCTACCCTTCCCAATAAATCAGCCTACAAGATGAAACCTCAAAAAAATGAAGAGATTGCTAGACAAATAAAAGAAATCCTAAACCAAGGTCTCATTAGAAAGAGCACTAGCCCATGTGCCATACCCACTATCCTTGCACCTAAGAAAGGAGGAACTTGGAGGCTTTGTAATAATTCAAGGGCTATTAATAGGATAACCATAAGGTATAGGCTCCCTATCCATAGGATTGAAGACCTAATGGATTGTCTAGGTGAAGCTAAGTACTATAGCAAGAGAGACTTGAAGAGTGGTTATCACCAAATTAGAATACATGAAGGAGATGAGTGGAAAACAACCTTCAAAACCAATGAAGGTTTGTATGAATGGCTTGTCATGCTATTTGGGTTATCTAATGCCCCTTCCACATTCATGAGGCTCATGAATGAAGTCCTCAAAGACTATGTTGGAAATTTTTTAGTAGTATATCTAGATGATATACTAATTTATTATAAAACAAGAGGTGAGCACGTAGAGCATCCTGAGACTATTTTCAAGAAGTTGCATAATGAGAAATTGATGATCAACTTGGAGAAGTGTTAGTTCATCAAGACAGAGCTAGTGCACCTTAGATTTGTCATATCACATGGTAATCTAAAAATGGATGTTAGTAAAGTGGAAGCCATCATAAATTAGCCTAGTCCAAGGACAACAACAGAGTTAAGAATTTTTCATGGCCTTGCTCAATACTATAGGAAATTCATAAGGCAATTTAGTGCAATTTGTGCTCCTATGTTGGACACCATTAAGGGAGGTATGCAAACTAAGTTTGTATGAAATAAGAAAGCTAACAAGAGCTTTTAGTTTTTAAAGGAAATGATAGCTACCCAACCTATCTTAGTGTTGCCAAGGTTTGAGAAGATTTTCACTATAGAGTGTGATGCTAGCAATGTGGCTATTGGAGCTGTTCTAAGCCAAGAGGGTAGGCTAGTGGCTTTTCATTCAGAGAATTTAAGTGAAGTCAAGAAGAAGTACTCTTCTTATGACCTTGAAATATATGCATTAGTTTAGGCTTTGAGAAAATGGAGGCACTACTTGCTTCCCAAGGAGTTCATAGTGTATTCAAACAACCAAGCACTTAGTTTCTTGAATTCGCAAGAGAAGTTGAGTCACAAGCACATGAAGTGGGTCGAATACCTACAAGCTTATACTTCAATATCAAGCACAAGAAAGGAGTACTCAATAAGGTGGCATATGCCTTATCTAGGAGAGCTCTCACTATCCAAGAGATTTAGTTGAAGAGCATGGGGATAGATCATTTCAAGGATCTATATGCTGATGATGAAGACTTTGCACACATTTACAAGTTATGTGATGAATAAAAGAACCATTTTCATAGAAAATATGCTGAATACACTTTTCAAAGCGATCTTTTGTTTAAGGGAAATCAGTTATGTGTCCCTAGATGCTCTATTAGAGAGAATTTGATTCAAGAAAAGCATAATGGTGTTAGTTCAAAGGTTCTATTATTGGCCAAGGATGAATCTTGATGTTAGAAGGTATGTGGAAAGTTGTATAGTGTGTCAAAAGGCCAAGGGAACTTCTTCAAATGCAGAACTATATCAACCACTACCCATTCCCATTAGGCCATGGGAATGCTTGAGCATGGATTTTGTAGTTGGGTTACCCAAGAAAAGACAAGGCATAGATAGTGTTTATGTAGTTGTGGACAGATTCAAAAAGATGGCTTACTTTGTGCCATGTAAGACAACTAATGATTCTAGTCAAATAGCCTCTCTCTTCTTCAAGGAGATAGTAAGAATTCATGGGTTACCTATCAACATTGTGTCAGATAGAGACACCAAATTCATGAGTCATTTTTGTAAGACTCTTTGGAAAAGATTGGGCACTAATTTATCATTTGGATCTACATATCATGCTGAAACTCATGCTCATACTGAAGTGGTAAATAGAAGCCTTGTAAATCTACTAAGGTGCTTGACCAAGGTATATGGTCAATAATGGGATCAGTTGATTGGCCAAGCTGAATATGCATATAATGATACTATAAATAGATCCACATGGAAGATTCCCTTTGAGATAGTGTATGGTATACATCCTAGAGGAGTCTATGAGTTAAGAGACATGAAGGATGGAGTGAAGGGAAGTGGATATGCTAATGACTTTGCTTATGCAATGCAGGAGATACATGAAATAGTGATGAAGACTTTGATAGAGAACACCATGAAGCATAAAATCAAGGTGGATCAGAGTAGAAGAGAAGTTTAATTTTATGTGGGAGACTTGGTTATGGTGCATCTAAACAAGTCTAGAATTCAAAAGGGAGTCCCACACAAGTTGTAGATGAGAAGGATAGGTCCTTGTCCTATCTTGGCCAAGTATGGTAATAATTCTTTTAGAGTGGAGCTATTGAAAGATAGTGGATTGTCCCTTGTCTTTAACATTGCAGATCTAGTTCATTACAAAGGACCACCACTAGACATGGATCAAAGCCTTAGTTAAGTGATCAGAGATGTGGAAGACCTCAAACTACCTACTGCTACAGTCAAGAAAGCTAATAGTATACTAGATACTAGAGTCTACAAGAAGACTAGAACCAACGAGTACAAATAACACTTGATAGAGCGGCATGGCCAAATAGATGCTGATGTAGTATGGGTTAAATAATTAGAGTTTAAGAAGATGAGTATTGGTCCTACTTTACTCAATCCAAGGGTGGATTGAACTCTTTTGTTTTGGGGAGGATGGTGTAGGACCACACCTAGGCTAACCTCCTTAGTTATGATCTTTTGGCTTGATCTGACATTAGCCAAGTCAGATTGGTAGGTTGAGTTGTGTTTTTAGTTTTAGACCTTAGAATGTCATTGTATTGTGGACTAGGTGAGCTAGTCATTAGGACTAAGGTCACCAAAATAGTCATTGTTAGTATCTTTTAAATTTTCTTAGGCTTAGAAGCTTAGTGTTGGATTTGAGCTATCAATGTGTCTTAAACACATGAATGATGTAATAGAGATGCCTTGTTCCCATAAATGAAGTTGGTTCCTTGGAATATATAGGTTAGACGTCCTAAGAATTAGGATGGTGGCATAAAGGTAAAGATGCCAAATGTTGTTAGAAGTTGTCATGACAACATTTGCAATAATGGAAATTATTGCATGCAACTTAGTTACATAGGATCGCCTAAAAGATAGGAGTGGGAGATCAACCAAAATTCCCTATAAACATGGTAAATGGCATATAATATCATTGAAGGATCGAATCTTGAGGTTAGAGATGATTGTAACAAGTTTGTGTAATGGGAAGATAGCTCTGCAACTCTGTTTTGAGAAGAACCTAAGATTTTTGTTGTGACAGTGATATGTAATGGATTGAATGTCCTGATTTAGTGATTGTTTCATGTTCATAGGACATTTATAAGAATATTTAATTTTGATATCAAGTTGATTTGAGTAGGTTTATTGTGTTGAATAAATTGTTTTTAATTTAGAGTCTTCACTAGTCCTGTCCTGACCAGTCTGACATTTCATGGCTCCCCCATGAAATCTAACCATGGGAATTTACTAAGGGTAGGTGAATATGTTAGGGGAGCCAATAGTCTATATATATTTAGGATTAGGAGTCATGAATAGATGGATAGCTATTTTTAATACTAAGCCCTAGGTGAGCAGACAGTGCCCAGTTAGAGGTTTATAGTAGAAGAATTAAAGATTTCTTGTAGGGTATTGAGACACAGTACAGAACAAGTATAGGTGCAAGTGAGGTATAGATATATCTTGAAGTTCTAGGAGATTTATGAACTCACTAATCCATTTGGGTGAGATTGAAACAAGAATACAGTCTAGTCCTAGGAAATAGGTCTTTTAGCCCTATTAGGCCTAGAATATAGGAATCCTATGTACGGATGACCTAAGAGACCAAAAATTTTAGAATATTTAATAAAATCCAAAAGGGTATCCAAATCCCTAATTTTTTTTTAGGTCATTTGAGAAGTTTTGGAAAGAAGTGACAAATGGTCTATGCAAAAGGCTACAAGGAAATAGGCCTAATTAGGCCTCTTCAAGGTGAAATCTTGAACCCGGTGAAAAATGGCTGGAAGACCCTACCAAGTGGATTCAAATGAAAACATTAGGAATTTTTTTATCATGTTAGACACCACTGCAATGAAATTTGATGTTTGTGAGAAGTTGGCACTTAGATCCTTCTAAGTGTAGGAGAAGAAGTGAATTATCTACATGGTGTTAGTCCTTCAAGGTGAAGCACAAAGTTTTGGGCTCTTTGAGAGGAGGTAGATAAGGCCTTAGTTAATCATCTAATCCTTTGGAAGATCCTAGAGAAGATTATGATCCTAATAGAGACAAGCTAGGTCTCTTGGTAGATGTGCAAGCAAGCACTGGAACACTCACATCATGACCATTTTTCAAATGTCCTAATGAAATCACAATAAGAGATGTCACATCAAATACAAGGAAGTACAAAATATCATATTAGAAATATAAACCTAAGATATTTTTGACTAACCGTCGAATCACATCAATAAAAGATAAAGATTAGATCAATTATGATGTGGCATTTCTAATGATAGAGGTAAACATAAAAGTAAAAAAATACCACCATGTCAAATACTAGAAGCATATAGCACTGTAAGGGAAAGTCATTCCTGAAAGAAGCTAAGACCACCTGAACTACACGTATCAACAATGGCAAGAATATTATTGGAGTGTGTTTCCATCCTACCACAAAGCATTAACGCTTCCACCGAATCCGTCCTAACATGAAGCATACCCAACCCAACTAGAAATAATCTAACAAAGTAAATCTAAGGAGTAATTAAATTGTGCAAATTAACAAACATACTTCCAATGATATCAAAAGACATCATAATACTCAAGCATGATTATGTAATATGGGATTAACAAAATCCTTTTTTCATTAATAAAAAACATTCAAGTTCTGATTTCCAACTCATTTAGAGTTGTCAAAGATATCTTAAGAAATTCAACTATGCATTTAATTTTAGAGTAAGGGATTTTCTAAATATCACAGAGAATAATATTTGCCTACGTCCTGAATGCATACACAATAAAATAAAGGAAACAAACATTGTGTTGATAGTCACAATTCCTTTCTTATTGAAAAGACATCCTTTTTCACTATCTATAGGTGTGTTTACAGGTAGGGTTTAGCTCACAAAATATTTTCATAAAGGTTAGTGATGTATTTAAAATAAAATAAAATAAAAACTAATGGTACATATTCAAAGCCTATATAAGCACTAAACTATGGATTAATTTCATTATAAGTTATCTTGCCAATCAAATATGTATTTGAAAGTTTATTCTAATATGATCCATTTGATTCCCCTACTTCTCAACTAAATTTGTAACATTTCATCAATCTGAGATTTATCCTTTTGCATTAAATTACCAATTAAACTATATCTAATAATCCCTTGTATTATGAAAAAAAAATTACCAAGGAGAGAATCTATCAATACGAACCGGTCTACTCATTGAATAATTTACATGCCCTATAGTTCAGGGAACCCAAGGCAACATCCAAGATGATCCTTGCAACATCTTGGATGACCTTTATGTTTTTATTTGTGTTTTGATTTTTAATAATAGGATAGATCCTTGAGATCATATTTTTCATGATTTGATCCAATTTGTGTGGTCAAGGTGATGAACTACAACTGATTGAATACCTGAACGACTTGAAGATCACTGATTAGAGATCATCGAGTACTGAAATTATATGCAAGATAATTGAATCAGTCATTATCTTGTCATTCATGTCAACTAGTTTTGACAGTACTTATCATATTAGTTGCAAATATCTAAACATATGTAAAGATGAGAGAAAAGATGAAGAACTTAGATATCTACATGGAGAAATATGGATATGATAGATGAGGATAAGCAATACTTTGGCTAACGTATTGATGAGTCTATGACCTAATATTGTTGACTTGATTATGTTGCATTAATCTATTACAAGGTAATGTTTTCGGTAAATGAAGCACTTTAGTATACACTCAGCCAGTGTAGTGTATATTGAGAAACCGTATTAACCGAGCTTGTGTTTGGTGACACATTTCTTTTTTAATCAAGTATGGATGAAAGTATTAAATGCTTAAGTTTAGCCGACAAAAATTGATGAGCTAGAAATTATTATGATTTCAAGATTGAGGATAAAGTTTGTTATGAGATCCATGGTTGACAAAATTTAGAGAAGATATAAAGGATGGAATTGAAACTTGTTATTGATACATATTCTAAGGAAGGATTGAGAGGCCAAATGAATGAAGGAGAATAAGCAGTAGAATCTGATGGTTGATATAAAAATAGTTTATCTATCTATATAAGAGATATGAGTTTATTAAAACATGCCAAAAGAAAGAAGGCTTCAGAGATTTTGCATGAATATAGTTTCATGCATGCCTAATCAGACTGGTTAAAGAAGAAATGAATTGCAGAATAGTACCGAGCATTAGAGAGCTCTTACAGAGTAAAAGTAAGTTGAGGAAGTGAATTGATATATTGATCAGAGGATTTTTATGGGCTTAGAATAGATCTGAACATCTGCAAATTGAGTTGTATTGTAATTAGATCAACTATTGTTTTAGTTTAACCATTGATACAGAAAAATCTCGTAACCAAGTGGACTTAACAATCTTATGTTATGTCATTGTCATTCAATGAATGTATATTGTTATCCTATTGCCCCATAATGAATTTTGGTTGAACGATAATTGTTAGTCTTTAATACTCTAACAAGGTCACACCTAACAATGTGTTTGTAACCATTAACAGGGTTGGCTCTTCTCCAAGCTGACTTTAGAAGCTCGTGAAAATTATTTTGGGTTACCCGTTCCAGGTGGTTTTTCCCTTAACAGGGTTTCCACATTAAATCATTGTGTTATGTGTTTATGTGATGATTTATTTATTGTCATACTTTACATACTGCATATTTGATTTGGTCGGTAATCACTGTGAGTTAATTAACTAGTAATTGCTAAAGGCACATACAGTTTAGTAGTTTATGTTACCAAGCTGCATAATTTGTTGAAATTATTTAAAGTATTACATTTTTGTATTTGGGACTATAGGATAACTGATCTAACTAATTGTAGAGGATAAAATAGTGTATGGGGTCCTAGAACAATGGCTTGCACATAAAAGAGACCCCAAAGCCAATATTTTACACTTACATTTGAATTGTATTGATATGGAAAGTAAATGTAGATGACTAATATTAAAATTAAGAAATAAAGGTACTTACCTCCGAAAAAGAATTGGCTGAAAACCCTATCAAACAATCTCAAAAATAGTTGATTTTCATGATTCTAAACCAAAACTGCGAGATCTACAAAACCTAGAAATCTTTTCCAAAATGAGCTTAGGTCAACTTTAACCTTTTAAAAGGTCAAAGACCACATTATTTATTTTAAGGCCGATTTTAATTGTGTTCCCAGATCCTGAAAGTTTGCTGAAAAGGGTATCCAAATTCTATCTTAGATCTGAAGTTCCGCACCTGTACCTACAAGAAAAATTGTTTTTTAATTTGTTTAGGGGGTTTGCCTTGGTCAAACCCCAGTTTGGAATCAACCTTAATATTGAAATTGAAATGGGGAATGCTAGCAAGTAGTAGAAGTAAATCTAACAATGAAGCTATGATATTCAATAGATAATGCAATTGTATTTGAAATGTAATCAAGTATGTTAATATGAAAGCTTGAACATAAGATCAACAAATGTAAATCAAACCTCCATGGTTGTATGATTGGAATACACCTTGAGGGAATAATGAAATGGATCTTTGAAGATGAGCAAAGGATCTTGAAGGAAGATCACACCATCATGATGGCTAGATCTAGGGTTTGAATGATGAATCTTGAATGCTTGAACCAAATCCATTCAATGGATTGAATGCTTGAATCCTTGATCTTCAATGGAGAACATGGATGGAGAAGAGGACTTGAATGCTTCCTTGAAAATACTTGGGAGATGCTTGCTTGACCTTTCTTGAAAGATTGAGTGCTTGATGCATGAATGAGATGGAGAAAATGAGAGAGGAAGGCTTCCTTTTATAGTGATCTAGGGAAAAATCCTCTAGAGGGGCCACCTTGGGGAACTAAATTCCAATTAGGCCTCAAACCTATAGGAATAGACCCAAATTAAATATAATTTAAGATTTTACCATTTCAGAGATCAAAACAGCGGACCCGTAAGCGAGAAAACAATTATTTCTGAAACCTGACAACAGGAGATCCTGGAACATTAAAATTTGAACCCAGGGTCAAGGTCAGGGTCAAGGTTGACCTTGACCCCTTTAGGTTGAACTTGAACCTTTTAGGTCATCATTGACCTTAAGGTTATAGATTTTAGGGTTTCAGTCAGGATGAGAAATAGGAGGTCCCAGGGTTGCTTGGAGACCTAGAAATGATGCCAAAATAGGGTAGAGTGCCAGGGAGAGGCACAAAATCCTATGATGAACATGATTAAGTCTAGGAGGACCTATTTTTAAGTGATACCTATAAAATAGAGCCATGGAAGAGGAAAATTCATGAGCATCCTTAATATCCTAACCCTAATTTCACCTAGAATGAAGCAGAGAAGAAGTGGAAAGCGGGGAGAAATCCTGATCAAAGAAAAGATCTATTCAAGGCATCCAATATGACCCTAAACCACTTACTTAGAGGGATAAATTATCTTAACATGGAAGTGCTTCCATTTTAAGATCATACATTAAGCCCCAACTTTAGGAAGAGTATGGACTCGATGCAAACTCTTGGTAAAGGAGAAGAAAGAGGAGATCCAAGTGGATTCATAAAGAGATAAAATAAATCTTAGCTAAGGGCACAAGCCCCCTGACTAAGGATTATAACTCAACATACACGCATGAGGGTGCAAAAAGAGAAAACGAAAAGAACATGGGTTAGCACTAAATAACCCAAATCAATTAGCATAAGAAACCTTGCTAAGAAATATTTCTCATACTAATATCATATTTGGAAAGCTATCATAAAAGCATAAATTATTACATAAGAAAGACAAGAGCAACACTATAAAAAACATAGCTTCATGATCCTATCCTACTAGCATGAAAGCAAAAAGAGAGAAAGGAGAAAGTGATTACCTCACCCAGTAAGATGCCCACCTTACCATGAATCACCCTGGAGAGAGAGCCCAATAGGTTCACCCATAAATTGTGCTTGCAATTGTAATGCATCTTTTGATGACTTTTGGAATACCCATAGATCCACCTTCTTGTATCACTATGAATATGAAATGTGTGTCTCCTCAAGATTTAGCAACTTATGTGTGTTACCTTTGGAAGATTTAGCATATAGGTGCGTGTCTTTTTAGGATTTAGCAACTTATGTGTGTTACCTTCCAAGATTTAGCATATTTGAAAAATTGGAAATGCGCGTCCCTTCAGGATTTAGCAACTTATGTGCATTACCTTCAGAGGATTTAGCATATTGAAAAATTTGAAAAATGCATGTCTCCTCAGGATTTAGCAACTTATGTGAGTTACCATCAGAAGATTTAGCATATGAATGCATGTCTTTTTAGGATTTAGCAACTTATGTGCATTACCTTCTAAGATTTAGCATGTAAAATTAAAAAACTAAAGTACAAGGGAGACCCTATATATGGCCCCCTCCTTAATATGGCAAAAAACATACTATTTTTTCATGTTAAGGAAAGAAAGAACAAGGATAAAGCCTTCGCCAGCATCAAGACAATATCCATAGACAACACCCAGTTTGAGCCAAGAAGGTCACAGCTCCTATGAGGCCATAGAAGGGATGAATGTAAAGAGATATCATGCAAGAAGTGAAAAGAAAGTAATCCTGGATGAGAGATATCACACTATTTAGTTTCCAAGGTGAGAGCTGTATCAACCATGGAAACCCAATATCAAAAAACAAATAAGGTTTTTATCTAGGACATAGGTCCTCAAATGCAAACCATAATTTTCATGTATGATTGGATATCACATAATAGATAAATACTGCTTAGCCAAGGAAAGAGGTGAATCCCTAGAAAGAAAAGAAGAGAATACCATAAGGATATGCATGAAATAACAATGCATAGATTTGAATAAGATAGAAAATCATACCAAGCCCCTAAGGCTAAAGTACTTCTATCAAATTCACAATCCGTATTTGCTACTCCATGTGTGAAAAGCTAGCAATGCTAAGATCAAAATCTCGAGACCAAAACCCTAGCATGAATAAGTATGAAATAGCAATGCATAGATTTGACTAAGATAGAAAATCATACCAAGCCCCTAAGGCTAAAGAACTTCTATCAAACTCACAATCTATATTTATTACTGCATGCCGATAATGCTAAGATCGGAGCCTCTTGATCAAAACCATAGCATGAATATGTGCATGAAATAAAAATGCATAGATTTGACTAAGATAGAAAATCATACAAAGCCCTTGAGGCTAAAGCACTTCTATCAAACTCACAATCCATATTTATTACTTCATGTGTGAAAATAGAAAAGAAGGAGAAGGCATCCTTTCCCCCCAAATGTAGGAACAAAGATGGAAAAGGATACCTAATTCAAAAAGCAAGGAGATATCCTGTTTACAACAATGCATACTATATCCTTAGCGATGGATATTGACCCCTACATCCAAGAGTATAGATAATCATGAAAAGGATATGTTACTTATGGAAAAGGATCCTCAATGAAAAAGATCTTATCACCAATACCCCCACCAAAAGAGGAGTGCGTGTAGATAAGATATCATCTTTCAAAAGGCAGGAATAAAGATTCAATCATCAAGTCCCCTGCGAAGAAGAGGAAGAGGAATCTTTGGAATGAGAAAAACAACTCCAACACCAAGCAAGGGTGAGAGTTTATAAAGAACATAATTTGCAACATAGAGAAGAAGCAACAACCTAGGACAACAACTTCTCATATAATAAGGTTATCCATAGTCAAAACATCTATCAATATGATGAAATAATATTGAAATATAAACAAATACCACTAAGCTAAGGAAAGCAGTTCCCTAGACAAAGAGAGAGAAGGAAGAACCTTTCCCCCCAGGGATGAAAGGCAAGGGCTATCTTTGCAAAACACATGTCCTAGAAAAGATATCTTGAATAATAGAAGAGAGCAATAGATGAAAAACTATCATAATACAAACCATTGAGATAAATGAAAGAATAACCAATTAAGCTCAAAGAAGGAACATAATGGATTCTAAAAGATAGGAAGAAATATACCTCTTGCTCCCCAATCTAGAGGGGAAAAGAGAGTGAGGGGTAAAATTATGAATAAATCTCAAAGGAGAAGTTTCTTTTCTCTTATATTTATAGATCGGATAATAAGGAGAAAGTACATTGAAAAATATTTGCACATCATGAACCATAGTTTGAACCTCAACATATGTGTGGGAACAACTAGGAATAGAAGATGAAGAATTAGGAATCGGATTAGGAAAGATAGGATTAGGATTAGGAAGTTTAGGAAATAGATTATGAAGATTAGGAATACTAGGAAAAGTGTAGGAAATGATATGAATGGAAGACACAACCAGGGGAACACTTGGAACCATAGTTGGAAAAGGGTTTGAATAGATATAAGTAATATTATGGTAAGAATGTTGTGAGGTAGGATCTTGATTTCCCATAAGATCACCACTAAGAGGAAGAGCATTAAGGGAATTCTTATCTTAATCCGCTAATGCCTCATCACTAGAAGAAATCCCAAATTGAGGGGAAGGATCTATAATGTCATCTTCTTTCGCATAAGGGAAGTGTTTTTTAGAGAGTGTGTCATCCTTTTGTATCAAAAATTCTTCGCAAGGAGGGGATAAATCAATGTATTTATCCCAAAGAGGAGGATTATCCACAATGGTTTCATGAAGAATAGAGTAATCAACATCAAAATCCAAAGGTTCATCCCAAATAGGAGGATTATCAAAAATGGCTTCATAAGGAAGGAGTAATCAACATCAAAATTCAAAGGTTCATCCCAAATAGGAGGTTTATCCATAATGGTTTCCTGAGGAAGAGAGTAATTAACATCCAAATCGAAAGGTTCATCCCAAATAGGAGGATTATCACCCCTAGCCATAAAGCGTATTGTAGGAGTGTCATAAGTCATTAAAGCTTGATCCCTAAAGGGGAAAGAAGCTAAATTGTATTCTAAAGTAGGCTTATAGAAAAGACACATATTAGGAGAAGAATCAATCCCTAACTCATGTTTGTAAAGGTCAATTAAAGAGGTTGTGGAGGAAGATGAAATAGGAATAGAATCAATGGAGATCTCATTCACACAATTTTGATCCTCACTTCCATGTACCTCATTAAGGTATCTATTATCTTGAACAACAAAAGCCTCATCAAAGTACTCAAAACAAGAATCATACATGTTGAATACTAAAAGCATGAAAACGTAAATGTTTTTGTATTTTTAAAGAAATTTTGTGATTTTTTTGGATTTTTGAAATATAAATGCAAGAGCATAAAAGAAACCTAATATTAATGCAAGAAAATATTAACCACAAATCTAACACATTACGACATCTAAATCCACAAAATAAAGGAGAGTACATATGTCGGGTTCACCAAAATGTAGAGGATAAAATAGTGTATGGGGTCCTAGAACAATGGCTTGCACATAAAAGAGACCCCAAAGCCAATATTTTACACTTGCATTTGAATTGTATTGATATGGAAAGTAAATGTAGATGACTAATATTGAAATTAATAAATAAAGGTACTTACCTCCGAAATAGAATTGGCTGAAAACCCTATCAAATGATCTCAAAAATAGTTGATTTCCACAATTAGTGAACCAAAACTGCGAGATCTAAAAACCACAGAAATCTTTTCCAAAATAAGCTCAGGTCAACTTTGACCTTTTAAAAGGTCAAAGACCACATTATTTATTTGAAGTTTGATTTGAATTCTGTTCACAGATCCTAAAAGTTTGCCGAAAAGAGTATCCAAATTTGCACTCAGATCTAAAGTTCCGCACCTGTACCTGTAAGAAAAAAGGTTTTTTTGTTTGTTTGGGGGGTTTGCCTTGGTCAAACCCAGGTTTGGAATCAACCTTAATATTGAAATTGAAATGGGGAATGCTAGAAAGTAGTAGAAGTAAATCTAACAATGAAGCTATGCAATTCAATAGATAATGCAACTGTATTTGAAATGTAATCAAGTATGTTAATATGAAAGCTTGAACATAAGATCAAAAAATGTAAATCAAACCTCCATGGTTGTATGCTTGGAATCCACCTTGAGGGAATAATGAAATGGATCTTTGAAGATGAACAAAAGATCTTGAAGGAAGATCACACCATCATGATGGCTAGATCTAGGGTTTGAATGATGAATCTTGAATGCTTGAACCAAATCCCTTCAATGGATTAAATGCTTGAATCCTTGATCTTCAATGGAGAACATGGATGGAGAAGAGGACTTGAATGCTTCCTTGAAAATACTTGGGAGATGCTTGCTTGACCTTTCTTGAAAGATTGAGTGCTTGATGCATGAATGAGATGGAGAAAATGAGAGAGGAAGACTTCCTTTTATAGTGATCTAGGGCACAATCCTCTAGAGGGGCCACCTTGGGGAACTAAATTACAATTAGGCCTCAACCCTATAAGAATGGACCCAAATTAAATATAATTTAAGAGTTTACAATTTCGGAGATCAAAATAGCGGACCCGAAAGCAGGAAAACAATTATTTCTGAAACCCGACAACCGGAGATCCCAGAACCTTGAAATTTGAACCCAGGGTCAAGGATGAGCTCAACCCTAACTAGGTCAGGGTCAAGGTCAACCTTGTCCCCTTTATGTTGACCTTGACCCATTTAGTTTTTCATTGACTTTAAGGTTACATATTTTAGTGTTTCAGTCAGGATGAGAAACAAGAGGTCCCAGGGGTGCCCGAAGACCTAGAAATGATGCTAGAATAGGGTAGAGTGCTAGGGAGAGGCAAAAAATCCTATGATGAACATGATGAAGTCTAGAAGGACCTATTTGTAAGTCCTACCTAGAAAATAGATCCATGGAAGAGGTAAATTTAGGAGTATCCTTAAGATCCTAACCCTAATTTCACCTAGAATGAAGCAGAGAAGAAGTGGAAAGCGAGGAGAAAGCCAGATCAAAGAAAAGATTAATTCAAGGCATAAAATATGACCCCAAACCACCTACTCAGAGGGATAAATTCTCTTAACATGGAAGTACTTCCATTTTAGGTCGATACACTAATTCACCCACTCTCAATTATTCTAACAATTGGTATCAGAGCTGTGTTGCTTGGAACAAAGTTTTAAGAACTTTAGTAAAAATATTACAAGATGTATAAGAGGGAAGTGCTGAAGCTAAATAAGGAAAAAATTACTATATGTCAAAGTTGAATGAAACTTCACATATCTGGAATCGGAGATTCTGCATTATATCTACTTGAAAATGGCTACTTACAACCATTGACTAGACCTTTGACTCTTGATCAACTGAAAGACTGACAATAACACAAATATACTATGATAGAGATTAATGTTGCTCTATTTGATGCTAAATTTGAGGATGTTAAGAATTTCACTAAAACAAAGGAAATGTGGGATAAGATTTCTCTAGTATATGGTGGTGATGCAAATGTCAAGAGAGCCAGAGCTGATAGCCTAAGAGGCAGGTTTGACAATATGAAAATGAAGGAAGGAGAAAACTTAGTAAAATACACAAAATGAATGAAGGAGGTAGTCAATGCTATCAGAGGATCTGGTGGTGTCATTGATGAAGATACAGTGGTAAGTAAAATTATGAGAACCTTGTTTCTTTCTTATGCAATTAGAATATCTTCTATACATGAAGTGAGGTCTGCACCTAGCAATAGTCTTACTCTTGATAGTTGGATTGGTAAGCTAACAACTTTTGAGTTGAACAATTTTAATAATAGTGTTGTACTATCTATTGAGTCTTCTTTCATGTCTTCTCTGAAGATTGGTAAGTCTAGCAGTACACATAATATAAGGAATGACAGTGATAGTAATACTGATGATGATCTTGATGAACTTGAAGCTCTTATGGCCCAAATATTACCTAAAGGTAAAGGTAGATATAAACGTAAATTACCTTTAGCATGTTTTCATTGTAAAGAAGTTGGCCATATTGCTGCTAGATGCCTGAACAGGAAAGAAGAAGATAGAAACAAAGATTGATTTGGTGAAGGAAGCTATGAAAGGAGAAACAACATAAGTTACCGACACTACAACAAAGACAACCGAGATCACAATGATAAGGGAAAAATGGTATGTTACTTTGTTGAAGAGAATGATACTGATACCGACACAGATGATGATGTTGAAGTAGTATTTTTTGTGATGAAGGATGATTCTGAGGAAGAAGAAAGGTATTTAGAAACAACACTCATTTCTAAAGTTAATAAATATGATACATGGATCATTGATAGTGGTTGTACACATCACATGACTGGTGATGAAGAAAAGTTTGATCATCTTGAACATTAAAATGGAGGATCAGTAAAAATGGGTAATGATACACCATGTATGGTTAGACGAAAAGGATCTTTATTGATAAATGATAAAATCAAATGTGATAATACTTATTGGGTAAAAGGACTGAATTACAATTTTCTAAGTGTGGCACAACTTAACAATTCAGGTCATCGAGTAGCTTTTGAAAGCAATAAGGTAAAGATATTTGATGAAAGTTGAAATCTTGTTAGAACATGAGCACAATCTAAAGGTAGCTTATTTTATCTTGACAATGCTGAGACTTCTTGTTTACTGATGAAAAATGAGGATGCATGGTTATGGCATAAAAGGTTATGTCATGTAAATTTTGATAACATGATTAAGATCAGTAGAAAGAAAAAATTTAGAGGAATGCCTAGCCTAACAAAGCTTGATCATGTTATGTGTCATGAATGTCAAAATGGGAAAATGACAAAATCTAGTTTTAAGTGTAAAGACTATTAAACAAAAATAATCTTGGAATTAGTTCACACCGACCTATGTGGTCCCATGAGAACTTAGAGCTACTATGGAGATAGATACTTTATTCTATTTGTTAATGATTACACTAGATTGATGACTGTCATGTTTTTAAAGGATAAATCCGAGGCATTTAAAATATTTAAATGGTACAAAGAAAAAGTAGAAAAAGAAACCAAGAAAGAACTGAAATGCTTGAGGTCTGATAGAGTTAGTGAGTCTATTTCTAATGAATTCACTAACTATTGTAATGAGCATGGCGTAAAAAGATAGGTTTCCGCACCTAGAACACTGCAACAAAATGGGATTGCTAAAAGGAGAAACAGATCAATTGTTGACTGTGCGAGGACACTGATGATAGAAAAGAATGTTGCACAAGTATACTAGAGAGACGCAATTAGTACAGCTGTATATGTTATGAACCAAGTACAATTGAAGAAAGAAAAACAAAAAACCCTACGAGTTATGGTTTGGTTACACACCGAGTGTAAGTTACTTCAAAATTTTTGGTAGTAAATGTTTTATTCTGAAAGATGATAGGAATGAGAAATTTGACTCTAAAGGGGATGAGGGAATATTTCTTGGATATTCTACTAAAAGTAAATCTTACAAGTGTCTGAATCAGTTTTCTAATAAGATGATTGAAAGTGCTAATATCAGAGTTGATGAATTTGTTGATAAAAATGATGAAGAAAGAAATAAGGAGCCGAAAGACTATGGTAAATTTGTTTATGTTGAACATCCAGAGTACCTGCCAAAGCCACATGTTGAGTCAACCGAGCATCGGGAAAATAACACCGAGGAACAACAAAGGGAAACCGAGGAACATGTAGAAGCTACCGAGCAAAGAAATGAACTTGAACATAATGAAGAACAAAGAAGAGATCAAGTACTAGCAAGATTTTTCAGAAGACATCATCTTGAGAACCAAACCATTGGAGACAAGCAAGCTGGCATGCTGACAAGAAGTAAGTTAAGACAAAACACATGCTTAGTTTGTGAGTTTGAATCAAAGAATGTTACTATTGCACTTGATAATGATGAATGGATAAATGCTATGAATGAAGAGATAGAACAAATTGAGAAAAACAAGACATGAACTTTAGTACCTAGACCAAAAGATAAAAATGTTATTGATACTAAATAGATTTTAAAAAAAAAGCTAAATGAGAATGGAGAGATTAAAAGAAATAAAGCTAGACTTGTGTGCAAGGGATATGCAGAGGAAGAAGGAATTGATGATGGTGAAACTTTTACACCTGTTGCTAGAATAGAAGGAGTTTGCATGTTACTTGCATATGCTACACATACGAAATTTAAAGTCTATCAAATGGATGTTAAGTCTACTTTTCTGAATGGAATACTAGAAGAGGAGATCTACATAGAACAAGCATAAGGGTTTGTTGATCCGAATTAGAAAGACATGGTATGTAGACTACACAAATATTTATATGGTTTAAAGCAAGCACCTAGAGCTTGGTATAAAAGGTTGCATACTTGTGTTTTAACTATTGGTTTTGTATGAACTAGTGAAAACAACAATTTATACATAAAAGGAGGATCTAATGATACCATTTTGATTGGTGAAATATTTTTGGATGATATAATATTTGGAGGACAAGATCATATTTGTAAATCATTTGCTAATGAGATGAGAAAATAATTTGAAATGTCTATGTTTGGAGAGATTAAGTTCTTTCTAGGCTTGCAAGTTATTCAGCAAAATGATAGAATTTTTATCACACAATCAAAGTACATAGAGGAAGTATTGAGAACATTTGGCATGGAAGATGCTAAACTAGTTAGAACACCGATGGTCATAGGCTGAAAATTAACAAAAGATGATGAATCTACAGAGGTAAACCAAACATTGTACTGATCTATGATTGGTAAACTGATGTATGTAGTACATAGTAGGCCAGATATTGAACATGTAGTGGGGATTGTTGCTAGATTTTTTGCCAATCCAAAAGAGTCACATATGGTTGTAGTTAAAAGAATCTTGCGATACCTAAAAAAAATAGAGAAATATTGCTTATGGTATCCTAAGGAAGGAAAATTTGAACTAAGAGTCTACACCGACGCAAATTGGGCTAGAAATATAGATGATAGAAAGAGCACAACCAGATGAGCATTTTTATTTGGTGAACGACTTGTTACTTGAAAAAGTAAGAAAAAATGTTGTATTTCTCAGTCTCCTACTGAAGCAGAGTGATGCAGGGGCATCCAAGGTTGAGGCAAGGGAATTTTGTGTCCTCGGTGAAATTGCACAGGTGTTTGTATTTTGGCCAGTGTTTACTTGGTTGCAGCCTTGACCGACAACCTTGGTCATTGAAGGAAGCTTGATCACTGAAGGAACTCGGTAGTCTCTAAAGCTCGGTGAAGGTGTTACTTGGTCATGCCTACAGTGCTCGGTCAACATGAGTGCTCGGTGATGCTTGGGGTGCTTGGTAAATTCACTAATGCTCAGTAGTTCTGGCTTACCGACTAGAGTTCTATGTGATTTGTTGGGCCAACTTGGTGCATTTATTGTTTGTATCTTTTGTTGGATTCCCCTAAGTGGATCTAGAGGCCGACATGCTAAATTAAATGTTTGTATACAATTTGTAAGTGTAGGCTATGGTTTTGAACCTGTTATCTGTTTTGAAAGGCTGAAACATTCAAACATTAGACTAATCTAGCATTTATCAGTTCAAAGCATAAACAAATATAAAACCAAGCCACCTCAAGATTGTTGCTAAAAACAAGTGCTATAGAGAAAATGTTTGATTTGCTTCAATTAGAGGGATGTGGGTGTGCTCTCAAATGCATGGAGAGGGATTTGTGGTGTGCATAAATGATGAGAAAAATTTGAAATATGAACTAAGATTAATCCATTAAGCTATTCTAAGATGTGTTAGAAAACATGAAAAACATGAAGAAATCTAACAATTAAGATGTATGCTAAGATGATCTAGCTAAAAATGCTCATGATAACAATGCATAAATGATAAAAACTAAGCTAATGATTTACTCTAGGAAGGAGGAGTATTTATAGGATTTGGGAAGGGCTTGGGTTAGGAGGATGAGTCAGAGTTTGGGGTAAGGTTAGGGGTTGAGTCAAGGGGATAAGGATGAAGACTTTCTAGAAGAGTCTAGGCTTTGGATGACGATAAAGACTTTCTAGAAAAGTCTAGGCTTTCTAGGGATAAAGATGAATTTAGGAGATAAATAAGGATTTATTTATCTCAAAAGCTTTAATGAGTTTGAGGCTCATTAGGGGAAGGGTTACCTCCTTGTGACAAGTGTCATAAGGGGATTGGGTTGAAAGATGGGAGGAATGTGCATAATTTGAGAAATGTGCCTAAGGTCAAAGGGTGAAAGAAAGGGGTGAGGGGCTTCTTAAATGCATCATAAATGCATGTAAGAGGGATAAGGAGGCTTTAAATGCCTTCATGCATGTAAGAGAAGCCTCTAGAAGTTTGTTGACTTTGGGTCAAGCTTAGGAGTTGGCTAACCTTGGTTTAGGGAATGTGACAAGGTTTAAGGGGAGGATTAGGATTAGGATGGGTGAAGAGGTTGGGTTGAGAAGTTTCTAGAAGAGTCTAGAGTTTTCTTAGGTTTTATGGAATAAATGTTTATTCATTCCAAAGGCTTTTGGTTTTGGGAAATTTATTAAAATATATTTAATAAATATGAAAATTAAATATTTAATCTTAATTAAATATTTTGAGTTGGGATTAGGGTTAGAAATGATGGGATTAGCCTTTTAATCGAAATTAAGGAGGGATTAGAAGATTCTGGAAGAGGTTAGTGGTCTTAAGAAAATTGGCCAACTTTTGGTCAAAAAATAAATTAATTATTTTTTTTTAGATTTTTGGTCAATTTATTAATTAAATAATTAATAAATAGGGGAATAATGTTTAAATAAGATTTAAACATTTTTGGGAGGGATTTCTTAATTAAATATTTTTAATTAAGATAAAGGGATTTAATGACATAAAAATTAATTAATTAAATAATTAATTAATAAATGATGATGTCATTAGGGGTTTTTCAGAACATAAAAATAATTTATTTTCTAAAGGATTTTTAGGTGTCTACAGTAAGATGACTTGTATGGCATTTAATATTTGTTACGAAGAGTTAAGGGTTTCATCTTGTTGACTTGTGGCTGATGATTAGTATTTAAAGGGGGTGTTTGGGTAGATGTTTAGGACAACAGAGTAGATCTAGACTGTTAGACGTGAAGCCCGAAAGCTGAAGTTGGTGAAGTATGATCTTGCAGATGAGATTTCTATCTGATAGTTTGTAATAGCAGAGCTAGTGGTTTGCATACTTGGGAATAAGGAGATTGCTTGGAGGCTTGCAAGCTCAAGTTTAGATCTGCCTTAGGGTTTCTATTAGCTTCTGATTGTCTTTAGAGTTGAACTAGTAGGTGATTGTATTGGATCTAGTTGTGGATCTTGCAGAGTTGTTTCTAATTGTAATTGGCCCTAACCCAGAAGGACTTACAACCAGGCATGTTAATGCAAATTACTTGAAATGATTATTGTGTTATCTGTTGTGTTGATTATTCTACTATGTAATTCTATAGCTGCTGGACCTGAACTGTCCTTAATTGGATCCTTCTAGCCTTGGTCTGCGTCAGGTGGTATCAGAGCGAGAGTTGATCTTGTGGAGCATAATTGAGCAAAGATAACCTGGCAAGGCTGATCTTGCAAAGTTGATCTTGTTGATGAAGAGATTGTATGATCTAGATTGCATATCCGTGGCACTAAACTTGTGAATTTGTGTGCTAGTTGTTTGCAAGATTGCAGGTCGAGATCTGACTTGCTTACAACTTGAAAATTGTCACAAGGTGGTTGGTGAGGGTTTGTTGCAGAGGGTTTATTTTGCATATCTTTAAGGATGCCTCTGAGAAGATTGGACCCTAGAGTTATTTCTAATCTTTGTAATACTGTGGAATCCCAGATCACAGAGAAAGTGAAATGAAATTTCAGATCTGAGATGGAATTGATGAAGAATGACATGGTCGCCAAGATCATGAGGGTTGCTACTGGTATACATCAGAATGTTAGTACTGAAGATGGCTATGAAGAAGCTATTGAAGAATTTGAACCTATTGGATCTAGTGGTGATGACCGGAGGGAACATCAACATATAATAACTCTAGGTGGTATTACCACTTAATATATAATATATTTTAATATTTTTACAAACCTGGTTCTAAGATAAGGGGCTCCCAGAGAAAAGAACAAGGGGAAAAAAAACTACGTTCATGATCCCATCACGAAAAAAAAGAAAACCAAAATTGGTGGATCACTACGGGCTTAATTCACCAGAGTGATACCACCTTACAACGGAGTGTGCCCATAGAAGCTATCACAGAAAATTACATAAATGATGGCTCACTATGTACTATCTTAACAACAGAGGAGCCACCTTACAACATAACATTTGCACAAGAATCTTATTTAAGCTTACACTGCTATTTACACCTTATATAGATAATACAAAAATTTAACATTACACCTCCATAACTGGCAGAGAGTTTTCAAAATGCCTCATATTATATATACAGCGAGGACAGAAGACAGATGCAACAAAAGTTTGAATATAAGGAACGGTGGCAAAGACTGATACTGCATCGAACAAAACCTGAATGAGAACCCAAAAAACTTGAACCAAAATGTCGTGAAGAGAAACTTAACCAATGTCCACACAGGCCTATGAAGACTCCCCAGAACCTAGCCCAAGGTTCAAATTAGGGACAAAATAGGATTGCAGAGGAGGAGCCGCCAGAGGAGAGGAATCCACCTCCAACAGATCTAGCATTGGAAAAACCACTTGATGTATACTACTAATGCACTCTTTGGAGAGAAAACCCCCAAATTGTATATTGTAATAAATTTACTAAAATTAAGATTAAATTTATATTAAAAATTAAAATTAAAATTAATTACCAATGGCAAGTACTTGGCCACTATATGGCACTTGTTCCATGTCCAAACACAAATGAAAAATTTACAATTCTTCTACATATTAAATCTACTTATATACAAAGAAAAATACCTAACAAATCTTGCTATTGTTGTTCCCAATTGTCACGTTTTCCCCTCTGATTTGTGCGCTTCTTCTTTTGTTCTCGGTCTTATTGCACCATGTCAAGTATCGACACCCGTACCTATTCTGCACCTTCATATTTTCACATCTCATTGTTATTTTTTTTTTCTTTCCCAAATTCTTCTTGGCCCTTGTCTTGTCTGGTTATTCTTTTTATCAATTCCTCTCAATAATCTCCTCCTCCTTCTCAGTATGCGCCAGCCCTTCTAAAACTCTTTTCCCCCCTTTTCTCCCCTTCGTATGCTCTCTCTACAAAGATCAATGCTGCCTTTATTCTTGATTCACACCTTATCCTCTGTCTGATGTGTAACGTCCAGAAAATGTTACACCTGTATTCCTCTTGGGAGTTGATCTATTGCTCTGTCCCTTAACTTGCGTATCTACTGGGAAAGGAACAGTAGAAAGACTCCACATTTTTCCTCTTCGCACGCGCTAATTTCCTTCCAATCTCGATGTGTGCTATTCTTATTTCCCATTCTTTGTTAATTTTGGTAGCTTGGACAGCTGTTTGTCCTCACCCAGAAATAGTAGCATTAGTTATGGGTAGTTTGGACAGCTATTCATCTTGGCCTAGAATTTAGAAAATGATTGTTTTTGTCAAACAAATATTATTAGGATAAAAACAATTGTTATTTAATATTGACTCTTTTTAGGTGACACCTCATAACCAAGTTTGTTAGTGGCTGTTGAGTTGTCTTAATCTCAGCCGTTCATTTGTATTAATCTTGGCCATTGATTTTTCAACGAGAGTAGTATAAAAAGCGGTCATTGGGTCATTTGGAAAACACAAGTTGGAGAATCATTTGCAGTGTTAGCAAATGTATTTGCAGTGATAGCAAATAGTCTTGCAGTGTTAGCAAGGGGTGCAATGATAGCGTGGGGATAGCAGTTGAGGAATATCAACAGGAGGAATTGGGAGATTGTCTGAGTTCTGCCAGTGAGAGGCAAGGAATTTTGTATCTCTTAATTTGCTGAAGTTAATATATTTCTCATCTGTAGTGCTGGTTTTCCCTTCAGGGTTTTTCCAGGGACAATTGTCTGAAAATATTGTGTTGATTGTGTTGCGTATTTCTTTCCGTATATTTCTATTGGTGAAATTGCAGTTGTATTATTTTTCAATATTAGCTGTGAATTATTTTGGCAGTTAAATAATCTTTATAAGATAGGAGATTAATAATCAGTGACTGCAATAGAATTTTCACATGGTATCAGAGCTAAGTTGAGGGTATAGAAGGTTTACCCTAGGGAAGGAAAGAAATTAAGGGTTTATTAAACCTAGTTTGACCTCTTTCGAGTTATTTCTTTTATTTCTTTGAGATGGCTATAGCTGGTTTGAGAGATCAGGACAGATTGGATGGTGCCTCAAATTTTGGTGTCTGGAAAGCCATAATTTCTTTATTGCTAGAAGAGAATGGTATCAAGGAGTATGTTACTAGTGTTGTAGTTGTACCCTCAGATACAAAATAGCTCGCAGCATACCAGAAGGATGATGCCAAGGCGAGGAGGATAATCCTTGATGGTGTCAAGGATCATATTGTTCCACATATTACAGAGTTAGATACTGCAAAGAAGATGTGGGATGCCATTCTGAATCTGTACCAGAATGCTACCACCAACCGAAAGCTAATTCTTAGAGAAAAGTTGAAGAATACCCAGATGATTAAGGGAGAAGACGTCACAAGTTACCTCACTAGGCTTAGGCTTGTCAAGGATGAGTTAGTAGCTATTGGAAATAGCCCCAGTGATGATGAGCTAGTCAGAATAGCCCTCAATGGGTTTACTAAACAATGGGATGTCTTTGTTCAAGTTGTTAGTGGATGAGACACCTTACCAAGTTGGGATTGACTGTGGAGTGATTTCACTCAGGAGGAGTTTAGACTTAGTCTTGTCAATGGAGCCAACACCAAGAGCTAGAAGAGTGAGGTGGAACAAGAAAACATTGCCCTAGTGGGAAAGGGAAAATCGAAGAAGGGGTCTAGCAAAGGATCAAGCTCACAAGGTGAGAAGAAGAAGAAGGACCTGTCTAAGTTAAGTTTTTTGGGTGTCACAAATTTGGCTACTATGTCAGTGATTGCCCAGAAAGGAAGAAGAATGAAAATAAGGGCAAGAAGCAAGTGGCAACTTCAGCAAGTGTAGATGAACTCTCTAGTAGACTGGAAGATGAGTTCGCACTCATAGCTTGTATGGTTAGCTCAACCTCACAGAGTGTTTGGTATATAGATAGTGGGGCATCATTTCATATGACAGGAGTTAGAGAGTACTTCTCCAGTTACAAGGAGGAGAGTACTAGTACCCAGATCTCTATGGGAAACTTGTCCAAACTCAACTCAGTTGGGAAATGGACTGTTCAGTTTCAAAGGGAGAATGGAAAGATTATTCCCCTTCGTGATGTGTTGCATGTGCCAAGATTAGGTATGAATTTGATTTCTATATCTGTTCTTCAGGATAGAGGGTATAATGTACTTTTTAGAGGGACACATGTGTTGATCAAGCACAAGGATTGGAAGTCACCTGTATCTATTGGAGTTAGGAGTGGTCACCTGTATAGGTTGTAGTTTGATACTCCTCAGGAACTTATGAGCAACAGTAATCCTAGAGATCTTGGAGAGCTATGGCATAGGAGGATGGGCCATATACATCATGGAGCACTTAAATTGCTTCGTGAGACAGTGACATGTGTTCCTGAGGTGAGCACAGAGCATGATGATGTATGTAAAGGATGTGTGTTGGGGAAGTTTGTAAAAGCATCTTTTCCAAGGAGTGACACTAGATCTGGGGGTGTTCTTGATCTAGTACATTTAGATGTAGGTGGACCAATGTCGACGAAGTCTCTCAGAGGATATGAGTACTATGTTACCTTTATGGATGATTTCTCTAGGAAGACCTGGATATACTTCTTGAAGACCAAGGATGAGGTTTTCAGTTACTTCCAAGAGTTCAAGGCTCTTGTGAAGAACTCGACAGGAAGGAAGATTAAGGTTCTTCGGTCAGATAATGGAGGTGAGTACAAAGGAAATGAATTCCAGGAGTTCTGTAGCAAAGAAGGAATCAAGAGAGAGTGGACTGTTCCTTACAATCTGCAACAAAATGGAGTTGCTGAGAGGAATAACCGGTCTATATTAGAGGCAGCAAGGGCTATGCTACATGACCAGGATATGCCTCGCTACTTATGGGTAGAGGCATGTAGTAAAACAGTGTACATACAGAATAGGGTTCCACATAAGGTACTAGGTAGGATGACACCAGAAGAAGCTTTCACAAGAAAGAAGCCAAATGTCAGTCACTTCAGGATATTTGGAAGTTTGGCATATTGCCATATTGCAGGTGATACACATACAAAGTTAGATCAGACTGCAAAGAGGGGGTACTTTGTTGGGTACAGTGAAACCTCAAAGGCATATCGGATCTTTATTCCAGGGACTAAGAGGATTATAGTCAGACGTGATGTCAAGTTCATGGAGGACAAGGCATTTAGGAGGTCTAGAGATTTGCCAGCAGAAGATCAGAATGAGCAGCCGACAGAAGCTCCAAGGGTAGCTCAACCGAGTCAAGGGCAGAAAAGCTCGAGTACAGTTACTAGTACTAGCATAGACTCAGGTGGTGAGAGTTTAGAGAGTATGGAGCAACTGTTGCAATAGGATATTCATCAAGAAGATATGGAGGGTGATATTTCATCCTCTACAGTTGACAACAGGAATCGTGTGGTTCAACAAAGTGATACTCAGGAGTTAGTGGGAGCTCCTAGGAGGAGTACGAGAGAAAGGAGACAACCAACCAAGTTCAATGACTATGTGGCTTTAGTTAGTCAGTTGGTAGATAGTGAGCCTTCCAGTTATCAAGATGCTGCATAGCGTCAGGTGTGGCAAGATGCGATGGTTGAGGAATATACCTCAATAATGTAGAATGATGTGTGGGAGGTAGTGCCTAGACCAACAGATAGGGTAGTGGTTGGATCACGCTAGATTTATAAGATCAAGCATGGTGCAGATGGTAGCATCGAGAAATACAAGGCAAGGTTCGTGGCAAAGGGGTTCTCTTAGAAGGAGGGAATAGACTATGAGGAGACATTTTCTCCTGTGGCCAGGTATACTTCTATACGAGCTGTGATCTCATTTGCAACACAGATGGGATGACAAATCCATCAAATGGATGTCAAGACATCATTCCTCAATGGTGAGTTGAAGAAGGAGGTATACATAGAGCAACCAGAAGGCTTTGTAGCACACAGTAAAGAGACCCATGTGTGTAGATTGAAGAGAGCTTTATACGGACTCAAGTAGGCTCCGAGAGTGTGGTATGAGCGCATTGATACTTACTTGTAGGAAATGGGCTTTGTGAAGAGTGAGGCAGATGCTGACCTCTACTACTTGGTGGTTGGGGGTGAGGTTCTCATTCTTGTTCTATATGTGGATGACTTGTTTATAATAGGTTCACTAGGGCTCATAGAGGAGTGCAAGAGGGACC
Organism: Chamaecyparis obtusa; assembly: GCA_027943335.1. NCBI lineage: Eukaryota > Viridiplantae > Streptophyta > Pinopsida > Cupressales > Cupressaceae > Chamaecyparis > Chamaecyparis obtusa. The sequence goes on from BSBK01001235.1 coordinate 681,528, forward strand.
TTGCAGCAGAGTTCGAGATGAAGGATTTGGGACTTATGCACTACTTTCTATGCATGGAGGTGTGGCAAACAGATGGAGAGATTTTCCTTGGGCAAGGAAAATATTGCATTGAAATCTTGAAGAGATTCGGGATGGAGGATTGCAAAGCCATGTCTACACCCATGATCATGAATTGGTGGAAGGTAGATACATCCAAGGGGAAGGATGTAGATCCTAGTTTATACAAGCAGTTGATTGGTTCACTCATGTATTTGGTCAACACTAGGCCAGATATAGCCTTTGTAGTGAACTCTCTTAGTCAGTTCATGGTGGAGCCAAAGAGAGTGCATTGGATAGTGGAAAAGCATGTGCTGAGATATTTGCGTGGTACAGTTGAGTATGGGATCAGATATGTTCGAGGTGAAGGTATCAAGTTGATAGGCTATACTGATGCAGATTGGGTGGGCAGTACAATAGACAAGAGAAGCACTTCAGGGTGTTGTTTCAGTTTGGGATCGGGAGTTGTCTCTTGGTTCAGCAGGAAGCAGAAGTCTGTGGCTTTGAGTTCTACAGAAGCAGAATACATAGCAGCTAGCATGGCGACGTTTGAAGCTATTTGGCTTCGGAAGTTGCTACTAGCCTTATTTGGTTAGAGAGTTGAGACTACTGTGATACATTGTGACAATCAGAGTTGCATCAAGTTGTCTGAGAATCCAATGTTTCATAATAGGTCAAAACATATGAACATCAAGTATCACTTCATCAAGGATTGTGTACAACGAGGGATTGTTCAGCTACAGTATATACCTACAGAGAAGCAGGTAGTAGACATTCTGACAAAGGCATTGGGGAAGGCAAAATTTATCTTCTTCAGAGATCTGTTGGGTGTCGTGCAGAACAACTTCCTCGCTAAGAGGGAGTGTTAATTTTGGTAGCTTGGACAGTTGTTTGTCCTCACCCAGAAATAGCAGCATTAGTTATGGGTAGTTTGGACAGCTGTTCGTCCTGGCCTAGAATTTAGAAAATGATTGTTTTTGTCAAACAAATATTGTTAGGATAAAAATAATTGTTATTTAATATTGACTCTTTTTAGGTGACACCTCATAACCAAGTTTGTTAGTGGCTATTGAGTTGTCTTAATCTCAGCCTTTCATTTGTATTAATCTCGGCCGTTGATTTTTCAACGAGAGTAGTATAAAAAGCGGTCATTGGGTCATTTGGAAAACACAAGTTGGAGAATCATTTGCAGTGTTAGCAAATGTATTTGTAGTGATAGCAAATAGTCTTGCAGTGTTAGCAAGGGGCGCAGTGATAGCATGGGGATAGCAGTTGAGGAATATCAGCAGGAGGAATTGGGAGATTGTCTAAGTTCTGCCAGTAAGAGGCAAGAAATTTTGTATCTCTTAATTTGCTGAAGTTAATATATTTCTCATTTGTAGTGCTGGTTTTCCCTTCGGGGTTTTTCCAGGGACAATTGTCTGAAAATATTGTGTTGATTGTGTTGCGTATTTCTTTCCGTATATTTCTATTGGTGAAATTGCAGTTGTATTATTTTCAATATTAGCTGTGAATTATTTCGGCAGTTAAATAATCTTTATAAGATAGGAGATTAATAATCAGTGACTGCAATAAAATTTTCACATTCTCTTCCTTCATTATTGTCGTGTATAATACCAATCCTTGTCGGCTTATTCCTTTACACAGTAGTCATGTCATCGAGAGAGGTTCAAAACCTTAGTGAACGATTAGTTTAGGTTGAGATCTCTCGTTCTGATCAATCCTTCTTGCTAGCATGAGTAAATTAGGTTGGATTTAATAGCTTCAAACAAACATAATAATCCACTTGCAGTTAATCCTAAATTTAAGGAACTTAACTCGATTGCGTAAACGGGTTGTGACATAGGAGAAATTCAATTGAGTGCAACACAGTAGCAAAAAAAACCCAATTTTAACATTTTTCCGAGTCATTTGTTTCCAAATTTCAGTAACCCACAATGCAATTGATGGTTTTCAGTGAGAAAATAGGAAGCCCTTTTCATGTTTAAGAGCTTTGTGAACAAGGCTAAGAGACCATTACATTGTGAAATACTAGAACTGGAGAAATGCAGACCGGTGGAATTAGATTTCGGGCTAAGAGCAGGACATGGAGGCCTAGCTAGAGGATTTCCATAGAGGGCAGCAATGCCTATGGTATCATGGTCAGGAGCTTATTTAGATATTTATTCTGATTCTAAGAAAATAATATACTACAAGCAATAAAGTGACCATTTCCCTTCTAGTTACGATTATTCTATAATTGAATAGAGTCTAAATCTTACTTAGCTAACCATACATGCTCCTGATTTAATTTCATACATTCATAACTATCAAAATTTAATTTCCTTCTAACTTGAATAGTTTATAAAATAATGAACAATGTAATATAAATGACTTTAATTATACAAAGATTCTATAGTTTAATAACACATATTTTTATTGTATTACACAAATTCTTTAACATCATTGCAACCATAGACATCATATTTTTTACAATCTAAATCAAAACAAATAATAGATTATTTATGTTGAGAAGCTCAAGTGTTTCTTAAGAGCAAAGTCCCAACGTAGCAAATAAAGAGATTAACAGCAAAATCCCACTGCCTGGCCACACGCTGCGCGTTCGCAGCAGACAAAAGGGGCGCATTCAAAATCGTGAACGCAGCGATCATCGCAGGGAGCAGAGCAGGGATGAGCCTCATCGCGAGTCTGAGCTACTGCCATACCTGCCAATATATGAAAATCGTCACAATCAAAATCGTCAATACAGTAATCATAAAGGTGAGCTACTGCCTGCTATACCTGCCATGCCCACTACCAATGCCATTGTTATTATTAGCAGCACGCAAAATAATTTCATCGCGTTTGCCATTTTCTTCTATTTTCTTACGAAAACTGTTGTGAAGAAATGATAATCCAATCCTATTTATAGAGGGGAACAGCCCCATGTTTGGACTAGAATTTCTAACATTATTTTGAGTTTCCGAGCCGTCCCAAACATTCCTCCTCCTTCGGAGATTTAATCTAAGATTCAATGATTAAAATATCAAATACAGAATGATTTAATCTAAAATTATATTTATTTAGGAGCCGTCCCAAACATTCTTCCTCCTCCGGAGATTTAATCTAGAAATTTGTACTTAAGAGCAACTCTTGAAGCGATCACCACAATGCATACGTAGAAATATAAGAAATCATTCACATAGCCTAAGAAGCCACAATGCATGCGTCCAAATATAAGAAATCATTCACATAGCCTAAGAAGTCACATAGCGATTACCACAATGCATGGAAACTAAGGCTATCAAAATATCGATTAAAATATAAGAAAGGGATCATTGAATCCTTGTATACATGCTCAACAACATTCACAAAGGCTAAGAAGCCACGTCGAAGATAATATTTGCTTACCATTGACAATAATTGTTGTTTACCACAAGTTAATCATTAGTGGTGAAAAAAAACTTCACTCGCATTTATTATTCAGATTTCCTATCCAGTTGTTTTGATTGTTATGTCCAGAATCCTACGCAATGGAACCTGCAATGCTTCTATCCAGTTGTTTGGATTGTTTTGATTGTTAAGTGTGACGTGCACCTTCTTTGCCATGTGTTCTCTTGCATTGATATCCGTAGAGGGCTCTGCCACTGTCTGCAAGGCCAATAAGAGTCTGCAAAAATACCCTTAAACAATATACAACTTATGCATTGCAAATATTAGAAACAATGTTTATGTAAATAAATCCGATAGTTTGATTGTTCCAACATGTAAAGAATAATCACTATGGGCCCGTTTGGGTGCTGGAATATAGGCTCTAATTTGGGAATTAGATTTTGGGATAATTCAATTTTATGTTTGTGTCTATCTAAAAAAATAGGAATTGGAATTTCGAAATTCTAATTTTGTCCACAAAATGAGCATTTCATCTTCCACTTGAAAAGGTGGAATGAGATATTCCAAAATTGATACATATCTTGGTATTTGTTGTATGTTATTGTATTGTATGATAAATTTAATATTATTTTCCAATATATTTATAGTATGTGTTAGATAGTTGTTGAATAAATTATAATATATTAATTCAATTCTATAACAAATAATAGTTTGAAATCAATAGATTCTTACAAAGTTGATGTATCATAATTTTATTAGGTCAATGAAGATTATAGTTGTGATATTGCTATCATAATTCAACTGTGTAGTTTTTGAGTCAAATTCATTGAACCATGTTTCAAGAGTAATGGTTCACAAGAACCCATCTCTCAAAAGAGTGAATGGAACACTTAGCACTAATTGCATTTAGGAGATGCTCATAAAGTTGAAGCACTGGGTCTTTCTAGGAGGTCACCCATCACAGTAGTACTCGAGGTGAAGTAGGCTTGACTTGCTATGGAAAATATCTCCTACTTATAAAGATTATAGTTGTTAGAGCTACCAGTGTCTTAAAATTAGATTCATAAAAGACACATTTATGACAAGTATAGTTGAAGTTCACTCTATTTAAAGTTTTGATAATCTATTTCTATAAAAAAATTAAATTAGTGATAACTAAATAATTTGTTATTTGAGTTGCCTTATAGATTGATTAGTTGATATGTGAAATCTAAAATGTAAACAAGCATATAGGAGGAACAAACAATTTCATTCTCTGGGGCCATCTTTCTAAAAACTTACTTCAACTTCTCTGTCACATGCATTAAAAAAATATCAAAACAAATTTAAGATTTAATTTCTTAGGTATTTATTTGTTCTCTTTTTCATATTCATATAATGTTTTTGTTCATAAAATCATTTTATCAATGTATCAAATTTTAGACTCTCCAAGTCTTCCTTTTGAACTTAGTCATATTCTACCTCAACATGTGAAGTAGCATCACCTCTTTTACATTGTCCATTTTCACATTCTTTAAAAATAGTTTTTAATGGTCCATGGTGATTGTCGAATGCTCACGTGTATTTCTCCTCCCATGTCCTTTCTATCCAATGGACACGACACAACTCTTAGAAACACTTTTTATGGTCCTATATTGTCCTCTTTCAAGATGTTTTTTTCATCGCAAGTCTCTCTTCAAATATTCAATTGTTCATTTCGTACTATTTGTACTAGTTATTTTTCAATATATCTAATCAAGCGCGAATAATTTTTAATTTTTAATGGAGATTTCTATGTCCTCCGCCTTTCAAATATTGTTTCGAGATTTTTTTTTATTATCATGGATCTCTTTATGACTCATCTCATCCTCTTTTTTCAACATATCATCTTCCACTTTACAATTTCTTCATAGTTTCATGGTGCTTAAAAACATAACTTTCTTTATGCACCTTCTACCCAGTGTTAAGTTTATAAAAAACTCATACATACATTACAATTATCTTATTTGGGAATGTTTATAAATCATCTTATTAACTGTATTTTTCACACCCAACACATTTTAATTATTAATCCAAAACATACTAGAAACCCAAATTTTTTTATTATTATATAAGTGATGATATAAATCAAACTAATAAATTTCAAATATTCAGCTTCTAAAACATTTACAAGATTTTCCCATTGTGTTTTATCTCTTTTTGATATCACAAATAATAATAATTAGTCTCAATGCTTAATCTAATTATCAAAAGCACAAGACAATTTTTTTTCTTAGCAGAAGCATCCAAATCCCCTACCCTCCTCTAAACATCTCTTCTAATCTTCATTGTACTTTCCTCTTTATTTATTATTATTACAAAATTTAACTTTATTTATTATTGTAAACATAATTCATAAACTTCCCGCCCAAGCTCTGCAACTTCCCACCCAAGCTCGCTTTTCAAACTGCAGGCCCCCATGCCCGCCTCCCCTGGGGGAGAATTTGCCCCCCTGGCAGATTCCCCTGCTGGTCTGGATGGACCCCATGCTTCCCCATGAATACCTCTATCACGGTCCCAGCGGTTGAGTCAACGGTGGAGACCCAAAAAGAATCCTCCTCTGCCGACGCCCCCTCTTCCCCACCAAAACCCAATTGGAAAGGGGCCCTTATCGGAGAAGCACACAAATCTCTAGAGACTCTCTTAGTGGACTTCGTTCAGACTAAGGAAGGTGCTGAACTTTCACTTCTGGACTCTATGGTGAATAGAATGATGGCAGATTTCTAGTTGGCCCTGGTTGGCTGATTCTTTAACTTTTGACCTGCCATTGGAATGGTTAGAAAATGGGCTTCGAACTAGTGGAAGATCAAAGGTTCTATCCTTATTGATGCTATGCCGGGTGGGTTATTTCTGTTTAAGTTTACAACCCTTGAGGATCTGTCCTTTGTTATGTTGGGATCATGGGTCTATGGGAAACACTTCCTAGCCCTTGCGAAATGGAAACCCGGGCTCAACCCGATGATAGAAATGACCAGAATTGGGCTGGTTTGGGTCTGTCTCCTAGGCCTCCCACTTGAATAATAGGATGAGAAAGTTTTCCGATGGATAGGTGACTCCTTCAGCACATTTATCACTACTAACCAGGTGACACATTCTAAATCCAGGCTGGTCTTTGCTAGGTTTTGTGTGAATGTCACCATGACCAAAACTCTACCCAAATTTGTCATTTTGAAATCTAAACTGGGAAGATGGACCCAAGTACTAGTGTATGAGAATGCTACCCTGTTCTGCCAGAGCTGTGAGAATAGAGGTCACTCTAGTGACACTTGCAAGACTTCCTAGTCGGGAACCAAAAAAGGGAGCAAGGATAAAGGTACATATGAGATCCCACCCTTGACAGAAGAAGTGGAAAAGGAGGAGACTAGCCCACCCTTGGTAGCTAATGAGAAGGAAATCATAGAAAAGGAAAACATGGTGCTTGAGGAAGGTGAGATCATTCCCCCTCCAGAGAACAAAGTGGGGAACTCTGCTCTTGGCTCTCTAGAACCCTGACCTACAAAGGAACCCATCCTCCAGCATATGGTGAAGCCATTAAAGAACCCTCCAATGACCCCCCTAGAGAGGAGGAAGATTAGCCATGCTGAGGTGGAACAACCTGCCATTATGGTTGCTCTGGAACTAAAATCTCCAAAATCTGATCCTAAACCTCTCCCATAGTTTGTAATGAAGAACTCTTCCGGCTCCTTCGATGCTGACTGTGAGGTGGAGGAAGATAATTGGGAATGGAAAATATAGAAAAAAAATCCAAGCCCAAGAAGGCTGATGTGGGAATGGAAACACCCAGGGGAAGGCCATCAGATTATGCAAGGAGATTGAGAGGGACCACAAGGGATGTTGCAGCAGGTAAGTAGCAAACACTAGAATCTAGTTTTAAAAGTAAGAAATGATTTTCTTTTCTTGGAATGTTAGGGGTTTGAATAGCTCCCTCAAACAAAGTGCTGTTAAACACTACATTTTTTTATCATAAGATGGATATTCTTCTCATCCAAGAAGTTTAGATGTCTGCTAGTAATTTTTCTACCCTAGCAACTAATCTTTGGTCAAGTGCTACGTTCCTTTACTCTGAAGTTGTGGGTGCCTCCAGAGGCATTGCTATGCTCTGGAACCCCAATAAGATAATTGGCCATCAGGTTGCCTCCTCTCTAAATTTCATTTTTGTTACCTTCAGGAAGGATGAGCTTGAGTGGATCACTTTTAATATTTATGCTCCTAATACCCGGTCTGACAGGGCCTCCCTTTGGACTGACCTATCCCTTTGGATTGACTAGGACAATTCTATGAATTATTTGTTGGCCGATGACTTCAACACCCCTCTTTATTCCTTAGAAAAGTGTGGGGGATTAATGGATTACTCTGATAGCATGGAGGAGTTGGCAGAGTTTATTTCTTCCACTGGTCTTCTTGATATCTCTCTGAAAGGAAACCCCTTCACTTGAACCAACAATAGGAAGGGACCCCATCTCATCCAAGTGCGGCTTGACCAGTTCCTTGCTTCATCTTTGTGGGACCTATGTCTGAATTCTAACTTGAGCTCCATCCCTAGAACTACCTCAGATCATAACCCCCTCCTTCTCTGTTGGCATGATTCCCCTAAGGTTGGCCTGACCCTTTTTAGATTCAAAATCATGTGGTGTTCTCACCCATCCTTTAGAGACCAAGTGAAGCTCTGGTGGGCTGATTGAAACTTTAGGGGGCCTTTGGGCCTAATTGGTCTTTGGCAGCCACCCACCCTAGATACAGGTGGAGGAGGAGTTGACTCTTCACAAATGGCAAGCAACTTTGAAAAAAGTGGAAATCTACTAGAAACAATGATCCAGAATCCAATGGCTTGCTGAAGGGGATAGAAACATGACTTTCTTCCATAGGTCTGCCAGCAACCATAAAAGAAGAAATTCCATCATTTTTGTTAAGGATGAGGGAGGTAATGAAGTCATAGAGAAGGAAAAAATCAATCAGGTCACCAAAAATTACTTTAAGGGGCTGTACTCAAAGGAAGGAGAAATGTGCCCGGACAATATCCAAAATCAGCTATTGGACCATATCCAAAGTGCTATAACTCATAGTGATAATGACCAACTCATTAAGCAAGTTTCTGATGATGAGGTCATGAATGCGGTCTTCTCTATAGGTGCTTACAAAGCCCCGGGGCCTGACGGTTTTCCTTTGGCATTCTTTTAGGAATATTGGGACATTGTGGGGACTGATGTTATCCATCCTGCCAGAGACTTCTTTAGGACATGGCATCTCCTCATACAACATAATAAAACCTATATTGTGCTGGTCCCAAAGCATGACAATCCCACCTCTATATTGGATTTCAAGCTCATCAGCCTCTGCAACACCTTCTATAAGATCCTTAATAAGATCCTGGTTAGCAGAATCAAGCTGCTTATGGATAAGATTATCAACACTACTTAGAAAGGATTTGTGTCGGGTAGATAGATCCTCGATGCTGCCATAACCACTCATAAAATCATCCACTCTATGGATAGGAGCAAGGTCCCAAGTATGGCCTTTAAACTAGATATCTCTAAAGCTTATGACAAAGTTAATTCGTCTTTCCTGCTTAAAATTCTTACTAAAATGTGCTTTAATGAGAAGGTTGTTCATATAATACAAGAATGTACCCAAACTTTAGCTTCTCTGTGCTTGTCAATGGCACCCCCAGTGGCCTCTTTAAACCTGAAAAGGGTCTCAGACAGGGGGACCCTCTCTCCCCCTACCTTTTTATTATGGTGGCTAATGTTCTTAGTAGGAATCTGACTATGCTTTCCTCCATGGGAAGAATACAAGGTGTCAAACCCACTTCTACTCTTCATCAAGTTGTGTTAGAGAAGTTTGTTGATGACACCTTCCTCTTTGGGTATTCTTCAGTGATTGAGGCTAGACAGTGGAAACAAATCCTGGAAAGCTATGCCTGGGCTTGTGGATAGTGTATTGATTATCAAAAAAGTGGATTGTTCTTTTTCAATACCCCCATGGAGATACAAAATAGAGTACTTCAGATTCTGGGTTGTCTGTCGGCTTCACTCCCTTCTACCTACCTTGGCCTTCCCCTCATAGTTAATGAGGTTTCCTAGGACTTCTGGAACTCATCCTTCTTCCTCATATGCATTTCCTGAATCATGCTTCTTCAGTATCTTACATGGTCCAAATTTTTTCATTTTCAACTTGTTATATGTACCAAATGGAAATCTTTCCTTTCGCAAATGAACCATGACTTCATCTCCAACCTGAAATTCTTTATGCCTCCTTTTTTCATCTGCCTTAGCCTTATACTGCGCATTCATCTTGGTAATGTGCTTCCACACTTCTTCATGGATGTTCTTCAGATGTTCTGCAAAATCCTCAGCTTCAGCACTACTTATTTCTCCTTTATTTATCTTTCTCAATTCAGATGCATTTCTTGGACTATTCCCATATACAATCTGGAATGGTGATTTACCAGTGCTCCTATTGACAGAATTATTGTATGCAAATTCTGCCTGTGGTAAAATCAAATCGCATCCTGTTGGCTTGTCTCCAATCAAACATCTCAGTAAATTTTCCAAACTCCTATTCACCACCTCTGTCTGTCCATCAGTTTGTGGATGATGTGATGAACTGAACTTCAAATCTGTCTTCAGCTTCTTCCACAATGTACGCCAGAAATATCCAACAAATTTAGTGTCCCGATCTGAAACTATGGTCTTTGGCAAACCATGTAGTCTCACTACTTCTCTGAAAAATAATTCTGCTACATGAATAGCATCATTAGTCTTCTTGTAGGGAATGAAATGTGCCATCTTTGAAAATCTGTCAACCACCACAAAAATTGAATCATATCCCTGCTGAGTCCTCGGTAAACCAAGAACAAAGTCCATGCTAATATCCTCCCAAGGCTTCTCTAGTACAGGTAATGGCTGATACAACCCTGTATTCTGCTTCACTCCTTTCGCCATGTGACATACTCTGCAACTCTGTACAAGCTTCTTCACATCTTGCTGCAACTGTAGCCAATAATAATTTTCACTAACCAAAGCAAGAGTTTTATCACGACCAAAATGTCCAGCCAATCCTCCGCTATGCTTCTCCTTGATGAGGTTCTTCCTCATAGAACTTCTTGGAATGCACAACTGACTCCCTCTGAACAACATATCATCCTGTATGATGAAATCCAGCCACTTCATTCTGTCTAGAGTAACAGGTTCTTTACAAGCTTTCCAAGCTTCACCAAAATCAAGATCCTCTAGATACAAATTCTTGAGTTCTTTGAACCCAACCACTTCAATCTGCATTTCTGTCAGCAATAGTTGCCTTCTGCTAAGAGCATCAGCAACTCTATTGGACTTTCCACTCCTGTGTTTCAAAAAAATGTATAACTCTACAAAAAATCAACCCATTTCAAATGCCTCTGATTTAACTTTCCTTGACTATTCAAATATTGCAAAGCTTGATGATCAGTATACAAAACAAACTCCTTAGGAAGCAGATAGTGTCTCCACTTCTTCAATGCTTGAACTATAGTATAAAATTCCTGATCATAAACAGAATATTTTCTCTTGGCATCATTTAACTTCTCACTGAAATAAGCAACAGGTTTACCTTCTTGGCTCATAACAGCTCCTATTGCAGTACCACTAGCATCACAATCTACTTGAAACACCTTATTAAAATCTGGAAGTGCTAAAACAGGTTGTAAGAGCATATTTCAGGAAATGATACTGAAGAAGCATGATTCAGGAAATGCATATGTTAGCATCCTGGGTGTAAGAGCAATCTTGCATCACCCAAAATATTTCCTTTTACTTTTCAATAAGGGCTATCTTGTGTGGAGCTACTATTTATGGAAACTTACTTTTTTTAGTAAGTTGGTCATATGATCTCAGAATGTTTTGATTTCATAGGTGGAGGTTCATCTTAGTCATATCAGCCTACCAATTGAGTTTCATTGCCACATCATCTGTATTGGTGAAGTTATTGAGGTTTCCAGGTAAGAAATCTTTTAGGTCAATTTTGAAGTCCTTAGAGGCTCCGGATCGCGGTCGACCCTCGGCTGATTGGAGCTTGCGCCAGTCAGGCACTGTAGATCTCGACATGGCGTTTCCAAAAAGTGGTTATAATAAAAAATCAGAGCTACGCTTAAAAAGTTATGGCCTCCGAAAGTTGGGCTACCTAAAAGCATTTTTGTGTATATTTTCTTAGCCGACCCTATGTAAAAAGAAAAGAAAATAAAATAATTCTTAGGATTGTCGGCCTTAAAGGCTAATTTTCTAGAATCTTCTCAGGCGGTGGAAATTGTCTATATAAAGAAGGCCCGTAGTGTTGTCTAAGGCAGTTCTGGGTAGTAGATCTGAGTTTTGATTCGAGGCTTTGGCCTACAGAATATTGTAAAGGAAGATGCCCATGTGGCTTTGCATGTAAGAGTTTTGAAATTTGAAATTCCACATTTGTGGAGATAATAAGAAGCCCATTTTCTATTCTCGCAAATTACTATTTTTTCTTTGTTTCTGTATGTGTTTGTGGTATTAAGGGGAGCACCCTTCATCAAGTGGTATCAGAGCAGGAGTTCCTAAGTGTGTAAACAGATCGCTGACTGTGAGGCAGTTTGCACCAGGACCGTGGTTAGGGTTTCAGTGTGCATCGCAAAAATGCCTCCACGAAAGGAACGTGGCGGAAGAGCTGGTGTTGGAACACCTGAGGTTAGAGCGCTCTAGAGACAAGTGTGAGCATTGCAATAAGAGATTCGCAGAGGAATGAATCTTAATGTCAGAGATGAAAGCGAGGATGAAGTCGAAGAAGAAGATCAAGAAGAAGTCAAAATTGTTAACCAAGAGGAAGAAAGACTTTTTCGGGCCATTTCCAGGATTGGAAAAAGACCTAAGATTGAGGTCCCTACATTTTCTGAAAATCTTAACTCAGAAGAATTGATTGACTGGATCAATGAATGTGAGGAATATTTTGAGTATGAATATGTTGAGGATTCTGATAAGGTCAAATTTGTGAAGGCCAGACTGAAAGGTCATGCGAAGATATGGTGGCAAGAGATTCAGTTGGAGCGAAATAGAAGGGGAAAGGAGAAAATCACGAGATGGGATCGGATGGTGCATAAGTTGAAGTGACAGTTCATTCCTGTTGATTATGAGCTTGACCTACTGAAGAAAATGCAAAGTTTGAAGCAAGCGGGAAGATTTGTTCAGGAGTATACTGAGGAGTTCTATCGGCTCCTCATCAGAACGGGCCATGCAGAAGCTGATAAGGAGAAAGTTGCCTGTTACCTTAATGGGTTGAGGCCAAGCATTCAAGAGGAGCTGAATCTGGTTCGAATGAACAGTATTGAAGAGGCATACCAGTTTGCCCTAAAAGTAGAGGAAAAGTTGAACAAGAAGTTTGAGAACAGACAAAACGGAAGAGGTCGTGGTGGACGATCTAGTGGACGGTCATATGGTGGCCGAAATGAAGATCTGAAAAAGAAGGATCAGGCCAGTAGCAGTCAGAATCAGCGAGAAAATAATTCTAATCACTTCCAGGATAAGAATAATAGAGATCAGAGAGGAAGAGGAAGAGGACAAGGATCTGGAAAAGGTGGCTTCCGTGGAAGATGTTTTCACTATGGAGAAGAAGGTCATAGGGCATTTGAATGTCCTCAACGCCAAGGAAGAATAGATAAGAGAAATGAAGGCCAGGCCAGAGTTACACATGTAGATGAAGATGCCAAATCATCAAATTCTGAAGATGCTAAAAGAGGAGAAACGCTGATTAACAAAAGAGTCTTGTTGAGTGGTGAGAATGAACCTGAACAAAGGAGCCTATTTCGCACTAGATGCAAGTGTGAGGGTAAGTGTTGTGATGTGATTATTGATAGTGGAAGCATTGACAATTTGGTGTCAGAAGAGATGGTGACAAAGTTGAGGCTCAAGAGACAGAAACACCCACATCCATATCGGATTGCCTGGGTACAGGATGACCACAAGGTAATGGTCAATGAACAATGCCTAGTGAAGTTCAAGGTTGGCGGATACCAAGATAAGGTATTGTGTGATATCATATCTATGGATGCATGTCATATGTTGCTGGGTAGACCATGGCAGTTTGACAGATGTACTGTACATGATGGTCGTGCAAATACCTATTCCCTAACAAAGGATGGAGTGCGACATAAGCTAAAGCCATTGAAGGAAATAGAAGAAAAGGTATGTGGTAACGCAAGAATAACTTTTGTTGATGGAATAAATTACTTAGATGGTATGAGGCATGAGCATGTATGTTTTTCTTTAATTCCAAAGCTGGTAAAGAGGAAGTAGAAGATGTTCCTGTAGAAGTTGCAGATTTGCTGAATGAGTTTCAAGATATTGTATCCGATAAGGTGCCTGATGGATTACCACCAGTCAGGAAAATCAGTCATCAAATGGACTTGATCCCGGGAGCGAGTTTGCCGAATAAGGTAGCACACAGAATGACACCTGCAGAAAGTGAGGAGTTGAACAGACAAGTACATGAGTTGTTACAGAAAGGATTGATTTGTGAGAGTTTGAGTCCCTGTGCTGTACCAGCAGTATTAGCACCAAAGAAGAATGGAGAATGGAGGATGTGTACAGATTCTAGAGCAATAAACAAGATCACAATCAAGTACAGGTTTCCATTGCCACGAATGGATGATATTATAGACTATTTGAGTGGAGCTGTGTATTTCTCAAAGATAGATTTTAAGAGTGGATATCATCAGATTCAGATCAGAGAAGGAGATGAATGGAAGACTACCTTCGAGACAAAGGAAGGACTGTATGAGTGGTTAGTCATGCCTTTTGGGCTAACCAATGCACCAAGCACTTTCATGTGGCTCATGAACGAGGTTCTGAAAGAATTTCTGGGTAAGTTTGTCATTGTTTACCTAGATGATATTTTGATCTTTAGTAAGACATTGGAGGAGCATATGATGCATATTCGTATGGTATTTGAGAATTTGAGAGAAGAGAAATTGTTGATTAATTTGAAGAAGTGCATTTTTGTGAAGAAAGAGTTAGTGTATTTGGGATTTGTAGTTTCAGCAGAAGGTCTAAAAATGGACCCAGAGAAGGTACAGACTATCCTTGAATGGCCTAATCCAAGGAATGCTACTGAGGTAAGATCTTTTCATGGTCTAGCTAGCTTTTACAGAAAGTTTATCAGAAATTTTAGCAGTATTTAAGGAGCCTTGACTGAAACAATGAGAGGGGATAGAAAAGAATTTAAGTGGACTAATGGGTCAGAAAAGAGTTTTCAATTGTTGAAAGAAAAAGTTACAGAACAATCTATTTTAGCACTTCTAGATTTTAATAAGGTGTTTCAAGTAGATTGTGATGCTAGTGGTACTGCAATAGGAGCTGTTATGAGCCAAGAAGGTAAACCTATTGCTTATTTCAGTGAGAAGTTAAATGATGCCAAAAGAAAATATTCTGTTTATGATCAGAAATTTTATGCTATAGTTCAAGCATTGAAGAAGTGGAGACACTATCTACTTCCTAAGGAGTTTGTTTTGTATACTGATCATCAAACTTTGCAATATTTGAATAGTCAAGGAAAGTTGAATCAGAGGCATTTGAAATGGGTTGAGTTTTTGTAGAGTTATACATTTGTTTTGAAACATAGGAGTGGAAAGTCCAATAGGGTTGTTGATGCTCTTAGCAGAAGGCAACTATTGCTGACAGAAATGCAGATTGAAGTGGTTGGGTTCAACGAACTCAAGAATTTGTATCCAGAGGATCCTGATTTTGATGAAGCTTGGAAAGCTTGTAAAGAACCTGTTACTCTAGACAGAACGAAGTGGCTGGATTTCATCATTCAGGATGATATGCTGTTCAGAGGGAGTCAGTTGTGCATTCCAAGAAGTTCTATGAGGGAGAACCTCATCAAGGAGAAGCATAGCGGAGGATTGGCTGGACATTTTGGTCATGATAAAACTCTTGCTTTGGTTAGTGAAAATTATTATTGGCCACAGTTGCAGCAAGATGTGAAGAAGCTTGTACAGAGTTGTAGAGTATGTCAGATGGTGAAAGGAGTGAAGCAGAATACAAGGTTGTATCAGCCATTACTTGTACCAGAGAAGCCTTGGGAGGATATTAGCATGGACTTTGTTCTTGGTTTACCGAGGACTCAGCGGGGACATGATTCAATTTTTGTGGTGGTTGACAGATTTTCAAAGATGACACATTTCATTCCCTGCAAGAAGACTAATGATGCTATTCATGTAGCAGAATTATTTTTCAGAGAAGTAGTGAGACTACATGGTTTGCCAAAGACCATAGTTTCAGATTGGGACACTAAGTTTGTTGGATATTTCTGGCGTACATTGTGGAAGAAGCTGAAGACAGATTTGAAGTTCAGTTCATCACATCATCCACAGACTGATGGACAGACAGAGGTGGTGAATAGGAGTTTGGAAAATTTACTGAGATGTTTGGTTGGAGACAAGCCAACAGGATGGGATTTGATTTTACCACAGGCAGAATTTGCATACAATAATTCTGTCAATAGGAGCACTGGTAAATCACCATTCTAGATTGTATATGGGAATAGTCCAAGAAATGCATCTGAATTGAGAAAGATAAATAAAGGAGAAATAAGTAGTGCTGAAGCTGAGGATTTTGCAGAACATCTGAAGAACATCTATGAAGAAGTGAGGAAGCACATTACCAAGATGAATGCGCAGTATAAGGCTAAGGCAGATGAGAAAAGGAGGCATAAGAAATTTAAGGTTGGAGATGAAGTCATGGTTCATTTGTGAAAGGAAAGATTTCCAGTTGGTTAACCGTCTTGGTTTTCCTTTGCACGCCTGAGTCGTGACAGGGTCACTTCTCAAATTACCCTGGGTGTCTAATGCAGAAGCATCCTGGGTGTAAGAGAAATCTTGCATCACCCAAAATATTTCCTTTTGCTTTTCAATAAGGGTTATCTTGTGCGGAGCTACTATTTATGGAAACTTACTATTTTTAGTAAGTTGGTCATATGATCTCAGAATGTTTTGATTTCACAGGTGGAGGTTCATCTTAGTCATATCAGCCTACCAATTGAGTTTCATTGCCACATCATTTGTATTGGTGAAGTTATTGAGGTTTCTAGGTACAAAATATTTCAGGTCAATTTTGAAGGCCTTAGAGGCTCCGGATCACGGTCAACACCCAGCTAGTTGGAGCTTGCGCCAGCCAGGCACTGTAGACCTCGACATGGCGTTTCCGAAAAGTGGTTATAATAGAAAATCAGAGCTACGCTTAAAAAGTTATGGCCTCTGGAAGTTTGGCTACCTAAAAGCATTTTTGTGTATATTTTCTTAGCCGACCCTATGTAAAAGGAAAAGAAAATAAAATAATTCTTAGGATCGTCGGCCTTAAAGGCTAATTTTTTGGAATCTTCTCAGGGGGTGGAAATTGTCTATATAAAGAAGGCCCGTAGTGTTGTCTAAGGTAGTTCTGGGTAGTAGATCTGAGTTTTGATTTGAGGCTTTGGCCTACAGAATATTGTAAAGGAAGATGCCCATGTGGCTTTGCATGTAAGAGTTTTGAAATTTGAAATTCCACATTTGTGGAGATAATAAGAAGCCCATTTTCTGTTCTCGCAAATTACTGTTGTTTCTTTGTTTCTATATGTGTTTGTGGTATTAAGGGGAGCACCCTTCATCAAATACCCCCATGGAGATACAAAATAGAGTGGTTCAGATTCTAGGTTGTCTGTCGGCTTCACTCCCTTCTACCTACCTTGGCCTCCCCCTCACTGTTAATGAGGTTTCCTAGGACTTCTGGAACTCTATCTTGGAAAGAACCCAGAGGGAAATCACTGGATGGAAAGGGAAGATACTAAGAAATGATGGTAAAATTCAGCTGGTGGCTCCCACTCTCCAAGGGATTCTGATTTACTTTCTCTCCCTCTTCAAGATCAAAAGCAACATGGCAAAGAAACTTGAAAGAATTTAGAGAACTTTCTTGTGGGTTGGTTCTAAAGAAAAAAAGAGGATGTCTCTGGTTAATTGGGACACTATCTACCTCTCAAAAAGACTGGGTGGCCTGGGCCTAAGGAGAATTGGCTTGATGAATAGATCCCTTACCACGAAAGTGGCCTAGAAACTGATAGAAGAAAAAGTAGATTGGTGCAAAATAATGGAAGCTAAGTACCTCCAAGGAAATCCCTACAAGAGGATGTACCATGATAGTAATCTTGCTAGTGGATCCAAACTCTAGGTGAACATCTGAAAATGCAAGACATTGCTGTCTACAGGGGCCTTCTGGCAGCTTGGAAATAGGAGATCCATTAGGTTCTGTAATGACTATTGGGTCCTAAACTACCCTAACCTGGGCTCTAGTTTCAAACCCCTTATGGACTACCTCAGACCTATCCTTGGTAACAAAACCTCCAACTACATTGTGGATAGGGACTAGAAAGATATACCTAACCTGGTAAGAGATAGACCAGACCTTCAACAATTGGCCAATGAGCTCATGGAAACCCTGAAGGAGGTCAGAATCCTGGGGCTGGGGGGCTAGGACTCCATTGTCTAGGCTCCTACCCAGGCTGGTACCTTCTCAGTTAAATCTACTTACAAATTGCTTCTAAAGGAAGAGAATAACCCGGGGGACTGGAAGAAGGTGTGGATCCCCTAGCTCATGCTAAAAATCAATTTCTTCTAGTGGACCCTTATGCATGGTAAAGTCCTAACATTAGATAATCTTATAAAGAGGGGCTTCTCCATGGTGAATAGATGTGTCCTATGTAAAAAGGAGGAGGAAATGGTGAACCACCTATTTATACACTGTGACTATGCCACTAGCATCTGGAAATGAGTCAACAATAAGTTAGGTATCTTTTAGGCTCTGGATAGAAATGTGCATCAATTTACTAACTAGAGATCTCCCTCCAATCACCCCCTTCTCTAGCTCCTATGGTGAATGTTGCCTCCACACATCTACTAGACTATTTGGAAGGAAAGGAACAACAAGATATTCAGGGAGACCAGTACTCGGGCCAAGAGTTGTCTCTATATAGGAACTAAGCTCTTGTGTGATAAATCCAGTGTGGCTAAGTGGAAGATTCCCTCAAGACCCTATTCTATGTGGGAGGTCAAAATAGCTGACTGCTGGAACCTGCTTGCTGGGTTCTCTAGGTTCGACAATGCTAAGCTGATGGTTAGAAAAGCTACTAGATGGGTTGCCCCACCCAAAGGATGGATGAAATTAAACTTTGATGGGGCAGCTAATAACCTTGCTCAGCGGGGGGGGGGGGGGGGGGGGGAGGTGTGCTAAGAGACC
This sequence comes from Chamaecyparis obtusa, assembly GCA_027943335.1. Taxonomy (NCBI): domain Eukaryota; kingdom Viridiplantae; phylum Streptophyta; class Pinopsida; order Cupressales; family Cupressaceae; genus Chamaecyparis; species Chamaecyparis obtusa. Next base: position 700,208 of record BSBK01001235.1, read on the forward strand.
ATAAAGGCACTTTCCTGTTGGCTTATGCTGGACCACTAAATAACTGCACTGTCAATCAAGCGGAGGGAATGGCTCTTCTATGGGGGATCAAATTTGCAACCCAAATGAACATTAGATTACTGAAAATTGAGGGGGATTCCAAAGTGGTGGTTGAGGCTATCAAAAGGGGAGCTAATGCGGGATGGTGGGTTAGCTCCATTATGCTAGAGATCCATGAGCTTCTCAACTTCTAGTGCAGGACCATAGGCGACATGTACAAAGAGGGGAACTCAGTGGCTTACTCGATGGTAGCCATTGGCCTAAAGCAAACCAAACTTAATAGTTAGAGGGGGGTCAACGAACTTCCATGCTGACTTAGCATTTCATCAGAGGGGAAATGAATATTACCAATGATATTTAAAATGGGACAAGATGTCATATTTATTACAAATCCTACCTTGATCATGTGCTAGTGTAATCAGGTGATTTTTGTGATTATGAAAGGGAATACCCAAAACCCCATAATGAATAATAATTGCCTTTTATGCATGTGGAGAAATAGTTGTCTGAATTGTCAGGCTTACTTGGTGAACAAGGACATTATGTGCAGCCCTAGCGTTATTGCTAATAATGACACCTGGAGATCTGTCAGATATTGCTGTATGAAGCCCGTCTCTTAAAATTTCACCCAAGGCTAGCCTTTTGAGTATAACCCTTTCTTAGAATGGCCAAACCAAAACAACTGGTTTTATATTATCTGTCAGGAATCTCGACTATTTGGTTGTCTAGATATTCTTTCATAGGTGATGCATAGTATAGACATGGGAGGCAATACCCTTCGCATCGAACCAGACAATATCTATGAGACCATCACCGCCAACCCTTTGGTGACCCACTATTACAAAGAGAGCAGAATCTAGGGTTTTATGGAGTGCATTAAAGGTGGGCACAATGAGCAGATATCCAGACAATTTGTCTCTTCCTGGAATAATAGGAATGTCTCAGTTGGTGGCATCTATTTCCAGCTCAATGAGGAGGTCTTTGCTAAGGCAATGAGTCTCTCTATGGAAGAGAAGAAGTATAAAGAAACCAGTCAGATGCCTGAACCTACCAGTCTCAACCAGTTCTTCAAGGAGGGAGAGAATCCTATCAAGAAGCAAGGGGGTTTCAACTGCGAGGAGCTTCCAGAGTTCTAGCCCAAGCTGTGCCTAGTTCTAATGAAGTATTTCACTTTGGAAGGTAAGTTTATGGTGTTCTACTACTACCACTTACCTTTTCTGAATCACATTAGAAACAAGGACTTAATTTCCATTCCCTTCTATCTCCTGCATTCCATAGAAAGTAATATTTTGGATATTAAGGAGAACCCTAATAAATCAATCCCTATCCTCCATCAGGGCCTCCTTCTCTACCTTTACCACTTCCACAAAGCTATCTGCCCTCCACCCCCATCCCCCCGATTATCTAGGAAGTGGCCCAGGAGGGCTCCCCATCCAAATCTGAAAACCCCATTCCATCCAGGTTATCCAGGAGTCCGATCTTGTTCCTAAAGAGGGTAGAAATCATAAAAAATGTGTTAAAAATCCTTTCAATAGGAGGAAAGAGGAGGATGAGTCTCAGGTCTTTGAATCTTTTGAGACTAAAGACCGAAAGGGGTCTGACAGTACTTCTGAGACTGAACGAAAGCCCAGAAAATGGAAGATGGTGGAGAGTCAAGTCAAGCTAGAGGTTGACCTAGGTGGCACGGGTCACCAAAGGTCTAATAGGATTGAGAAGGAATAGTGTAAAACCATAATTCTTGAAGTGGTCTCTAGAGAGCAGTCCCTATTTGAAAAAGATTCTCATTCCACTGAGTCCATGAAGGGATCCTCTGATGATCACATGAGTCCTAGTAGGACTGGTACCAATCCCGCTCCCAATCCTCAGAAAACCATAGAGACTCCCCACTGTACCCCACCTCGGACCTTACCCCATGATCACCAAAACAAGCCCCCCAGTACTGAGCACATTCCCGAGGTTTTGGTTGGCAAGGACAGGATTGAAGGCACCCTCAAGATAAGGTTTTCTAAGATGGACAAAGAGGTTATTGACATTAAGCAGGTCTTGTAGGAACTGAATTACCACTGTATGATGACTAACAAATTTGCACTGAAGGTCATGCATGCTTCGACTATGACCCTCTGCACTATGCAGGAAAAACTGGCGGGTGACAGTCTAGAAGCGGATAAGGACAATAAGGATCTCTTCCTGTTCCTGCAAGAGGAGTGGACCAAGACCCTGATGTCCAAACATCTGGGTGAAAAGAACTAACTCTGGTGCTCATGAGGTTTTTATTTTTGTCTGGGCATGGCCCTCAGTTCTCCTATTTTGATTCAGGTTTTAAGGTTATTTTGCCTAGTCCTTGGTATAACCATGTGTGGCTTATTACTGTTATTTCAATTGCTACTATTCACTTCAGATACTTTAGTTTAATTTTTTGGAAAAGTACTGTGGTGTTTGTTTTTTATAGAGGCAGATTAGACTTGTTTTTTCTGCTGTTAAACTTCTACTGCAATGCTCTTGACTAGGGCCATTAATATGCCGTTAATGTGCCTCTAGTCCCCATGTTGTCGGGCCAACACCCTCTTGCTTCTTTTTATCTATCAAAAACATATTTCACATTTTCACTTCTTCATCCCCTATCCTCCAACACCTCTACATCAACTTTAATTTTCTTCAATTTCTCTGCCAAATATATTATATTTGTTAGAAAAAAAATTCTACAAATTGCTTATTGAAAATAGGCATCACTTTTTCTATTTATTGTTCCAATTATTCAACTATACTTGAATTAATATTTTCAAATTAAGACACTTCATTTTTAATAATGAATATTATATAATGTTGAGAAATTAGTAACATCTCAAAAATAAGTCTTGAAAGATTCCTATGCTAGTCTCTCTAACTTCTAGCCTCCTATGTATCTCCTTCCCTTAAGCCGCTTTTTCAATTTTAAATTGTAAATCTTTACTTCTACATATATCTATTTCCCAAACTTAGATAATTTATCCTTATATCCATGCTTCCCAACTTCATATATTGCATATAAGATTTTATTTTCAATAATTTTATGACTTTTTGGTGTTCACAAACTTATGGGTTTGATTTGATACTATTATTTTCCTAATTTGTTGCAGTTTGTTTTCTTTGAATTATTTTGTGAAGACAAATTTTAAATCACACTTTTTCCAAAGTGATGATTCAAATTAGGTATCAATTGCCCTAATATTTTTTTCATCTCTAGCTTATGTCTTACTTGAATTCAAAAGAATGTCAAAAAAAAATCTATACATTTTGTCTCTTTCTCATATTGATATACTCTTTCTCTCCATAAAATTATTTTATAGTCTATTATATGTAGGACTCTTCAAGTCATTCTTTTGAAATTAGTTATCTTCTACCTCAACTTGTTAGGTACTATTACCTCCTTCATTGAATACTATCACATTCTTTAAAAAATATTTTTCAATATTCCATTATAGTCATTCTCCCTTTCCTTGTTCCTATTTGTGTTATCAAAGGCTTTCTCTCACATATTTCTCCTCCAAATTTCCTTCTATCCAAGGGAGGAAACCCAACTCTCGACAACATTTTTCTTTAGTGCTTATGATGTTCTCGTTTAAAAGAGAATTTTTCCCATCTCATACCTCTCTTCAAATCTTGTCTTGTCTCTATTGAATTCTTTGTAGAGTTAATTTTCAATATATATAATCTACGCCCAAGCTTTTTAAAATGTTCACATTAATTTATATTTCCCTCTTCTTTTCAAAAATTATGTCCATGAAAAATTTCCCATAGGTCTATGCATCTCTCTCTATGCACCTTTTACCATTCCTTAACCTCTATGGAAGAAAAACTCACACACAATGTATAATTATTTTATTTGAGAATGTTTATGAATCATATTTCCAACTATATTTTCCATTTTTTACTTTTATAAAAAAATTATTTTTTCAATTTCCAACCAACAAAGTACCTATCCTTGACAACTTGTTTACCAACAAGTAGTGACCTCTTTTCCTTGGAAATCTCTTTCTTCATCTAAGATTTTCTACCAAATGACAAGAAAAAGTTTTGTAATCCATTCAAGCATGGTCGATTCTTTCACCAAAACACTAATTTTAAAAATTAAGCTACAATGTACGATAGACTCAAATTCCTTCTATCGATTTAAAATAAAATTGATTTGCAATTCAAAAATGCATGTTAGAAAATATGGTACAAATCAAACTAATTGTTTTCATATATCAAACTTCAAAAACGGATTCATCTTTTACTAATAGTGTTTTATCTCTTCTTGATATAACAAACATGAATAGATAGTCTTAAAATTATAATCTAATTACGCAAAAACCCATGCTCAATGTATTTTCTCTAACAGTGGTATCTCAATTCCGACCCTTTGTAATCCCGTCTTGAATTATTCATTTGTCTTCTAATCTTCATTCTATCTTGTTCTTCTTTATTTTTTTAATTTTTTAAAACTTTTACTTAATTTATCGTCGTTAACAAGAACAACAAATAAGTAAGAAGTCATTCCGCGTGCTCAATCTTACATTTTCCAAACCTCCATCTTCGTTGTGTTTTTTCTCTTCATTTATTTCACTTTCAAATATAAAATATATTCCATTTTTTCTTTTCCAATAATTTTTATTAGTCCCTGTCTATGCAATAGGCAGGGAACTAATGTTTTCAGTTGAGGTCATAATTAATTTTCACAATCAAAATCAGCGAGTTTCTAAAGTTAAAAATTCAGTTTATTTTTTAATTAATTTTGATTCAGTATTTCCTATTTTCTGATTAGTTAGTTGCATTTTTCCGAGGGTAAAAAGAATTTCTCCATACAAAAAATTAGAAAAATAAATCTCTCCAATATTCTGGAATTCTCCAGACCTACAAAAACTTAACCATGGAGAAACCATGGCTACAAACTTATCCGTCAGTTTTGATTGTCGAACAGGAGATACTTTTTTTGCCTGAACCAAGTAGGGTCATAGACATGTCACATCATGCTAACTGTGATAAATGGTATGTGAAAGAACTTGGTATTCTGCAGGAAAGTCCACAAACGACATTTTTCTGCACACAATCCATCTCACAAAAATGAATCCTTGTAATTTCTTACTCTGCTGTGAATACTGAAGCATCATACACTTTTTGAATTGAAGGAATATGAATTTTTTTAATCAGTGAACAGTTAACCATGATTAGGACCTGTCATCTACATTTTTATTGAAGTAAGGTTCAAAGTTCTACATCAATCAGCGTGTTTTATCATCTATTCCCAAATTTTTCCAGTTCTTAGGCACTAGTTTCACAGCGAAGTCGAATCCTCCTTTTGTCCAGTTCCTGATTTGCATGTAATCCATTTAAAATATTAACGATCTTGTGCTATTATCCAAGCATAATAAATCTACGACAATTTTACTAACTAATGGTTGTTCCCGTGACAGGTTATAGCAGGGGCACCTGCAATTGCAGTTCTCCATTCATCTAATCCTGATCAAGCTTATTAGTTAAAATTGGGGAAGTTCCAGGCTCAACAGTAGCTCATGGACCAATGACTACGCCAGTTCAACAACGAGATCCAGTTCCAAAAGATTCTCTACATTAGTAAAATAAATTTTGTATGTGAGAACAGTTGCTGCAGCATATGGGGTTTTATCTTGCTTCAGCAGATGGTATGATGAAATTATTTTATGTTCCTAAACTGTTGGTTCAATCCGATAGACACAACCGGTTCTAGAGTACTGGTGGAGCCTTCTAGAAACATGGAAGCTTTGTTGTAATCCCCTCGATAGAGGACGAAAAACTAAGAAGGAAAGAAATCTTGAACATTCTTCACATTGTTGGGCCTGACAATCCCCTCATAATTCCTATTGTCGTTCTCATGAACAATCTGTAGCTGTGAAATTTAATGCACTTATTTTTTTTTGTGGAATATTGGATAGTCTGGAAATTAGGTTTGGTACTGTTATAAATGCTGACAAATAGCTTATTGGATTTTCACCATAGGTTATGTATTGTCCATACATTGTAAACCATGAGTACCATCCCAGATATTATGGAAACACAAATGTCAACAAATAATTTGATCAGAAAATGTGGAAGTATCCAGTTTTGAAATTCAATGTTCATACCATTGACATTTAGAAATGTTGGAACACTAAAATATCAATTAGTCTCCAAAAAATTTAATACGACCACAACAGTATTAAGAAGAGAGAATTCTCAAGAATACAATCACCACTCGATCAAGGCATGGAATAGATGTGAACAACATATAACTGCATCTTTAATCAACAAGAAGGGGTATGAAAGGTCTATTATGAAAATATAAATTAATTTTTTTAAAGCTTTTTAGCTAGTTAGTCTTTGTTGAGAAATTTTGGTAATATGCCCTAATACTTGACTTTGTACACATCTTAATTATGCTAATGTGCTCTCCAAACATGGTAATTTTGCTACAAACATTTTATATTTATATATACTAGTCAATATTATAAATAATTTTTTATTAGTCCCTGCCTTATAAGGCAGGAGACTAATGTTTTCAGTTTGCTAAATATGAATTAATATTTTTCAGACAAAAATTAATCTTATGATCTTCTTAATGTTTTGTGGAACTATAAATTAAAATGATTTCTTTGCGATTTATTCTATTTTTCTGATTGGTTGGATGTATTTTTCCTGCCAGTTTTATTATTTTCTTGTTTAGAAATTTAAAACTAATTCCCTGCTATGACACCTGTGAGGTGTGTAAATTCAGACTCCATTGAATATTAACGGACACGTAATCTCCTCAAGCAAAACCTACCCACTTTATTTTCTAAAGCAAAATCCTCGAATGTCTCACATAAAGGAAATTTAATTTATGGTGAATAAATGTGGCAGAGATAAAAGTTACTTTTCTGACATTAAGTGAGTAATAAGGAGATTTGGAATTATTATTGAGTGCTCTGACAATATTGTTTTATAAGATTGATGTCATTTAGGATTTCAAGTTTTTTTCATTTGTTAGATAATATTTAAATATAGTTAATATATTTAATTGGATTTTTTAGTAAATATGATGTATAAAATTGTTATTAAATTATTTAAAGATAATATTTATAAATTAAATATAATAAATATTTATAAGTTCATTTTATTAAATAATTATAAATTAAAATTATTAAATAATTATATATTTATGAAATATTTAAATAAAAGTATTATTTTGATACATTTTATAAATATATATATTTTTACAATTGATAGTTACAATTTATGCAATAAATTAAATTTTTTTGTTGCAATATCATAAATTTTAATTGATATATCTAAGAATGTAAATAGCATGAAATTTTTTTTTTTTTTGTATAATTGTTAAAATTAATTATTTCAAGCCCTTTGTATAGGGAGTATGAGTTTTAGTTAATACCTCTATTACGAAGAGCTAATCACTAAAGATTACCCATTCCACAAAAATCACTTAGAGTTAGATCTCAACTCTACCCATTATATATCACACCTTTGGAAGTTTGACCTTTGGTGGGTGGCATAATCAATTAACATACTATCACCCTCTCGAATTGTGTTCACCTAGTCAAACTAAAACCATAAAGATATTACTATGTCTAAACATCTAAATATATTATCAAGAGATAAATCATTTTTATATATTGGTAAACCACATAGTTGAGAGCATTGATTTTTTCTAATTACTACCAATTTTGGATTCACATGCACCCTCCTCTTCTTGGATAAAGTTTTCTTAACAAAGTGTTAAGCCACACAATAATCTATATCACTATTACACTCATAACTTTTGATCAAGTACCAACCACATTTCTTATTGTGTCCTTCACCTCACCCAAGTTCAATAATACAAAAATGAATATGGAAGATATATCTAAATTTATGCTATATCAGGAATTTGTAGCCATGAACTCTTTGCCAAACACTCACTACATAACATAAAGTAATATGCATGCGACATTTTCATCTCTTCTCCAAAATATTCCTTATGAAAGACATTATATGTGACTCTTCCACCCAGTATTTCCCTAGTTGGCCTCCATTTGATTTTCCCTTATATGTATTTCAAAGGCATGAACCATTCATTCAATTTCTACCTCATATGCTTGATTATAAATATAATCTAGTGAAGATCTCACTTGGCATGGTTTAATCATCAAACAAGATTATGGATTATATCTCAACTAAATCAATCTCAACCCTCATATTAATCATTATTTATAAAAAAATAAAATTAATGCTTATTGTAGGAGTTACACCCAAAAAAATATGACTATAACAACGTGTTTTAAAAATTACAAGACTTATGAACCAACCTACTCTCATACTTACTCTAGATTTTCTTCCTTTAAAAGCAATGTTTGCCTATCTGTGCAACCATAACATTTGGTTGCATAGTATTAACAATAAAATCAAATTTTGATGCTTAGAGTTCTGTTATTTCCTTTTATGCCTTTTCTTGTTTAGTAACTATGTTTTAACTATCAAACAAATTTATCTTTCATTTTTTACAAAAGGTAGGGACTTAAGCTCCATCAAAGCTGTTGTTTTTATTTATTTTATTTATTATTTTATGATGATATTTTTCCAATAATTTAATTGAGCCTCAATTAATATCCTAAAATCAAGATATTTAATTTCCTGTGGAAAATATTGTAGAATATCCATAAATTCTTTACAATCCAAGAATAGGTGTCATTATATCAATCCATCTTCTACATAAGAATCTGCAATAAGCTCAAGTGTCCAAAGACACTATTAAATGTCAATACCAAGAGTCCTCATTAACTCATCTCAAATACAGATACTCTCGCATAGGAAAAGCATCAAGCATTCAGTCGAGATATTTTAAAGAAATAGTGCTCTGATATTTATGGACTAATGCAATTTTTGCATCAATTATTCAAAAGTTGGTTGGGGCATAATACCTAGCATACTTCACAAATACTCAAATGTATCCTTCACAAAAGGTTTTGTAAAAATGTCTGCTATTTTCTTCTTTGCGTTGACATACTCCAATCTGATTTCTTTCTCTACAACTTTTTCTCTCAAAAAGTTATACTTAATAGATATGTGTTTTGTCTTTGAATGTAATACTAGATTCTTTGGGATACTTACTACACTTGTGTTATCATAATGTATGATAACATGCTTTGTGAATTTAATTCTAATGTCTTTCCAAATTTGTGTCATTCATATAATTTGATTACAATTGATTGTTCTTGCTACATATTTTGCTTCAGTCGTTCTTTGTGAAATGCAATCCAATTTCTTTCTTAACCAAGAAATCAATCTTCCTCCCAAGAAGAATGCTCCACCACTAGTGCTTTTTCTATTAGCTAAATTTATTGCCCAATGAACATCATTGTATGCACATAGTGTGAAATCATGTGATTTATCATACCACAATCCATAATTATGTGTCCCTTTCAAATATCTAAAAATTCTTTCTACTATTTCATAATGTGTTTCTTAAGGGTTTTCCTGAAATCTTACCACAATTCCAACTGCATTAGCTATGTCAGCTCTAGTGTGTGTCAAGTATTATAATCCACAAATCATAGATCTATACTTTTTATGCTCAATAGTAGGGGATTCATCTTTACTAGACAACTTGCAACCAGTTATCATAGGGGTTCCAATAGGTTTACAATTTTCCAATCCAAAACTCTTCAACAAATCTTTAAGATACTTTTCTTATGATACAAAAATACCATCCTTGTTTTGTACAATCTACAATCGCAGGAAGTATTTCATCTCACCTATCATATGCATCTCAAATTCTTTCTTCATTTCATCAAAAAATGCCTTACTTACTTCATCATTGCCTCCAAAAATAATGGCGTAAAAAAATACTACAACAAATAGAAATCCATTTCCATTCTTCCTCAAATATAGGTTACTATTAGGATTACCTTTTAAAAATCCCAATTTTGTCAAGTGTGTATCCAATCTTGCATACCATCCTCTATGTGCTTGTTTAAGTCCATATATAGTGCCTTCTTTGATCTGCAAACCATATCCTCTTTATATGTCAAAGGAAAACCATCTGGTTGTTTAATGTATACCTCTTCTTCTAGTTCTCCATTTACAAAAACTTATTTGACATCTAGTCAATAAACCTTAAAGTTCTTATTTTTTGCATGTGCCAAAAACATTCTTACTGCCTCTAATCTAGCAACAGGGGAAAAAGTTTCTTCAAGGTCAATTCCTTCTTGTTGTGTATAAACTTTACATACTAGTATTTCATTTTTTCTTACAACTTCACCTTGTTCATTCATCTTGTTTCTAAATACCTATTTGGTTCCAATAACATTCTTATCCTTCTAAGGTCTAGGGACCAATTCTCATGTTTCATTTTTCTCAATCTACTCTAGTTCTTCTTTCATATCTTTTATCTAATGATCATCTTTGAAAGCTTCATCAACATTCTTGGCTTCAACTTGAGAGATCAAACATAATTCTTCATGTACCTTGTTTCTTGTCATAACTCTTTTGTCTTTGCTTCCAATTATCTAATTACTAGGATGATTCTTTATCATATTTTTATTAGGTGTCACAACTTTAGTTCTAATTTTAGTTCTAGGTTCATATCTAGGTTCTTCTCTTTGTTCATCATTCTGAATTTCATTCTATACAACAATGTCAATCTCATAAAATAATTTAACATTTTTTGTATTAGTCCTTGGATCAATTTCTTCATCAGAATTATAATCAAGCATCCTTTCTTGAATTCTAATTTTTTCATCAAATTTAACATTAGTGCTCTCAACAATAGTCTTGGTTCTCTAATTAAAACATCTATAAGATTTTCTTTTCAATGAATATTCACGAAACTTTCCTTCATCATTCCTTGAGTCAAACTTTCTAATATCATCATTTCTTTTAATGTAACATTTACTTCCAAAAATTCTAAAATATTTCACAGTAGGTGTATGTCCAAACCAAAGTTCATAGGGTGGATTACCAGGGCCTTGTCTTATTTGTACTCTATTCATAGTGTACACTGTTGCATTTAGTGCTTCTCTCCAAAATATCTTATCTACATTATTTTCAAACATCATTTCTCTTGTTGTTTTTTTGACCAATGTATTTCTTCTTTCTGTTATCCAATTATGTTTAGGTGTCTTAGGGGCTAAAAGTTGTCTCTTTATGCAATTATGTTCACAAAAATATTAAACTCATTTGAAGCCAACTCTCCTCCTCTAGATAACATATCTCAAAAATCTAATATTCAAACCGGATTCATTCTCAATTGTACTCTTAAATATCTCAAATTTCTCAAAAGTTTCATATTTTTGTCTAAGAAATGCTACCCACACCATTCTAGTGAAATCATCAAGAAAAATCATATAATACCTTTCACCATAGAATTCTCTTATCTTTGTAGGACCACTCAAATCTATGTGCACAATCTCCAATTTCACTAAAGAAGTAGAATTATATCTTGGAAATGGCCTTTTTTTTTTTTTTCCATTACACATTCCTTACATACAACGTTAGTAGGTTTCACAATCTTAGGAAGGTATCTAACTTAAAATGTAGTACTGATCTTCACAATGTTATCAAAGTTGATATGACAAACTATCTTATTCCATAACCAACTTGTTAGGAATGAATTCTAAATATATCCTATGGGAGTATTAGCAGCCATTCTATAGTAGTTATTGTTGCATTCATGACTTTGATTATCATTGATGTCAACATAGTGATCTATTGAAGATTAGCAAAAGAGTAGACAGTATTTGAGTTAGCGCACTTGGGTTATTGAAGATGAAGCTATGTGGAGTTGGGGAATTACTCTATGATGTGTTATAAGATCATGGTTAAGAGTGCAGATAGTAATTCTTTAATTCATGAAAGTTATGAGCATTTCAGTGGAAGCAGTATTTAGGCAGTGTTCCTGAGTAGTGATTTGTGGAAATTAGATGATATCTCCTAATCGGGATGGAATCTGGTTATGCACAGTTAGAGAGCAGTTGAAGGCATATTGATAGTGATGTGGATGACATGGCAAGATACGAGGTCACACGAGTGAAGAATTACAATGATGTAACCTGTTGAAACTTTTATTTTATAATTTGTATGCTGAATCATTTGTAATTACTTGAGTCTCGTATAAAGAAAGGAATATTTTTCTTGTTGTTTAATATGACAAAGAAGTGTTTGTAAGTATTGTGAAAGTGAAATTATGAAAGAGGATATGTGAAGTACTGAGATCTGGTATTGAGATCTGAAGAAGCAATTGGTGTGGTTTGGAATAGTCAGAGAAGGAGTATTGGATTGTTGAGGTCAGTAATCTTTTGGTATTATTCTATTGAGTAATACAAAGATCAGTTGGACAGTGAGTTCAATGATCTTATCCTGAAGCTATTTGGGTAGTGGGTCCTTTTGTCTTCCATAACTCCTAATAGAGTTGGAATCTTTTAATAGGGATTCATATGTACTTAATGTATTTCATAAGACTCCTAACAGAGTCCATCCTTTCACAAGGAATATTCATATTAGTTCATTTTGTGGGCATCATTCCCACCGGGGTTTACTCTTTGATCAAGAGGTTCCCTAGTCAACATATCTTGTGTCATTGTGTTATTGAGTATGAATATCTTTCCATGGTTGTTGGTTACATTTCTTACATGATTAAAATCTATTGAAGTTGATAACAATTATATTTGTCTGATAACTAATTCACCCCCCCTCTCAGTTATCTTGGTGGACTTTACTTTCTAACAATTGGTATTAGAGAATCAGGTCCTTGAAAGAAACTTTTAACATCTTAAGGAGATCCACGATGAATTTTTGGAAATAAAGCCCTAAGTTTGGTGGAGTAAATTTTGATAGCTAGAAAGAAAAGATGAAGACACATCTATTATGTTTAGCACCGGGTTATTAGTTGATTACAAAGAATCAAAAGACTATCATTGATGATGATAACATTGAAACATTTACTAATGAGGAAAGAGATCTATTTATGTGTAACATACTTGCTAGAGAAGCAGTTTTGTTAGCCCTTCCAAAGAATGAGTATAGTCAGGTAAAATATTTGAAAACATCTCATGAAATTTGGTTAGCTTTACACTCTACTTTTGAAGGTGATGAACATGCAAAGAAAGTCAAATTACATAATTGGATATGTACATTTGAGGATATAAGAATGATGGAAAATGAATCTGTTAGAAGCTATATTGGTAGAATATTAGAGATTGTTGTAGGTATAAAATCTTGTGGGGGAACAAAACCAGAGAATGAAGTGATATGGAAAATTTTAAGGGTATTGACTCCTACATTTAAGAAGACAACACAAATGATTAAACAAGTCATACCTTGTACTATGAACTTTACAAGAGAGACTATTCTTGGAAGATTGGAAGTAGCAGAAATGAACCTGAGGTTATCAGGAGACATACCTAGAATGGAGATATCATTCGGTGCTCTTAGTGTTTTCCCTACTTTGTCAAGAAGCATCAGTGTGAGTGGAGATTATGCTAGCAACAAAAGATCTAGAAATGAAGAAGACATAAAGATTGAAGAAGATATTGCCTTGCTTATGAAGAGAGAACCAGGCAGTAAGAAATTTTTTAAATGTTGGACTTGTCAATAATTTGGTCATTTTGCATCTAAATGTCCTAAGAGTGTTAAGAAGTATAGGAAGAACTTTAAGCCTAGAAGATCTAAAGAATTTTACTATGCAAATTTATGGTCGAGATAGTTTAGTGAGCTATTTGTAATATCTCTTTTACTTACCTTCAGGGCAGAAGCACAAGATAATTGCATTTAAGGGAGAAAGAACTGGATGCTTGCAATCAAATTGATGATTGAGACTAGATGCAAAGGGAGTCTGATATTTCAAAAGAGGTCAATATGTTGATAAACTGGAGCTTCTGACGGAATAGATGGTTCAATCAACTTGTGACAATCTTGATCATATTGATTGAGAGGGAGTTCACTATTGAAGGTGAAATATTTATGAGGTAAAATTGATATAATTGATTATTATACTAATGAGTCATGAATGTTTTTAATGGGCTTGTCCCCTGTGTAAATAACAAGGAAGTGACGAATTCCAAATGATTATCACATGTATTTGTAAAAAAAATTGATTGCAGGAAAAAATAGGTTTGAAGGGGACCCGAAACCCCATACAATTAGAGTTTAAAAGCTATTAACATTAAGCACATTGAAGAGAAATAGGATAAAGACCTTGTCCATCAGAGCCAAAACAAACAAAAAAATCCAAAAAACTAGACACCAGCCAAAAACCTGAAGCCAAAGACAACATAGTAAAAGGCCAACACCAAGAACCCATCAAGCTAAGCAAACTCCTTTCGAGTGTCGTCCGCTTCCTTCTTCACCTCCGAGATATTTTTTATAGTAGCATTGAAGTCCGAGAGCTACTGGATCCTATCTTGGATCTTTTTCTTTTTTGATAACCTAGTATGTTTCCCTGGACCCTCATCTACCACATCCTCATTATCTTCCTCAGGTTTCTTGCTGAGGGAACTAGCATCCAACTCTGCTTTGATGAACAAAAAACAATCCATGGCAAAGCCCATGAACATTGTTGGTAATTTGGCTGAGTTAGATACTTAGATGTTGTCATTATGGAAACATATGATCTACATGAAGATCAAACATTATAGAGAGAAAGTATGATAGAGCGCAAAGAAAAATTGTCTAAGTATGTGATAGTGTTTGTTTCAATGTACTCGAAGATAGTTTTGATTAGTGATGCTGATTGGAGTAAGTTCAGTGCTTACGCACTTGAACATAGATACTATGGTGACTATAGAAGACTCACCTGAGAGCACAAGTCAGTATGACATGTATGGAAGAAGTTATGATAGTTTTACAGAAGACAGTGTTGATCCGACATGATAGAATATGAAGACATTATTGGTAAAGAGTTAAGGGATTATTTTGTTTATCAAAATAATGTCTTAACAATATAAAGGGACAACATCCAAGATGTTAACCCTTGAGTAAAGATATATTTTGTATAATACTTATGTCAAGCCGACTATAAAAGTTATTAGTCTTAATAACTTGTATAAAGAGATGTAATGATGTAATAATGTAAAGTACAAGATATAGCCAATGTAATATAGAAAGAAGTATATGAAAGAGAAAAGAAAGTGAAGAGATATTGATGCGAAGTTGTAAGTAGTATAAGGTTATGTACCTTGACTTATTTTTTAATCTATAACTATTGTACATTACTTGTTTGGGCAGTGGGCTCATCTAGTAATCCTATTTTGTACTACCAATTCTTAGCAGGGTTGAGGCTTCTAACAAGGCCTAAAGTCCATTAATCAGGACTGAGACACTATATGCATGTAATAGGTTCCTAACAGGGTCAACATCCTTAAAATGATACTTTTGATTAGTGGATATTTCTGGGTACCATCCCCACCAGGGTTTTCCCTTGGCCAGGGTTTCCTCGAGAACAAATAAAGTGTTATGAGCTCATTTGTATTATTTCTATGCATGTTCTTTAGTTTACTATGTTATGCATTTATTAAGATAATATGTTATTTCGATAAATGGGAAAAAGTAAAAGTTTGTAGAATACTCATTCACTGCCCCCTAGTATTCCCTATTTGTAACAATTGGTATCAGAGCTTAGTTACTCAAAAAATAATCATTCAAAGAAAGCCTAGTAGCTTGAGTAAGATCTCTATGGACATGGATCAGCTACAAAAGAATCTTGAAGAAGCTCTTGAACAAATTGATATGCTTACAAAAGAAAGAGACACTCTGAAAGGAAAATATAATCATGCAAAGAACCTCATTGAGAAACTGAGAAACAAGTTCGAAGATCTAAAATTAGAAAAGGAATCTGAAATTCAAATTGAAGATTGTGATGACAATCTATTAAAAGAGAATGAGATCCTTAAACATGAATTGAAGATAGAAAATCTAAAGTTAAGTTTGAAAGATGGAAACAACAAGAATGAAGCAAATCTAAAATTTGAGAATGAAAATATGAAGCTTGACAATGAAGACCTAAAATCTAAACTTGGTAAAGTGACATCGAAACTTGAGAAAGTCAATTTGCAGTATGCTGAACTTGAAAAATACAATACAATTATGAAAGCTGAACTAACTCAATCTAAGCAACAATTTGAAAGACTATATTTAACTAGTGAGAAGATTGATGAACAAATGTCTTATCAAAAACCATTCTATGATAAAACTGGTCTTGGATTCAACTCATCTAAAGAAAGTGAAGAAAGAAAGAAACTAGATCGAAAAGTGTTTGAAAGTATAGATGAAAAGAAGTCTGTTGAAGTTGATAAACCTAAAGATGCACCTAAAGAAGAAGAACCACCTAAGAAAGGAGTCACCTAAAGGTACGCAAAGAGAATTTAAAGGTAGATGCTTTGTTTGTAATACTTTTGGTCATATGAAGAAAGATTGCACATGTAAGCAAATTAAACCTCTTAATGGTTATTGTTATAATTGTCATGGTTTTGGACATAGAGCTATGGAATGTAGAACACCTAAATTTATTGAGAATAATAATAGTACTAGAATGTTTAGAAATACTAACCATACAGATAAGAGACCCACTGAAGATATGAATAAAAGAAATGGACCAGTATGTTATAGATGCAACAAAGTTGGACACATTTTGAGAAACTGTAGATCATAGATCAATCAGTTTGGACCAAGATATGGAAACAATAGAACAATTTTCTAGATATGTAACATAATTGGACTAGTTTTCTAGATATGTAACATAGATCATGAGAGATGGGTTCGTGTTGAACCACTACTCATGAATTATGGGTCAATGAGTTTGACTCAAAAACTACATAGTTAAATCCTGATAGCAATATCACAATTTGACTTGCTATGGAAAAATATATCCTACTTATCAAATAATTGGACATACAAAAAGGTTTTGCAGAATGAACAATAGGGTTTCTCATCCTAATCCTAACCCTAGAAGTGATGCAAGGAGAAATGAAAGTGCAAGTAACAATAAGAAAGGATGTTGTTGTAATTTAGAAGAAGTGAAGTTTGTTAAAGCCACAAATCAAGAAGACATATTCAGCACTGAAGGTAATTAGAAAGGTGAAGTATCAAGTGGTAAGAATGAATCTCTACCTAACCCATCTCAAAGTACTTAATTTATGAAAAATACAGTAGAATAGGAACTTATAATAGTGTAGAAGTTGATATATGATGAATTGAGTCTTGTGTACTTAATGCAAGGTAATATATGATGTATTAATGCTATGGTTAAGAGCACACAAAAATATTGTGTTTTGCGAGATCACAAGAAGTTTTAAGTTTTGTAGGTAAGCAAAAACAACTTTTTGGAAAGAAGTAGCAAAGGAATTGAATGCGATGTTAGATTTATGTGAGATTGAAAGGATAAAAGGATATGATCAGTATTATTTGATCATTAAGGTGAATACAAGTGCTAAGGAGATCAAGGAGCAGTGATTGAAATAATTTTTGCAAGGATTTGGTGAAGGATCTTTGTGTCAAATCTATGCAAGCCCTAAATCGTGGAATCGAGGTATTTTACTTAGCAGATCCCTAAATCAGTTAAAGAATTTGCAGAAGTCATGCATTTTTCATTGATTCACAATTTTAGAGATAATAATAGACCTAAAATCAAAAGGGAACTAGTAAAACTGATGAAGGGTGCTCCCCTTAATACCACAAACACATACAGAAATAAAGAAAGAACAGCAATTTGCGAGAACAGAAAAGGGGCTTCTTATTATCTCCACAAATGTGGAATTTGAAATTTCAAAACTCTTACATGCAAAGCCACATGGGCATTTTCTTGTACAATATTCTATAGGCCAAAGCCTCGAATCAAAACTAAGATCTACTACACAGAACTACTCTGAACTGCCTAGGACAACACTACGGGCCTTCTTTATATAGAAAATTTCCACCGCCCGAGAAGGTTCCAAAAAATTAGCCCTTAAGGCCGACGATCCTAAGAATTAATTTCTTTTCTTTTCTTTTTACATAGGGTCGGCTAAGAAAATATACAAAATATGGTTTTAGGTAGCCCAACTTCCGGAGGCCATAACTTTTTAACCGTAGCTCTGATTTTCTATTATAACCACTTTTCGAAAATGCCATGTCAAGATCTACAGTGTCTGACTAACGCAAGCTCCAGTTAGCCGGGGGTCGACAGTGATCTGGAGCCTCTAAGGCCTTCAAAATTGACCTGAAAGATTTCATACTTGGAAACCTCAATAACTTCACCAATACAGATGATGTGGCAATGAAACTCAATTGGTAGGCTGATATGACTAAGATGAACCTCCACCTGTGAAATCAAAATATTCTGAGATCATATGACCAACTTACTAAAAATAGTAAGTTTTCATAAATAGCAGCTCCACACAAAATAGCCCTTATTGAAAAGTAAAAAGAAATATTTTTGGTTGATGCAAGATTGCTCTTACACCCAGGATGCTCCTGCATCAGACACCTGGGGTAATTTGAGAAGTGACCCTGTCACAACTCAGGTGTGCAGAGGAAAACCAAGATGGTTAACCTCCTCCTTTGTCAGCCATGATGAATCTTCATAGGTCATCCTTTCCACTTGACTAGATATTCTTCATATGTCCTGTTCCTTGTGCTTCTTCCAACATGACTATCCAGTATATCCTCAATCTCTTTGGTATCTGAACTACTTGCTAGGATACTCCACTGTGTCGTTGTGATCTCATCTTCAACACCTCCTTCATGATACTCTGTCAAATCTAAAATGTTAAACACTGGTGAAATATTCAACTCACTAGGCAATTCTACCTCATATGCATTTCCTAAATCATGCTTCTTCAGTATCTTACATGGCCCAAACTTCTTCATTTTCAGCTTATTATATGTACCAACTGGGAACCGCTCCTTCTGCAAATGAACCATGACTTCATCCCCAACCTAAAATTCCTTATACCTCCTTTTCTCATCTTCCTTAGCCTTATACTGTGCATTCATCTTGGTGATGTGCTTACTCACTTCCTCATGAATGTTCTTCAAGTGTTCTGCAAAATTCTCAGCTTCAACACTACTTCTTTCTCCTTTATCTATCTTTCTCAATTCAGATGCATTTCTTGGACTACTTCCATATACAATCTGGAATGGTGATTTACCAGTGCTCTTGTTGACAGAATTATTGTATGCAAATTCTGCTTTTGGTAAAATCAAATCCCATCCTGCTGGCTTATCTCCAACCAAACATCTCAGCAAATTTCCCAAACTCCTATTCACCACCTCTATCTGTCCATCAGTCTATGGATGATGTGATGAACTGAACTTCAAATCTGTCTTCAACTTTTTCCACAATGTGCACTAGAAATATCCAACAAACTTAGTGTCCCGATCTGAAACTATGGTCTTTGGCAAACCATGTACTCTCACCACTTCTCTGAAAAACAATTCTGCTATATGAACAACATCATTAGTTTTCTTGCAAGGAATGAAATGTGCCATCTTCAAAAATCTGTCAACCACCACAAAAATTGAATCATGTCCCCACTGAGTCCTCGGTAAACCAAGAACAAAGTCCATGCTGATATCCTCCCAAGGCTTCTCTGGTATAGGTAATGGCTGATACAACCCTATATTCTGCTTCACTCCTTTCGCCATCTAACATACTCTACAACTTTGTACAAACTTCTTCACATCTTGCTGCAACTGTGGCCAATAATACTTCTCACTAACCAAAGAAAAGGTTTTATCATGACCAAAATGTCTAGCCAATCCTCCGCTATGCTTCTCCTTGATGAGATTCTCCCTCATAGAACTTCTTAGAATGCACAACTGACTCCCTCTGAATAGCATATCATCCTGAATGATAAAATCCAGCCACTTCGTTCTGTCTAGAGTAACAGGTTCTTTATAAGCTTTCCAATCTTCACCAAAATCAGGATCCTCTAGATACAAATTATTGAGTTCCTCGAACCCAACCACCTCAATCTGCATTTCTGTCAAAAATAGTTATCTTCTGTTAAGAGCATCTAGAACCCTATTAGACTTCCCACTCTTGTGTTTCAAAACAAATGTATAACTCTGCAAAAACTCAACCCATTTCAAATGCCTCTAATTCAACTTTCCTTGACTATTCAAATATTGCAAAGCTTGATGATCAGTATACAAAACAAACTCCTTAGCATAAAATTCTTGATCATAAAAAAAATATTTCCTCTTGGCATTATTTAACTTTTCACTGAAATAAGCAACAGGTTCACCTTTTTGGCTCATAACAGGTCAATCTACTTAAAACACCTTATTAAAATCTGGAAGTGCTAGAACAGGTTATTCTGTAACTTTTTGTTTCAACAATTGAAAACTCTTTTTTGCCCCATTAGTCCACTTAGACTCTTTTCTATTTCCTCTCATTGTTTCAGTCAAGGGTCCACAAATACTACTAAAATTTGTAATAAATTTTCTGTAAAAATTGGCTAGACCATGAAAAGATCTTACCTCAGTAGCACTCCTTGGAGTAGGCCATTCAAGGATAGCTTGTACAATCTGTGTGTCCATTTTTAGATCTTCTGCTGAAACTACAAAGCTCAAATACACTAATTCTTTCTTCACAAAACTGTACTTCTTCAAATTAATCAATAGTTTCTCTTCTCTTAACTTTTCAAAAACCCTATGAATATGCATCATATGCTCCTCCAATGTCTTACTAAAAATCAAAATATCATCTAGGTAAACAATGACAAATTTAAGTAGAAATTCTTTCAGAACCTTGTTCATGAGCCACATGAAAGTGCTTGGTGCATTGGTTAGCCCAAAAGGCATGACTAACCACTCATACAGTCCTTCATTTTTCTTGAAAGTAGTCTTCCATTCATCTCCTTCTCTAATTTGAATCTAATGATATCCACTCTTTAGATCTATCTTTGAGAAATATACAACTCCACTCAAACAGTCCATAATATCATCCATTTGTGGCAATGGAAACTTGTACTTGATTGTGATCTTGTTTATTACGCTGGAATTTGTACACATCCTCCACTCTCTATTCTTCTTTGGTGCTAATACCACTGGTACAACACAAGGACTCAGACTCTCATGGATCAATCCTTTCTACAATAACTCATGTACTTGCCTGTTCAATTCCTCACTTTCTATAGGTGTCATTCTGTGTGATGCCTTATTTGGAAAACTCACTCTTGGGATCAAGTCCATCTAATGACTGATCTTCCTGACTAGTGGTAATCCATCAGGCACATTGTTAGATACAATATCCTGAAACTCATTCAACAAATTTGCAACTTGTACAAGAACATCTTCTACTTCCTCTTTATCAGCTTTTGGAATTAAAGCAAAATATACATGCTCATGCCTCATGCCATCTAGGAAATTTCCTCCATCAACAAAATTTATTCTTGCACTACCACATACCTTTTCTTCTGTGTCATTCAATGACTTTAGCTTATGCCACACTCCATCCTTTGTTAAGGAATAGGTATTCACATGACCATCATGTATAGCACATCTATCAAACTACCATGGTCTACCCAACAACATATGACATACATCCATAGATATGATATCGCACAGTACCTCATCATGGTATCTGCTAATCTTGAACTTCACTAGGCATTGTTCATTGACCATGACCTTTTGGTCATCCTGTACCCAGGCAATCTGATATGGATGTGGGTGTTTTTGTCTCTTGAGCTTCAACTTCATCACCATCTCTTCTGACACCAAATTGTCAGTGCTTCCACTATCAATAATCACATCATAACACTTACCCTCACACTTACACTTGGTGCGAAATAGGCTCCTCCTTTGTTCAGGTTCATTCTCACCACTCAATAGGACTCTTCTATTAATCAATGTTTCTCCTCTTTCAGCATCTTCAAAATTTGATGATCTGGCATCTTCATCTACATGTGCAACTCTGGCCTAGCCTTCATTTCTCCTATCTATTCTGCCTTGGCACTGAGGACATTCAAATGCCCTATTACCTTCTTCTCCATAGTGAAAATATATTCCATGGAAGCTTCCTCCTCCAGATCCTTGTCCTCTTCCTCTTCCTCTCTGATCTCTATTATTCTGATCTTGGAAACAATTGGAATTGTTTCCTTACTGATTCTGAATGCTAGTAGCCTCATCCTTCTTTTTCAAATTTTCATTTTGGCCTCCATAGGACCATCCACCAGATCGTCCACCGTGACCTCTTCCATTTTGTCTGCTCTTAAACTTCTTGTTCAACTTTCCTCTACTTTTAGGGCAAACTAGTATGCCTCCTCAATACTATTCATTCGAACTAGATTCAAATTCTCCTGAATGCTTTACCTTAACCCATTAAGATATCGGCAACTTTCTCCTTATCAGCTTCTGCATGGCCTGATTTGATGAGGAGTTGATAAAACTCCTCTGTATACTCCTGAACATATATTCCTGCTTGCTTCAAAATTTTTATTTTCTTTAGTAAGTCAAGCTCATAATTAACAGGAATGAACTATCACTTCATTTTATCTACCATCCAATCCCATCTTGTGATTTTATCTTTCCCTCTTCTATTTCACTCCAATTGAACCTCTTGCCACCAGATCTTTGCATGACCTTTCAGTTTGGCCTTTGCAAATTTGACCCTACCAGGATCCTCAACATCTTCATACTCAAAATGTTCTTCACATTCATTGATCTAGTTGATCAATTTTTCTGGGTTAAGATTCCCTGAAAAAGTAGGAACCTCGATCTTAGGTCTCTTCCCAATCTTGGAAAGGGCTCGAAAAAGCCTTTCTTCTTCTGGGTTTGGAAGTTCACCTTCTCCTTCCTGATCAAAAATTTCTTTCGCTTCATCATCACTTTCTTCTCTTACATTAAGATTCATTCCTCTATAAATCTTCTCTTGCAATGCTTGCATTTGTCTCTGGAGTTCTCTAACCTTAGGTGTCACAACACCAGCTCTTTCGCCTTATTCTCTTCATGGAGGCATTTTTACACTGCTTGTTGAAACCCTAACCACGGTCCTGGTGTAAATTGCCTCACAGTCGGTGATCTGTTTACACACTTAGGAACTCCTGCTTTGATACCACTTGATGAAGGGTGCTCCCCTTAATACCACAAACACATACAGAAACAAAGAAACAACAGCAATTTGCGAGAATAGAAAAGGGGCTTCTTATTATCTCCACAAATGTGGAATTTGAAATTTCAAAACTCTTACATGAAAAGCCACATGGGCATTTTCCTTTACAATATTCTGTAGGCCAAAGCCTTGAATCAAAACTCAGATCTACTACCCATAACTACTCTGAACTGCGTAGGACAACACTACGGGCCTTCTTTATATAGACAATTTCCACTCCCCGAGAAGGTTCCAGAAAATTAGCCCTTAAGGCTGACAATCCTACTAATTAATTTCTTTTCTTTTCTTTTTACATAGGGTCAGCTAAGAAAATATACAAAATATGGTTTTAGGTAGCCCAACTTCAGGAGGCCATAACTTTTTAACCGTAGCTCCGAATTTCTATTATAACAACTTTTCAAGAATGCCATGTCAAGATCTACAATGCCTGACTCGCGCAAGCTCCAGTTAGCCAGGGGTCGACCATGATCCGGAGCCTCTAAGGCCTTCAAAATTGACCTGAAAGATTTCATACCTAGAAACCTCAAAAACTTCACCAATACAGATGATGTGGCAATGAAACTCAATTGGTAGGCTGATATGACTAAGATGAACCTCCACCCGTGAAATCAAAACATTCTGAGATCATATGACCAACTTACTAAAAATAGTAAGTTTCCATAAATAGCAGCTCCGTACAAGATAGCCCTTATTGAAAAGAAAAAAGAAATTTTTTTGGGTGATGCAAGATTTCTCTTACACCCAGGATGCTCCTGCATCAAGAACCCTTGGAGGAAGACCCTAAGTTAGCTTTATCATCCGTACCAAATGAAGTTTTTCACCTAGGAAATGTTCGAAGCTATTTGGGATGCAAACTTGAGACTCACCATGATAGTGACTTTATTAAAGAATATGAAAATATTTACAATCAAGATATGTCATTGAAAGTAGGGTCTGAACATTTGAAAGATAATGAGATCATTAAGTATTCTTGACAATATGAGTTTGATTATGAAGAATGTACCAAGATAATCTTAACCAGAATTCACAATGGGAAGTTTTGGTTAGATGACAGAGTGATAGAAATCACAGTTGACCTAATTCATGAAGTAACTGGTCTATCTAAAATTGGAGCCATACCTTTGAATGAGAAGAACATGAGAAAAATAGTTATAGACAACACAAAATCATCTTACAATGGTAGAGGAATAGTAATGAGCAAGATACAATAAGATGATGTTAGATATTTGTGCAAGATCCTTACAGCTAAGTTTTGTGCAAACTCAAGAAAAGATGACATGACAGCTCGAATGATACATGTAGCCTACTTAATGTGTGTTGACAAAGTTCAAGTTGACTTGTGTGAAATTTTGAGAATTCAGTTGTTTGAAAACTTGGAGAAGATAAAGAAGACTAACAACTCTCAGTTTAGATTCTCATCATTGATCACTTATATATTTTTCCATTTGTGAAGAAGATTCCCTTACACTATTGGTGATGATTGGAATGATGGTAAAACTACAATGAAAAGGATTAACAAAGTATAATTGAGACATCTTATTGACAAGGTCAATGAGAGTCCAGTACTGGTGATCAAAACATTTCAAAATGTAATGAGAAGTAGATCAAAGATCCCTCAGTCTTTAGTTGAAAAATATAAGAATGAGATATGCTTTATGGTTGATATTGACTTTACATTCACTGAAGTAGTAGAACCTAGAGTAGAATTCATAGACCCTCTTGGCTATGAAATTTCTACGATAGAGACATAAGAGTATGTGAGTAAATTGCTTAAAAGAAAGTTGGACATTCACAACAACAAATTTGGAACCTTTGAGGAGAACTTCAACTCTGCAAAGACTATCTTGGAAGAAAAATAGTCCAAGAAGAGAGTAGAAAGTACAATCAAGAAAATATTAAAGGACACAGGGATGACTAAACAAGAATTTTTGATAGCTAAGAAGATAACAACAATAATCTGAGACATAAGAAAAAAAGAAGTTTTGTCTATTCCACCTATATCATCAGTTGCAGATCAGCTAGCAAACATTCAGATTAAGGTAAAAGTGGAGGAAATAGAGAAAGATAAAGAAGTCAGAAAATCTACTAGATTATCCTCTTCTACACCTAGTAAAAGAGTAAAAGAAATTGCTACTGGACTAGGCAAAAGGCAAAAAACTTTAGTGCCTCTAGTACAAAGGAAGATTGCAGAGATAAAAGATGATGAAGAGACCGCAGTAAAGAAGAAAACTTGGAAACCAAAGATAAAAAATGTGACTGAACAAATCATACAAGATGGAGACTTTTCAAAGATGAATAGGTATTATGACCTCTATGATTATTCAGAGAGATTGAAACTTGAAAATACAGGTGTAAAATACATGATACTATCTAATAAGAAGTTTGACATAATTCAGGGCAAGATACATGATATTGTCTGATAACAGAAGATGATAACAATATCAGAGAAAACCTTGTAAGAAAGCTATGTGATGTGAAAAATGAAGAACACTTCAAGCAGATCATGAAAGATCTGAACACACATTTGAGAATAAAGATAAGAATAATTCTAATTATGGAGGTAACTATGAGGAAATCAACAAGGAAACAGAACAAGAAATAGTTAAAGTGATGACAGAAAGTGTTGGAAAACAATGAAATGCAGCAGAACCAATAGAGCAAGTAAAGGAAGTAGAACATCAAAGAATTCCTTCTCCACCAGCTATTAAAATTGAAGATGAGATAATGAATGTGGAAGGAACCAAAATAACGTTAGATGGTGATGATAATATTTTTAAGAACCTTGAGAACATTGTTGACAATTTGGCTTTTGAAGAGTAGGACAGTGCTAGAGGAGAAGAACAGAGAGACACAAGAATTGAAGAGACTAAGGAGTCAGAGAAGCAACAAGCATCCCCTAGTCTAGAAGCAATCAGTATAACACTTGAGATTGGTAAGAAAATTCAAATTGGATCAATAGTTGAAAGCTTGGGAAAAGAAGTAGATGATGATGATCAAATAGAATTGATCACATCTCTAAATAAGATTATTGAGAAGAATAAGAAGGTAAAAATCCTTGAAGGATCCCTAAAGGAATTAATAGAGAAGTTACAAAGTATTGCGCCTACAAAAATTGCAGAGATAGACCCACTTAAAAGAGAAAAGAGAGTAATGAATACATTTGATGATGAGTTTACCAACTTATAAGATATAGCTAAGGTGAAGGCACAAGTAGCCTATGAGGCCAAACTACTTTTGGACATAAGTCAGAATATCAAGAATGATATCAACAGTCTTGATATTTGTATAAAAGATTTGAGAAGAAACTTGGACATAGGTAAAACTTTGTACATTCAGTGTACAAAATATGAGAACCTTATATCAGAAGAAACTCAGAAGATTAAGATCAAAGAAGTGTTAGGAATGAATGTTGGATGTTGGCAGTCATTCTGTAGCAATTTTTGTTGCATTCATGACTATAATTGTCATTGATGTCAACATAGTGATCTTCTGGAGACTAGCAGAGAAGCAGACAGTGTTTTGATTAGCGCACATGGGATATTGTAGTTGGAGCTATATGATGTTGAGGTTATATTCTTTGATATGTTATATGTCTATGGTTAAGAGTGCAGATAGTAATTCAGTGATTCATGAAAGAAATGAGCATTTTGGTGGAAGCAATATTCAAGCAGTGTTCCTGAGTAGCAGTATGTGGAAATCGGATGATATCTCCTAATCAGGATGGAATCTAGTTTTGTGCAGTTAAAGGTAAGTTGTAGACACATTGATAGTGATGTGGTTCATAGTGAAAATTTGGAGGTCACATGAGTGAAGAGTTATTGCTTTCGGAAGTTGATAGTTTTATGTAATTTTGATGTAGCCTATGGAAACTTTTATTTTGTATTTGTATGCTGACTCATTTGTAATTATTTGAGTGTGGTATAAAGGAAGGAATTTTTTTTCCTTGTTGAGTAGTAGAGAGAAATATATGTAGCATGATTGAATAAGAATGTATGCATGAAGTGAAGAAAAGAGCTAATGAAGTTGTGAAAGCGAAATTGTGAAGGAAGATATGCGAAGTATAGAGATCTGGAATTGAGATCTAGTGTAGCAGTGAGTGCGGTTTCGCATAGTGAGGAGGTAACATATTTCATATTATTCTATTGAATAATATTAAGATTATTTGGACAGTGTGTTCAGTGATCTTACCCTGAAGCTGTTTGGGCAGTGGGTCCTTCTGTCTTTCATAACTCTTAACAGGGTTAGAATCTTTTAACAGGGATTCAAAATCTCCTAATAGGGATTCATATGTACTAAATGTATTTCATAAGACTCCTAACAGAGTCCATCCTTTCACAAGGAATATTCATATTAGTGCATCTTTTGTGGGCATCATTCCCATTGGGGTTTACTCTTTGATCAAGAGGTTCCCTAGTCAACATATCTTGTGTTATTGTGTCATTTTGTATGAATATCTTTCTATGGTTGGTAATTATATTGATTACATGGTTAAATGTTGTTGAAGTTGATAAAAGTTATAATTATCTGATAACTGATTCACCCCCCCCTCTCAGTTATCTTGGTGGACTTTACTGTCTAACAATTGGTATCAGAGCGACAGGTCCTTGAAAGAAAAGTTTAACAGCTTAAGGAGATCCATGGTTAATTTTAGGAAAGAAAGCCCTAAGTTTGATGGAGTAAATTTTGACAGCTGGAAAGAAAAGATGAAGACACATCTACTATGTTTAGGACCAGGTTATTGGTTGATTACAAAGAATGATAGGACTATCATTGAAGAAGATAGTCTTGAAACAATTTCTAAAGATGAGGTAGATCTATTCTTGTGTAACATACTTGCAAGAGAAGCACTTTTGACAACACTTCCAGAGAATGAATACAGTCAGGTAAAATGTTTGAAAAATCCTAATGAAATTTGGAAAGCTTTACACTCTACTTTTGAATGTGATGAACATGCAAAGAGAGCTAGATTACATAATTGGATATATGCATTTGAAGATATTAGAATGATGGAAGATGAATCTATTAGAAGCTATATTGGTAGCATGTCATAAATTGTTGCAGGGATAAAAGCTTGTGGAGGAACAAAGATAGAGAATGAAGTGATATGGAAAATTCTGAGGACATTGACTCCTATATTTAAGAAGAGAACAGATGATTGAAGATGTGATACCTTGTACTATGAACTTTACAAGATAGAGTCTTCTTGGAAGATTGGAAGTAACAGAAATGAACCTGAGGGTATCAGGAGACTTACCTAGAATGGAGATAGCATTCAGTGCTCTTAGTATTTTCCCTAATTTGTCAAGAAGTACCAGTGTGAGTGGAGATTATGCCAGTAGTAGATCTAGAAATGAAGAAGACAAGAAGATTGAAGAAGGTATTGCCTTGCTTGTGAAAAGAGAACCAGATGGTAAGAAATTTTTTAAATGTTGGACTTGTCAAGAATATGGTTATTTTGCATCTAAATGTCCTAAGAGAGTGAAGAAGTGCAGAAATAATTTCGAGCCTAGAATATCTAAGGAATGTTATTATGCTAATGATGAAGATCTTGAAGCTAGTATAGAAACAACTTTGAGTGAAAGTGATACTAAGAATAATGATGAAATAGGATTTGTAGCAATTAAAGAAGAGAATTCTAAATTTGATGTTAAGGAAGAAAAAACATTAGTTTCCCAAGTTGAAAAGAAAGCTAATTGGATTATAGACAGCGGTTTTTCACATGATATGACTGGAGATATGGAAAAGTTCATAAAGTTTAACAATTATGATGGAGTTGTTAGAGTTGGTAACAAAGCACCTTGTTTGATTAAAGGTATAGGATCTATTACTCTTGATGGAAAGACTAATACTGATGATGTTTACTTTGTTGATGATTTGAAACATAATCTTTTGAGTGCTGGATAGTTAGTTGATAAGGGATATCAAGTTTGGTTTACTGAGAAAACTTGTGTGATAAAGGATAAAGATAGAAATTTGATTGGAACTGGATCTAGAACCAGAGGTAATGTATTTCAGTTGAATCCTACTGAGATGACATGTTTGATTACTAAGATTGATGACAGTTGGTTATGGCATAGAATGTTTTGTCATATAAACTTTGATAACATTGTGAAAGTGAGTACTACACTTGCAGTAAGGGATTTGCCTAAAATTATGAAGCCTACTAACATGATTTGCAAAGAATGTGTGATGGCTAAGTAGAAGAGAAGTTCATTTCCTAGTAAGAAGTTCACATGGGAAGAGAAGTTGGAGATTGTTCATACAGACTTGAGTGGTCCTACTAGGACTAGAGGATTCTATGGAGAAAGGTATTTTATGATTATTGTTGATGATTTTACAAGAATGATGTGGATTGTATTTCTTAAAGAAAAATATGAAGCATTTGATAAGTTTAAGATCATTAAGAATAAAGTTGAGAATGAATCTGGAATGAAGATTAAATATTTGAGATCTGATAGAGGTGGTGAATTTACTTCTAGAGAGTTTAACATTTTTTGTGAAGTGAATGGTATGGGTATGTGCAAGATCATGAGGGGCCAAACTATGCTCTTAAGTGGCAATGAAAAATCAGCAAATCAGGGTTCGTCAACTTGACGTGAAAATTTCAACTAGCTATGAACCTAATATCAAAAAGTTGTAACAATAGAATCTATAGAAAATTGAATGTAGTTTCTAAACTACTAGGCCTTTTTTGAGAAAAAGTTAGTATGATTGGTGAAAAGTATAGATTTTAATGCAGCAGTACAAAAATTTTAAGAAAAAAATAAGAAGTAGGTGTATGTCTACCCACCTTAATCATCACCAAATGATAATATTTTATTATAAGATTTTATATATAAGTAGTAGACTCATGCCCAAATGTGACACATATTTTTTTGTAATTTTATTCCAAAAAAATAATTAATTATGAATTTTTTGGTACAACATTTTCAGAATAAAAAACTCCCGTGTTTGACAACCTTAACTCATTCAAAACTTTACAAAATTCAAATTTATTTTTTTCCTTATAGTAGTTAAAGCATAGAATGTGACGCATTTTTTAGATTTCAAAAATGTTATACCATCTGAAAGTTATAGTCATTTCTCAATCAGTATATAAATTAGCACTTTAGAGGTAGCTCAATTAGAAAATAACTAATAATTACTTACTGAATTCAAAATTTTACAGCAATTATATTGATAGAAAGCTGATAATCTCCTTAAGATACCCTTTTCATTTTATCAAATTCAGGTGAAAAAAAGTCGTCAACTACATTGTCAAAGTTTTGAACTAACATTTCCACTTTTTGGGCCCTCATGATCTTGCACATACTCATATTAAGAGATCATTTTCAGCCCCTAGAACACCTAAACAAAATGGTATTGCAGAAAGAAAAAATAGGTCAGTGACTAAAGCAACAAGAGCTATGTTAGTTGAGGATTATTTGGCAAAGACATTCTAGAGAGAAGCAGTGGATACAATAGTATATACAATGAACAGAGTATAAATCAGAGCAGACATAGACAAGACACCTTATGAACTATGGTTTGGACATGCACACTCAGTTAAGTATTTTAGAATTTTTGGAAGAAAATGTTATATAAAGAGAGATGATGATATTGGAAGTTTGATCCTAGAAGTGATGAAGGTATTTTTCTTGGATATTATTTGAAAATAAAAGCATATAGATGTTACAATAAGAGAACTAAAACTATTGTTGAGAGCGCAAATGTTAAAGTTGATGAGAAGTTCAAAATTTAGGAAAGAATGCTTGATTATGAATCTGATGAAGAAGCTCATCCTTAGCCTAACACTGAATCTACTGAATTATTCTATGAGACTGACAGTGAATTATTGAATGAGAGTCCTGCAAAAGAAACCAAAGAGGAATCTAGAGAAGAATCCATAGTTGAAGCAAGAGCTGTGACTATGACACCAAATAGGTATCTATCTAGACATCATCCTATTGAACAAGTTATTGGAAGTTTGGACAAAGGAGTTCTGACTTAGAATAAGGTCAATTTATGTTTGATTTCTCAAATTGAACCTAAATCTACTAGTGAAGCTTGTGAAGATGAACATTTGATTAATGCTATGAGAGAAGAACTAGATCAAATTGAAAAGAACAAGACATGGGAATTGGTCCCTAGACCTAAAGAAAAGAATGTGATTGGAACTAAATGGGTATTCAGAAACAAGATGAATGAACAAGGAGAAGTAGTAATAAACAAAGAAAGATTGGTATGTAAGGGATACTCATAGCAAGAAGGAATTGGCTATGAAGAAACGTTTGCACCAATAGCAAGACTTGAAGTAGTAAGAATGTTTTTGGATTATGCAGCTTTTCAAAAATTTAAAGTATATCAGATGGATGTGAAGTCTGCATTTCTAAATGGTGAATTGGAAGAAGAAGTCTACATTGAGTAGCCTAAAGGTTTTCCTTTGACTCAAGAACTACATATGGTATGTAAATTGAAGAAAGCACTATATGGACTAAATCAAGCACCTAGAACTTGGTATGCTAGATTGGATAAGTATTTGTTAAAATTGATATTTACCAAAGGAACAACTGATAGCAATCTATACACAAAAGAAATTGAAAATGGCTTGTTGGTTATAGTTATTTTTGTTGATGACATTATTTTTGGAGGAGAAGATGAAGCTAGTGACAAATTTGCTAATGAAATGAAGACTGAATTTGAAATGAGTATGATTGGTGAGATGAAATACTTTTTGGGATTATAGATAACACATAATAATGATGGTATCTTTGTAAGTCGGACAAAGTACTTGAATGATTTGCTGAAAAGAGTTGGAATGGAGAACTGTAAACTAGTTGGAACACCTATGGTTACAGGACACAAACTATCTAGCAAAGATGAAACACTGGAAGTTGAGCAGAAGAAATACAGATCCATGATTGGAGGATTGCAGTACTTGACACACACTAGACTGGATATAGTAAATTCAGTTGGAATGGTAGCAAGATTTCAAGATGAACCTAGAGAGTCACATTATGCAGCAGTAAAGAGGATATTGAGATATTTAAGAGGCACAATGGACTATGGATTGTGGTATGAAAAATCTGATGATTTTACCCTATGTGCATATATAGATGCTAATTAGGGAGGTAGTGTTGATGAAAAGAAAAGGACCAGTGGTGGAGCCTTTTTTCTTGGAGGAAGATTAGTTTCTTGGCTAAGCAAGAAGCAAAATTGTATTTCACAGAGCACAATGGAAGCAAAGTATGTAGCAGTAGCAAACAATTGTAATCAGATAATTTGGATGAAGCAAATGCTGAAGGATATTGGAATTAAGTTTGTTGAGCCTATTGTCATACATTGCGACAATACCAGTATAGTTAGTATGTCTAAGAATCCTGTATTACATTCTAAGAAAAAACATATAGAGATCAAGTATCATGTTGTAAGAGAGAAAGTTGTTGAGAAAGAAGTCAGACTAGAGTACATAAGCAAAAAGAAGAAGATAGCATATATATTTACAAAGCCTTTGCCTAAGGATACATTTGAGTATTTGAGAGGTATGCTTGGGGTTACGCCCTAACCTACCTTTGAGTAATGATGTAGTTGGTTGCATCCGTCCAGTGGTATATGAGCCCTATCTTTCTTCTGGACTAGATGTTGGTACTTCCTCTATGGGGGAGTATGTGTATCTAAGCTGAGTCACGAGGACTCTAGTGAATGTATTTTTTGAATAGTGTCTTTTGACATTGAGTTGTTGTTGACATAATGATGAAATTTATGTCATTGATGTCAATGGGGGAGAAGTGTACATGAAAAACCATTTGTACCATCTTGTGGAGAGAACTCAATAGGAAAATGAAGCAAGATTTTAGTGATGAAGAAGATTTGAAATGTTTGTTTGAGCAGCAGTGTTGCAGTATTTGATTTTTTGGAACATTGTATGTTTTTCATCTATGTTTCCATCAATGCCAATGGGGAAATTATTAGGAATGAATGCTGGATGTTGGCAGTCATTCTGTAGTAGTTGTTGTTGCATTCATGACTATAATTGTCATTGATGTCAACACAGTGATCTTCTGAAGACTAGCAGAGAAGTAGATAGTGTTTTGATTAGCGCATGTGGGATATTGCAGTTGGAGCTATGTGATGTTGAGGTTATATTTTTTGATATGTTATATGTCTATGGTTAAGAGTGCATATAGTGATTCATTGATTCATGAAAGATATGAGCATTTTGGTGGAAGCAGTATTCAAGCAGTGTTCCTGAGTAGTGGTTTGTGGAAATCGGATGATATCTCCTAATTGGAATAGAATCTGGTTTTGTGCAGTTAAAGGGAAGTTTGAGACACATTGATAGTGACATATTTTATAGCACAAACTTTGAGGTCGCACGAATGAAGAGTTATTACATTTGGAAGTCGACAATTTTATGTAATTTTGATGTAGCGTGTGTAAACTTTTATTTTGTATTTGTGTGCCGACTCATTTGTAATTATTTGAGTGTGGTATAAAGGAAGGAATGTTTTTTCCTTGTTTAGTAGTAGAGAGAAATATTTGTAGCATGGTTAAATGCGAATGTATGCATGAAGTGAAGAAAAGAGCTAATGAAGTTGTGAAAGTGCAATTGTGAAGGAAGATATGTGAAGTACAAAGATCTAGAATTGAGATCTAGTGTAGTAGTGAGTGCGGTTTGGCAAAGTGAGGAGGTAACATATTTTATATTATTCTACTGAATAATATTAAGATTATTTGGACAGTGTGTTCAGTGATCTTACCCTGAAGCTGTTTGGGCAGTGGGCCCTTCTATCTTTCATAACTCTTAACAGGGTTAGAATCTTTTAATAGGGATTCAAAATCTCCTAACAGGGATTCATATGTACTGAATGTATTTCATAAGACTCCTAATAAAGTCCATCCTTTCACAAGGAATATTCATATTAGTGCATCTTTTGTGGGCATCATTCTCACTGGGGTTTACTCTTTGATCAAGAGGTTCCCTAGTCAACATATCTTGTGTTATTGTGTCATTGTGTATGAATATATTTCTATGGTTGGTAATTATATTTCTTACATGGTTAAATGCTATTGAAGTTGATAAAAGTTATAATTATCTGATAACTAATTCACCCCCCCCCCACTCTCAGTTATCTTGGTGGACTTTACTTTCTAACAAGAAGCATAAATTCAAACAGAGGTAAATCTTCTTTCCAGCCCCAATGTGAAGATATTGGATATTGAGAAGAAAATTTGCAAAATTTATGATGAAATAAGGATTCTACATGATGAAAAGGACACAAAGTTGAAAAGATTCACTCTTCTAAGAGAGCATGTTTCTATTAAATTGAGCATTGTTGAAGGACACCTGGAAGAATGTCTTTCATCAAAGATATCTTTCTAGAAGTTGTGTTGGAATTTTACACATTTATAAAGAATTGTGGATAATCCCTAAAAATGTATCCATTTTTTTTCATAAAGAGCAATAGAATATTCAATTAGGCTTCACTTCAGATTTGGTAGGAAATATGATAATTGAAAAGTAAAGAATATGTTGCCTAGTAACTAATAGATCTGCCATCAATTTACCTAGTTCCACCTAAGACTTCCTTATGTACAAGGCCATTGATATCAACATAGAAGACATTATGAATGCTTACACTTAACTATGATTTTCTAATCTTCTATAGAGATTGCCATATCG